>OY744547.1:26119997-26677497 GCA_963556195.1 Sepiola atlantica | reverse complement strand
ATTCAAAATGGACTTGGGAGAAAGTAATCAAAATGGACTTGGGAGAAAGTAATCAAAATGGACTTGGGAGAAAGTAATCAAAATGGACTTGGGAGAAAGTAATCAAAATGGACTTGGGAGAAAGTAATCAAAATGGACTTGGGAGAAAGTAATCAAAATGGACTTGGGAGAAAGTAATCAAAACGGACTTGGGAGAAAGTAATCAAAACGGACTTGGGAGAAAGTAATCAAAACGGACTTGGGAGAAAGTAATCAAAACGGACTTGGGAGAAAGTAATCAAAACGGACTTGGGAGAAAGTAATCAAAACGGACTTGGGAGAAAGTAATCAAAACGGACTTGGGAGAAAGTAATCAAAACGGACTTGGGAGAAAGTAATCAAAACGGACTTGGGAGAAAGTAATCAAAACGGACTTGGGAGAAAGTAATCAAAACGGACTTGGGAGAAAGTAATCAAAACGGACTTGGGAGAAAGTAATCAAAACGGACTTGGGAGAAAGTAATCAAAACGGACTTGGAAGAAAGTAATCAAAATGGACTTGGGAGAAAGTAATCAAAATGGACTTGGGAGAAAGTATTCAAAATGGACTTGGGAGAAAGTAATCAAAATGGACTTGGGAGAAACTAATCAAAATGGACTTGGGAGAAAGTAATCAAAATGGACTTGGGAGAAAGTAATCAAAATGGACTTGGGAGAAAGTAATCAAAATGGACTTGGGAGAAAGTAATCAAAATGGACTTGGGAGAAAGTAATCAAAACGGACTTGGGAGAAAGTAATCAAAACGGACTTGGGAGAAAGTAATCAAAACGGACTTGGGAGAAAGTAATCAAAACGGACTTGGGAGAAAGTAATCAAACGGACTTGGGAGAAAGTAATCAAAACGGACTTGGGAGAAAGTAATCAAAATGGACTTGGGAGAAAGTAATCAAAATGGACTTGGGAGAAAGTAATCAAAATGGACTTGGGAGAAAGTAATCAAAATGGACTTGGAAGAAAGTAATCAAAATGGACTTGGGAGAAAGTAATCAAAATGAACTTGGGAGAAAGTAATCAAAATGGACTTGGGAGAAAGTAATCAAAATGAACTTGGGAGAAATAGAGATAAATAGAGACCTGACCAGAGATAGGTAAGTTTGAAAGTCAATTTCTGAAAGCCGTCCAATACATGCCAAAATGTAAAACAGACGTCAAACCGAATATGTTGATGATGATGAGAACCATTCTTTATTGTTACATTCTTTGGAATTAAAGAAAGCGTTTTTGTTCCTATTTACTTGCCTCCCCACGAGGGCAAAGTTAGACAAACGACGTTTTTTTATGTGGGGGATATTGAGCTCCTTAAAAAGGGTACTCTCGATGCAACAAAAAAGTTTAATTGCCCCAGTACAGAAGGATTTCTCCTCTTCCGACCGAGGGCAAAACGGATGCAACACTCTGACGCCAGCTTGAAAGCCAGGGAAAGTTTCTTTGTCTTTGCTTTCTTATTCTCGGAAATTTACATGCACACAATGATAATTCCTGGCGTTCGTCTTTTTTATGTTCTCGATATTTTAAAGGCTTCAAAAAATTCATTGATATCAATTACACCGTCTTTATCCATGTCAATTAATTCCCCCAATTCGATATCTTCTAGCTGGATATCGATATCAGAATGTTTGTGTAAAACCGAGATCGCATCTGAAAATTCTTTCATTGTGATAAATCCGGAATTATCCTTGTCAATTGCCCGGAATATCGTCTCTAATATCTCCATGTTGTTAAACAGGACTTCAGAAGCGCTTTCTTCCTGTATCTCTTTTGAATACTCAAAGCTCGTCTCGTAGAGTATTCGATTGTTATCGGTTTTTACACAAATCATAGGCTGTATCAGTCGCCATGGAAGTTTTATACTAAAGATCTGGTTCAGGATTTGCCCATATTCTTCCATTGGAATCATCCCTGTTCTGTCAACATCCTTTTCGTGGAACATTTGCATCAATTGATGGCGATGAGTACACATCATACACTTTAATTCGCTAATGGCTTTATTTTCCATGGAAACCACATTAGCTTTAAATTTAAGAGTTTCCAACGTTTCCTGATTGCTAATAAACTGAATGATGCGTATCTGTTTAATATTTCCCGGGTACACGACATACGCTCCTTTGTTGCTTCCCGGATGGTAATAATTTGACGATGAAAATATGGTCAGCACTTTACCAGAATGATCGTAGGTGTATCCGTTTGTTTTACATTCGTGAGACCTTATTAAAAGTTCAAGATTGTTGTCATTGAGGAATTTTTCCGTCACATCCGGTCCGAATAATTTGCCGCCCCCACGAAGATCGTTTGATTCACAACCGTTTTCCGGATGAGGGTCGCTCCACATAATATCCATTATCTGTTCCCATTGGAATCTTTTTTCCTGAATAATGTTCCGTGGTGGTTTTATAATTGAATCAAATAAATTACGCGGGATTTCAGAAAGTATATCCAAGTCTGTTATGTTGGAAATACCACCGTGCACGACAAATATCTTCCGGTCAATAATGGCGCCCAGCGGCATCTCTCGGAACAGACCTTTGAAAAGAGTAGTTATTTTCAGACTCTCAGCTTTATTTTTGTATTTCGTCATCACTTCTTTTTTAAAGCCGTATTTTTCGTTCATGTTCGGGTCTTCATGATTCCCTCGATTTAAGTGGACATGGTTTGGATATAGTAAAAAACAATAGCACAGTATCATTAAAACTTCTATGGCCTTCGCACCTCTATCTACGATATCGCCATTAAAGATGTACGGATTGCTTATTGACGGTAAGTCGTTCTTATAGAAGATCAACAGTAAATCTTCAAGGCTACCGTGTATGTCGCCAACTACGGTAACCTTTTTGCTCATTGACGTACTTATTTCGCTGAGGTTTTGCCTAGTTTTCATCTTCTGCGTTGTCATAATTAGCAGATTTATCACACAAGCCGCATGCAGACTGTTGCCACTTTTAAGGAAATCCATCAAGCTTTTTAAATTTTCAATCCGAAATGGCGGTAATATATTGACCCCAACAGTTTCGGGAATCTCAATTAATTTATTGATGCCTTCGAGCGGACCGGGAATAGATGCCAACTTCCTTTCGCCACTTAATACTCGTCTCGATTGTGAATCTTCAGCGGTGAAGCCCTCAATCAAAACACAGAAGAATCGGTTGAGTCTCATCTGATTTCGTTCGCCGTAATACTCGATTTTTTGAAAAATATGCCATGCCAGCTCCCGCCTTGTCTTTAACTTACTTATCCAAACCCTATACATTTTTTGAATTAAAATTGTTGCTTTAATCTCCAGCATTCTTTCTCCATCTTTTGTCGCTTTTTTTTCTTTTTTTTTCTGTTCGACGTATGCGATAGACTTGGCCGGTTGTAGGCCCTTATTGACTTCTGGTATTGGTATGGATTGAGTGTAGATTTCTTTGGCGCAGCATATGCCCATCTTAAGACATCCGACCCACTTGGGGAGGCGGTAAAAAAGGGCGAAAATCAAAACTTGTACTTTAATATCTCTCATGATACACCACAAATTGATTGATGACGTTTTAATTGTCCAACGTCATTTGCAGAAATAAGGAGAAAAATAAAGAAAAAGGAAGGGGGAGAAAGGAAGAAGCAAAAAAGGGAGGAAGAAATAAGACAGAAAGAAAGAAGGATAGAAGAAAAGAAAAAGACAGAAAGAAAGAAGGATAGAAGAAAAGAAAAAGACAGCAAGAAAGGATAGAAGAAAAGAAAAAGACAGAAAGAAAGGATAGAAGAAAAGAAAAAGACAGAAAGAAAGAAGGATAGAAGAAAGGAAAAAGACAGAAAGAAAGAAGGATAGAAGAAAAGAAAAAGACAGAAAGAAAGGATAGAAGAAAAGAAAAAGACAAAGAAAGGATAGAAGAAAAGAAAAAGACAGAAAGAAAGAAGGATAGAAGAAAAGAAAAAGACAGAAAGAAAGGATAGAAGAAAAGAAAAAGAAAGAAAGGATAGAAGAAAAGAAAAAGACAGAAAGAAAGAAGGATAGAAGAAAGGAAAAAGACAGAAAGAAAGAAGGATAGAAGAAAAGAAAAAGACAGAAAGAAAGAAGGATAGAAGAAAAGAAAAAGACAAAGAAAGAATGTCTTTATTTCATTAAAAGAAAATACGAAATTTACGCTAAAAATATGACTACGTCATTTACAGAAATATGAAGAATAAGTAAGAGAGAAAGAAGAAAGTGAGAACAAAGAAGGGAAGAAAGTAGAAAGACAGACAGAAAGAAAATAGAACTCTATATTAAAACAAGAAAGAATACGAACTTTACACTAAAAATAGTGACGATTCACAATTAGGTATGTGGTATGAAATATATTGTAATGGCGGCAAGAAGAAAAGAACACAACACAGATTAAAGTGTAATAAAAGATTACACTTCGAAAAAGGAAAAAGAGGGAAAAGAAAGAGAAATATCTTGCAAATAACTGGTATCTACGAGAACTTATCTCAAAAGATTCGTCCTTATAACAGTCTTTACATTTTCCTTGTTCTCCGAGTTTGTTTCGCTAGAACTGAATTTTAATTAGTGCCTTATCCGTTACGCCACAGGGTCCGTTCGAAATTCTGTGCAGATTCCCGAGTTCCACAGAAAGATTCCAGAATTCGACAAGATACATCTGAAAAAGGTCGTGGGTGACACCTAGAACTGAATTTTACTTAATGCCTTATCCGTTACGCCACAGGTTCCGTTCGAAATTCCGTGCAGATTCCCGAGTTCCACAGAAAGATTCCCGAGTTCGACAAAATACACCTGAAGAAGGTCGGAGGTTAAATCTGCCGAAACGTTGTAAGCACAACACTCAAGATGAGAACAGTAGTCCGAATAATCCAAATTATACAAATTATCCATCTTTATCTAAAGAATTTAGAAACGTATGTTATATTTTATTCATATTTGAGGGGAGCAAATAGAACAGCACGCTATAAAATGAACGAATCCATAGATTTTAAAACAAAAGATTCAGATTTTTAAGAAATTTGGAACATAGATAGTAGACATTCAAGAAAGTATTATAAGTTATGTTTGATTTCTTTTTTGGGGGGTAGGGAAATAATTGTACACGTCGACTAAAAATATTAGAAACAATATTTATAAAAAAGAGACAACCAATATTTAAAAATAGTGGTGGGACGTAATGGGTGAAAATTTCAGATTCATGCGAGTTGTATTTTTTTGTGTTCATTTATACATAAATAACACTAAACAATCAAACATTTTGAAAATTTTGTAAAATTCAGAAGGTGCAGGCCAAAAATAGCCGTTAGGGCTCCACAGGACTCAAAATCTATCATTTTTCGGTGAAAAAGTGGTTTCATGCGACATTGCAGGTCCTAAAACATCCTCAAAAGCTATGAATGGATATAGATGGTTCAATCTGATATAGTACTTTAATTTAGGACCATTTTCAGGCTGTGAAAGGGTTTTCATGAATGTAAAATAGCCAAAAACTATTGGCCTGCACCTTCTGAATTTTGCAAAATTTTCCAAATGTTTGATTGTTTAGTGTTATTTATGTATAAATGAACACAAAAAAATACTACTTGCATGAATCTGAAATTCTCACCCATTACGTCCCACCCCTATTAAAAATAGTTTTTAATATCGGACGTATTCCATAACTAAAAATAATATATAAATATACAAAAAATAAATAAATACAATAATATAACTAATCAATAAATACGCGAATACACAAATAAACAATAGACTCAATCACCCCCCTCCATTTCTTTTTCTTTTCCTTTCCCCCTTCTCCCGTCAAAACTTTTGATATAATAATAAAAACACAAAATAAAGAGAAAAAAACGACAACGACAGTCTAATAGAAAAAAAAACAACAACTGCTGATGATGATCATGACGATCGAAAGCGCTTGAGATGGCCGGAAAAAAAATAACCTTAGGAGCCATACTATACCAATTACCACCGGAGACCCGAAAGCTTGCTCACCGTGTCGAAAACATAACTAAGAAAATTAGAAAACGTGAAAATTCTGTGGTCTTCAAACTTATATAATGCTTTGACTTAGGTAATATCCTTTAAACCAGGGGCGGGTAACCTTTTCAGAGTGAGGGCCAGATGAGACTTTTGGAAGGAGATCGCGGGCCGGAGTGAAAAACGAAATCTCAGAATTACTATATTTTGTTTACATGAATAAATTGTACAAAAATTGCATTGAACACTCTACAAATCTCTTATTTTTTCCCAAGAGACTTCTGTGTGTGATGTTATAAAAGGCGCCGATGAAGAGCCATTTTAGAATCATAAAAAATAATGACGGGGGGGGGGGGGGAAGTAGCAAGTTGATCCAGCATTCGCTTTGACACACCTCACATAAGTTCTATGTTTCATGCCCTTTCCTCGTCTCTCGTTTCCTCTTTGTCTCTCTCTTTCTCTTTTTCTATTTTTCTAGGATTTGAAATTAATAGTTAAAGAAAAATGAAATATACATACATCATTGCTCACTGATGTTTATACATTTTTATTCCAATGTAAATCTTAATTGAAACCTACTTTTACGTCTATGTCACAAAATGACATGAGTTTTACTGGGAGGTCCGCGGGATGGATTGCAATAATAAAGCCTAGCAGGGTGGCGGGCCGGACGCTAAGCCTTCGCGGGCCGGATGTGGCCCGCGGGCTGGAGGTTGCCCGCCCCTGCTTTAAACGACGAATTGTGCATTCAAGTATAAACACTGGTTAATTGGTGGTGACCATTTTCTAAAAGCAAAGCAAATCCAAGGTCATGTATCAACAGAATATCTTGGTCATAGCTGAGATATTCTGTTGACACATGATTTTGGATCGTGTCCATCATGCTCTACAATAGCAACAGCTTGGCAATAACAAAAGATGCGTGCCACCGCAGACACCTCCGTTCCATCACAGGTCACTGCTGCCCGAAAAAACTTATCAGCAACAAGGCACTATACGAGCTGTGCAACGAAAAACCCCTCTCCACAAACGTCGCTGAACAAAGATGGTCTATATTAGGCCATGTCCTACGAATGGACTCTGACACTCCCGCACAGAGGGCACTAGACTTTGCTGTTACTGGCTCGCAAGCCTACCAAATGCGACTAGGACGGCACTGCACAAATCTGCTGGGCACACTACGTGCTGACCTCAAACAGGCGGGACTAGGATCACTACGTACAGCGAAACAACTTCATTGCCTACAACAACTTGCGCATGACAAGGCCAGATGGCCTGGGACTGGCATGGAGGACTGATTGCAGCTACAGGATGTCATTTGACTACTGTAGCCGCAGAACACAGGTTTTAATAAAATAATGATCTTGGATTTGATTTGATTTTTCCTTTTTTTCTTTTCACTTTTCCTCACCTGATTTTTTCTGGTGACAATTTCAATTTCTAAGTTTGCACTTTTTGTATTCATGCAGTCTTGAAAAGATGTAAAATCATTGAAACGCGGATTAATTAGCGTTGACTGTACCAGTGTTTGTTTTTATAAATACTCTACTCGCCATTGAGCACTTTTGAAAAAATATTGGTTATATGTTCATTTTGTCAATATACTTGAACAAATAATTTATTTGAAAACTATATGTTACATATTTCAGAATTGTACCGCGGTTTCATCCAGATGGGCTAACTTTTTAAATTTTAAAAAGTCTATGCCCAAAGGGAATCGTCAGGGTACTGAAATGAGATAAAAAAAAAAAGATTTCTCATTGTATTTTTAAAATCTCATTTCAGTATGCTGACGATTCTCTTTAGGTATAGACTTTTCAAAAATTTAAAAAGTCAGCCCATCTGGATGAAACCGCGGTACGATTCTGAAATATGTAACATATAGTTTTTAAATAAACTATTTATATATATATATATATATATATATATATATATATATATATATATATATATATATATATATATATATATATTGTTTGGTTTTACCTAAAAATGAACCACTGTATAGTGTAGGTTTTTTCAAGACACTTTAACCCAAAAACTTTTTACTCTTTGTGAATTTTTCTGATGATTTTGTAATGTTGCAGAGACGATATTGACATAAAAATGTTTTTTTTGGAACAAGACAAATGAAACGGACCGTAAAAAATATATCTCACAGAAATGTTATGTTTTTTTGAAATGTGAAAAAATAAAAACAATAAAATAAAAACATGGTTATTAGAATATGATATGAACCTGACTTTATATGTATATACATATTTATTTATTTATCTTTTATTTTTTGATGTGTTGATGTTTTTTATATTTATAATATAAAACTAAAAATAATACATTAATCACTTAAATAATAGTGTCATGGATTCGTCCAAACACTTTAAAATGCAACAACATTTTTGTGAGTAACGGATAAATTTTATTAGACAGACGAACAGCGCAGGTAAAAAAAATTTATTTTTTATTTTATTTATTTATATATTTTTTTTTTTTTGAATTCTTAAATAACTAATATAAGTAAGCAAAACATTTATATGGAACAAAACGTAGATTTAGTATAAGGAACGTTTATGTTTTTGTCTTTTAAGGGAAGTGGGGTCTGATCAACTCTGCTGGGAAGCCATGAAATTAAATACTGTCTTGTTTTTAAATTCCCGAAACAGTTTTTCATGGTAAACAACTGATGATCCCTTAAAATAGTGTTAGAAACTAACTAATATAATAACTGTAAAAAATAAATTGACTTACATGAGTGATTTTCCACTGGAAGACTTGAGACTATAAGTTTTTTTTGTTTGTTTTTTTTTTTTTTTTTTTATATAGTTTTAATGGTTGAGAAACTTCCGAGACTATATATATATATATACAGGGTGGGCCAAAATAAGGGTCCTATCTTTAAATTTGAATAACTTGAATTTGAATAACTTCCACAAAATAAAAGTTAAACTCACCAAACTTTATGTGTGTGTAGACTGACCCTTCCGAGATTTTTTGAAATAAACAAAACAAATTTTAGCCGAAAAACACTTCTTAAAACTTACAAAAACTAAAGTATTGTTTTTTACACTGTTTTGAGTTTTTTAAGCAAAAATAATGTTTTCTAAATGAGGGTACGTTCCTTAGGGCTAATACGGCTCATGCTTGCTTCGGAAGGGGTCCTTTACTTATTCTAAAAAAAAAAATTAAAAAAAAATCAATAAATAAAAAAGTTATGAATTTTTAAAAATAGGACCCTTATTTTTGCCCACCCTGTATATATGTTAAAGAAAATATTTAATGAGAAAAAGGCTTTATTAATTCCATATGACATTTCGGTATAGCATATAAAGGTACAAAGTAACTTACCCAGTATCCTCGGAACGTACAAGAAATGATAATTTCACTGCTCCTCATGATTTGGTACATCCTCCATTGCTGCCATCCTCGCCAAACTTTTTGGATGAGGACTGCCAAGTAATGCATCTGTTCGCGGCGCCTCTCTTCCATGTTGAACAGCTTCAAGAAAAAGAAAAAACACGGATTAGGGAAAGGTGATCAATTTGCATAAAATTAAAAATAGTTAAACAGTAGAAAGAATCATGGATCATACATCAAAATGCTACTGTCGTCTAAAACATATCGTGACGAGACCATGTAACAAACAAAATGCAGTTGTCCAATGCTGACTTTTGGCGCTGGCTCGGCATGTATCTCGACACAATGAACCTGATGGAAAAGTGCTTCTGTGGAGCATTTTTCGCATTGTCATGAATTTCAAGAGAGATAATTGAAGCTTTTTTTTTCAAAAGATAATAACAGAAGTTTAGAGTTACTTTAGGGTTGGGCGTTAGGGTTAGGGTTAGGGTTAGAGTTAAGTCAATCAATCTGGGCACAGTTAAAAAAATCCTCTAAATTTAAATCATTAATGTTCTTTTTCGGAGGGAGGAAAAGAAAAAGCCATTTCTGGAAAAGTATTACGTAATGACACTGATTTCTTCCCTGACAGAACTCTCTTGAAATAGAGAATAAAAATGGTGTCAATGGCCTTTTGGCTAAGATGAAAGTCTAGTATCTGTTCCGATGGATACTACACCCTATAGACCGGTATCGTCTTGGCCTTCGGGGCTTGATTCCGCCGGTCTGTGGGTTTGTCCTGTGCAGTTCTAGGAGGTCCACCCTCCCAGGCTTTGTCTTCTCACCCTTTCAGAAGGGGTTTGTTTATTGCTTACTGCCTGAGGCGCCCCTACCGGGGAATGCCGACGGGGCTACCCAAGCAATTTTTTGAGGGTCACAAGTGCTCTTCCTCTAGGATGCTGACTTATCAAATCCCACTTTCCGACCTTGTGTCACATTTTACTTTGTGGGAGGTAAATAAATACCCACGCATATTATAGAAATGTTACTTTCTTAGATAATTATAAATCTTCTTAAATTATTTCCGAAATCTTTGGTGAACCCTACTTTTTTTCCATCATAAGTAAGTATATCCTAACGTTTACCTGTTATTTTATTTTCACTGGCCTATTTCCAGCTCCACGGTTCCCAATTTTACAAATGGTCTATTATCCTAGGAGACAATCGTGAATTAAACAAATGCAGAAGAAACTTTTCATAATTTACACTAAGAAATAAATTTATTCAATAAATACAGAATTCAATATTTGACAAAATATGATTTAAACTTAAAAGTTAGGTACTTGTCCAGATTAGGACACAAGCTAAAATCGGCTTGGTGTCGGTAGTTTCCGGATGTTTACGTAGACGGTCGGAAAAAGTTGAATGAAACGTCGATTGTCTGCGTTCAAAAAATCTAAAATGTACAATTAGAAATTTTTTGTTTTTTTTTACACGTAAAATTTTTCTTTTAAAAAAAATATCACTGAACTAGTGTTAAAACGGGGTAAGGGTAAGGGTTAGGAGTTAGGGTTATAAAATGTTTTTTTTTTTTGCATGAAAAAGTTCGTTTTTTTCACTGAACAAGTTTTAAAACGGTGTTTGGATAAGTGTTAGGGTTCGTTAAAATTCATTATCGCTTTGATCAATTTTTATTTTAAATTAGTGAATTTCGCGATTCAATCAATTAAAATGTTAACTTATCGGCTACTTATTTTCTCGCATTCTGATTGGATAAGCAGTTCAGTATTTTCCGCCCTCTACGTAAACATTCGGAAACTACCGACGCCAAGTCGATTTTAGCTTGGGTCCTAATCTGGACAAGTACCAAAAGTTCATGAAAATCTTTTGTAACCACTAAATTTAAAAAGACTTGTAACATCAGGAAGTTTCATCAGATGTCCTACTGAAAAACAGAGAGAGAGAGAGAGAAAAAAAAAAAGGAAAAAATAATAAAGTTGGAAAGAACTTCCGGAAAAAAAAAAAAAAATAAAAAAGGTGACTTTCAAATCATAAATTGCTTCGGTCGTTTCCGGGACTAACTCGAGATTTTCCGTCAATACTCGGAAAAAACTCCTCTGGGTGCCTATTCCTTACAGAAATATAACAAAAGCCAAAAACAAAAATGAATAAATGAAAAAAAAATGGAAAATGTTTTTTTTTGACATTTGAGGAAACAACAAAACGGAAAATGGAAATAAAAAAATTACTTACTGTTTTCGGTTTCCTGATGAAGACCTTTGATTTTCCGAAAGCGTAATCTCTATCCGAAAATCCCATGCTCTCCATGAGGACTTTGACTCCTTCTTGGATTTGTCCGTCCCAGTGCGGCCAGGTGGCATGGGCCAACATTTTGTAGCGGTAGAGAAAGTGACCATAGGTCTGTCGAAAGGCATAACCAGCTCTTCTCACTTGAACGTTTTCCATTAGTCTAGGAAAGAAAAAGAATAAAATAGCGATGACCAAAGAAGAAAGAAAGGAAAAGAGGCAAGAACTAAGTTGGAACTTTTATTTCAATATTTTTGTCATCACTCCATGTAAACAAAGATATACATTTATCCCGATGCTACTGACCCCCTTCCCTTCACCCCCAACACATATTTGGCATATCGAGATAATAAAGCCAGATATTAAAAATGAGAATAACTTTTGATTTGTTGTGGTTCTTCGGTTTTGTTTGTTTGTTTTTATTTATGTATGTGGGTGGTTAGAGAGAAATCATTTGTTACTTTTGGTCCAGAATGAAATAAAGTTTGGATCCCGACCAGACAGTTGGAAGAAGAAGGAGGAGAAGAAGAAGAAGAAGAAGAAGAAGAAATAGAAGAAGAAGAAATAGAAGAAGAAGAAATAGAAGAAGAAGGAAATAGAAAAAGAAGAAATAGAAGAAGAAATAGAAGAAGAAGAAGAAGAAATAGAAGAAGAAGAAATAGAAGAAGAAGAAAAATAAGAAAAGAAGAAAAAGAAAGAAGAAAAGGAGAAGAAAAAGAAGATCCATTAGAAAAAGAGAGAGAAGAAGAAAATCAGAAGAAGAAAGAGAAGAAAGAAAAAAGAAAATTGGAAGAGAAAAAGAAGAAAAAAGAAGAGAAAGAAGAAAAAGATGAAGAGAGAAAGACAAAGAAAGAGAAGGAGAAGAAGAAAAGAATAAGGGAGAGAAGGAGAAAAAGAATAAGGGAGAGAAGAAGAAATGAAGAAAAAACAGAAGAAACGAAGAAGAAGAAAAAAAGAAAAAGAGAAGGGGAAGAAGAGGGAAACAGAAAAAGAAATAACGATAAGAAATAATAGAATAATAAAAAAAAATAAAACAGGCATTTACCTCACCTCCAACACGAGGATAAGTGCGGTACAAGGCCGAACTTGAAAGTATGTCATGCGTGTTTTATTTACACAAATAAATTGCCACTCTCTCTTGGCACATCTTTTGTGAAATGCCCCAGACATCTGTGATTGACCCTTGCCAGAGCATGTGTATGCTGGGAAATTGCCCGGCGACTCGACGAGCACAGAGGGCTTTGCTAATCTATATACGTTGGAACTTGCTCTCAATAAATAAATTCTATGCGAAAATATGAGTTATTGAAAAATGCATATTTAGCATTTAGTGTTTTACTAAAACTCATGAACAATATTGCTTCTAAGGTTATCATAGCCGAGCGATAGCAATGTGGACAAGCTCTCATCTAACATATAAAATTATCTTGTGAGATTTTAAAAGTTAGACCGAAATAGCATTTAAGCTGATATATAAAACTTTGAGTCTGACTAGCCAATTTTCATTAGTTATTGTTGCACCATATTATTTATATTATTTACACATAACGTTTATTGAAATAAATTATGTAGTCCCGCTGAGACAATTGATAATATGGAAAAATTGTTCACTTACGACCGAAAAATCAAAATCAGCCAGGGGAATAACACAAACTTTAATATAAAAAAAAAGAACTGTTTCTCTTACAACTAAAATTTTAATTTCTTTTTCTGTATAAGTTTAGAAAATGTGAAGACAAATAAAATTTTAAAACTGAAATGATTTCACTGCATCCCAGACAACATCAGGTAGATACAGCTAGTTGTCTATAAAATGCCCCTCATAGTGTGGGTCTTCAACACCTTCTGACAACTATGTCCAGCTCCTAACCTGCTTGCGTGGCTTAGATATAAGCCTGGCAGGACTGCTGCTACTGATAGGAGAAAGGTTGAAGGAGTGTTATCTGACACCTGAAAACCAGTTCTTTGGGTAGAAAACTCTGATCTCAAACCTCCGGTGATGTGTGGCCATACCCACTCATAGGAAAGGCTTTGGGAGTCAATCTTGAGGAAAACTTCAGAACCGAAGTCCCCAAAGCAATATGAGGCTAAATACAGCAACGTTCTGACAACTACTATGATGGCACTGGAACAAAATGTAACATTCCAATGGACCATTCCAGCGACATGGAAAGGGGGATCTGGTATATTGTTAACAGCTTTCCCTCCATACTAACTTATCCAAGATTTGCACTCTGAGTGAAACTCTATATGTGAGAGAATGGCAACACCTCCCTGCAAAATAAATTAACGTTGTTTCCCCTGACTGTAGTATACATGTGACAGGGGACCGTAAGTGAAATTAATATTCCCTAAATCTTCCTCCGTTTAATGAAACCGACTCAAGCCGCCCAGGGTGAATAATGTTGCAGCAGGAAACCAATTCCATAGACTTCCGAGACTGAAGAATGCAATAATAATGGTGAACACTATTAATGTTAATTTTTATCACACCAAATGGACATTGGCATTCCTCCTCCTCCTCCTCTTGTCTTGGTGTGTCATTCACCATGGACGAGTTGAGCTGGCTTCCTCCAACAGAGGAAGTTTCTAGGAAATATTAAATTTACAAGCGGTCCTCAGTCGCATGTATATCCTGGTCAGATAAGATTTTGATGGCGTCAGGTTCTTCAGTTTTTTACAGTCTTCTTATATACAGTGCCTAATATTCCCAAATGGTCACTCATCTGATACTGACCAGGCTCAACGTTGCTTAACTTTGGTGATCTAACGAATTATTTGGAATTCTATAGGTAAAGCACCAAATTCTCATATTATAAAAATAATTATTAAAAAAAAACAACTTAATTATATAATGGTTTGGTTTGGTAGTTTTGTTTTACGGCATATCAACCCTTTTTGGGTTATTTAATGCCGAATCTGGTCATTATAGTAAAAGTTTTTATGCTTCAAGTTCTTTATATCTTCAAATGTTTAATCAGGGTTTTTGGTTTGGTAGTTTTGTTTTACGGCATATCAACCCTTTTTGGGTTATTTAATGCCGAATCTGGTCATTATAGTAAAAGTTTTTATGCTTCAAGTTCTTTATATCTTCAAATGTTTAATCATCGTTTTTGGTTTGGTAGTTTTGTTTTACGGCATATCAACCCTTTTTGGGTTATTTAATGCCGAATCTGGTCATTATAGTAAAAGTTTTTATGCTTCAAGTTCTTTATATCTTCAAATGTTTAATCAGGGTTTTTGGTTTGGTAGTTTTGTTTTACGGCATATCAACCCTTTTTGGGTTATTTAATGCCGAATCTGGTCATTATAGTGAAAGTTTTTATGCTTCAAGTTCTTTATATCTTCAAATGTTTAATCATCGTTTTTGGTTTGGTAGTTTTGTTTTACGGCATATCAACCCTTTTTGGGTTATTTAATGCCGAATCTGGTCATTATAGTGAAAGTTTTTATGCTTCAAGTTCTTTATATCTTCAAATGTTTAATCATCGTTTTTGGTTTGGTAGTTTTGTTTTACGGCATATCAACCCTTTTTGGGTTATTTAATGCCGAATCTGGTCATTATAGTGAAAGTTTTTATGCTTCAAGTTCTTTATATCTTCAAATGTTTAATCATCGTTTTTGGTTTGGTAGTTTTGTTTTACGGCATATCAACCCTTTTTGGGTTATTTAATGCCGAATCTGGTCATTATAGTGAAAGTTTTTATGCTTCAAGTTCTTTATATCTTCAAATGTTTAATCATCGTTTTTGGTTTGGTAGTTTTGTTTTACGGCATATCAACCCTTTTTGGGTTATTTAATGCCGAATCTGGTCATTATAGTGAAAGTTTTTATGCTTCAAGTTCTTTATATCTTCAAATGTTTAATCATCGTTTTTGGTTTGGTAGTTTTGTTTTACGGCATATCAACCCTTTTTGGGTTATTTAATGCCGAATCTGGTCATTATAGTAAAAGTTTTTATGCTTCAAGTTCTTTATATCTTCAAATGTTTAATCGTCGTTTTTGGTTTGGTAGTTTTGTTTTACGGCATATCAACCCTTTTTGGGTTATTTAATGCCGAATCTGGTCATTATAGTAAAAGTTTTTATGCTTCAAGTTCTTTATATCTTCAAATGTTTAATCATCGTTTTTGGTTTGGTAGTTTTGTTTTACGGCATATCAACCCTTTTTGGGTTATTTAATGCCGAATCTGGTCATTATAGTAAAAGTTTTTATGCTTCAAGTTCTTTATATCTTCAAATGTTTAATCATCGTTTTTGGTTTGGTAGTTTTGTTTTACGGCATATCAACCCTTTTTGGGTTATTTAATGCCGAATCTGGTCATTATAGTAAAAGTTTTTATGCTTCAAGTTCTTTATATCTTCAAATGTTTAATCATCGTTTTTGGTTTGGTAGTTTTGTTTTACGGCATATCAACCCTTTTCGGGCCATCTAATGCCGAATCCGGTCATTATAGTAAAAGATTTATGCTTCAAGTTCTAAAAATAAAATAAAAAAGGGGAGGGAGAAAGGGAGAGGGGCTGTTGTTTTTGTTTTTGGTTTTGTAGAACATAATTAAGTTTAAAAAAAAAAAAAAAAAAAAAAAAAAAAAACGTCAATGTAGGTGAATTTCGTCTCAGGGAGCCACAGGGCAGCCTGATCTGGTATCACCAGATTATATAATGTTTAAATACTTTATTGAATATAAACGATTATTTAATTAGAATTCGGGTTCATACCTTCTCCAGAGGTTTAAGTGTATAGTGAGTATGTTGAATATTTGCTCTCTTAATTGAATAAAACTTTAATATATCTTACTAAGGAGTCACTACTTATCAAGGCCAAAAGCCATCTGAGGATAAGGGTTAATGAGGTTGGTGGATTGTCAGTTGAATGATGAAGAATATTATGAGAGGATTAAAAATGATGATTGGAATAAAATGTTTGATTACTTATTTTTATTTCCTCTCCAGGAGGTTAGACACAAGGTCAGCTATTAAGTTGAAAATCCTGTACACTAGGATGAGAACACTCTGGCCTACAAAAATGCCTGAGCAGCCCCGTTGGCATTCCATGGTAGAGGCGCTTTTGGTGATTAGCGATATACTAACCCCTTCTCTGGGAGAGTGGAAAATGTTAAAATGATGAATTGAATGGATAAACTTCGAATTCTTATGAGGACGAACATTTGTTGACATAGGATTTGGAGACGACCATCTTGTAGTCTGCAGGAAATTGGAATAATCGCCGAGACTCAATGTTTTTAAATTTTTATTATTTATCTCCCTCTCACGGCGGAAAGATTAGACACAATATCAGAAAAGTAGGATTTGAAAAGCCAGGCATCTAGAGAAAGAGCACTCTGGCCGAACAAAAATTGTCTGGGCAGCCCCGTCGGTATTCCTCGGTAGAGGCGCCTCAGGTGATTAGCAATAAACTAACTCCTTCTCAAAGTGAAAGAAGGTAAAGCCTAGGAAGGAGGATCTCCTAGAAGCGCACAGGACCATACCTCAGACAGGTAGAGAACAAGCCATCGTCAACACTGGCCTAGACTTTGCCAGTCTGATTTTGGTATAAACTAACCCAGACGGGTTGAGTTCATACCAGACCCAATGTTAGGAAAATACAACAACACATTTTTATTCAGCCCTTAAGTTTATCTTTGTTCAAGCTAGGGCAAAGCTCAAGGAGCGTTCGTTTTTCGAGTGAGTGTTTTGATTTATTTCTCTATTAAAGACACAGATTTACACTGACTTGATACTAACATATGTGAAAGATTCTAATCAAATTATCACCCACCTCCCCATGGAAGTCAAGTTCTAATCAAACTAGTTTTTTTCATCCTGGATATTATTCTCACAACGTTTTGGCTGATGTAACCACCATCCTTCTTCACATGCGTCTTGTTGAACTTGTGAATCTATACAGAATTTCTAACCGAAGCATTTATTTAATCCATTGGAGTAGATTGTTCTCGTTCAATCAGCCATAACTGGATAGAAGTCGTAAGTAATTTCTATTTTATTTCTAGTTAGTATCGCCTGTAGTGGGGATTGAAACTTCAACCTCCGGAAGACTGTCAATTATTTCAATATAAAAAAAGACTAACACTGTGCTGCAGGGTTAATCTAAAGCATATGTAGGCTTGATCATCTGTTTCTAGCCTATGTTCTAGTCAGGGGGAGCATGTTCCGAACATAAATTCCTAGCCCGTGCATATGTTTGTCAGAGTCTTTACAGTACAGTGGGAGGTAATCAGTCATGCCAAAATGGTGTGAGAAGATTGAGGATTGTAGGTTTGTTTCACTTAGTGCTAGGATATCCGGGGAGTTTACTAGGAGAAAGGTTTCTACGTAGTTGATGTTAGTTTTAAGCCCCTGGATATTTGTGAATGTTAGCCTCAAGGGTGGAGGCGAAGATATTTTTTGGTGGGTGTCTGGTTTAGGATTATTTCTTTTACTTTGTATTGTCATTTTTGATAGAGTGGGAGGGCAAAGTGGGTGCTTGTTTAGTGCCAATGAGCTCACACAGCCAGACCATGAGTCGCGACCTGGTCCATGGGGGTTTTGGCCTCGGGAAAGCTCATCGGGGATAACTGTAGGGTCCCTTTCCATGCGCGACATTGCACGTACAGCTACCCACGATATTATACCACTCTTGATGGAGCAGTCGTTCTTAGCGCTACGTAAGAGTTTGGGCTCTTGTACTAACAGTCGGAAACAGTAGCCAGAAAAGCTGTCTAACCTGTACCCTCAACCTGTCGGACCAAGAGCGACCCAGACTAGTCATGTGAGACTTAGTGACAAAATTTTTCCTCAAGTTGCCCAGATAGAAAAAAAAAGAGACGACATTCATTGTCCTAGTCAGGAAACTCATCTTGGATGTTATTCTCACAACGTTTTGGCCAATGTAACCTCCGACCTTCTTCAGATGCATTATGGTGTTTTAGCGTTTGTACATTCATACGCAAATAGAAACGTAACTGGCATACAAAAAAGGAATAGGCAGAGCACACATAACTAAGGCAGTAGCTTTTATGAGGTCAATATCTGAGTTCGAATCTCACGTAAGTCTAAAGGATTTTTTTTTGAACTGGATACGTGTTTTATAAATTTAAAGAAATTAACATAACATATTGCTATGGTACCCACCTTTATGGCCTACATGAACTCTTCCGCTTCACTATAAATACCGGGAACACATGTCTCTCGGTGTCGGAACCACCCCAGTCTAACACTGGCAGTAAAGACCGACATTCAACTACTTTTTTTATATGTTGTATTATACTTTCTTCAATATACTTTGTTTCCCTTAACCCTGAGTTCGTGTTTTTCTTTCCGGACCATATACAGGGTCACAGCACATATTAACATAAAAAAAAAACATTACATAAATATATTTTTAAAACTAAGTAACATTTGTTTTTGATAATCTTAAAAAAATTGGCATAAAAGGGTATTCTGAATTAGTTCAAAGCAAATTATTTTTGCTTAAAAAGACAATTTCCGATGTTTTTTTTGCCTATAAAAACAATACATAAATACATTCATCGTAGTTACTTACTCTCTTACATATTTTTTTCCACAAAATTGCACAAATATTTTTTTCATACTAGCTATAAAGTGGTAAAAACTAGGTAAAGATGGACATTGAAATACCCAGGTACTGTACTAACACTTCTCAAAGAGCGGGTACACACTAGTACAAATTATAATCAATCCTCATCTCAAAAAGTCCAAAACAAGTTCGACTCAGTTCTTCTAATTCATCTAAAATTTCAAAATTTAAAAAAAACTTCTTCCAAATATTTTTTTGGCTCATAGTAAAAAACAAGTTTCAAAGTGAAAAATATGTACCCTCTCCAAAAAAAAAAAAAAAAATAAGCAAATAGTGAAATTGATTCACTCGATTCCATTTCCCGCCTTCTGTCTCATTTTGAATAAAATTACGAGAAACAGTTTGTAAATATTTACAAGTCTTTTTTTGTGCTGATTTATGGCCTCCAGGTTCATAGATTTTTCTTCACTCATTTTTTTATTCACAATAAATTGAATGGACAAACCTCATTCAGTAACCTTGAAGTGTTCATATTTTCTTCCTAATTTCATGGCATTCAAAACACATTGAACCATAACCCTTTCATGCATACTGTTGTTCGACACCAACAAATAGAAAAGTTGTCATAAATTATCATAAATTTTGATTTGACCAATTATATTTGTTACTTTTTGTGAGAGTCAGGGACATCGGGAAATACGTTTTGCCTCCATTATTAGTCATTACATGCGTTTTTGAAAGTCAGCTCAACTTGAACGCACATGGTTCAAGAACAGGTAAAATCAGATACATAGAATTTCTGCAAAAATCATACATGAAAGGGTTAATGTTAAGTAGTAAGGGTACGTCCGCTAATACTTATAATGATTTAAATTCGCAAATGAAACATTAGGACAAACAGAAAGAAAAAGTCAGACAGGGTCAGGTAGCTGGTCTTTGGGAGCTATTATTCTCTGTGAGAACACGAGCTAGAAAAAAATGACGCTACATGAGATAGGATAGGCGTGAAGAGCGGGACTCTTTGAAGCTTCAAGTGATGAGACGTGATAAGAAATGACTTAAGAATCGATTATAAACGAAGAAGCCAGGATCCAGGAATCTGTAGCCTCGACATTTCTTTTTCCCAACACTAGCAGAGAAGAAGGCAATGTAAACAGCTTAATAAAATGGTCCTTCTACGAATTCAGGATCATGTTATTTTTGTCATGTTGTTGTGCCAAATTTGATTCCAGAGCGAGAATGGAGAGGTAGGTATTAGGAGACGACGAGAGACGATCTTAGATGAAGTGTCCTAAGTCTTGGAGGACCGCTGTGGTTGAGTGTCGAAGACGCGAGGTATGATTTAATTGTACTGTTATGATCTGTTGATTTGCATTCGATGACAAACATAGATTTTATTTAATCGTGGTATACAAAACATTAGCCCTCTCCATTGGAGGGGAGGTAATCCAACATCAACCTTTTTAAACTGTACAATTGTAGCATAGAATGAGAGAATTCTTTGATCTCCACATATTTTTTATTTTCAACAGAAACAGCTGTTCGTCTCTCTGAAGTAGTTGGTGATGTAGCAGTCATACGGATGTTGATCTTGGAAAAGTAACACCGTTAATTGCTCTGAGAAATTGTCGACATAATGTTTTTAGATTTATTCATAACCCAAATATGTTTCTTTCTGCAGGTAAAGAAATTCTATTTCTGTCACGTAAATTATTAATGAAAATAAAAAGATTCCCGGGCAACGCTAGGTAGAGACAGCTAGTATATAATATATATTTAGTAGTATGAAAATATAGTTATGGCGTCCATATTTCATCCCCGCAGGGAATCGCCAGGCACTAAACTTGATGATTCCCCATAGGGATGAAACAGCCTCTGGTTAGTTTAATTGCTATAAATATATTTTCATACTGCTTCTATTAAGTTCTATTAACGTATTGAGTAAATACTGAAAATCTATACAAAAACCTCATAATATTATATGTGTATATTCATGAAATAATAATTATATATATATATATCTATATATATATTAATTGATCAACTTCAAATATGTTAATAAAATTAACATGAGACCAATATTTTCAAAAGTGCTCAATAACAAGTAGAGCATTTATAAAATTACATAAATAATATTACAGTCTTACGTCAATCAACCAACATTTCGATGCTATCACATCTCTTCAATGTAATTTTATATATATATATATATATATATATATATATATAATTTGTAATATATATATATAATTTGTAATATATATATATAATTTGTAATATATATATATATATATATAATTTGTAATATATATATATATAATTTGTAATATATATATATATATATATATATAATTTGTAATATATATATATATATATATATATAATTTGTAATATATATATATAATTTGTAATATATATATATATATATATATGTATATAATTTGTAATATATATATATATATATATGTAATTTGTAATATATTATATATATATATATATTATATAGTCATCAACAAACAGCTGTTTCGTCGTATAAAATATTATTACTTCAAGGTAGTGTCCTGGCTCCATTACTGTACAACATCTACACTAATGACCAACCATTGAACCAGAACATTGAGCAGTTCATCTATGCTGACGACCTTTGCGTAATATCCCAAGAGAGTACGTTTGAATCAGTAGAAGCAAACCTCAACTCATCCTTAGATGAGCTACTCCTCTACTACGAGAGTAACCCTGCAAAAACTCAAGTCTGCTCGTTTCATCTCGGGAACCAGGAGGCCAATCGACCTCTAAACATCACTTGGTCTGGAATACAACTTGAGAATCGCAGCAACCCTGTCTATTTTGGCATAACCCTGGACTGCACCCTCTCATTCAGGGAACATGTAAAGAAGACAAAAATGAAAGTCAGCTCCCGGAACAACATCCTACGGAAACTAATCAGTTCCAAGTGGGGAGCCACAGCACCCACACTAAGATATACTGCCTTAGCCCTGTGCTATTCCTCTGAAGAGTATACCTGTCCTGTTTGGGAGAGATCAACGCATGCCAAAAACCTAGACTCAGCATTGAACAGCACCTGCGACTTGATCACTGGCTGTTTGAAGCTTATAACCTGAACAACCTGCATCTCCTCACTGGCATTGCCTCCTTCAGATGTGAGATGGGAAGTTGCCAGCCAAGTAGAGATCACAATGGCTATCAGTGATGATGAACACCATCTCCTTCATAGACGTGAACTAATGGTCTAATGACTGAAATCAAGGAGAAGCTTCCTCAGCCACATAGAACCCCTAACAACATCTCAGGAAGAGACCAGACTAAAGCTATAGACCATACGGCTAGAGAATGCCCCCCCCTTCTACTGACATGGGAATCCTTCCTTCTGAGGGCCTTCCTTCCCGGTTCAGAGGCACGCTGGCTCCGGTGGAAAACACTCAACCGCCTGAGAATGAGAATGGGGCGATCAAAAGTTGCTATGAGTAAATGGGGCTACAAAACCGACCCAATTATCTGCGAATGTGAAGAGGAGGACCATATGATGCAACACTGCCTTGTCTGCAATCTCCTGCCCAACCGGTGCAGCTTGAAAGATATTGCAGAGTACAACAATAAGGCAAAGGACTGCGTAAAAAGTATAAAACTGTTGTATGACCACATGCTTCAAAGACACGCAAAGAAGAAGAACAGGATGATCACCAGTGCTTTCTGGTCAGGAAGTGGATGATCATTTTACGTTATATTTATATAGTAAAGTAACTATTACTATAGGGTGATATAACTAAATGAAGTTTTAAAGATAAATTCATCTAAATAAGATTCATCTTGTTGGGATGACAGCATATTTTCTTCCTAATTTTATGCCACTAAAACACAGTGAACTTTAACCTTTGACCAAGAAAATCCTTTTGAACATTTTTCTTGCAAAATAATCAAATAATGGCTGACAGCATTAAAGAAACAAAACTTGATCTAATTTTTTCTTTAGTTATTCAATAGAACAATAAAAATAAATAATAAAAAGATGTACAGACATTCTTGTCATTTATTTTTCAATCAAATAAAGCTGTTCAACAGTCTGTTGCTTCTTTTGTTCACGAACAGACGATTTTTTAAGGGAGAAACGTGAACAATAAGAATCCATGTTTTGTGATTTGAACAATTGAGAATCTCAATGAATTTTTTTTTTTGACAATGACAAAACAAAACAAAAAAAATTACTTTTTTTTATAGCAAACAGAACTTATTCAAAGATTTCTCTTGTTGCTTGAACAGCAGACATTTTCAATGGTTATCAGTAAAGATCCTTTTTTTAAGGGAAATTTTCTTTTTTATCTTTTCTTGATACTGAATTGTACAAAGAAGACTCCCCCACGTTGGGGAAGGGTGTGGGCGTTAACGCCCCCTTCTCTAACCTAGAAATTAGCTAAAAATCTAGTGTGTGTGGTGGGTATCTCTTCTCAATACAACCCTTTTCTCACAGAAGAGACGCTGCTAGTCTTTCTCTACTCTATCGTTATTTCCATGGAAGGTGCTCGGATGAGCTCCAGTCTTTGCCCCCTCCCTGTAATACATTCACAGTCAAAACTCGTCTTTTTACCACAAATAGAAAGGTATTTCCTCTCTCACTTCATATAGCGTCAGGCGCAATTTCCATGGACAGAGCTTCTTTGCAAGGACTTCTCGTCTGTGGAACACATTACCACATGACTGCTTCCCTCCTGATTACAATTTGATCGTCTTCAAATCCAAACACTCAAATGCAGTTCATACCATTGATCAATGTTAGTACTCCCATAATGTTTCTCATCTTTCGGCTGGCAATCATTCCCATCTCACTAACTCTTATCCTCGAATGGCTCTTGGCCTTCATGAGTTGTCACCCGAATAGTAAAAAAGATGACAATAACAAAAATTTAGTATTATACTAAACATGAGTAAATCAACATTTGTTTCTCTAATCACACACAATACATGCTAAGACATACATTAGTTCTGGTATTGAGTTATATTTGAAAACAAATGTTTTAATTATTCTAATTAGCCGTAATTGGTAATTGATGGACGAATTCAGCCTTCTCGAATATAGCTATCTATGTATTTCTCTCACAACCTCTCACTCTATGTTGATTCAACCACTCTCTAATGTTTCTTAATGTCTCTGTGAGCATTTAGAGAAAGAGTGACTCTTTTTTTCGAGGTTGCCATTTAATTTACTTAGTGTGTCTGCACATACCACAAACATGTATACAAATTAGATGGCAAAATAATTGGTCTCTTTGCTTCTATATCTTTATAGAGTTAGATATGTTTATATATTTGTATGTAGATGATTCACTAATAAAACGACCATTATGAATTTTGGAACACAGCTGCTAAGCGTAAGAGGCCCAAATGTGGGCTATATTTAGTTTAATTTAGTTTTATGCAAAGTGGGTAAAAAATCCAATTTTTATGAAATTTTAACGATAAGTATTAAACTTCAATTAATAAATATTCTCAAAATTTCAGTTTGTTTGAAGTATTTTAAAAGGTTTTTAGAGGGCATAATATGGGCACAACCTCATATTTGAAAATTCAAATGTATCAAATTTGCATTGAATTTGATCCATAGTCATTAGATAACAGTAAAGCAAGATTCCCTGAATTTCAATTTCTTCTTAAGCTTAAGCCTTAAATTTGAGACATTTTCTATAATCAAAATCATGTAATGGCTTTTGATCAAAATTAGAATAAGGATTATAAACATAAAGTTTAGTATCATTATATCTTAAGTTTAATCTTCGTAAGGGGGCATAAAAGTAGTGCTCAATTGTTCTGTAATTAATTTTACCCGTCCTGGGACGGGTACTCATCTAGTTATCTATAAGGGTGATATAGTAGTATAGAGACCTATTATTTTTAGTTATACAACGAGTATGACTTAACGAATTTTTGAACGAAATCAAAGTAGAAAAAATAATGGTAGTCGTTGTGACCCAACGGGTCACGGATACGTCTACTATTTATATAAATAGTATATCGATAAAGACACATTCTAATTAAAGCGATCAATAGGTAAATTGCTCTCTAAGCGCTTATCTTTGTATAAAACCCAGTCATAGTGCCATTGCAAGCGAAAGACCAGCTAACAATCTGACCCTACAACAAATAGTTCTGAGTCGTTTGATATGATCTGCGGAAGCCAGATAAAGGCGGTGATGACAGATCGATTTAAGAAAAAAGAAACCATCTAAAAGATTAAAATAGTTCATAAATTCCTCTTGATGGTATACAAAAATAGTAATCTCCTTTTGATGGCTTGTAAAAGTAATCCTCTCTTGGTAACGTACAAAAGTAATTTCGTCTTGATCACGTACAAAAGTAATTTCGACTAGATCACGTACAAAAGTAATTTCGTCTTGATCACGTACAAAAGTAATTTCGTCTTGATCACGTACAAAAGTAATTTCGTCTTGATCACGTACAAAAGTAATTTTGTCTTGATCACGTACTAAAGTAATTTCGTCTTGATCACGTACTAAAGTAATTTCGTCTTGATCACGTACTAAAGTAATTTCGTCTTGATCACGTACTAAAGTAATTTCGTCTTGATCACGTACTAAAGTAATTTCGTCTTGATCACGTACAAAAATAATTTCGTCTTGATCACGTACAAAAGTAATTTCGACTTGATCACGTACAAAAGTAATTTCGACTTGATCACGTACAAAAGTAATTTCGACTTGATCACGTACAAAAGTAATTTCGACTTGATCACGTACAAAAGTAATTTCGACTTGATCACGTACAAAAATAATTTCGTCTTGATCACGTACTAAAATAATTTCGTCTTGATCACGTACAAAAGTAATTTCGACTTGATCACGTACAAAAGTAATTTGGTCTTGATCACGTACAAAAATAATTTCATCTTGATCACGTACTAAAATAATTTCGTCTTGATCACGTACAAAAGTAATTTCGACTTGATCACGTACAAAAGTAATTTCGACTTGATCACGTACAAAAGTAATTTCGACTTGATCACGTACAAAAGTAATTTCGACTTGATCACGTACAAAAGTAATTTCGACTTGATCACGTACTAAAGTAATTTCGTCTTGATCACGTACTAAAGTAATTTCGTCTTGATCACGTACAAAAGTAATTACGTCTTGATCACGTACAAAAGTAATTTCGACTTGATCACGTACAAAAGTAATTTCGTCTTGATCACGTACAAAAGTAATTGGTTTGACAAGCTGACATTTGAAATAGAAATTTTAACGCCATGTGGAGATTTGAAATAGCATTTTCGACGGTCTGTCAGGCTTAAGTTTGATAGAGAATTTTCGACAGTCTGTCATGCTTAAGTTTGAATTAGCATTTTCGATAGTCTGACATGCTGAAATTTGAAATAGTATTTTCGACGGTCTGTTATTCTTGAATTTAAAATAAAATTTTCGATGGTCTGTCATGCTGAAATTCGATATAGCATTTTCGACGGTCTGTCATGCTTCAGTTTCAAATAGCTTTTTGACGGTCATACTAAAATTTGAAATATTACCAAAAACATACTTGCATTTGTCTAAATTTTTGTAAAGAACCTTGAAATACGAACTTATTATGGTCATCTTTTTGCCATTTTGGATTCAATAACATTTTTTTTTTGAAAAAATAAAGAACGAAGTAAAAATAAAACTTACCCCAAATATCGAACTTGATGTCGGACTAAATCTTCATCGAAAACGATTGGCTTCTTGAAATCATTGGGCTGTTCAGGAAGAGAGAGAAGGAATTAAAAATTTTTATTATTTAGCCGTTCATTCAGAGAAACAGAGAAGTATACTATTGGGTTCATTGGGTAGGAGAGAAAGAGTGAGAGAGAGGGTGAGAGAGAGAGAGAGGGAGAGAGAGAGTGAGAGAGAGAGGGAGAGAGAGAGAGTGTGTGTGAGAGAGAGAGTCAAAATTTGTATACTTCAGCCACTCAGAGAAACAGGGACAAATATTATTGGCTTCATTGGGTGGGTAAGCAGGAGAAATAGGGATGGGTCTATTTTGGAAGAGCGAATAAAGATTTATGTTATTGAGAGAGAGAGAGCGAGAGAGAGAGGGAGAGAGAGAGAGAGAGAGAGAGAGAGGGGGGGAGAGGGAGAGTTACAAACAGATTGAATTATTTGGCTGTATAGAGAGCAGGAGAATGAGCAAGATGGAAATAGAATTTGGATCATTTAGAGAATTGAGGGAGATAGCGAAGGAATCAGAGTTGAAATCAATAGCCTATTTGGAAAGATTATATATATATATATATATACATTATATATATATATATATATATATATATATATATATATATATATATAATGAAAAGTCACACTTGGAAGCGTTGATGAAATGGCAATAATAAGGAGAATATTTTGAAAAAAAATATTTAGAAAAACCTGGAGAACGCATTTCTTTCTTTTTAAAAATAAATTAAAATTAAGTATATTTTGAAAAGTCACACAATTTGAAGCGCTGGGTGGGTGGCAATAATAAAGATATTTTTTTAATAAAATATTTAGAAAACCTTGCACAACGCAGATTATTTGTTTTTAAAATAAATTAATTTATTTTAAAAACAAATAATCTGCGTTGTGCAAGGTTTTCTAAATATTTTATAAAAAAATATCTTTATTAAAATTAAGTATGTTTATATGCTGATATATTTTTATGTAGATGATTTACTACTAAACTAATTAACCGATCATTATGAATTTTCGAACACAACTGCTAGACGTAATGGGTCTAATGTGGACTATATTTAGTTTCATTTAGTTTAAAAAAAAGAAGGTAAAAAGGGGGTGGAAGTACTTCTTTTAAATTCAGATCCCTCCGATTTTTATTAAATTTTAACAATAAGTATTAGACATCAATGAATAAATATTCCCAAAATTCAGTTTATTTGCAGTATTTTAAAGAGTTTCTAGGGGATTTGCCAGATACCCTGCGTTTGAATTTCTTCTTAAGACTTCTTAAGCCTTAGATTTTAGACATTTTCTATAATCAAAATCATATAATAGAGTTTGATCAAAATCGAATTAAGGATTATAGACATAAAGTTTAATAGCATTATATTTGATTTAATCTTCGTAAGGGGACATGTAAATGATGCAAAACTGTTATGTTCGAGAAATAAATTTTATTTGCCCTGGGACAAGTATTCTTCGAGTATATATGTGATTTTTTGAAGGCTTACCCAAGCATTCCGTTCAGGAGATCAATCATCACCACAAAAGACTTTTTCTTTCAAAGATTATTTATTTATCATACATATTCAAATTAAAGAGTTTTTTTCCTACACGTGTTTCACTACCAAGCAGGTCCTTGCTTGGCAGATCATCAGGGGAATTAAGTACCTGGAATATATATATATATATATATATATATATATATATATATATATATAAGCTATCCTCTCTATGAATCTTCCAAATACTCAGAAGTTCTTCCTCACTTTAAAGGTGATATCTTTCCCCTCCTGCAAACTGTTTCTAATCTAATGAGAGTGACTTATTACCCCCCCCCCCCAGTTTTCAAGTCTGGTGATACCAGATCAGGTTGCCCTGTGGCTCCCTGAGACGAAATTCACCTACATTGACGTTTTTTTTTGTTTTTTTTTTGTAAAACTTAATTATGTTCTACAAAATCAAAACCAAAAACAACAGCCCCTCTCCCTTTCTCCCTCCCCTTTTTTATTTTTATTTTTCCTACCCTACTCCCGGTCCTGGATATGACTTTAAACTACATCCGATGGTGAGATCCGGCTTACGGACTTTGGGGAATGTGGAGCCTCCTCTTAATTACCATTGCTCCCAGGTCCACCCTGACCCGGAGTGGTAGTACCTGTTAGGGTCCCAACTATGGGTTAAATAGAAACAGATATTAAAAGGGGAAAGAAACAAAAAAGAGAAGAAAACAAGACCAGATTCGGCATTAAATAACCCAAAAAGGGTTGATATGCCGTAAAACAAAACTACCAAACCATACCAAACCAGTTTTCAAGCTAAGTATTGACTCTTCTTTTGGTTGTCGGTCATATCAAACTGCAATTTGATACAATAATAAGGCCTCGCCTTTTGGCTAGGAAGAAAGTGTAGTATCTGTTCTGATGGATACTGCACCCCATAGACCGGTGTCGTCTTGTCCTTCGGGGCTTGATTCCACCGGTTTGGGTTTGTCCTGTGCAGTTCAAGGAGGTCCAACCTCCCAGGCTTTGCCTCCCCTCTTTGGGGAGGAGTAAGTTTATGGCTTACTGCCTGAGGCGCCCCTACCGGGGAATGCCGACGGGGCTGCCCAGGCAATTTTTAATGGCCAGAGTGCTCACCTCTCGGGCACTGGCTTTTCAAGCCCCACTTTCCCGACCCGACCTTGTGTCACATCTTACCTTGTGGGAGTAAGATAAAACTGGCCTTGTGCCTAACCTCCTATAGAGGAGGTAAATAAATACAATAATAAGGCCTCAAATAGCCCGGTTGCTATCTAAAAAATAACAATTATAAATTATAAATAATAGTTTTATCTAAACATCCTAACTTGTCTCAAAGCTATTTGATTGTTTCTATGTATTTTGTCCTGCTGTCTGTCTGTATATTTTTTTACTCGTGTCTGTGGTTGTGTGTAACTCTCTCTCTAATATATATATGTATATGTATATATATATATATATATATATATATATATATATATATATATTTTATCATAGTTCACCCCAAACAAGGCAGGCCGTCACTGTAGACATAAGGGGCTACGGAGAAAAAAGGTGAAAGTTTTTTTTTCTTTTAGGGGGGGGGGGGGATCAACCTAAATTGGGAGCTGTGCAGCGAGATGTCTGTTTACATTAGTTTTAAATTTCTGCATATCAGTATCGTCAGGAAAACAGGGGGCCGGGAGGGAGTTCCAGAGTCCAGCAGCATGAGGAAAGAAGCTTTTGGGGTAGAAAGCTCTTCAGCATCTGGGGACCTCCACAGTAAATGGATGGCACCTAGCTGATTGTCGGGTTGATCTAGTGAATTCACGTCGAGGGGGCACCAGAGCAGCAAGTTCATCAGAGCACAATCCATTGAAGTACTTGTAAAACAGGCACAAGAAAGCAACATTGCGGCGATGGGACAGGGGATGGAGCTTGGTGGATAGTGAACGCATGTATATTTTTTTGTAATTTATAGTGTATATATGTGCCTTGAATGTATTATATATAAATTTTTTGTAATAGCTACGCAAATTGAAAAAGTCTTTTAAAAATTTATAACGTTTGGTAATAATTGTGAATTGATTTTTTCTCACCCTCGAATTTAAAAAAAATCAGTTTGAAATTGTTAAGCCTTTAACTATCATATCTAGAGTAATATTTCGCTATTAAATTTTATGTAGTGGGAGTTTGCCCTTTCCTGAGTGGGGAGGGAGCGAATTTGAGATACTTTTGCTCATTATGACTAGATGATTATTCATTAGTTAGCTTAATATCTTCGATTATAGTTAACTTTATTATTATTTACTCACTAGGAGTTATCACACTGGTCATCGTCAGTGATCGCCCACTGCCAACAACCTGTGGTATTCCCTGGAGTCTGAGTGACAACAAGTCTCCAAAGACTTCCAGTATGCTCCACCTCTTTTCGTTCATCACCGCTGATGACCTTGCGGTATCGCAACAGCCACTTACCACCGATTTCCCGCTGATAAGGGCCATTGGTCCCCTCTGGGGCCCGAGTGGCAACAAGCCTCCCCAAGGTCCCAGAGCTTAATTATTATTATTATTATTATTATTATTATTATTATTATTATTATTATTATTATTATTATTATTATTATTAAGACGTCCACGATTTTCATTATTATTTTAATATTATTACTGCTTATATTATCATTATTATTATTGTTAAATGCTGTCACTGGACAGGTTATCATTGGTCCTGCCTCTTCCTAGGGTATCAACAGATATGTAAACTATTTTACATGCCTGAGCTTTAAATTCCCATAATTCGTTAAAATATAAACTTAAAATTTTAATTACAATTTTTAATTTTTGAGTTCCAATCTTGATAAATTCCGTATGTAGTAATATTCCCATCTACTTTAACCATTAATAAATATTTAAATTTTCTTTTTATATAACTTCTAATCTAGTTTTTTTTTAATAAGGCTTCTTACTAAAGCTATAATAACCAATTACTATACCACTAATAAGCAATTTGAACCATTAATAATATTATGTTTATTGTTACACCGGCCGTTCTAACAGAAGAGAAACTACACCGGTTCTCACTATAAATAGTGCGAGTAGACAATCACCAGGGAGAAAAAGGACAGTATTGTAACTGTCTAGCCGAGTGCCAGTCAGTTTCCTTACCTTTGTATCTTTTATGTTAATACACTTGTTATCTTAACCCAACCTCGACTTGACTTCTTTTTGTTACTGTTGGACTACTTCACAACATATATATATATATATGTATATATATATATATATATATATATATATATATATATATATATTGTTGAATATAAGAGACAACTTATGTCTGGATATCCTTTGGTAGATCCTTTCAATAGTCCGAATCAGAATCTTAGTTTCAGAGGGGAATTGGCCGATGAATTTGCCAATAGTTTTGATTTGCGTTCCAAGTACTATCGGCCAATTCCCCTCCGAAACTAAGATTCTGATTCGAACTATTAAAAGGATCTACCAAAGGATATCCAGACATAAGTTGTCTCTTATATTCAACAATATATATATATATATATATATATATATATATATATATATGTTGTGAAGTAGTCCAACAGTAAAAAGAAGTCGTCAAGTCGAGGTTGGGTTAAGATAACAAGTGTATTAACATAAAAGGTACAAAGGTAAGGAAACTGACTGACACTCGGCTAGACAGTTACAATACTGTCCTTTTTCTCCCTGGTGATTGTCTACTCGCACTATTTATAGTGAGAACCGGTGTAGTTTCTCTTCTGTTAGAACGGCCGGTGTAACAATACTTGCCTGCAAGAGAAGATGCTGCCTATATATATATATATATATATATATATATATATATGCAATATTCTGCAAAGAGAGTGCATATCTCTTATAATGGCTTTTATGTTATATAAAAAAAGATAAATGTTTTTTCTTTTTCTTTGTAGTCTGTTTCTCCTTGCATATAATGTTACATCCGTTTTTTCCACTTTGAATCCAACTGTACATGCCTAAATATTTTTTTACCCGGTCTGTACTGATTTGGTGTATTCAAACCTATACAACCCTCATTATTTCTACTTGGCTATATAATTGGGAGTATTAAACTCTGTAGGTTAACGCTGTCTGTTAGCTTTTAAATTGGTGTCTAAACTCTGTGCTGATGAAGAAAACCGATATTAATAAAGATATATCGTTTAAGAAACGATCATACACAAACAGTTACGTTGAATTCTTGGAGTGCAAATAAATGATCATGTAATAAAGTTTACACCAGATCTATACTATATATATATATACATATATATATATATATATATATATATATATATATATATATATATATATATATATATATCTAAGCAGCATCTTCTCTTGTAGGCAAGTTTTGTTGAATATAAGAGACAACTCATGTCTAGATATCCTTTGGTAGATCCTTTCAATAGTCCGAATCAGGATCTTAGTTTCGGAGGGGAATTGGCTGATAAATTTGCCATAGTTTGGATTTGTCTCCCAAGTACTTTCGGACTCATCTGGGTCCATCTTTGGGGGAATGAGGTTAATCAGGTATAGACCATGTGTTAGTATTTATAGAAGGTTTTTGGCGGGAATTATGTACTAAGTACGAACCTATATTTGGAGCTATAAACATTTTAGAATTTTATTACTGATATTAAAGTTAATTCTATTAATTACGGTGTTTTTGGTTTTTATATATAGGGCTTCTAATATATTGAGTTTTTGTTTGTTAGTACTAAATTCTAAAATTTTGGTATTTTCTACGAAGAGTTTTCTGAATTCCGATCGGGGGCAGGAGTGGTCATTAGTTAAGTGTTGGGCTATGGCGCTAGTATCAGACAAATGCATAGTCAGTCTTCTCGACAAAGTCGTGGTAGTCAAACCTATATATATATATATATATATATATATATATATATATATATATATATATGTATGTAACTATCCGGTGATGCAGTTATTTTAGTTTTTAATTTTTATTTGTTTGCACATTTTAACACTTAAGGTAGACAATTTCTATTATATTCTTTAATAAAAAAACCTATCCGCCTTGCACATTTTTATTTTTAGGTGATTATTTAAAAATCTTTTATATTAGAAGTCGTCTGGGTTGGACTAAGTATTTAAAAAAAATAAATAGTAGCAAGTACATTATTATACTGCTAATAACACGGCACAACAATAACAAATGAAAATCGGCAAGTCAAAAACAAAGTTTGATTTGTCAGCTTAAATGCTGTTTTTGTCTGACTTTGAAAATCCGACAAGATAACTTTATATGTTAGATGCATATGTAGAACATGAAATTGAAAAAAAATAAATAAATAAACGGATATACGAAGATAGTACAACCAAATTTACTCATTTAGTGAGATTTAATATTTCGTCTTCGTTGTTAGAACAACTTCATCAGAAATGAGTTATTTTTTCTTAAATATTTACAATTGAAAACGTAGACATGAGAGGCAAAGAAGAAAAATGCAAAAAGGAAGATGAAGGTTTTTTGAACAATTTTCTGAAAGATGTTAGTTTAGCAGCTACGAATTAAACAGGTCAAGAAGAAAGAGAGGGTGTTATATCGCATGACATTCACTAAATAACATCCGGTGCAGACATCAATATTATATGGAAAGTTTGAAACACAATTTCAATATATATATATATATATATATATATATATATATATATATATATATGGGAAATGAAAAAGGAAAAACCAAGAGATAGTTTTTATATATTCATCAACGTCTCGTCTTTATCGAAGTTTGGGGTTGACATGGTGGAGAGTTGAAGGAATATAGTAGTCGTGGCTACTATGAGCGCAGGAGGAGAGTCCAGGCTGTGAGAAGTCAATGGTCGCTAATGTCAACCGCAAACTTCAATGTACTTGCATGACATTTTTCTTCAAATTATCATCCTGAGGAAGTCTTACAATAAAGACGAAACGTTGATGAATATATAAAAACTATCTCTTGGCTTTTCCTTTTTCATTTCCCATTACGTCGGATTACTCTCACTCTTACTTTCTGATACATATATATATATATATTACAGAAGATCAGAACAACATCGGTACCGGCGGTTTCAAATCCAAATAAAGGGGACCTAAAACAGGGGCTGAAGAGAGTCCGGCAAAGGAGACCAATGATCTTCTATAATACATATATAAATGAATATTATGCTCTTTTCTTTTTAATCGAGCACTCTGATGTGGGTTCTCTCCCACTAACCTCATATATATATATATATATATATATATATATATATATATAGTTAACTATGAAAATATATTTATGGCAATTGAACTACACAGAGGCTCCCGCGTTTCATCCCCGGGGGAATCTTCAGGCTTCAGGTGTAGCTTAATTGCCATAAATATATTTTCATAGCTTACTACCTAGCTCTACTTACGTATCGAGCACTGGTGAAGTAAATACTGAAAATTGATACATAACAAATTATATCTCCTTATAAAATTTCATGTGGATACATGAAATAGTAATATATATATATATATATATATATATATATATATATATATATATATATATATATGTATATATATGAAAATGTATTTATGGTGAGTAAGCTACACAGAAATGTTTATGTTTCATTCAAGGATCTATTCTGGGTCCAACCCTCTTTCTGAAACTGAGATCGTTTGTTGACATCTATGCAGACGATACAATTGTCCATGGCAGCACTTCAAAGAGCATTGGTGACTAAGATCTTGCTCATTCGCTCTCTTCCAATCTGGAGCATGTACTGCAATTGGAAAAATGCGGCTTGTTACTTTTAACACCTCTAAAACCAGATTTATCTCCTTTCACCACCAACGCTCAGAACATTGTTTTTTCTCTTTTCGAAATGAATTGCTCTCTCCTTGAGGAATCCCCTTGCTTTGATAAGCTCCTAGGACTGACATTTACCGTGGATACAAAATGTTAGACATATATTCACTCTGTTGCTAATGTTGCTGGAAAAATGGTTGGATCATTCCACCACTCCAGAAAATATGTGACTCCTGATGCAATCTTCTACTTTGATGAGTCAGATACGCCCTAAGATGGGGAGGTACTGCTGCCACATCTGGGGAGGTGCCGCTCAGAGCAACCTTTCATGCCTTATCAGAGTACAACATCGACTTCGCAATCTAATGGGGAATTATCACTTCTGTTCTTTACAAACCCTTTATTACAAGAACAGAATTTATTTCCAAGGGCTTCCCGTCGATGGAACACATTACCACGGGACTGCTTCCCTTTGGACTACAACATGTCAACAAATACTTGTCATAAACCATCCTCATAAGTGATCAAGTTTTGTTACATAACATTCTTCATCATTCAACTGACAATCCATCCATCTCATTAAACCATGTCATTGAGTGGCTTATGGCCTTGATAAGTAGTGATTGATTATTTAAAAGAAAAAGCATCACGTAACCCTAACCGATAATGTACCAACCTCTATAGAATAGAAAGAAGGGGAGAGGGAAAAAGAAGGGGCGAGGGAAAAAGAAGGGGCGAGGGAAAAAGGGGAGAGGGGAAAAGAAGAGAAAGGCTAAAAGGATGGGGGGAGGGTTTTTAAACAATGTTTTGAAGGATGTTTGTTTAACGGCGAAAAAGAAAGAAAGCAGGTCAAGTAGAGAGAGAGAGAGAGAGAGAGAGAGGGAGAGGGAGAGAGTGAACAATAAATTCAATCATTTGTTTGTTCAGACAGCAGAAGGAAAAGAGTAAACAAATGAAACCATTTACAAAAACTTCATAACAGAATTGTTTAAAAAAAAAATAAATAAAAAGATTCTTGATTAAAAATTGATTTCATTCAAATCTTTGGTCGTCTGGAAAAAAATCGAAAAAAAAAAAAAAAATGGACGACATTTTTTTCTGCCAAAGAAAAAATAAAAACAAGTAGAATTTGCATAAAAAAAATCAATGAATAAAATATATATTGTACATATTTATGTATCTACATACATACGCACACACACATAGATACACAATGAGTGCATTCATTTTATTACTCATATATATATATATATATATATATTTAGCAAATATTACCGAATTAAAGTTTTTAAACTGATCGCACTAATTTTTTTTGGGGGAGATACTAGCTTTGAACGAAAATAAAAAAATAAAAAAAATAAAAATGGCTGATTAATTTGATCGTACACATGTGAGTGTTTGCTCTAAAATTTTTGTTTGTTCTTTTGTTTATTTTCACCTTAAAATGAAACTGATGTATGATGTGGGTGTTTTTCAAGACACTCTAATCTAAGAACTCTTATTATTTGTGAACTTTTTCTGATGATTTTGTAGTGTTGCAGAGACGATATTGACATACAAATGTTGTTTGGCACAAAACAAATGAAACGGACCGTTAAATATATCTCACAGAAATTTGGAATTTTTGGAAATGTGAAAAAAATAAAAATAAAAATAAAAGTAATAAAACAAACCATGGTTATTGGAATATAATAAAAAAAAACTGTTCTATATATATATATATATATATATATATATATATATATATATATATATATACAGGGTGAGCCAAAAGTAGGTGGACAGTAAAAAACAATAATAATAATTAATAATTGCATTAATATAACTGATACATAAACCTATTCCAAATGCTGTCCACCTACTTTTGGCTCACCCTGTATATATATATATATATATAATTTATTTAGATACTGTATATTACATATTTCAGCAAATATGCAGTATCTAAATAAATTATATTAGCTCTCTTATATGATCGAGCACTTTATTTGATTTCTTTTCATATACCACCTGACACACTATAATATATATATATATATATAATTAATATTTTTTATTTAATTTTATACCATATCAATGTTATAAAGGACATATTCACGTCATTTCATAGAACTTGCTTTTTTTATTTAGCATACAATTGTTTCGGCTTACACCAAGATATTTGTAAAATGCTCCTGTGCATTGATTTCTCGGTGTGTCATCTTCAGTGCTAATTATACAAAACAATGCAAAAAAGCAAAAAACAATAAAAAAAACAAGACGAACAGAGCCTAAATTACAATCATTATCAACATTATTATTTTTTTATTTTATTTATTAATTTATTTTTTCACATGGAACTATGATCTCATTATATCTAAGTGGTAACATATACGCATCTTATGCATTTCGCTGTTTGTATTTCTTATCATTCATCATCAGCTTAAAGTATTGATCTAAATATTCCTAAATTAAAACATACATTTTCACTGATCGTTCTTTGTTGTTTCGCCCAATTATTTCCCTTTTTCTTCGTTTTTTTAGCCATCTATTTTCCCTTATTTTATATTTCTTTTCTTACATTATACTTTTTATATTCGCAAATTTAAGTGACGTAAATAAGGAGAAAATTTTTTTAAAAAGATAGATTAGTTTTGTCTAAATTATGTGTTAAGGAGAAAATATAAAGTTAAGAATTAAATTTACAAAAATAAAATTTCCAGAATTTAAATTTAAATTAAAAAAATTTTAATTTTAAAGACTTTAAAATGTTTTATCACTTAATTTCAAATTATTTAAAATCTCATAAGAGATACCAGATCCACTCTTATACTTGCACCTTCAATCCCCGGGATGTCCTTTTCCAATTACCACCTCTCCATTAATATTTTAATATGGTCCATCTCTATACCAAAACTTAAAACCAGTAAATTACACCACAAAAATATGAAAATAATTTTTTGCAGTTGTTAAGAGGAAAGACTTTTCTTTCATGATACTAAAATAGCAGGTTTAAAAACCTCATTAACAGAATCAATCCACTGCCTGAATCTTATTCTTAACTCTAAATCAGACTTTTAAATAATTTGAAATTATAATTTTAAATTCTGGATCTTTGTAAATTTAATTCTTAACCTCATATTCTCTCCTTAACACATAATTTAGACGAAACTAATTTAACCCTTTAAAACAAATAACGGGCCAGACAAAAACGCTGTTAACAAATACTAAAAATATTTTTTAATTTTTAAAATTTTAAAATTCTTTACTATATTTTACCCTCATTTTTTTTTTAGACTTTATTAAGCTTTTTAATCTCACATATCTTTCCATAACACAACATTTAGACGATTCTAATTTAACACTTCAAAGCAAATAACGTATCCAAACGAGAGTTGATACCAGATCATCCATTTTCTTTACCAGATGACAACAAAGCTGAAGATAGCATATTGGGGTGAAATATCTTTTTTCAAAAAAAACCCAAAACCCTAAACTTCCATGTTATTAATAATAATAATAATAATAATAATAATAATAATAATAATAATATTAAAAAAATAGATTTGCTAAACAAAAACTGGGAACAAAAGTCAAAAGATTACATTTGAAATGAAAATAAGAAATATATTCTTACCTTAATACACCGGATATAATTTGGATTTTTACATAAAAGATTCTTCATTAGTTCAGCTACGGATACCTGCAAAAGGAAACAAAATCTTTATTAAAAAAAAATGATTTGAAACGATTTTTTTAAGAACTGAATCGGAATACATTAATTTGTCGCAAAGAACATGATGGAAGGAAAAAAAAAATATTGGCTAGGCTGAATCAAATATCGATTTGTTAGATGCACAGCTATTTAATTCTAACATGGAACATCCAACCAACTTAATTTTATAAATTAGATTATCAACTCACTAGGAGTTCTCACACAAGTAATTATCAGTGAATGCTCACTGACAATAACCGATGGTCTTCCCTGGAGTCTGAATGACAACAAGTCTCCCCAGATTTCTAGTAATCTCCACCTTTTTCAATCACCATTGCAAATGATTTTGCGTTATCGCAACAGCCGCTTATTATCATTATTATTATTATTATTATTATTATTATTATTATTATTATAAAGTCATTTTAATATATTGAACATTTAAATAAATACTGGAAAAACTCCTGTCACCACCGAATATATTAATTATATATATATATATATATATATATATATACAGGGTGGGCCAAAATAAGGGTCCTATCTTTAAATTTGAATAACTTGAATTTGAATAACTTCCACAAAATAAAAGTTAAACTCACCAAACTTTATGTGTGTGTAGACTGACCCTTCCGAGATTTTTTGAAATAAACAAAACAAATTTTAGCCGAAAAACACTTCTTAAAACTTACAAAAACTAAAGTATTGTTTTTTACACTGTTTTGAGTTTTTTAAGCAAAAATAATGTTTTCTAAATGAGGGTACGTTCCTTAGGGCTAATACGGCTCATGCTTGCTTCGGAAGGGGTCCTTTACTTATTCTAAAAAAAAAAAAAAAAAAAAAATCAATAAATAAAAAAGTTATGAATTTTTAAAAATAGGATTCTTATTTTTGCCCACCCTGTATATATATATATATATATATATATATATATATATATATATATATATATATAGTTAGTTATGTTTATATGTTAATATATTTGTATGTACAAGATTCATTTCTAAACTTATTAACCGATGATTATGAATTTTGGAACACAGCTTCAAGGCGTAAGTGGTCCAACTGTGGGCTATATTTAGTTTAATTTAGTTTCATCCAAAGCCCTTCATGGAAATTTAGATACCTCAGATTTTTGTGAAATTTAAAAAAATATGTATTAAACATCAATCTATAAATATTCCTAAAATTTCAGTTTCTTTGGAGTAATTTAAAGAGCTTTAGGTGGCATAATATAGGCCAAACTTCCTATTTGAAGATTCAAGCATTTCAAATTTGCATTAAATTTTATTCATAGGCGATTAAAACCCCATTAAGCAAGAATTCCTGAATTTCAATTTTCTTTTAAGAAACTTTAAATGTTAGACATTCTCTAGAATCAAAATCATTTAATGGATTATGATCAAAATTAGAATAATGTTTAGTATCATTATACGTTGATTTTAGTCTTTGTTAAGGGACATAAAAGTGATGCAAAACTGTTCTGTTCAGGGGAATTAATTTTACTCGTTCTGGGATGATTTGGTTGTTTGGTTGTTTTGTTTTACGGCATATCAACCCTTTTCGGGTTATTTAATGCCGAATACGATCATATTGGTAAAAGTTTTTCTGCTTCAAGTTCTTTATATCTACAAATATTTATTCTTGGTCTTATGTTTTGTTGTTTTGTTTTACGGCATATCAACCCTTTTCAGCTTATTTAATGTCGAATATGGTCATATTGGTAAAAGTTTTTCTGCTTCAAGTTCTTTATATCTACAAATATTTATTCATGGTGTTTCGTTTGGTTGTTTTGTTTTATGGCATATCAACCTTTTTCGAGTTATTTAATGCCGAATACGATCATATTGGTAAAAGTTTTTCTGCTTCAAGTTCTTTATATCTACAAATATTTATTCATGGTGTTCCGTTTGGTTGTTTTGTTTTACGGCATATCAACCCTTTTCGGGTTATTTAATGCCGAATACGATCATAGTAGTAAAAGTTTTTTTGTAAGTTCGAACCTGTTGGTAAGTAGGCTTGTTGTTTGAATCTATACTGATGAGTCTTTAAAAGCCGAAACAAGCTTGTCTATAAATAAATAAATAATATTTGATTATTATTATTATTTTTATTATTATTATTATTATTATTATTATTATTATTATTTTTATTATTATTATTATTATTATTATTATTTTTATTATTATTATTATTATTATTATTATTATTATTATTATTATTATTATTATCATATATATGAGAGTTGTGGAAACTGCTTCATAATTTATGATAATAATTTTAGTTTTGATTGGTGTTCTCATGTTTGATTAATAATTCCGATGTTGGAAAGACCTTTGACCTTCATAAAAATCTTTCAGACGTACACAATAATATTTGATTTTTGTATGCGAGGACAGAACAACGCATGTAAATCTCAGATAAATAATTGACAAGCAGATTTAACGATCATTCATCACGATGAAATATAAATATTTATGTCTTGAATGTGACATCTCTTTTGGATTGATCCCAAAGAATATAGATGTGTGAGCAGGGGCAGAGAGTCAAATGGCCGAGGGCAGATGAAGGTTCTATAAAAAAAAAAAAAAAAAAAAAACGAAAAAAGATGGAAGATTCCTTTTGGAACGAAATATTGTTTTTGTTAACCTTTAACGGAAAATGATTGATCTGATTTGTTTTCCCTGTCTTATGGAATGTTGGATATTTGTATTTATATCAGCTAATGCTGATTTGGTTGAAAAAAATTGGTTGGAAGAAATTAACGCAGACATAAACAGGATATATTGTAGACAAAGAGTCAGCAGGGTTGAAGCGATTAATAGTTTAGGCAAATCGGCCCTGTGTGGGTAATAAGTTTATCAGCAGTGACATCAGGGCCTTTTGGCCAAGATCAAAGTGTAGTATCTGTTCCGATGGATACTACACCCTATAGACCGGTATCGTCTTGGCTTTCGGGTCTTGATTCTGCCGGTCTGTGGGTTTGTCCTGTGCAGTTCTAGGAGGTCCACCCTCCCAGGCTTTTCCTCCCCTCTTTGGGGAGGAGTAAGTTTATTGCTTACTGTCTAAGGCGCCCCTACCGGGGAATGCCGACGGAGCTGCCCAGGCATTTTTTGTAGGCCAGAGTGCTCACCTTCTCGGGCGCTGGCTTTTCAAATCCCACTTTTCCGACCTTGTGTCACATCTTACCTTGTGGGAGGAAGATAAATAAAATCAGACGATTAATTTTAGAACGTGAAGTTATGAGAGTCTGCATGGAAAATCCGGAGAAAGCCGACGTATTGTTTGAAATGTCCAGACGAGTATTAAGATTTATGAAGCCATGCGCTTCTAGTAAAGTGTATTTTTCTGTCTTTGCCTTTCTGCACCCTTTCTTGCTTTGCAGCCAAAGATGAACATGGCCGAATAAAGTGTAGAGTTTGTCCCTCCATTCATTATATGTTCTATCGTACAAGAAAAAGCATGAAACAAAACGGAGGTGGTATGTTTGAAATAACATTTCTTTATTGCAAACTCGAAAAAGTTTGCTCTCAGTTGGATTGTGTGCGTAAAAATGCGAACATAATTCCAAAAGAAGTCTTAAATGAATGTGTGTGGGTATGTGCGAAGAAGTTAAGAGAATGTGTCGTGCATAACTTTTTTTTTTGTGCCTGCATTACGTGCACATGTTTCTGGCGAGACAAGGAAGAGAAAAGACAGGTAATCATTTTGTATTTTGGCTTCTATAGTACCGATCTCAGCGTCCCCTAACGCGGCAAAAGGGGAGATAATTAGTTCTAAGCACTGTCTAGTGTATGTATGTATGTATGTATGTATCCGTAAATAAGTGTGTGGAAAAGGGTAGGTAATGCGACAAAAGCTTCAATTCTTCTCTAAGAAAGTGTCGAGTTAATTAATAATGATAACTTAGTGTAAGAAGAATTCAACCATCTTTGATTGCAGCTGTGAGAAGGTCTACCATCAGGCAAGATCACTACAGAGTTGTGGACACTGAGAAACAGCCGATGCGCAAGGTATGTTTGGATTTTTTAAAACTTGAGCTCACTCCAGACAAGGTATACTGCCACTGAAACGTTAGGGGCTACTGTGGATTAGGTGTCAGAAATTAAATGGGCATCCTCAGAGAGGATTCACTTGAACTCTTAATTACTTAATTATAGATGACTGATAACGTTGAGGTCATAGAGTCTCCTGAGTCTCTTTGATAATATAACAAGAATATTAACCCCTTCTGTTGTGACGGTGCTGAGTCCGACGGATAAGCGGCCATGACTAGCATGCGTCTGCTGCAAAGAAACAGTGACTGCATGTGGGAGCGAACCTGGAACTGTCTGACTTCGAGGCGACGGTCGAACGCGCATGATTATGCAAAATAGGCGCTTTTAATAGTCCAATAAAGGGAGTGAAACTTTTTGCTCAAGAGAGATCATTTTTGTACCCCATGCAGCTAACGTAGTTCGCGTGTGTTTGGATTGTTGTCGGTAACATTATTTTGTTTTTGGCTGCCTATCTATTTGTCTGAGAGCTCAAACCACAACTTAATTGAATTGAAACGAATACTGCTGCTGCTGCTACTACTAAGAACGAACGCCTTATCTTTTCCTGGTTAAGACAAAAATGAAGAAAATAATCTGGCACCAGTATGGCACAACAATAGTCCCCTTTTGTGGGAGCTGGAGATCCCCATAGTTAAAAGCACTTTTACCTAACTTGGACTGCCCTCGTGGACGGAGACGTAGAAATCGACAACTCTGTTTTCGCACCCATAATGTCATTATGGAAAAAGTTTGCCATCAATTAAACTTGAACAACTCACAGTTGACAAGTTGCTATGAAGTCAAGGCCCCCCGCAGTACATTTTAAAGGTCAGAGAGCTGACCCAAATGAACCTGTCACCTGCGACAGTTGAAATTGAGAGCACCAGTGACATTCTCTTTATCTCCCTCTCTTTTCATGCATCTCTGTTTCTTTCCTCATCTCTCTCCCTCCCTCTCCCCCTCTCACTTAGTCTGCAATGAGAGGTTTGAGATCAGTTTTGGTGTTTGCTTGTGTACATGACGGCTCGTGTTAGACACAGAAGCCCAACTAAACTTCAAGTTTTAAATGTTTCTTTGGAAATGAATAAATATATTTTTCTATATACAAAGTAATGTGGTTCCCTCATGACAATGACTTCCATCCCAGCCAGATGAGTAATACTCCGGAGAGAATTAATGACCCCCTTAAAGCCAGTAAAGAAAATACCCGTTCAGCCAGACGACCGGGTATGAACCCCTTATGTTAAACCCTTCCAGAAAAGTCCACACACTCAGTTACACTCTCCGGCAAAAAAGCGAATATACTGAGAGCCTCAATTCTCCTGTAAGAATGTGTTGAGTTAGTTAATAATGATAAGTTAGTGTAAGAAGAATTCCACCGACTTTGATTGCTGTTGTGAGAAGGTCTACCGTCAGGCAAGATTACTACAGAGGCGTGGGCACTGAAAAACAGCCGATGCGAAAGGTATGTTTGGATTAAGTTGAACTCTTAATTACTAAGGAGCGTATTATGGTAACATTGAGATCGTAGAGTTCCTTGAGTCTCTTTGATTATATAACACCACCACCACTTAATTGAATTAGAACGAATACTGCTGCTGCTGCTGCTACTAAGAACGAACGTCTTATCTTTTGTCGGTGAAGAGAAAAAAGAAGAAAATAATCCGGCACCAGAAAAAGCTGCCATTCTGTGTGTTCTCGATTATCTCTACCACTTGCTTTCAGTTATTTTATGTTAAAACACAGTACATATGGCAAACGGTTCAGTGAATGCTAGCTGACATGTTTTTTTCCATTTAAATTATGGTCAACAAAATCAGTAAGTGAACACAATGAATCTGGCAGTACTTGAACCTAGATTAACGATTCCATACACCATTCACATATGTTGGTGACATTTTCGATCCTGATGGTGATTTGTCTGCAGCAATGGTGACCGGATGTAAACTAACCAGGACTGCTTTTTACAGTTTTCATCCTATCCTGGTGCAGTACACATCCCGTACGGGTTCAGCCGGCTTCCACTGAAAGAGGAAGTTTCTAGGGAATATCAAATTCATAAACGGTCCCCAGTCGCACGTTTATCTCACTATGGGGAGATTTTTAATGACGTTCGTTTTTACTGGGAGGTATCAGCGCACTTCCACATCCAGCGCCTGGTATTCCTAAGTGGTCACCCATTCGGTACTGATCAGGCTCAACATCGCTTAATGTTGGTGATCTAACAAGAATTGCTGTGTCAATGTAATTAATTCTATATTGTTGTGACTTGCCAACTAACACACGTAAAGCAGTATTCATGCAATATGTCCGCACTGTACTATTAAGACCTGGGTAGCAACAGAGGAGATAAATTAGCGACTGGTTCAATACGATAACTAAATGCTTCGTATCATAACTGGTAAAAGCTATAAAGAAGCTCTCATTGAACTCAGCCTGATACTGCTGAATGTTTTGACCACTACAACACAATGAAAACTGACCTCAGACGAAGTTGAGGTCAAAGCAAGATATCAAACAACTTCTCTTCAAGGAGATATGACAATATTTGTGTAAGAATTAGCACGAGTAGACGACGAGGAAATATGTAAGTCTGGAGGTGGCTGCGAGCTAAGTTCAGCCATTAGAGTCAAGACAGCTTGGAGAAAGTTCAGAGAACTTCTCCCAATCCGAACATCCTGAACCATCCCAATTATTACCAGGAGTAAGGTCTATGATAGCTGCGTAAAAAGCGTGATGTTATATGACAGTGAGTGTTGGGTCCTCACCCAGGCCTCATTTGCCCAACTCCAGAGTAATAACAGGGCAATGATTTAGTGGATATGCAATGTAAACCTAGACCAGCTCTAGAACATTAAGTCAGACACTCTGCTTGAGAAATTGGCCATCCCAAAACTTGATGTCCTAATAAGGGGGAACCGTCTTCGCTGGTTCGGACATATTGAAAAAAAAGCAAGGGGTATATAAGCACTTGCAGAGACATAAGACTGGGCAGCAGAAAGAAAGACGAGCGCTCTAAGAAGACATGGAAAGAAACCATCAGTCAAGACCGTAAACAGTGACAAATTGACACAGTCAATCTCCACAATCGTGATCACTGGAGACTTAGCATAAGGACAGCAAGACAGCGTCGATCTCCTTGTCGAAGGGAATATAGACGATAAACCTGGATAGTGAGTGAGTGAATATCTCGTAGAAAGAGAAAGAATACGGACTGATACCATGTCTGTCCATGAAACATAATACGACAAAGCAATCAAAGCCTTTATTATCATCGAGGTCAATTATTATTTCAATGGGGGGGAATTGTATTATGATTTATTTACCTCCTCTCCAGGAGGTTAGGCACAAGGCCAGTTTTATCAAACTCCCACAAGGTAAGATGTGACCCAAGGTCGGGTCGGGAAAGTAGCGCCCGAGAAGCTGAGCACTCTGGCCATTAAAAATTGCCTGGGCAGCCCCGTCGGCATTCCCCGGTAGGAGCGCCTCAGGCAGTAAGCAATAAACTTACTCCTTCCCAAAGAGGGGAGGCAAAGCCTGGGAGGGTGGACCTCCTAGAACTGCACAGGACAAACCCACAGACCGGCGTAAATCAAGCCCCGCAGGTCAAGACAATACCAGTCTATGGGGTGCAGTATCCATTGGAACAGATGCTACACTTTCTTCCTAGCCAAAAAGCCAGGGGAATTGTATTATGAGCTAAAAATGAAAATCACAATAAGTTATATGTTGGGATGTTTTGGTTTGTTGTTTGCGTGACAAATCGGTCTATTTTGAGTTATTTAATATGTGAACCTATGATTGATTCTTCTTTTTTATGTTTCTCGTTTACGTTTAATGGGTTATTTAATACGGAAACTCATTGCAAACGATTCATTGTATACGACTAATTTCACACGTTTCTGTTTTACCTAAATCGAGGAATAAATTGTACGTCTATATCTTAGAGCATGTGGAGCCTCAGTACCTATTAGTTATGGGACGATTCCAATAGTTTCCCCAAATCCGATACAATTACCGATTCTGATACAATTACTGATTGCTATTCCAATAAAAAAAAGCGCCCGAAAAAACACAGCCACAGCATAAAAGTAATCACCTGCGCAAATATAGACCCCTTATCGAAAGAGTTAATTAAATGGCGTCGACATCGTATTTTTTTAGGTTACTATGATGTAGAGATTTTAATTTTACTGGTAGCTTAAAAAATAAATATTTATCATTTTATCATTAGTACCAGCAATGGAAAATTACGTTTAATATTTTTTTTTTATAGAAGCGTTTTTGGAATCAGAAATTAGGATTAAATTTTTCCGATTCTGATACCGATTCCTATATCTTAAAAGATTCCAGTTCTCTATTTCGATTAATCGTCCCAACACTAGTACCTATCAAACAAATACAACATAATATATTCAATAACCTTTATAACACCAGAAACATTTAATTCTAAATCCAATTAAAAAAACGGCAATCCACATCTTCCACAACACAAAAATAAAATGTGTGTGTGTATATATATATATATATATATATATATATATATATATGTATATATAATATGCACCCACACTTTGATAATATATGTCATATATACATATCTGTATATATAAAACCGACCTAATGTTTCCTCTGGGAAGAGAGACATTAAAAAGGGGCAAGAGTGAAAGTCAAAATGGTTTCAATGGGAGGACTTAGTGCAAAACGAATATTCACCAATTCCGTAGAGTTAACAGACATCAATGAAGAAATACTTTACAAAGTTCGAAACGCAATTTCGCCTCTTGTGTTTCTTCCAAATCGACTCGAGGGATGTTTAAATTGGAAAACTTGGTCCCATTCCAAAATGGAATTGACCTTTTGGTGAGGGTCGATGCACAATGAAAGGAAAGAATATTCACTTGAGTAATGGACTCGATCCATATGCCTTGAAGTGGGTAGAGATGAGCTGATGGGTTTCGAATAGTAGAGGGGGATGAAATGTGGGCCAGTGGAGCGGGTTTTGGTGTCGGTGCAAAGGGAGTTGCAAAGGATGAGAGGCAGTGCAAAGAATAGTGACGTGAGTGTGTGCGCATGCGCATTATGATTCCTGTTTATCAGACCAATAAGGTTGCAGTTGGTTTGGTTTCATGAGAGATTCTATTATTATTGTTATTATTAACGAGTTGTTTAGATATTATGTTGGTCTTTTAATATCAGAGAGAGAGAGAGAGAGAGAAGAGAGAGAGAAGAGGAGACAGAGATATAGATAGAAACTAAGGAAAGCAAGAGAATGGTGAGAAAGAGAGAAGGGAAGAGAGAAGAGAAGAGCGAAGGAAAGCGAGAGGGAGATGAAGAAAGAGGGAAAGGTTAAAAAAGAAAGAGAGTCAAAGAAAAAGGGAGAGAGAGAAAAGATAGAAGAGAGAGTGAGAGAGAGAGATAGAAGAGAGAGAGAGAGATAGAAGAGAGAGAGAGAGAGAGAGAGAGAGAGAGAGAGAGAGAGAAGAAGAATGAATCGTTTGGTTTCATCAAAGATTCTTTATTATTATTATTAGCCTGTTGTTTAGATATTATGTTATTCTTTTAACTTCAAAGAGTGACGAAAGGAGAGAATAAGAGAGAGAGAGGGATATAAAGAAAGAGATAAAAAAGAGGTAAAGGAAAGGCAAGGGGAGAAAGAAGAGTGAAAGAAAGAGAAAGAGAGGAAGGGAGAGGGAGTGAAAGAGAGAGAGAGAGTGAAAGAGAGAGAGAGTGAAAGAGAGAGAGAGAGTGAAAGAGAGAGAGAGAGAGTGAAAGAGAGAGAGAGAGTGAAAGAGAGAGAGGGAGAGAGAGTGAAAGAGAGAGAGAGTGAAAGAGAGAGAGAGAGAGAGAGTGAAAGAGAGAGAGAGTGAAAGAGAGAGAGTGAAAGAGAGAGTGAAAGAGAGAGAAAGAGAAAGAGAAAGAAAGAGAAAGAGAGAGAGAGTGAAAGAGAAAGAGAGAGAGAGAAAGAGAGAGTGAAAGAGAAAGAGAGAGAGAGAGAAAGAGAGAGTGAAAGAGAAAGAGAGAGAGAGAGTGAAAGAGAAAAAGAGAGAGAGACTGAAAGAGAAAGAGAGAGAGTGAAAGAGAAAGAGAGAGTGAAAGAGAAAGAGAGAGAGTGAAAGAGAAGGAGAGTAAAAGAGAGAGAGAGAGAGAGAGTGAAAGAGAGAGAGAGTGAAAGAGAAAGAGAGAGTGAAAGTGAAAGGAAAGAGAGTGAAAGAGAAAGGAAAGAAAGAGATAGAAAGGAAAGAGAGTGAAAGAGAAAGGAAAGAGAGCGAAAGAGAAAGGAAAGAAAGAGATAGAAAGGAAAGAGAGAGATAGAGAAAAGAAAACAGGTGGAAATAAAGAGAGAGAGAAAGAGAGAGAGAGAGAGAGAGAGAGAGAGGAAAAAAGAAGCAGAAGAAAGGAAGGGAGAGAGAAAAGAAGGAACGGGAATAAGTAGAAGGACTAAAGAGGGAAAGGAAAAACGAGATGAAATGAGAATGCAAGATAGTGCAAGAGGAAAGAAATAAGAGACTTGCAAGAGAGAGAGAAAGAGAAAGAGAGAGAAAGAGAAAGAGAGAAGGGTAAAGCCATAATACTTGTTCTGATCAAATGTAACATCTACTCACTTTAAACTGTGAGCCGGCAGTAGCTGGACGTTTTAACGATGGGCGGGCAGGATTTCCTGAAAAAGAAAAAAAACAAAAAAAAAACGATTCCATTTTATGAAGAAATTCATCATTACATCAAACAAGACGAGAAAAATCACGTCTTTTACAGCGAATAGAATCTATAATATGCTAGTTGCCTCTCCCTTCGGCCTGGCCTGAGAATGAAAAAGGACCCTTGTGTACCCCTGCTCCCAGCCCCGAACCCCATATAACCACTTTTATTTTTGTTTTTAATTTCTATAATCAAGTAAAATGTCGTCTTTGGTGTTTATGGATGTCTGTTCGGACAGGTATTAAATTGAAGCGAATTTTCCTGCAGGCACCATTTTCCTCGCCCCCCCCCCCCCATTAACTAGGGGCGCATCAGACTTGTGAGGAGCGACTGAGGATAAGGTAGTTCTCAGGTCGGCCAATGAGTATAGTGTAGCCTACATAGTAAAACGAATATTGCAAAATGTATTATGCTGCAATTTGTCTTCATTTTTTCTTTTTGTTTAAGTATAATAAACTAATTCCAATACAGTTATCGATATGTTATATCATCGTATTTTTACATTACTATATATATATATATATATATATATATATATATCGATCGTATTTTTACATTACAATATATATATATATATATATATCGATCGTATTTTTACAATACAACATATATATATCGATCGTATTTTTACATTACAATATATATATATATATATATATCGATCGTATTTTTACATTACAATATATATATATCGATCGTATTTTTACATTACAATATATATATATATATATATATATATATATATATATATATATATATATATATGGTAAAAATCAACATATTCAAAACATATTCAATAGAATTTCAAATATTCCAACCAAGTTCCGGATATAAACATTCATTTCCGGAACTTGGACTGAATACTTAAAATTTTATTGGATATGTTTTGAATATATTAGATTTTACCCTAATAATAAATGAAGCTCTAACTCATATAATCATTGAGTTTATGTTAATTGCATTATTGAAACAACTCATAAGTATGAAATAATATCTATATATTCAAAAAATATATATAGGTGATTCTCATTCCAAGAAAATTATTTTAGTTTATAAATTCAAATAATATCCTATATATATATATATATATATATATATATATATATATATATATATATATATATATATCGTCGAGGAATACGGACGTTTGGGACATTTTTGGGAGGGTAGAATGAGATTAAATAAATATAAAAAACGAGAGAAAACGATTAAAAAGAAATTAATTAATGTACTGAACCGGTTTTCGTCCACACTCATCAGAGTAAAACGTTTTCTGCTCGACCTTTGCTCAAATCTATTCATAAGGATGTTCTCCCACCCCAACATATCAGTAATATTATTTATCTATTTAAATGTTGGTGCGATGCCGTATACGTGGGAAGAACAGTGCAAAGGTTTGAATCCAGAATCAAACAACACATCCCCCCTGCCATACGCCAGGGCCGACTAAATAATTTAAATAATTTAGTTAATACATCCGGGTCTGCTATTGCTGCCCATCTCATAAATAGCGCCGAATGTGCGTCGACGTACACTAGTGACTTGTTTTCTGTCATAAGTAGATCGCATTCTCTATTCCACATCAAAGTCCAGGAAGCCATACATATCAAGTCAATCAAACCTTCCCTTTGTAAGCAAAAGGAATGGCTTTTAGGACTTAATGTGATCAACTTATGACTCTCCTCCCCATAATTTTTTTTTTTTTCTCCTAAACTTTTCACTAGTTTTCATTACAATTTTTTTTTAGGTTTTAGTCGTATTCAATCACTTCCACGTTTTACTCTGATGAGTGTGGACGAAAACCGGTTCAGTACATTAATTAATTTCTTTTTAATCGTTTTCTCTCGTTTTTTATATTTGTTTAATCTCATTCTACCCTCCCAAAAATGTCCCAAACGTCCGTATTCCTCGCCGTTATCAAATTTTGTACAACGAAAAATTTATTTAAATATATATATATATATATATATATATATATATATATATATATATATATATATATATAATTTTTTTTAATTATTTCTATGTAGAATACACATTGATATTATAAGGTGATATAATATATAAGGTGTATAGTGTATAGATTTTCAGTATTTACTTCAACAGTGCTTAATACATGAGTAAAGCTTAGTACTAAAGTATGAAAATATATTTATCGCAATTCAACTACATAGAGACGTCAACGTTTCATCCCACAGGAAATTGTCAGCACTTATCCTAACGATTCCTTGCGCGGATGAAACGCAGACGCCTCTGTGTAGCTTTATTATCATGAATATATTTTCATACTTTACTATATGTATAGGCATTTTAGTCTGACGATTCTCTACGGGGATGAAACACGGAAGCCTCTGTGTAGCTTTATTACCATGAATATATTTTCATACTTTACTGTATGTATAGGCATTTTGGTCTGACGATTCTCTACGGGGATGAAACACAGACGCCTCTGTGTAGCTTTATTACCATAAATATATTTTCATAACTTACTAATACATTATATATATATATATATATATATATATATATATATATATATAACGTAAAATATAATAACACGAAATTACATGATTGTCGATGCAATAATTTATTTCAACCTTGCGGTTTTATTCAAGCATCAAATTAGACAATTACATTTTTGAGACTGACAGAAAACTGAATTCACCCTCGATCATTCAAATACAACCATATTGTCTAATTTGATGCTTGAATAAAACCGCAAGGTTGAAATAAATTATTGCATCGACAATCATGTAATTTCGTGTTATTATATTTTACGTTATTCTTGCTCTGTTTACCACATTGAGCTCTCTTACCCGGATTTCTTCCTGGAATTATTCCATTATAACACAAATATATATATATATATATATATATATATATATATATATATATATATATATATATATATATTCAGGAAGATGTAAAAGTAGGTCTACAGTCCAAAGGTTGGTGCACATACTCATCACATACTTATGAGTATGTGTACCTACCTTTTGACTGTATACCTACTTTTGCATCTTCCTGAATATATATATAGTCCAAAGGTAGGTACACATACTCATCATCCTGCACAAAAGATCACTCAAGCCGTGTACTGGAACATGGTAAAGGGTACAATTATACGACAGGTACGTGAACAATATCAAGATGACCACTTCTACTTCCAGCAAGATGTAGCACGTTGCACTCACTGTGCGTGCACTGTTTCACAAAAGAAATCCCCCAAAATGCATCGAACGTCCAAGAGACGTCGAATGAACTTCTTACTCTTTTGTCAAGAAATTGGTGCTGACAAAGACCTTTGTGTCCAGATTGTACATGAGTGTCTGCTCTCGATTGCAGCCGTTTGTGAATACCAACATCATGCAGTTGGAGTCTGGTCTTGTTACTTGCATTTGCTACATTCCGTTGTTTGTATAGTAAATGCATAGGTTTTATTTTTTGATAATTGTATACCAACATTTGCACCATATGATATTGGCGGGGAGGGGGCTGATAAGGTTTGGTCTAAGGGCTGCAAGAAAGTTAAACTTCAATCGGAAAATAGTAATTTTGTACATCATCATGTTCTAATATGTGTTTATTTATAAAATATGTTAAGTTATAGAAGACAATAATTTTCTATAATAATAATACACTTGTGTGTGTGTGTGTGTGCTTCTCTCTCATATATATATATATATAGTATGAAAATATATCTATAACAAGTAAGCTACACAAAAACGTTCATGTTTTATTCCCACATGAAATCATCAAGCTAAATGCCATTTCCTGCGAGAATGAAACATGAACGCCTCTGTGTAGCTTACTTGCCATAGATATATTTTCATACTACTATTAAGCTTGACCTGTTGCAGTAAATACTGAAAATATATATACACAATATACCTTTACTATGACATGTGTACATACATTAAATAGTAAATTATATATATATATATATATATATATATATATACACACAATGTGTCATTGAAGACCACAGAGTTTTCTTTCTTTGCTATCTTTCTGGTTAATTTCTCGACTCGGCGAGCGATTCGTCGGTTTTCCGGTGTCAATCATAAATAAAAACAAATAAATAAATAAATTAATAAGTAAATAAAAGAATATATATATATATATATATATATACACATATGCAAATTAATAGATATAACCAAAAATAAAACTATAAATACGGCTCTTTACAAACAATAAGACACAGCTTCCTGAAGACGGTCGCGAGACCGAAAGCGCTAGAGAAATGGCCCAAGATACAACATTAGGCGCCATAATCCACCAATTGACACCGGAAAACCGACGAATCGCTCGCCGAGTCGAGAAATTAACCAGAAAGATAGCAAAGAAAGAAAACTCTGTGGTCTTCAATGACACATGTATAATAAATGACTTGCTGCCGAAATTATATATATATATATATATATATATATATATATATATATATATATAAGTAAGAAAGTGGAAACTTCCATTAGAAGTTTAAAGTTTTAGAATTAGAACTATGTGGCAGGGTATGAATAGATCTGTCGGCATTCGCCGATAGGAGGGCCTCAGGTGACTAGCAATCAAATGGCTACCTGCTTTTTCGCAAGCAGCCTCATCAGCTCTTATCCTAATAAGACAAAGGTAAACATTTTTTTGTTTATATTCAAAATAGTAGTGTGAATGGCTGTTTTGTTACAACATGATTCCAAGCAAACTTTGCACTTTTGGAATGGCTTTTGCAGAGTTGAATTTTGAGTCTTTCGTTCCTCTAAAAAAAAAATCAACATTTCTGAAGGATTATTTAAAACGCAGTTGATTTGGGAATTTGTAAAACATATTTTTGAATTGGGTTCATTTTGTATAACGTCAATCAACGGACACTGCGCAATTCTGAAAAATGAATCAACTAATTTAACTTAAAAATATTGTATCTAAATTGAAAACAAAGAAACGATGATGTAAGGCTGACACAGATGTTTTGTTTTAAAAAACACGAACAGAACAACACACAAAGATTGACAGACCCCTATGAGACGAGACAAGACTGGAGATATGCAGATTTGCACAGAATAGACAGGAGGGCATAGACGCACATGAACACAGACATTGTTGTAGCTGATTGTCAGTCGAAAACATTGAATGAATTGTATTTGAAAAAAAAAAAAGATAACTCTTTTGTGTTTTACATACTTTAAATAAACATAAGAAAGATTGTGTTCTTGCAACAAACAGCGGATGGGTTCGCCTTTAAATTTTCTTTGTATCTCGGAATTCGACAACGACAGAGAAACGATCAAAGGGAAATCATTCATCGAATATTAAAGCCTACAGTGCGTACTGCTGGATCTGATCAATCGACATTGCACTAGTTTAATTTTATAATTGAGGAACGTTATAATCTCCTCCCAGTCATTACGTGACACTGTAGCAGTCATAAACATTAGCATTTTTTTTTGGGGGGGGGGGAGAGCAACCTCTGTAAGGTGATTTGGTCATACGAGGACCAGTCAATCTCTTGGGCGTATTAATTTCAATCGAACTATTGAAGAACTGCTTCCAGACCCTTTGTAGTTTGCAGGTCTGACAGAGAGCCTCCAGGCATCAACAAAGAAAAACGTCCTCTCTTCTGCCTCCATCACCTAGACGTCGAGCAAAGCTATCTTCATTTGAAGATATATTGCTCCAAGAAGACTTTCGGCAGCCAACCAACTTTGTCACTCTGCTATTCCTTTGTTCACTATTTAAATTTTCGGCAACCTACACCCAACGGTGTAGGTTGCTTAAATAAATAGAAGAGCTTTATTTTCCTTTCATTTGACGACTCTTTTACTATAAAATATTGTAAGAGTTGATCTTACAGTCTATGCGAAGACTAAGCCCCTATAAAACTTCCGTCATTACACATTATTAATTCATCGTTTGAATAAAAGCATGAAGAAATTGCCATCTTACCTTCAGGAAACAACTCCTTGAGCAAAGGATGCCTGCATTTGTACATTGCCTGAGACAAATCCCTGAACAGCAGGTCATTATTTTTGTCTAAGAAGCCTTCGACTTTATACGTCACCTAAGAGTAAAATAAAAGAAAACAACATTCATGAGAGTTTAGTGAAACACAAATGGGAATTAAACACTTTTCTGTTCAGCTTCATTTAAGATAAGGACTGCTATTTGAGTCCTTCTAACTAAAAGTAATAAAAACAAAACAATTTTAAATAAGAAACATTAATTTCTATTATTATAAACTTCCAGGATTATCTCCCTTTAACGGAACTCTTAAAATAACTCAAAGTATGCTGCTTTGCGTGCTATACTGACAATAAATATACTAGCACTGAAAGCTTCTTCCCCCTCTCATATATATATATATATATATATATATATATATATATATATATATATGGGAAATGAAAAAGGGAAAAACCAAAAGATGTTTTTTTTTTATGTATTCATCAACGTTTCGTCTTTATTTGTAAAACGTCCTCAGGATGACAATTTTAAGAAAAATATCATGCAAGTACATGAGAATATTGGGTTGACATGATGGGTTAATGAGCAGAAGTAGTAGCCACTACTGGGAGCGCAGGACCGAGGTCCGGGCTGAGAGAAGTCAGTGGCAGGGAATGAAATTAATGTGGATGGCTGTGAGTGAAAAAGTGGAGGTGTGAGAGTAAATGAACTTCATTTCCCATTACGTCGGATTACCCTCATCCTTCCTTTCTCATGTATATATATATATATATATATATATATATATATATATATGATGAAAATGATGGAAATAATATTCCATATAAATAATTTTGGTTTTTCATTTTCCACACACACACACAGACACACACACACACACAAACACATATATATATGACCGAGTGGTTCTAGATGTCAGGATTTGAGTTGAAAAATACTCATAGCCCGGGGTTTCGAATCGCACGACCAGTAGTGAATAGTTATATCTCTATGCTGATGAGTCCTGATTAAAAAAAGGACGAAACATATACGTACATAGATAATAAACAAAAAAACAAATATTTATTATTTGTAGCCCCCAGAAAACCTTCTAGATGGGCACTGTAAGTGTAGTATTAACACAGCATGACGTCGCTTTCATTAAGTTGAACGCTCTTATGACGTCAAGCCGCCGAAATAAGTGTTAAAATTATCACTGTTTATTTAGCTGGCCGAGTGGTTCTAGGTGTTGGGATTTAAGTTAAAAAATACTCGTAGCCCGGGGGTTCGAATCGCGCGACCAGTAGTGAATAGTTATATCTCTATGCTGATGAGTCCCGATTAAAAACAGAACGAAACGTATACGTACATAGATAAAAAAACCAATGTCAATGTTTGTGTTTTATATAAATCTATATGTTAACAGAACATTCAAATAAGTATAAATAATGGTTAATTTTTCAATGAATCTAAAGACACATTGAAAATTTCCTTCGATTCTATCTGGGGGTCACTAAGAGTAATTATTGGTAAGGTCTCTAAAATAACTGAAATCTATTAGAACTTTAAGAAAGGAAATTCATTTAAAAAAAATAGATATTCTCTATTTTATAAAACAAAAATATAATTAAACAAAAACGTATTTAAGAAAAGATTTAAACATTTAAATAATAATTTTATTGGTATCTTAAAAGATTCAAAATAATTAAATTCGTGTCGATTCATTAACGACATTTGCCGTTTTATAACTGTCTAAGAAACGCAGTATCAACGAATTTTTTTTTAAACAAAACATCACTATGTTTACAATTTTTTTTATTACTTGACCTCATATCGCAAATCTTAGTTTTTTTACTTTTCTTTCAAGGCAAACATTGTAAACTATATTTAAAATTATTTCCGACCTGCAATATAGCTCCACACAGGCAACGCCGGGTGAATACCGCTAGTGTCTAATAAAGCCGCTATTCTGTGGTAATTCTTGTTGTTGTCAATTTATCACAATCTTTTTTTTATTTATTGAAGAGAAAACTGCAGCAGGGGGTTATGTAGCAGTTGCATGAGCGAACTATTTTGTATCGGTCTACGTGACCGGCAGTAATTCGATTATGTAAGCATCGCCTATTCACTGCGTGAGCGTATGGCACGTCTGCGTGTAACGAAATTCATACGCCATGAATCGTTCTGGCGTAAACACGAACCATGAGGTGAATCTTTAGTTCACAGTTTTATTATAGCCGACAGAACGCGTCTTTTCCCGTTCTCTATCTGACTCAACTATGAGCGGGTGAGATATCGAACTCCGGGATAATACCACTTCATCTATCCGACATGAATCAGCCCATTGTACTATGTTCATGCTGTTCCTGTGTTCCCGTGAATAAAAGTTCATACCTATTTAATTGTGGAGTCATTATTTATTTCGTGGAAGAATAATGATTCCTTTTTGTTTATGTAACATTTCTATTTCAGTCAGATTCGGCCAGACGTATTACTCTTCCACAAACATGAAATTGGGCCCCTAACTAAAAAAAACCATTAATGGAGCAACAACGTTAGCGTAAACTACACTGCCACATGATGTCATGCGTTTTCCGTAACCAAAGAAATCAGTATTTATCACTTGAATCATAATTTTATAGATAACCCAATTTTATATATTGGGTTGGTAAAAAAGTTCGTTCGTTTTTTTTAATGTCATCTTTCTGGCCTACTAAAAATCGTTTTATATTCCTATTCTTCAAATCCTGTGTTTGGTTTAGCTAGTATGTTGACGCCAGTTTGTAATAAGCCTCCAAGCAAAAGAGTTCTTACATTTTTGCTTGTATTTCAGGCATTGAAATGGAAGATCAAGACGAGCACTACCGACATCTGATGCTTTTTTACTACAGAAAAGAAAAAAAAAAGCTGCAGAAACCTGCATAAAGATATGCTATGTGTATATGGAGAATGCTGTTACAGAACGGGTGTGTCAGAAATGGTTTGTTCGATTGCGAAAAATACATTTTTCACTAAGAGATGCTCCTCGCTCTGACCAAAGATGATCGACAGTAACCAAGTGAAAGCCGTAATCGAACAAGATTGCCGTTAGACAACCAGACAAATCGCAGATATTCTCAAGATTTCCAAATCGAGTGTGGTAAATGAATTGCATAAACTCTGTTATGTTTCTAAACTTGATGTTTGGGTTCCCCATAATCTTACAGAAAGAAAAATAACAAAAAATGAATGAACTTTTTGGCCAACCCAATATAATTAAAAATGCGAAGTTTCTTTTTCTTTAGTTAGTTTGTAAAATTAAAACTTTCCTAAAGTATTCGTTAACTTTCGTTTCATTTATTTGTATAACATTAATTTCAACATTCATCTAACGTCATTATTTGTGTTTTATTATTAATCGATTTGCGTCAAGTACGAAAACGAACTTCCAAAAAATTCCTGTTTCACAAAATAATTTGATTACAAAATCAAAGTCATCAAAATTAACTTCCGTTTCTTCGTAAAGTCAGTCATTTTTCTGTTACTCCAGGGTAATGCCGGGTAGATACTGCTATTTACAAAATAAAATATAAGTTGTGGTTTTATTTTTCAGTGATTGTTGGGTGTCCTTGTCCGGTCGCAAACTGTTTTGAAGAAAACGGCAAAAAGACATGCAGGTACGTGTCAGAATTTGTTAACTAATAATGTAGACAAGAACCGCCAGTCTTAAGATGTGTCTATTGAACCGGCACGAAAATGTGACAGACCAACGAACATGTCATTTTAAACTTAATCATGGCAGACCAAGGAAAATGCTAGTTCAATAATGATAATAATAAAAAATAATAATGATAATAATAAAAAATGATAAAATAATAATAATAATAATAATAATAATAATAATAATAATAATAAGTTTTGAGTTGAACGTTATTAACCCCCCCCTCTCTCTCCAAAAAGAGGCTTGTCACGTTAGAGATAGAGAACAGTATTGACCGTTATTTTTCAGCTGGCGATAAACATTTCAAGTTTCGAGCGTATGAATTGAAGACGTATTTTGGGTAGATATACAAATGTTATATTTATTGTTAATTTTAATTTTAACTAATAAGAAGCTTCTGAGATTTCAATTCGGGGTCGGGAGATAATATTTTTTGCGTTTTGAGTTGAACGTTATTAACCCCCCCCCCCTCTCTCTCCAAAAAGAGGCTTGTCACGTTAGAGATAGAGAACAGTATTGACCGTTATTTTTCAGCTGGCGATAAACATTTCAAGTTTCGAGCGTATGAATTGAAGACGTATTTTGGGTAGATATACAAATGTTATATTTATTGTTAATTTTAATTGTAACTAATAAGAAGCTTCTGAGATTTCAATTCGGGGTCGGGAGATAATATTTTTTGCGTTTTGAGTTGAACGTTATTAACCCCCCCCCCCCTCTCTCTCCAAAAAGAGGCTTGTCACGTTAGAGATAGAGAACAGTATTAACCGTTATTTTTCAGCTGGCGATAAACATTTCAAGTTTCGAGCGTATGAATTGAAGACGTATTTTGGGTAGATATACAAATGTTATATTTATTGTTAATTTTAATTTTAACTAATAAGAAGCTTCTGAGATTTCAATTCGGGGTCGGGAGATAATATTTTTTGCGTTTTGAGTTGAACGTTATTAACACCGCCACCCCTCTCTCTCCAAAAAGAGGCTTGTCACGTTAGAGATAGAGAACAGTATTGACCGTTATTTTTCAGCTGGCGATAAACATTTCAAGTTTCGAGCGTATGAATTGAAGACGTATTTTGGGTAGATATACAAATGTTATATTTATTGTTAATTTTAATTTTAACTAATAAGAAGCTTCCGAGATTTCAATTCGGGGTCGGGAGATAATATTTTTTGCGTTTTGAGTTGAACGTTATTAACCCCCCCCCCTCTCTCTCTCCAAAAAGAGGCTTGTCACGTTAGAGATAGAGAACAGTATTGACCGTTATTTTTCAGCTGGCGATAAACATTTCAAGTTTCGAGCGTATGAATTGAAGACGTATTTTGGGTAGATATACATTTGTAAATGTTTATGTATATATATATATATATATATATATATATATATATATATATATATATAATGTGTGAGTAAGTTGTTCAATATAGACTGAATGTTTGATAACTTTGCGTCAATTTATTAGACAAACATAGGAGGGGAATCTATCATCTTTTTTTATTTTTTATTTAAGAATATCCTAGAAAACTTATACTATGTAACTAGGTAACATATATATATATATATATGTGTATCTATTTATATATGTGTGTATGTATGTGTGTATTAGGTACGTGCGAAATCAATGGCCGATTCCCAAAATGTAAAAACATTTTGACCCTTCCTTCACTTAAATATTCAGGAAATCAACCAGATTTTATGAAATTCTTAATATTTATTAATCCACAATCACGGAATATAATGAAACCATGTTTTTTTTTGCTTTTAAATCTTGGTGAAAACATTATTTTTTTAACACAAAATACACCTTTACTAAAGTTATAATTTTGTATATTAATAAAAAATACAATTTTTTTTTTATTTTTTTTATTTTTTAATAAAAATAAAGCATTGTAAGGTTAACAATTAAAAAACATATTTAAAAAAAATATATTTTGTATATTACGAAAAAGACCCCCAAATACCGTGTTAACAAAATCAGTATAACTCGAAGAAAAATTAATTTTTGTAATTAGCGATATTATTGTTTAATCAATATTTTCACAAAAAAAAATAATATAATTGCAAAAAATATTTCATGTGATTTTAATGATTAGAATTTCTGGGAAAATAAAAAATGCGACATAATTATATATTTTCCCTTTCATACATGAACGTGTATCATCAGCGCAATTTTTTTTTTTTTTTTATTTTTTTTTTATTCAATATATAAATTGTCAGTGTAGTCATTAACTTTAATTTACTTTTTCACACTTAAAATAAAAAATACACTTTATTTTAAAAAGAATCAATGTAATTTATCGTTACGACACGTTAAGAATAAATCGAGTAACTAAAGTTTTAAATCATGTAAAAAAAAAATGATAAAATTGACGCAGTTCGTAACGTAAAAATAATTTTCAACATTTAAAAGTTTTATTTCAAATTCTAAGAAAAAAAATTGGTAAACAGATGTCATCAATAATTAAAAACTAATACCAAGTTTAATATGAACCTCTTTTGTTAAAAATAAAATAAGATGTTAATTGCGTACACTCACAAATATTTTAATTAAATAAGCATTTCCCTTTTTATTATAACAAAATAAGGGTACTTAAATTTGTTTGTAGCGTTAAAAAGAATAAAGAAATTAATGGATAATAATTTTTCAACTTCTATAAATTATTACAAAACCATTTTTATATATAAAGTTAAAAATGATAAATTATAACATTTTTTTTTCTTCTTCCATATATTTTGCATAGCGATAGTCAATTGGTAAACAAAGTTGTTTGCCGATTATGTGACGCCGGATTTTACTAATTTATGACTTTTGCGGGTATAATTTTCCTAACTTTTAGTAAAATGTGGGATTTTTTTTTTTTTTTTTTTTTTAACTCAATATCTTATGACATTAATTTAATAATTATCTTGGAAATAGTTCCCAAAAACTTATATTTATCTTTCAGGGGATTTTTACAAGTAATTTTCCCAAAGTTCAAAATTCACTGCATTTTTAGGGTTTTCAGCCGCCGTGATTACATAATTTATTTATTTTTCACACGTAAATATGCAGTTTTTTTAATTTTTTTTTTTTTTTTTTTTTTTTTTTTTTTTAAGATTACGTTTAGGCTTTTATCTTTCAAACACAAGAGGCGGCCATTTTTGCACGTGCCTGGTGTGTATATGTATATGTGTATATATATATATATAATTATTATCTTTTTTATTTATTTATTCATTTTTATTTATTTATCAATTATTCATTATTATTATTTATTTATTTATTTTTTATTTATTTATCTATTTATTTATTTATTTTATTTTATTTATTTATTTATTTATTTATTTATTTATTTATTTATTTATTTATTTATTTATTTTTTTTTTTTCGTAAATGTTTCTTTATGTATGTGTGATAGTGCACCTTGAACCTCATGAAAATGAGAGAAACACTATCCCTGTGACAGGATCACAGGTAAACTAAGCCTGGGCCTGGTGTTGCCACAAACACTAAACCATGATAAATGTCTATAAACACAAATAAACGCCGTGGGACTCAGAAGAAAGATCTGAGTGTCATGATGGGCAGGTGCTCCCTCGATGGCCAACATGGGGGACCCGGTCCGCATCCTGCGAATGTTGGCTCCTTTAATTTCAGAAACAAGACAACGGACAAGAACCAGGTAAGTAACCTCTCTGATTCCAGGTATGACAAGGACACAGACCAGAGACAAGTAAACCAGAGCGAAAACAGTAATCTGGAAAGATATAGAAAGAAATGGACCATGAAAGAGAACAGACTGGTGATGGAGTGCTACTATAAAAGCCGCTACCCTATAGAAAGAGGCTACCGAAAACGAATGAAACATCTCTGGGACATTGCTAGTGACCCACATACAACGGAACAAAGGATAGCAGATCAAGCAAGACAGATCCTCAAGCGAGGATGGTTCTCGGAGATGGAACTGACGGAAATCAGACAGAAGGCTAATGGCGAAACGGAGCAAGAAACACCACCAAAGGAGAGACCACAGGAAGAGGACAGGCAAAACGTACACACTGAAACTGAAGAGATTGAAGACTACGGAATCACAGAACCAGGGGAGATAGAAAACTGCAGAACCACAGAACCTGCTGAGATAGAACTCAATGAAAAAGAAGCAAGTGAAGTGGAGATCATAAGACGATACATGTTAGAAAACAAAACAAAACTCCCATCTCTCAGGAATGAAGTAGCGAAGAAGTTACAAGCAGAAACAGAAAGAGTAAACAGACTCCTCACACACATCCCAACAGAAACTATTACAGACCTAAACAACCTGATATATGCAGGGGCAAAATCGGTAAGTATGAAACTAAGAAACGAAGAGAATGGACAAAAGAGAGGACCGACAAAACCTGGATGGGAAATCAGACTGGAAACCCAGATCACCAAACTTCGGAAAGAAGCTAAAACCGTGAACAGAAGGAAGGAGGACATGAAACGATTAAGAAGCAAAAATCAGAAACGCAAGGAAAAACTAAATGAGAAACATGAAGAAATAAAACAAAGGATAGCAGCAATAGAAGGAAGACTGAGACGATACAGGTACAAATCAGAACAGAGCAAACAGAACAGGACCTTTGAAAACAATGAAAGCCAGTTTTACAAAAACGTAAATGGAGAAAAAACAACGACAGAGCAACTAAACCCAACAGAAACAAAACAATTCTGGAGCAAGATATGGGAAGAACCAAAAAAGCACAACAAGAATGCCCAATGGTTGAAAAACATGAAAGATGAACTGCAAGAAATCGAAGAAGGAACCGAAACAGAAATCAACAAAGAAACGATCAAGAAAACCCTAAGAAAAATGGCAAACTGGAGAGCACCAGGCCACGATGGAATACATGCATACTGGTTTAAAAAATTCACGACCCTGCATGAAAGAATAGCGCAGAAACTGAGCGGATGTATCCGCAAAACAGACATACCAGAATGGATGACGGAAGGAAGAACAACACTAATACAAAAAGACCCCAAAAAGGGAACGACCCCCAGCAACTACAGACCGATAACATGTCTACCAATAATGTGGAAAATTCTCACAGCACAACTGAGAGAACAAATCTACCAATCCCTGGACAAACGTGGACTGCTCCCCGAGGAACAAAAAGGATGCCGGAAAGGACAAAGAGGTGCACATGATCTACTATACATTGATCAAAAGACTCTGAAGGAGGTGAAGAGCAGACAAAAGAACATAACCATGGCATGGATTGACTACAAGAAAGCCTACGACAGAATCCCCCAAACATGGATAATTGAATGCTTAAAAATATACAAGATACCAGACAGGATTATTAATCTCATCCAGAAAGCAATGGAAACATGGAGACTAAAACTGACAGCCGGAGGACAATACCTGTCTGAGATAAAAATACAGAGAGGCATTTTTCAAGGAGACTCTCTATCACCACTACTGTTTATAATAGCCATGATGCCACTCAACTACATACTCAGAAAGTGTGATGCCGGATACAGGTTTACTGATACAGAACAAAGAATAAACCACCTGATGTACATGGATGACCTTAAACTGTTTGCAAAAAACAAAACAGAACTGGAAAAGCTGATAAACACAACCAGGATATTCAGCCAGGATATCCAAATGAAGTTTGGAATAGAAAAATGTGCACTGCTAGAGATCAAAAGAGGAAAACTGGAAAAGACAGAAGGTATAGAACTCCCCAACCAAGAGGAGATGAGGGCGCTAGGAGAACAAGATAGTTACAAATACCTGGGAGTTCTGGAAGCAGACACAATCAAATATACAGAAATGAAAGAGAAAGTTGGAAAAGAATATCTACGAAGAACAAGGAAACTCTTAGAAACTAAACTATATAGCAGAAATCTAGTAAAAGGGATAAACACATGGGCTGTATCACTAATAAGATACTCTGGACCATTCATAAGCTGGACCAAAGAAGAACTCCGGCACCTTGACCAAAGAACTAGAAAACTAATGACTATGCACAATGCACTGCACCCAAAAGACGACACGGACAGACTCTACGTGAAAAGAAATGAAGGAGGTAGAGGACTGGTAAGTATAGAAGACTGTGTGGAAGACACCAAAAAAGAGCTGGAGAAATATGTAACCCAGAACACGGAAAGACTGATCACCACAGCAAGAGACACCAGCCCAACAAACAACGCCGGAAGCACTGAACCCAGAAACAAAAAGACAAGAAAGAAAAAGTGGGAAGAAAAACAACTACATGGACGCTTTATAAGACTCACAAGCGATGAAGCCAATGAAAACAGCTGGGCATGGCTAAGAAAAGGAAACCTGAACAGATAAACGGAATCTCTGCTGACGGCCGCACAGAACAATGCGATTAGGACAAACTTTATTAAAGCAAAGATAGATAAAACCCAGGAAAACAGCAAATGCAGATTGTGTGGACAAAGAGACGAAACGATAAATCATATAATAAGTGAATGCAGCAAGCTAGCACAAAGGGAATACAAGAACAGACATGACAGCATGGGGAAAGAAGTACACCGGGAAATGTGCAAACAACTGAATTTCGAATATGCAAGAAAACGGTACAAACACAAACCAGAAACTGTACTAGAAAACGAAAAACACAAAATCATATGGGATATGAATGTACAAACAGACAAACCCATAACAGCAAGGAGACCGGATATGATAATAATCAACAAGAAAGAAAAATCCTGCAAAATCGTGGACTTTGCCGTTCCAGCAGACCACAGAGTGAAGATCAAAGAGACGGAAAAGAGAAGCAAATATACTGAACTTGCCAGAGAATTGAAAGGAATATGGAACATGAAGAAAGTCAGTATAACACCAATAATCATAGGAGCACTAGGAACAGTCCCCAAAAACATGGAGAAAAGACTAGGAGAAATAGGAATCAAAGGGATAACTGAGACAATACAAAGGACAGTAATGATCAAAACAGCTACAATCCTGAGAAATGTCCTCGAATGCGGAAACCAACCCACATAAGCAACGAATGGAGAACAAACACATGGAAGCACAAAACAACAGAACCGGGGAAAATACAACCGAACGAGAGAGGCGCAAGCATAGGCTGACGCCACGAAAATTATGGACAGAGGGTTGAGGAGGGAAAGCGCAAAACCAGACCTCCACTGGAAGAGCGCGGACAGCTCTGGGACCTTGGGAAGGCTTGTTGCCACTCGGGCCCCAGAGGAGACCAATGGCCATTATCAGCGAGAAATCGTTGGTAGGTAGCTGTTGCGATTACCGCAAGATCATCAGCGGTGATGAACGAAAAGAGGTGGAGCATACTGGAGGCCTGAGGAGACTTGTTGTCACTCAGACTCCAGGGAATACCACAGGTTGTCGGCAGTGGGTGACCACTGACGATGACCAGTGTGATAACTCCTAGTGAGTAAATAATAATAATAATAATAATAATAATAATAATAAAAAAAGATATAGAAACCTGCATAACCTAGCCTAAAAAGAATACAAGAGCAGACATGGCTGCGTGGGGAAAGCTGTACACTGGAAAGTGTGCAAACAATTGAATTTCGAATATGCAGACAAATGGTACACACATAAACCAGAAACAGTACTGGAAAACGAAAAACACAAACTCCTCTGGGATATGGATGTACAAACAGACAAACTCATACAAGCAAAGAGACCTGATGTTATTATAATTGACAAGAAGGAAAAAGCTTGTAAAATCGTAGACTTCGCCGTTCCAACAGACCACAGAGTGAAGATTAAGGAGACGGAAAAACAAAGCAAATACACGGAACTTGCCAGAGAACTGAAAGGGATATGGAGCATGAAGAAAGTCAGTATAATACCAATACTCGTAGGAGAACTAGGAACAGTCCCAAAAAACTCGGAGAAAAGACTGTGAAAAATTGGAATCAAAGGGATCACTGAGACATTACAAAGAACGGCAATGATCATAACAGCTGCAATCTTAAGGAACATTGCAGTCACATTGCAGAATTTGTCTTATTTCGAAATATCAGAAATCTTAACTACTTTTAGAAATGGAAAATGTTGCATTAATAGTAAATAATAAATTTCCAACAAATAAAGTGGATGGCATGTCCGGAAATCGAAACCGGAACCTTGAGATCGTTAGGTCTTAGGTTCTACCAACGGACCTATTTGGACTTTCTTATAAATAGAGCTTAAAACATTACCATAACAAAATAATTATAGCTTTGGCGTGACATTATAGATCTATGATTTACGTAATGTTTCAAAACATGAATTCAAACATAAGCGATTATAAAAAAATAAATGAATGGGTAAACATTATCAATATCGTTGGAATATATTTTAATAGTTCAAAACCATTTATTTTGCTTTAACTATATAGTAGCTTTAAAACAATGTAATATTTAATATATACTAGAATTTGAGCCCGTAGGCCCCTATAATTCTCGTTGTGTAAATAATGATAATTGTTCACCCCCAAAATGACTTAACAGATGTTGCAGAAATTTCTTCTTTACTCACCAACATTTGAAATGTCAGCACAACATTTGAAGAAAAGATTCTGATTGGATTTCTAGCTTACTCACCAACATTTCTAATGTCAACACAACATTCGAAGAAAAGATTCTGATTGGATTTCTAGCTTACTCACCAACATTTCTAATTTCAACACAACATTTGAAGAAAAGATTCTGATTGGATTTCTAGCTTACTCACCAACATTTCTAATTTCAACACAACATTTGAAGAAAAGATTCTGATTGGATTTCTAGCTTACTCACCAACATTTCTAATGTCAACACAACATTTGAAGAAAAGATTCTGATTGGATTTCTAGCTTACTCACCGCCCCTGCATAGTGTTTTAATCTGAAGGCCTCATGTGGAAGACTTCTGTCTGACATAGTTTTCCTACATCCACGGCTTTCGTAATGTGGATGTTCTGAGCAAGTTGAATCAAGTTTCTCTAGGAATGTCAGGTCTGTTACAGTTCCTGGCCGAAGGCACTCTTCATCCAGCATAGCAAGTATCCCCACATTGTTCTGAAAAAGAAGGGAAAACTATAATGAACATATTTTTTTTAAAACTAAAAACAAAGGCAAGAACGGTTGTTCAAATTGAACCATTATAGTGAGATTAATACAAAGATATACACAAGATTGGATATACCACGTCTAGCTCTGAATGTGTAACGTCAGTTATGTGACTATCTTTCTGCTTCTTTTCTACGAACGAAATCTACAAATATTCAAGATGTGATGCTTCTTCAGTATCGTCCTCCAGGAAACTCTGCCGTCTTTCCCAACAAACATTTCTTAATAGTACATAATCAAATTATATGTAACTACACATTTTCTTACACACGTAAATGAATATTGTTATTCTTTTTTTTTTTTAACTAATGAGTCGCCACTTATCAAGGCTAAAATCCACTCGAGAATGAGGATGAATGAGATGGATAGATTCTAAGTTGAATGATTGTGAATATTATGAGGGGGATTAAAAATGATGAATGGAACGAACAAAATTTGATTACTTATGAGGACAATTTATGGCAAATATTTGTTGACATTGGATTTGAAGACGACCATGTTGTAGCCCACAGGGAAAGAAATCCCATGGTAATGTGTTCCACAGATGAGAAGTTCTTGGAAAGAAACTCTGTTCATGGAAATTCCGCTTGATGCTAGGCACACGGAGGAAGAAAGGAAAGTCCTTTGTAATGGTGGTAATAAGACAAATTCGTGCTGGGAATGTCTTACAATGAAGAATCAAAGATTGAAGCTCAGTCGAGCACCTCCCATTGAAATAACGATAGAGTAGAGAAAGACTAGCAACGTTTAGATTGCAAAGACGAGTTTGTACTCTGTCTAGGCAAAAAAGAGTGCACTGAACGGCACCTCCCCAGATGTGGCAGCAGTACTCAATCTTAGGACATATCTGACTCGGCTAAAATCAGCAGTAATTACCTTCTTAAAGTGAACCCACTTCCTATTCCCAATTACAGCCCCCGTCAGTTCCCGCTGTAGGATTAGTAATAGCTGTTCCTGGTAGCCCTTCACATCGAACAACAAAGTGTTGAGATTCCAGTACCCAGCTAATCTAGGCCTAGGTCTATCTAAGTTTACACGAACCCGAACAAGTCTATGATCCGAGTAAACTATATTATGAAAACTTGGACATTCTAATAATTCTACGTCGACTCTCCTAATTATGAACCGGTCAATATAACTCGAAAGTTGTACTGAACCGGAGCCGCGACTAGATGTCCAAATCCATACTCTATCACGGGGCTTCTCGTTCCGGAATTTATCGATAAGATCAAACTTATCGAGAAAGTTCCGAAATGCCACAGCATCCCGTTCTTGGTTAGTTCCCCTAGTCCGATTACGACCTATCTCAGGATCCAGGACCGCGTTCCAGTCTCCCGCCAAGATGACCGTCCGATTTGTATTCATGAACTGCTCGAGGTAGAAGATTGCATTGTTATAAATCTTTCTCGTTCATCACTTCAGCCTACAGTGGATTTCTCCTCTAGCATTTCTCTTCATTTCAGTATTACTTGCATGGTTTGTTTTCTTCTATCAATTGGGAATGAATAACCATCCCACATAAGTATCTAAATATTGTTTTGAAAAGGAGAAAAGGTGTAAACAGTTTTATAGTTTAAGGCTTCCATACTTAAAATTATGGACGTTAGGCTTTTGAAAGTGAAAAGGGTGTTCAGGGTTAAAAGAACACCGACAGGTAACAAGTCTGCGAAAAAAAAAATATGAAGAAAAGAGAGAAAACATAATCACCAAATATAATATACCAGAAGAATAGCCATCTCAGGACGGGTAAAAGTAATTCCGAGAACAGAACAGTTTTGCACCACTTTTATGTCCCCTTATGAAGATTAAAATCAATATATAATGATACTAAACCTTATGGATAGAATAATTATTTTAATTCTGATCAAAATCCATTAAATGATTTTGATTCTAGAAAATGTCTCAAATTTAAGGGTTGAGCTTAACGGGTCTTAAAAAGAAATTAACATTCAGAGAATCTTGCTTAGTTGGTGTCTAACGATTATGGATCAAATTTGATGAAAATCTGAAATATTTGAATTTTAAATGAGAGGTTGTGTCCATATTATGGTTCCTAAAAACTCTTTAAAATACCCCACAGAAAATAAAATTTGGTGAATATTTATTAATTGATGCCTAATATTCATTGTTAAAATTTCCCCCAAATCGGAGGTATCTGAATTTTCACAAAAAGCCCCCCCCCTCCTTACCCTTTTTGCATAAAACTAAATCCTTTTTATGTATTTCATTTTCAGCGACCGGGCGACCCCATCATAATAAGGGGTAGAGGGTGATAACATACGTACGAACATTACATTACCATAGCGTCTTGTTATATAGATAAGTTTGAGAAGAACCTATTTTCTTTATCTTTTAACTATTACAAAGACATCATTTCCTGCATCAGTAGCCAGGTCAGATGTCCCTTTAGCCAATTTCAAAATTTCTTCCCTGACGAAGAAATGGCTGGAAGATCTAACTTAAAAAAGAAATCCGTATCCGAAAGCATGCATCACAGCATCACAACTTTCTGTCGCTGATGAGAACATTTTTTGTTATCGTGCGGTCTCTTACCTTCTCGATTAAATCACATATCACAGCATTATTGAAATAATCCACGTGTATCCATTCGATTCCCTGAAAGAAAAAAGGAAAACAGATTTACATTAAAACATAAAAGAATGAAGAGAGGAGCATATTATCTTAATAATGCATGTGTGAAAGTTTGAAAGAAATGCTATATACAGGCTGTTCGGAAAGTCACTGTGCACTTACATATTTATTAACATACATGTTTCAATATAGAATACATGATGTAAATATGAATGACAATTATAAATTATGTTGAAAGTGCACAGTGACTTTCTGAACACCCTTTATATATATATATATATATAGAGAGAGAGAGAGAGAATTATAAAAAGAAAAAACTATACACACATTAAGGTTGTACACATTATAACTTATTTCGACCCCTTAATTAGGTCTCCTCAGATGTATAAACAACCACGTCAAAAAACCAAATAATGAGAGAAATTGATCACCGTCTTAAAAAGATAAATTCACTTTTTTGATTGGTCTATGTAAAAAAGGAGGTAAATGCTAAAATAATCGAGGAGGGGTGACAGAAGTAAAAGATTAATTTGACTATTTTTTATATATGCAGAAATATAAAAATATAAAAATATATATAAAAGAATTCGTTTTTACTATTTAAACAAATAAATCATCTCATTTAAAATTTCGAATGTGAGCTTTATGGGTAAAAATATATGATGAAAGATTCGAGCGTTCACGATTAAAAACTACGTTTAATTATTTACGATTAAAAATTAAAAGACGAAAATGTAGGACGAAGATCTCGGTTTAGATTAGAACATATTAAACATTTAATTGGTATAACGTCAAGATTCGAGATGATTTACACTACGGAATTAAAGTTTAGTGACATTTAAAAACGGTTTATTTACAAATTGGTAAAGATTCGAGCGTTCACGATTAAAAATGAAAAGACGAAAATTCAGGACGAAGATTTTGATTTATATAGGAAATTATAAGAAACTTAATTGGTTATAACGTCAATACGGAATTAAAGTTTGGCGACATTTAAGCACGATTTATTTACAAACTAGTGTTTTACTAAATTGGTTAAGAAAAAAAAAAACCTTACTAATTTGTTAACATTTATTTTTACAGTTATAACTCTTATTGTAACTATACTTTAAAAGAATTGTTATTTACAAAGAATTTTATAACGTGCTGTTGATTTTAAACCTGTGCCTGTGTCTACATTTAGCCATCAGTTCATCTCGTCTATTTAAAATGTTATTGTCTTCGTATTTTAGTATTCTAATTTTTTCCTCCAGGCACAAATTGCATCTATGTCTAAATCCTTTCGGAGTGTTCGAATGACATAGTATGGACCACGAAATAGTTGGTGTTAAATTGTTGTTTTTTAAAAAACACCAGTGTTTGGTTAATTCCGTTTTATTGGTGACGTTCGGGTTTAAAAATGAGTGTTTGTGTACGTAGAATCGTTGTTTCCACTTCCCGGTGGATATTCCTATGTATACTTTCTTATTGTTAGTATTTTCCTTAGGATAAATCGTAGCCTTATATACAACGCTTTCGACGTTACAGTTTCCTTTAAGTGGGCAGTTATTTTTAATCTGACAATTACATTTTTTTTCCTCCGTTTTAGTTTTCTTACTCGGTGTGCTCAATAATTTTTATTATGTGTATTAATAATGTTCTCCATATTTTTGGTGCAAGAATAACTAATTTTCACAGTTTTCCTATTGAAAATTTTACTTAAAGGATTAGTCGTTTTAAAATGTTTATCTATTAGATTTAAAAATATTCTCCTGATATTAAGACTAGAAAGCTGGCAATATGTCGGGTTGAACCAGATAATTTTGCGTCCCCTGTTTTGGGGTTTATTTTTCTTTATATTATCAGTATATATTAATTTTTCGTTGTCCCTACTATTACTTAATGCGTTATCATATATATGTTTGCTAGTCTCAAAGATATTTTTATTTGATGAGAGTTTGTTAATTCTGGTGTTAATAGTTGTAGGAATTTGTTTTATAATGCATTTGGGATGATTGGATTTAGTGTTAATGTATAATGGGGTATGATTATCTTTATGGAAAGGTTGAAAAGTTCCCTCGTTTAAGTTTAGCGTAATGTCTAGAAAATTTACCTCGTTGCAATTAGGGGTCACTTCAATCCTCAAACCTAAATATTTAAAAGCCTTATTTAGTTTTTTTATGCATCCTAGATATTAGAGGACCATTGCTATTAGGTACGATGATCAGTCCGTCATCTCTATATAGGCCAATTTGGTTGGGGGTTACAATTCGACTGATTATATATATTATATAGATTCCCACCAAATCTGCTATTTGAGCTGAATCAAAGGCCCCCATCGGGACATCAAAGTCTGTACTATCTTTTTTAATCCAATTATCCCCATCGTTTGCCAAAATGGACCTCCGACAGGCCAAAATTATGTTGATTTGTTCGTCTGAAATGTCAACGAAATTTTTGGCATAGTTTATGCTATTAATTAGCAATTCCTTCGAAATGGAAGGGTAAAACTCCATTATATCGAATTGGATAAAAGAGGCTTTTTTATGTTCTATTTCCCTAAACCATTTAATTGTGTCAGCAGAATCTTTCCATAGATAGAACTGTGTCGCTGTTAGAGTCTCGTTGATTATGTTCTGTAGTATCTTTTTGGATACATATCCCAATTCTGTTTTCGTTGTATTGATAAGTCTGGATTGCTTATTATTTTGGAAGTTCTTTTTATGGTCATTTATAAGGATGTAAGCATTTTTCATATCTAATCTTCCTACTCTGTCTTCAATTCTCAATTGTGAGGTAAATTCTCTAGTTTCCTTGTTAATTGTAGCCTCTGTGTCTAGAATGTCTTTTTTATAAGTATTGGAGATTTTATCTATAATTAGCTTTTTATATTCTAAGGGACATATTTTATATATATTGGCAGATTTGTCGGCTTTAACCCAAACTTTGTTGGATTTTTTAATGTTTTTGATATCGTTTGTGAGTTCCGACTGAAAGTCATTAGAATGTTTTTTGAATTTAATCTTTTTCACTATATTGAATAAATCAGCTTCAAATTGTTTAAGCGCTTCTATAGGTTTAGCTGGGTTAGGGGTTCTGAAGTTATACATTTCATATTGTTCCTTAGTAGATTCCGCTTTTAAGAAAAAGTATGCTTTCCATCTCATCCTGATAATAAGATCCGTTATTTTCTCCGTTAAGGAGAAAGTAAAATTATGTAGACTAGGAAAGGGAATGTTCTTTAACGAATAAGCCGGTGTGAATTTCTCCATTATTGGTCCAAGTAATGATGTAAAATGGATTCCGAATTCAAATTCCTGACAGAGCTCAACTCACAATTAGTGGGGAGCCGATATAGTGTGTAGATTTCAATTTTGTGTTGAGAATCTGAATAACAGAGCTCAATGTAATTTAAACAGAGCAAAACAGAATTATAAAAAGAAAAAACTATACACACATTAAGGTTGTACATATTATAACTTATTTCGACCCGTTAATTAGGTCTCCTCAGATGTATAAACGACCACGTCAAAAAAACAAATAATGAGAGAAATTGATCATCGTCTTAAAAAGATAAATTCACTTTTTTGATTGGTCTATGTAAAAAAGGAGGTAAATGTTAAAATAATCAAGGAGGGGTGACAGAAGTAAAAGATTAATTTGACTATTTTTTTTTATATATGCAGAAATATAAAAAAATATATAAAAGAATTCGTTCTTACTATTTAAACAAATAAATCATCTCATTTAAAATTTCGAATGTGAGCTTTATGGGTAAAAATATATGATGAAAGATTCGAGCGTTCACGATTAAAAACTACGTTTAATTATTTACGATTAAAAATTAAAAGACGAAAATGTAGGACGAAGATTTCGGTTTAGATTAGAACATATTAAACATTTAATTGGTATAACGTCAAGATTCGAGATGATTTACACTACGGAATTAAAGTTTAGCGACATTTAAAAACGGTTTATTTACAAATTGGTAAAGATTCGAGCGTTCACGATTAATTATTTACGATTAGAAATGAAAAGACGAAAATTCATGGCGAAGATTTCGATTTATATAGGAAATTATAAGAAACTTAATTGGTTATAACGTCAATACGGAATTAAAGTTTGGCGACATTTAAGCACGATTTATTTACAAACTAGTGTTTTACTAAATTGGTTAAGAAAAAAAAAACCTTACTAATTTGTTAACATTTATTTTTACAGTTATAACTCTTATTGTAACTATACTTTAAAAGAATTGTTATTTACAAAGAATTTTATAACGTGCTGTTGATTTTAAACCTGTGCCTGTGTCTACATTTAGCCATCAGTTCATCTCGTCTATTTAAAATGTTATTGTCTTCGTATTTTAGTATTCTAATTTTTTTCTTCAAGGCACAAATTGCATCTATGTCTAAATCCTTTCGGAGTGTTCGAATGACATAGTATGGACCACGAAATAGTTGGTGTTAAATTGTTGTTTTTTAAAAAACACCAGTGTTTGGTTAATTCCGTTTTATTGGTGACGTTCGGGTTTAAAAATGAGTGTTTGTGTACGTAGAATCGTGTTTCCACTTCCCGGCGGATATTCCTATGTATACTTTCTTATTGTTAGTATTTTCCTTAGGATAAATCGTAGCCTTATATACAACGCTTTCGACGTTACAGTTTCCTTTAAGTGGGCAGTTATTTTTAATCTGACAATTACATTTTTTTTCCTCCGTTTTAGTTTTCTTACTCGGTGTGCTCAATAATTTTTATTATGTGTATTAATAATGTTCTCCATATTTTTGGTGCAAGAATAACTAATTTTCACAGTTTTCCTATTGAAAATTTTACTTAAAGGATTAGTCGTTTTAAAATGTTTATCTATTAGATTTAAAAATATTCTCCCAATATTAAGACTAGGAAGCTGGCAATATGGCCGGTTGACGTTATACCAATTAAATTTTTAATATGTTCTAATCTAAACCGAAATCTTCGTCCTACATTTTCGTCTTTTAATTTTTAATCGTAAATAATTAAACGTAGTTTTTAATCGTGAACGCTCGAATCTTTCATCATATATTTTTACCCATAAAGCTCACATTCGAAATTTTAAATAAGATGATTTATTTGTTTAAATAGTAAAAACGAATTCTTTTATATATATTTTTATATTTCTGCATATATAAAAAAATAGTCAAATTAATCTTTTACTTCTGTCACCCCTCCTCGATTATTTTAACATTTACCTCCTTTTTTACATAGACCAATCAAAAAAGTGAATTTATCTTTTTAAGACGATGATCAATTTCTCTCATTATTTGTTTTTTTGACGTGGTTGTTTATACATCTGAGGAGACCTAATTAAGGGGTCGAAATAAGTTATAATGTGTACAACCTTAATGTGTGTATAGTTTTTTCTTTTTATAATTCTGTTTTGCTCTGTTTAAATTACATTGAGCTCTGTTATTCAGATTCTCAACACAACATTGAAATCTACACACACACACATATATATATATATATATATATATATATTAATGTCCTTTCAACATTTAAAATAGACTTCACATTAAAAAGGGGGTTTAATTTCTTATTTTTATAATATCCTCCTTTTTTACGATTACCATCGCAGAAAACCACAACTAGACATCGTGGCCTTTAAACCTAGCATTAACATCGGGAGGACATTCCTAAATCTGATAGATAAACACTTCAATACTAATAATCTCTTAAGCAAACTATTCAATAGGAAAACAGTTAAAATAAGTTATTCTTGTACTAAGAATACGGACATCATAATAAACACACACAATAAAAAAAATACTGGACACATCGATTAATGAGATTAAATCGAGCGAGAAAAACTGCAATTGCCAAATTAAAAGTAACTGTCCACTTAAGAGTAATTGTAATGTCGAGAGTGTTGTGTATAAGACCCCCATTTACGCAGAGGAGAACATTAGTAACAAGAAAAGTTATATAGGAATATCCACAGGGAAATGGAAACAACGTTTCTACATTCATAGACATTCGTTTTTGAACCCGGATGCGGACAGTAAAACTGAATTACCCAAACATTGGTGGTTTTTGAAAGACAAAAGTTTAACACCAATCGTTTCTTGGTCCATTCTGTGTAATTCAAATACTCCCAGAGGATTTAGACACATATGTAATTTGTGCCTAGAAGAGAAAATTAGAATCCTAAAATACGAAGATAGTAATATTTTAAACAGGAGAGATGAATTGATGGCCAAATGTAGACATAGACACAGATTTAAAATTACTAGCCCGGAACGAAAATGGGCTATTGCACACACACACACATATATATATATATATATATATATATATATATATATATATATATACTGTTATCTTCTGTATCGATAGCAAACGAACTTCCTGCCTGGATAACTTTTTTCGCTTTTCGACCACCATTCACCACTTGGATTATTCTTTAATCAACATCTTGGATGTCTTACCTTGAGCTATTTTAAACTTGTTGACTTGGATGAATTGTATAGCTTTACTAAATAGTATGTTTTGGGCCGATATATTTCATGTTTTATATACCTTTATATATTTTTCTATATATATTCTTTTTATATATTTTCAAAGTTAAATTTTTATTAACTGCAGTAATGTCATTGCGGTAATGGCCTTCTGAGGAGAAGATTTTCTTTGAAAACTCATGAGTTAAGGACTTTAAAGAACTTTGCCTGAACATTGAATTGTAATAAAATTTGATTCGTACCTCATTTTATTCTTTCACTTTATCTATTGCTATATATATATATATAATATATATATATATATATATATATATATATATATATATAAGAGAGAGAGAGAGAGAGAGAGAGAGAGAGAGAGAGAGAGAGAGAGAGAGAGAGAGTAGTATGGTTCCAACGAGAGAAAAGTGTACATTTTTAAAAGTGAGGCTACCAACATTTATTAATTTTTTTAGTTTGTTTATTATTTAGTATTTTAGAATTAAAAAAGAAGTTTTTTGTTAATATTTCTTGTAAAAACTTTTTATAAAAATTCCAAAATATTAAATAAAGAACAAAGGAAAAAAATAATAAATGTTGGTAGCCTCACTTTTTAAAATATATATATATAATGGAGATATTAACATTGAGACTGCTGGTGTAGATATTGGTATTGATGATGACACCGTCCTAGCTTATACCCCTACGCTTACTCCTATAAGACCCCCTTCTAATGAAGCCGTATATTTGGGCTCTATGGCGGGGCCTATCAAGCATAGAATCTCTAGACACACTTACTCTTTTAGAACTAAGGCTCTTGAGAGACGCACATGCCTTTCTTCCCATATTTGGTCTCTTAAGGATAGCAACACCCCCTATATCCTTAATTAGCAAATAATTAAAAGAGTTAGGTCCTATAAACCTATAGATAGATTCTGTAAACTGTGTACAGAAGAAGCCCTATCCATTATTAAATACAATGGCCACTTACTAAACATGAGAGAAGAGGTATTGTCCCAGTGTATGCATAAGATTTGGTACAAGTATAACCAGTTTAAGGTTCCTAAGCCTCTACACTTTTAATCAATTTCGCCCACCCCCACCCCACCTTCTTTTGCAGAAAGTTAGTGTTAATCCCTATGATGGGCTGGCCTGGGGAACTGGGTTAAAGCCTATAATTTATTGCTCCCCCATCCCTACTGCTTAATTAGCTTCCTCTCTCCCAACCTTTCCTTATCTACATCTTATTCATCATCCCATATCAGATTGTCTCACAACGCAGTACCTATCTAAGGCATATAATTTACTGTCCGTCCCAAAACTCTAAAAAAACTTGTAACTGTAATAGTTTTAGTCCACCTAAGGTATGGTCATTGGTTAACTTTAGAAATAATAATTTCTACTTGATTAAACATTCCTTACAGGCCATACTCCTGTCCATCTTAAACTAACAATGACACTAGAATCCTGTTTTTCTCCCCCCTAGCACTGATAAATGGCCATGCTATTTTGACTGGATATAGGCTTTCGACCCTCAATGTAGCCTAGTACTACCTCGATTCATTGATGTAAACATTAAATATTCTTATTCCCCAGACATGCTATATAATTGCAATTTTTACTAAATATCTAATGTAAGCCCTCACGTCTAGTATGAAAAGCAACCTTTGACGGATTAATTAATAATTAATTATCTTTAGTAACATTTAAATTTCCTAATTGACATGTCAATTACTGGAGCTATTATGGGAATTGGTTGCCTATTTTCTAGTGTTTAAATCTATTAGAGAAGACCCTTATTCCATACTATTATCCTAGAATTTCAGAAATTTTACCATTCTATTTCCCCATTAAATTGATTGAGAGATCTTAGAGATGTAGATTTTGGCCTTTCCTTTCTAATTACTTAACCATAGCTATTTATGGCCCTAATAAATCATTTGTGCCTTACTTAAGTACATTGTAGCTGAGCAAGGACATGAATGGTCTCCCTTGAACCATTCTATAGCTGTGTTAAATGTAATACCTAAAGATTACCCCCCCCCCCCCGACACCGCTTTCGGCAAACGGTGTAAAGTTGCCTGATTGGTCGCCACCGACTTAGCAAGTTCCCTTCTCGAGTATATATCCACTTATTTGGAGACTCTATGGATGGTGTGAGATGATATCTTTCCTTATCTGGGAACTAACTTGCCCCCATCCTTACCATGTTAAATAAAACTCTTTTGTTAGTATTTGCTTGTGCCTAATTATACCTTGATATAATAATTTGCCTCCAGCTCACTGCTCGAACCTTCCCCTTCAAGTGAAATTAAATTGGCCTCTATCTAAAAAAATATAATTATATTGATGACATTTGTACCTACCCATTTTGATACGTTTTAGAGTTATTTTGTTTTCTTCTTATTTTTTCCTGGTATTTAAGTGTGTGTGTATGTATATATTCGATCCCATGCGACTGTCTACAGCCACCACTCCTGCACTGATGAGGGCAAAAAAATCGTCTGTAGGTCATATTTAATAAAAAAATATTTATAGTTAAAAGCCCTTTTAAAGGTGTAATAGTCTTGAAAGTAGAGCACCATGAAGTTGAGATAAGTTTGTTGTCATTTGTGACAAAGCAAGTTCCGCGCGAACGTTGAACAATGTTGACAATAATAAACACTTTCCCCTGCCTCCCCGACTAAGTATATCTCAATTTCAATCACCGTCTGTGCTGATTGTCGGTAGCCGTGTGGTCCCGAGCGTTTGTCTCGTAATTCTAGCCTGAATTAATGAACTGCGTTCGATCCCATGCGACTGCACTGATGAAGGTAAAAAGCCCGAAACGATATCGTCTGTAGGTAATAAACACTTTAATATTTAATAAAAAATATTTATAGTAAATTTATAGTATATATATATATATATACTATATGTGTGTGTGTGTATATTTATGTACGTCTAAGTGCCTTTATAACTGTTTTTTTTTATAATTAGGCATTTATTTTTTTTTAATATTTAAAAAAAAAATTTTAATATTAAATTTTTTTTTTTTTTTAAACTTTTTAACGTTATATTTTAATTGCAATGAACTGGTGCTACTTACTTCTTTCACGTATTCTTCTTGTTCTTCTTTCAAAGTCAGTTCGATAAAAATCTGTTGTAATTTTTCATTACAGTAATTGATGATGAATTGTTCGAAACTGTTGTTCTATGGAACCGAAAATAAAACAAAAAAACATTTATGTTTTAAATAAATTAAACAAATATAAAATTTTCGAGAAATTTCCCTCGTTAATAATTTATCAACACAAGGAAATCATTGAATTTCTTGATCAAAATAATTACAAAAAGATTTCAATAAATACAAAAAAAATTGTAATATTGTAATGATTGAGCCAATCACCGTTCATCTGGCCACAAAGAATCAGTCAATTACAAGTCAACTGGCCACATAGAGGCAGTCAATATGCCGTTCATCTGAGCAAATAGATGCAGCCAATCGCCATGCATTTGGCCACATAGAGACAGCTAATCACCATTCAATTGTCCACATGGAGACCACCAATTGCCATGTATCTAGCCACAAAGACTCAGCTAATCACCGTTAATTTGACCACAAAACTCAGCCAATCACCGTTAATTTGACCACGAAAACTCAGCCAATCACCGTTAATTTGACCACGAAAACTCAGCCAATCACCATTTATCTGGCCACGAAAACTCAGCCAATCACCATTTATCCGGCCACGAAAACTCAGCCAATCACCATTTATCTGGCCACGAAAACTCAGCCAATCACCATTTATCTGGCCACGAAAACTCAGCCAATCACCATTTATCTGGCCACGAAAACCAAGCCAATCACCATTTATCTGGCCACGAAAACTCAGCCAATCACCATTTATCTGGCCACGAAAACTCAGCCAATTGCTGTGCATTTGGTAAGAAAAATTTGTAGTGCTGCTGGTCTCAAAAAGTCAAAATAAGATAATTTGTCCTCTCTTCTATAATTGTTGGTAATGCTCTGTAATTTACACATTCACTTTTGTCTTTGATTTGGCTCGTTGTATTATTGTAATTCAATTGTCTTATCATATTTAAACAACCGAATCGACTTTCAATGCACTCTCGTAGACAGCAGGAATTTCATACGGTATGAATCAAAAAAGATTCCTGTTTCCAGATTAAAAGAAGGAAAGAAAAATATTGTTTCTCACCTCGAAAACCTCAAAGCCATAAATATCAAGCACGCCCATCACTTTGGTCTTCGTTTTCTTTTTTACCTAAAAATAAAAATAAATTTGATAACAATAACTTTACAAAATAACAAAATATTTACAAATATTTTTTTAAATCAAAATTTGCAAAAATAGCAACGGATATTTTTAAATTCATTCAATGTGTATGTTTACTAATGAAAATTCTGTTTCAAACTTAAGCATGAAAGACAAATCTTCGATGGTCAACCAAGAGGGATGCATAAATTTCCGATGGTCAATCGAGAGGGACGCATAAATTTCCGATGGTCAATCGAGAGGAACACATAAATTTCAGATGGTCAATCGAGAGGTACACATAAATTTCAGATGGTCAATCGAGCAGAACATATAAATTTCCGATGGTCAATCGAGAGAGACGCATAAATTACTGATAGCTAACCAAGAGGGACGTATAAATTTCCAATAATCTATTAAGATTAACATCTAAATTTCTGATGGTGAAGCAAGCGTGATACATACACTTCCAATGGTCACCCAAAAGGGTCTATTTATCTACCTCCCACAGGTAAAATGTGACACAAGGTCGGAAAGTGGGATTTGATAAGTCAGCACCCTAGAGGAAGAGCACTAATGACCCTCAAAAAATGCCTGGGCAGCCCCGTCGACATTCCCTGGTAGGGGCGCCTCAGGCGATTAGCAATAAACTAACCCCTTCTCAAAGGGTGAGAAGGCAAAGCCTGGGAGGGTAGACCTCCTAGAACTGCACAGGACAAACCCATAGACCGGCAGAATCAAGGCTCGAAGACCAAGACAGTACCGGTCTATAGGGTGTAGTATCCATCGGAACATATACTACAGTTTCTTCTTAGCCAAAAGGGATTTATAAATTTCTGATAGTCAACCAAGAGAGGCGCATGAATTTCCAATGGTCAAGCAAGAAGGACGTACATTTCTGATGGTCAATCAAGATAGCTGTATAAACTTCTGATAGTTAAGCAAGCAGAGCATATAAATCTCCGATGGTCAACCAAGAGGGACATATAAATTTCCAATGATCCATTAAGATAAACGTCTAAATTTCTGATGGCCAAACAAGCAGAATATATAAAGTCCCGAGTTGATAGTTAACCAAGAGAGATATAAATTTCCGATGGTCAATCAAGATAGACGTATACATTTCTGATGATCAAGCAAGCATGATACAAACACTTCTGATGGCCACCCAAGAGGGACTTATAAATTTTCAAATGGTCAACTAAGAGAAACATACATTTTCGATGATCAATCAGGATAGATGTATAAACTTCTGATGATTAAGGAAGCAGGGCATATAAATTTCCGATGGTCAATAAAGTTAGATGTATAATTTCTGATAATCAACCTAGAGACACATACATTTCTGATAGTCAAGCAAGCTGGATGCATAAACCTCTAATGGTAAACCAAGAGGGACATATAAATTTCCAATAACCAGCAGAGGGACATATAAATTTCCAATGACCACCAGAGGGACATATAAATTTCCAATGACCACCAGAGGGACATATAAATTTACAATGACCACTAGAGGGACATATAAATTTACAATGACCACCAGAGGGACATATAAATTTCCAATGACCACCAGAGGGACATATAAATTTCCAATGACCACCAGAGGGACATATAAATTTCCAATGACCACCAGAGGGACAGATACATTTCCAATGACCACCAGAGGGACAGATATATTTCCAATGACCACCAGAGGGACAGATAAACTTCCAATGACCACCAGAGGGACAGATAAATTTCCAATGACCACCAGAGGGACATATAAATTTACAATGACCACCAGAGGGACAGATACATTTCCAATGACCACCAGAGGGACAGATAAATTTCCAATGACCACCAGAGGGACATATAAACTTCCAATGACCACCAGAGGGACAGATAAATTTCCAATTACCACCAGAGAGACATATAAATTTCCAATAATCACCAGATATATATATATATATATATATATATATATATATTTTAATGATCATCAAAGGAACGTATAAATTCTAAATGATCAGTAGAGGAGCATATAAATCTTTAAAGATCGGAAAAGGAATATACAAATGACCAATAATCACCAGAGATACATATACATTTCAAATGATTGGCAGAAGGACATAGATCGACTGTAATTGAGGGCGACTCGAAGGCTATTTCATTGGCTACTTAAACAGAAATGTAGGGAAGCGTACCACTCCTCTCCCTGGATTGCTCCACTTACCCTTAATCTCCACTTTATAATGGTGAGTGTTTAGCAAGTAGGCATCAAGTACCATTTTTTGAATCTTTAGTATGACTCGACTGGAGATTGAACCCATGTTTTCCAGTCCATTAGGCAACATTCTAACCATTATGTCAAATGATCAAAGTAGCATATAAATTTTAAATGATCACCAGAGGAATGTATACATTTCTAATGATCACCAGTGAACATATAAATTTTAAATAATAAGAAGAGGGACATAAAAAATCTTTAATGATTAGAAAAGAAATATATAAATTTCTAATGATCATAGAGACATAAATTTCAAATGATCAACGAAGAGGTACATACATTTCAAATGGTTTGCTGAAGGACATATAAATCTCTAATAATCATCAGAGAGACATGATAGCGCAGGGGTAGGAGAGCCGACTGTCAGCTCGACGGTTGAGTTTCAATCCCGGCTTGAGGCATTAACCGGTCTAGCCGCACTAAAGAGCTGTGATACAGCGAAACAGTCTGTATGTGGATGACTATATATATATATATATATATATATATATATATATATATATTCTCTGATGATTCATGAAGACAAAACTTACCCGAATTCCATCATTTATTCTTTGGACAAGCCATGAGAACATCCGGCTGTATATGGCTTTACATAAAGCATCCCTAGCATAGGCAGCCTATAATAATAAGGAAGAAGAATCCGATCAAATCAGTTGTCATGGATTAAACAAAAAACAGGGCTGAATTTCGATAACAAATAACATTTGGTGTCCAAATAGTTCAGTTGGGAGAGTTGGGACAACATTTACTAAAGAGAGTACATTTTATGGTCACAAGAATGCCACATTAAATGCATCCGATGCGAGCAAACACTTATCATGTGTTTGATGCAGTGTGATGCAGTGTGATGCAGTGTGATGCAGTGTGATCATGTATGAAAGTGAAACCTGGCCAGTGATGGTTGAGCACATGCGTTGCATAGTAAGAAATGATATGAGAATGATATGATGGATGTGTAATGTGAGTTAGACAAGCTTATTTCTGATGACAAACTCTAATATTGAATAACAACTTTATAGGGTCGTCTTCGTTAGTATGTGAACGAAAAGGAAAGGGGTTAGTATGTCCATAAGTATGGACGAAGACAAAAGTAAAGGAAGTTCATTACTATAATTTCCACTTAGTAGCGAAGAGAGTATAGTTCATAATATATTATGTTTGCACACCGGCTACGGTGTCAGGACGTGCTCATATGTGTATGATGCAAGTATGTGTGTCTGTACACCGGTGTGAAAGTCAGTTCACATGTAAGCAATTATGTGTGTGTGTGTTATATTAAGTCTACGTGTATGAGGCAGCAGCCGTTTTGGCTTCTTATCTTCTTGTTGTAGTCGACCCCAGGGCCAAAGCCCCGGGAAAATGTCTGTTGCGTCCCCAGACAGGGGGACATGTGTTTCTGTTAGGTCAACCTAACAAATCAAAATCGAGTTATTTCCCTTTAAGCAAAAAGTAAGAGTTATCGCCCCTGGGATTGAAAGAGTCGTCTGCCGAACAGTGAAAAGTAAACAGAACTATCACACAATCAAACAAGCATCTCGTGTTCAGCGGTTTTTCTACATTTTAAATTAATCAGTGTGTTTGTTAAATAAATCTGTTAAAGGTTCTTCGTACTTTCTTCATTTTCTGAGTTGTAATTGAACCAAAATGTATAAACATCAAGATGTAACAGTTTGGCAGTGCCAAAGAAGGAAAGAGAGAGTAGAGGCTTCTCGTGCCGCAGAATAAAAAAAAAAAGAGCAGATATTAATTCCAAGTGTATGCGGCAGTAGCTATTTTGGCTTCTTGTCTTCTTCTCGAAGTCGAATCCAGGGCCAAAGTCCCGGGAAAATGTTTGTTTCGTCCCTAGAGAGGGGGACGTGTGTTTGGTAGTGCCAAAGAAGGAAAGAGAGAGAAGAGGCTTCTCGTGCCGAAGAAGAAAAAGAGAAAGATCGGATGGCGCTCAAGTTATGCTAACCATCCGAGATTCGCCTAAGAGAAGCCCACTGATGGGTCAAGCCAAGGAAGAAGTAGATTGCCTGAACCAATCAGCGCACAGCTAAGAAATCATTGATATTTAAACAATATGGCGGCTTGTAGGAAACTGCTACAACCTCAGAGGAAGATTAAATCTGGACAGTATACGGAGATGTGTGCAGAACAGGGGGACTTCGATTGTATGGCCATGTTAAAAGAACGAATGAGGTGCTTAGGTCAGTAGATGTGGAACAGTTAAGGTAGCAGGTTCAGTTCACAGGGGAACACCAAAGGAAAACATAGGAGGAAATGATAAGAATGGACTTGAGAGAACGAGGGATAAATAAAAACCTAGACAGAGATAGATTAGTTTAGGAGTAAATTCCTTAAAGCTGTTTAACGTATGCTAGCATGTAAAACGGACGTTAAATCGAATATTATGATGATATGATGATAACAAGAATTGGGCTTTTCGTCTTTTCCCCACCAAATACAATGCCTTGTGATTGGTCTATATGCGAAGTGTGTAAGCCAATCAAAAGGGCTATTTAGAAGATGCGGGAAGTAATTTATTAACACAATAGACAAAGGCAGATAATCTATTTTAGGAGATAAGGGAGGTAATTTATTAATACACTAAAGGTCCTGGTTTTAATCACGGATATTGGCATATGCTTTTGCAAACTCTGAACGCCTTACTTCCCTGGACTTGGATTCATTGAAGCTCTGACTTAGTAAACGCCCACAAAATTATTAAATACCTAGCCAACAACGCAAACAACCCTGGGAACCTTTCTGATCTCAATAGGTCTAACACACATGGATGTGCTGTACACGATGAGTAAACAGCACAGCCGCCATGACTTTCAGAAACATTCTTTTACGCTCAGAATTGATGAAGCATCGAACAACTCTCTGTATCAGTTGTTGGCCGCCGAGACACTGCTGATGTTTTCCAAAAGTTTCTGAAACTACACGTGGTGTCCCCCTCTATAAACATGCACACCTATATCGGATGATTCATGCACTATACATTATCCTATTGACGATGCATGCACTTTTGATGTGTTGTAAGTGCACCTTAGCGCTGTGCACCATGATTTCATTATTGCAAGCTATGTCATAAGAAAGTTTTTGGTGCTTATACATCTAAAACCACATATGAAAATCGCATTTCCGAATAAGGCAAAAATAAGCATCCCCACCAAAAATTAGGGAAAATTATCGAGTAGAATTTTACTTAAAAGTAAAAATCCATTTTATCGTATTTTGCATGATTCACCATTAGCCCGAGCACAGTTGTGAAGAGTTACGTAAAACAGGGGAGGTAAGCCCCCTAAGAGGTCGTACTCCAAGATAACATGAAATCCCCACTCCCACTTCCCTTTCTCCATGTTAAGAATGGCCATTCTTAAAATGGTGAAGTGGGGAGGGATGGGGGGATGTCAAAATGACAGACTGATCAATCTTCCCTGCATTACATAACTCTTTAAAATTACTGAATTTTACGATAAAATTTATTTTTTACTTTTAATTAAAATTCCAATAGATAATTTTTCCTAATCTTTGGTAAGTATACTTATTTTTACCTGATACGTAGGTACATCAAAGAGTTTTTATTTGGAAATGCGATTTTCATATGTGATTTTAGATGTATAAAGACCAATTGTTTTCCTGGTGATACCAGATCAGGCTGCCCTGTGGCTCCCTGAGACGAAATTCACCTACATTGACGTTTTTTTTTTTTTTTTTTTTTTTTGTTTGTAAAACTTAATTATGTTCTACAAAACCAAAAACAAAAACAACAGCCCCTCTCCCTTTCTCCCTCCCCTTTTTTATTTTTATTTTTCCTACCCTACTCCCGGTCCTGGATATGACCTTAAACTACATACGATGGTGAGATCCGGCTTACGGACTTTGGGGAATGTGGAGCCTCCTCTTAATTACCATTGCTCCCAGGTCCACCCTGACCCGGAGTGGTAGTACCTGTTAGGGTCCCAACTATGGGTTAAATAGAAACAGATATTAAAAGGGGAAAGAAACAAGAAAGAGAAGAAAACAAGACCAGATTCGGCATTAAATAACCCAAAAAGGGTTGATATGCCGTAAAACAAAACTACCAAACCAAAAACCCTGATTAAACATTTGAAGATATAAAGAACTTGAAGCATAAAAACTTTCACTATAATGACCAGATTCGGCATTAAATAACCCAAAAAGGGTTTATATGCCGTAAAACAAAACTACCAAACCATACCAAACCAATTGTTTTCTGTCAACGTTACATCAAAATATTATTTTGAATTCAAAACAATGTGCCAACATCATATCTAAAAATCTATTTACTATTTGCGTGCTTGTTTCATTTTTAAAAATTTGAAACTTCAATACCAAAAGAAGGCATGACACCTCATAAGTGCAAAGTTTTATTTATTTTATTGATTCTTTTAGACAGGGAACTCCCTAAAAAAATATCTTCATCCCTTTACCTACCCCAATCTTTGTATATTTGAACTGATTTCAACAAAATAAATATTTAATTCATGATAAAGTTTCATAATTGGAACAAAATATCGAATCAATATAAATATGTTTTTGTGTTATTTTTTCCACTGTTCTAACTAGTATTACCATGCATTATTTGGATTGTTCGAACTACTGTTCTCATCTTGGGTGTTATTCTCACAATGTTTCGGCTGATATAACCTCCGACCTTCTTCAGGTGCATCTTGACAAGAGCCATTGTCAAGATACACCTGAAGAAAGTTGGAGGTTACATAGGCTGAAATGTTGTAAAATTAACACCCAAGATGAGAACAGTAGTCCAAATAATACATATCAATCCTCATCTCAAAAATTCAGAAACATATCAAATCGGTAGGGACCCGAATTAATACGAAAATGGAAACGACTTGACACCCTTTCCGTTTCACAAACACATCACACATTTTGAATTCTAACGACATTGGTTCGTTGGAAAAAAGAACAAAAACATTCTTTCCACAATTCACTAATAAAAGCCATTGTCACGATACACCTGAAGAAGATCGGAGGTTACATCGGATGAAATGTTGTGAGAATAACACCCAAGATGAGAACAGTAGTCCGAATAATCTAAATAATACATATTATCAATCCTCATCTAAAAAATTCAGAAACATTAGTAATACTTTATTTCCATATACCCCAACACATTCTGTTGTAAATTTATCTTTTCTTTTAAACAAACTTCCAAATAATGATCTGTAAACTCATCAACAGTGCCATCTGTTGCCATTGACTACTCCACGCCAGGCTTGCAATCATTTGGATAACTCCAAATTCAAAAGGGAATTCCAACAGTGTCACTTGTCACTACTATATTCAAAATTTACAATTATTCAAGGGCAGATAACTCCAAGCTGAGAAAGAGATTTCGTTATTAAACAGTACTTACATCAGCTGTACTCAAGTCTGTCTTCAGCTTTTCACCGCGGGCTTCTACCGTTTTCTGGGTCAGGGCTGCTTGTAAGTCCTCTGCAGAACAACCAATCAGATCTGATATTTCTTGGGCTTCTGAAACCACAAAACAAAAAACGAAAAGAAAAATTAGAATCTTTCTAAATAAATGTTGATGGAGTAAGAATGAATAAGCTGTTTGTAACGTTCTGTGAGCAATTCTTTTAAACCCAGCAGATGGACTGTCATCGTCTGATTGACACGTTGTAGGTACAGAGTTGCCAGCCAAATTTGAAACTAAAATTCCAGGATTTTCCAGGGTATTTTTTTAACTTTATTACAGAATTTATACCATATATTTTCCAGGACTTTTTATTATTTTAAGGAACAATGATGCAATATCAATAAATATGGCATAGCATATAACTAAACAAACAAACAAACAGCCGTGAATCAATAAAATAAACGTAAATACCAAATTCATCAATAAAATACTAGAGGCCCTTTCCGGACTGCACCAAGGTCTGCACGTTGTGCCTCATCGGAAAGGTGGCGCAAAAGTATCAAAGATATCCAATGACATTGGACCTACGTTGAAAAATTATAAACTTAGCCAGATGAGAAATGGGAATGGTCACGTAACAATCACGAACTGAATTGTAAAAGAAAAAAAATTGTTTACAATTAAATTATTTAAATTCCAGGATTCTCCAGGATAGTTTAATGTTTTTCTTCTCAATTCCATAGTTATCCAGGACTTTCCAGGATTAATGTAATTTTCCAGGATTTTCCAAGTGGCTGGCAATCCTGAGGTAGTTGGCTTAATGGATAGTGAGGTCTCTCGGCATTAGTCACAGTAGTGGTTGTTATAGTGGAGATATAGCAACAAAAGTTACTCTGCCTTCTCCTTTCCTTTGGTTCTGTCATGATTGAAAAGAAAACCCACTAACAACAGCATCATATTCTTTTGTTGCTTTATTCTTTTACACCACTGAAAAGTTACATATTATCTAATCTTCTCTTCACCCGCTCCATGGAGAGGAAGATGAAGATAGAGCTCTGAGAAAGACGTCCGGATCAAATCAGCTCGCCAGCCAAGGAGAAAGATTTTGCTATCTTCTGCTACATGTCACTGTCGACTTCCTGCCCATAACGTCATATCCTGACACGTAACTCTAATTCTAATCTCGGTACTTGTTCAGATTAGGACCCAAGCTAAAATCGACTTGAATTAGTTTCCGGATGTTTATGTCGACAGCTGGAAAATACCGAAGCGCTTATCCAATTAGAATGCAAGAAAATAAGTAGACGACAAGTTAACATTTTAATTGATTGGATCACGAAATTCACTAATTGGAAATAAAAATTGATTGAAGCTATAATGAATTTTAACGAACCCTAACCCTAACACCGTTTTAACACTTGTTCAGTGATATTTTTCATTAAAAAAAAAAGATTTATGTGTAAAAAGAAACATTTTTACCAGTTGTACATCCAGCCTAGTTTTTAATTTTTTGGACGCAGGCAACCGACTTTTTATTCGGCTTTTTTCCAGCCGTCTACATAAACATCCAGAAAACTACCAATACCAAGTCAGTTTGAGCTTGGGTTCTAATCTGGACAAGTACTCTAATCTCTGATTCTAATAGAATTTTCCAATTTTTTGCTTAATCTAACCCTATCTTCTAAAATTCCGTTTTTAATACCATATTAACAAGTAACAAATCAATGTTGATGGGTATAAACTTCAAAGATAAAACGGTGACTTTTTTAGTTAAAAAGATTGTATCAAAGAAGATTTTCTTTCGATAAACATTCATCAAAGGAAAAAAATCTCTAGATTAATAAAATTGTGCAACTACTTCTCGTATGTCTGCGTGTGTATGTCTCATGTTGTTATGGTGTGATGTTGGTCTACCCTATTTCGGGAATAGATGGACGCTTCCAGACATTATATATAGAGTTACGACGAAGTGTCGTGGCAGCCATAGCCACAGTATCGAACGGAATCTTTTTTGTAACATACTATTCTGTATTTCTGTAAATACACTCGTGTAAATATACCACCGTGTTGTCTTAATTATTATCGGCTCTTCAAGGTCACAACACATGTCAACCTACCTTTGATAATTACACACTGAATTAATATTTTTTATATATTATTGGTAAGAGTATTCGCTAACTGGCCGGGAGACCAGAGTTCAATCCTCAGTCGAATCATGCCAAAGACTTAAAAAAATGGTACTTGATGCTCCCCTTGCTTAAACACTCGGTATTATAAGGTGAGCATCAAAAGTATGTGTAACAATCCCGGGGATGGAGTGGCGCCCTCCCCTACACCTCGATACAGTAGCTAATGAAAAGGGAGCCTTCGGGTCGCCCTCAACTATGGTCGACCATTTTACTTTTATTTTTTTTTATTCACTATTAATAGAATATTTATTTAAATAAGAAATGTAATATTGCAAAATAAAACGAAATTTAAAAAATCCTATAAAAAAAAAATTAGTGAATTAAATCCACCATAATGCATTTCGGTTTGTTGGTAAGCAGGTCAGTCATGACCAACCTTTCAATCCGAAATAATCAGTTGAGAATTAAAATTACTGCATCTACAGCTTTATGAAATTGACTTCCAAACGAACCTATCTCTGGACAGGTCTTTATTTATCCATCTTTCTCTTAAGCCCATTCTTATCACTTCCTCACGACAGGAAATGTAAATTGCCTCCAAAATTTTTAAACGAAAACCTGATCGAGCTTAATTCACAATTTTAAAGGAATCATATTTTTAGCGATCAGTACAAACAGGAGTAGATGTTGACCAACCTTACACTTCAAAATGATCAGCTGAGCTGCTATTAAAATCTCCTGGAGACAGTACCCCACGAGGGAGCAACTCGGCGGATACCTTTCTCAGAACTCAGTCTTGATCAGAGAGGAGAACCAGATTTACTGGTCACTGCCGGAGTGCTAAGAATGAAATTATGAGTGAGGTTCTTTTGTGGATGCCAGAACAGGGATGTGGCTCAGTGGGTAGACCGCACAGAACCTATATCAAACAACTAACAGTTCATTTATGAAGACCTACCAGGTGTGATGGAGGATGAAGCCAGATGGCGTGAGAGAGTCAGGAGGATCCATGACACTATCACAACTAGATGATGATGATGATGAATAAAAATAAATTTGATAATACATATATTTTTTTACCAATGAGTCATCACTTATAAAGGCTAAAAGCCATTCGAGTATAAGGGTTAATGAGATGCCAGTTAAATGATTATGAATATTATGAGAGGATTAAAAATAATGAATGGAAGGAATAAAATTTGATGACTTATGAGGACGGTTTATGACAAGTATTTATTGACATTGGATTTGAAAATAACCATGTTGTAGCCCTCACGGAAGTAATCTTGTGGCAATGTGTTCATGGAAATTCCATTTGATTTTATACACACAGAAGAAGAAAGGAAATTTGTTTGTAGTTGTGGTAGACAGACGAGTTATTGCTGCAAATGTCTTACAAGGAGGAACCAGAGATTGAAGCTCAGTCAAACACCTTCCATGTAAATAACGATAGAGTAGAGAAAGACTAGCAACGTCTCCTGTGGGAAAGGGGCTCTAGATTGCAAACTCGATTTTGTACTCTGTCGAGGCAGGAAGGAGTGCTATGAGTTGTACCTCCTCAGATGTGGCAGCGGTTCTCAATCTTAGGACGTTTCTGACTCTTATGTATTGATTTACTCCTCTCCAGGAGTTAGGCACAAGGCCAGTTTTTATCTTACTCCCACAAGTAAGATGTGACCCAAGGTCAGGTCGGGAAAGTGGGGTTTAAAAATTGCCTGGGCAGCCCCGTCGGCATTTCCCGGTAGGGGCGCCTCAGGCAGTAAGCAATAAACTTACTCCTCCCCAAAGAGGGGAGGCGAAGCCTGGGAGGGTGGACCTCCTAGAACTGCACAGGACTGACCCATAGACCGGCGTAAATCAAGCCCCGAAGGCCAAGACAATACCAGTCTATGGGGTGCAGTATCCATCGGAACAGATACTACACTTTGATCTTAGCCAAAAGGCCAAGAAGTTATTTCTGACTCTTATGTAGGCAGACGATTGTGTCAGGAGTAGTGTTGGGACGATTAATTGGAATCAGAATCGTAAATCGGAAAAATCATAACTTTTGGGTATATCGGAATCGGAAAAATTTGAGCCTAATTTTCGATTCCAAAAATGATTCTTTTAATCTTTTTTTGTTTAAAACAAAATTTTCCATTACTGGTACTAATGATAAGTGATTAATATTTATTGATAAAAATCAACCAGTAAAAGTAAAATTTATTAATCATAATAACTAATTACGGTAAAATGACACAGGTAAAACTGGCACAGGTAAAAATGGCACAGGTAAAAATGGCACGACTGGATAAATATAGATGAAAATCTCACAATGAGATTTATCAAAATCTTGGATACAATACATAAAGGGGAAACATTAAGATGTTTTTCAAATTAAAAAGAAAATTATATCTACAAGTAGATGAGGACTCTCTGCTAAATAATCACCCCCCTCCCCCCAAAAAAAACGATTAGACGATTTTAGTATCGGAATCAGTAATTGTATCGGAATCGGAAAAAAATATTGTAATCGTCCCATCACTGATCAGGAGTCAGATACTTTCGGTAGCAGGTGCTTGTAAAGTTCATGGTTAAAAACTGATTATTGCAAGAAATTAAAAATAATGAGATAAAGAAAAAAAAGAAATGTACGTTGTTTTTACTGACCGTATTCATTCATCAACACGCAGCCATTGGTTCCGTCCAAATTACTTCTGTGATGGAATTCTAAATTACCAAACTTTAAAACGCTGGCCACCAACTGAAAGACGGCAAATATTTCATGAACTTGGAATCCGATTATCTCCATGCCATTCTGAAAAAATAAAAATCAAAAAAACAAAATTGTCTCATGATAATTACATTATTTACCACTTTCACAATATGTTAGATATTGAGCGGGTAGATCCTTTTATTTATAATGTAGTTAGTTGAGAATAACACGTAATGGAAACCACTGACGGGGGTAGCTAAGGTCAACTTGAGTTGAAAATTGCATTAGTAAAGGATACAACATCACAATGGCTCAAAGAGAGACGGTGATAGAAAAGACAGCCGATTTGGAAGCACACGAGACGTTCGGATGTATAATGACATGGGCTGACAAGATATAACTAATTAGTGATTTTGATCTCTCTCTGTCTCCCCTCTCCTGTTCAGTGATTTGGTACAAAGATCACGCTGAATAAATGACCGCTGTCAGTTTTGTGTCAAGTTAGTCGTTTTGAAAGTAGGAATAAGAAGCTTTAATGACAGTCTGCTTCAGTTATTGTACCCTCTGGTCTTCTTCAGGTGCCCTTTTCTGTAGTCATTATTCATTTTATTTATATGGTTTAGAAACAAACAAACAAACACGAGCCACAGATTTTCAGTTGTATAAGATAAAAAAATAATTCTGTTTCTCTGACTTTTACTGCTAATTTTTATTTTATTTAACTTATATGTATATTCTAAGTAGATTGGAACACACATATTCAATTATTTTAACTATATACAAACGAAGCACTTGGGGAGCGCATACCTCCAACTACAACCAAGGCCGAACAATATCCCACTATTTTCTATAATTTACTTTAACAAAACATTTCTGTTCATTTTTTTTTTATGGTTCATCAATCAATCTCGGGCAACGCCAGGACGGGGTCTGCTAGTTAATTATATTCAAAGAATTTTTGTAAACATTTTTTTAAATTCGGTAAAAGATTTACACATTATTTTTTAGACAGAAAATGGAATATAAATTATGAATAATGTACTACTACAACTACTACTGCTACATCATTATTTTAATGTCCGTTTTACATGCTGACACGTGTTGGACGGCTTTTAAAAATTGACTTCCAAACTAACCTATCTCTGACCTAACATTTATTTATCCCTCTTTTTCAGGATTAAGTATGTACAATATACCACTGAAAGTTTTTGTTTTTTTAAAGTTTTCGATCGACCCATCCATCATTTTACAGAGTGAAATAATAAAATGAGTTTTTCAACTGTTCTCGCAAGATTCTTTTATTAGCATCTGTCTCGCATGCTTTTGTGAATATTAAGGAATCCACGGAGGATGGGAAGGAATCGCAGAGAAAGATTATTCCATTTTAGATTTGATACAACTTCATTCATCAGGGGGGACACTGTCAAAAGATGCTGTTATACATTTACAGCATCATAGTCACATATCAAAGACTAGAACATTATCATCATCATCTTCGATTTAACATCCGTTTTACATGCTAGCATGTGTTGGACAGCTTGTAGAAATTGGCTTCCAAACTCATCTATCTCTGACCATGTATTTATTTATCCCTCTTTCTCTCAAGTCCATCCTTATCATTTCCTCCCATGTTTTCCTTGGCTTTCCCCTGTGAACTGAACCTGTTCTACATCTAACCTAAGAACTCTCATGTATTCTTTTAATGTGGCCATATCATCGAAGTCACCTGTTCTGCACACATCTCTCTATATTCTCCGGATTTAATCTTCCTCTGAGGTCAACAGATCGAAGCATGTCTTTAATACTCACATTACACATCCATCATATCATTCTCATATCGTTTCTCTCCATGTCCTCAACACTCACTGGCCAAGTTTTCACTTCCATACATCATCACACTGCACACAAATGCATGATAGACTCTTCCCTTAGTGGTAACGCTCTGCTGGTTAGTAATGGCAGAAGTTTCCTGAACTTATTCCATCCACTCTTAACTCTTGCTATCACACTAGCGCCTGCTCGACCTTGTGCTCCAATGGTATCACCAAGGTAACAAAACTTTTTGACGACATCAATAGCTTCACCATCCAGATATACTTTCTCTGTCTTAGACTTCTTGCACACAAGCTGGTTATCTTCTCTCAATCTTCCTGTAATTCCACTTACACTTCTTGTGTACCCAATACTTACAGGTACCACAAAAAATTGAAATGCACTCGACTTTCTTTCCACCTGTTTTCTGTTTTGTTTTGGTACATGTCAAGAATACAAATGAGAGATGAAGAAGAAGAAGAATTCTCACCCTGACTGCATAGAAATTTTCTTTATCATCGATGGTATCTACTTGAACACAGCCACTGCCTTTGAGGAAATTGTAGTTTTCAGCATTTCGAGATATTTTTAGTGACTCTGAAAGAAAGAGATTTAAAGAAAAACAGGCATTTAAACAAAGCTTGTATTATTCGGACTACTATTTCCGTCTTGGTTGTTATTTTCACTACGTTTCGGCCGGTGTAACCTCCGACCTTCTTCAGGTGCATCTTTTAGAACTTGGGAATAGAATATTTATGTCGATCTCAGGAAGATATACGAAATTTCAAATTGAAAACTTTGTACTTTAATGCACGAGAATAGATCCTTCTCATTCTGTCAGCCATAACCGGGTAAAATGCTCATTTTTTATGCTATTTTTAATTATTATTACCTGTAGTAAGGATTTGTTAAGTCTGTACCGTTCACAACAATTACAACAAAGGCGCCCTCTGAGCCAATCAAAAACTTCACCCAAGGGAAGTAACTTGATACATTACAGGATCGAACCCTTAAACTCCAAAAAACAGGCATTTAAACAAAGCTTGAATTATTTGGACTACTATTCTCATCTTGGTTGTTATTTTTACAACATTTCGACCACTGTAACCTCCGACCATCTTCAGGTGAATCTCTTCAAACTTAAGAATGTTTATATCACACTTGGTAACCAGTTAAACAAAAATAACTTAGAGAAATTTTACGTTTATCAACCTCATCTATATCAATAACCATAATGGCAATATGTGTGTGTGTCTGTTTGAAATGAATGAGTTAATTCCGAGCGAAATATACAGGGTGATTGGAAAGTAACGTCTTATACTTTTAAGTTATTACTGAAATATAATTCTTACAAAAATGAATGGGGGTAGCAAGAATTATGAATTATGTGTTATTTTTTTCCTTTAGTCCTCACATTCCACGAGCGATGTGTTTAACAATGGGGAAAAACTGCTGTTTTCTGGGTCGGCTGCTGTTTTCAATACTCCCATAGTATTCATCACCATTCATCTGTCAATCTATCCATTTTATTGACCCTAATCTTCGAGTGAATTTTTAGCCTTAATAAGTGTTGACTCATTAGTAGAAAAAAAAAAAAAAATAAGTTCCTTGTGAAATCAGTTAATGCGGTTTCCAGGCAGCTTTAGAAGCTGGTGACGATTGCTGGCACCCACATCGAATTTTGAATACCCCCTCCCCCCCCTGCTATACACTTTCTTATCATATTCATTCCTTGTAAAAATGTATTTCAGTAATAAATTAAGAGCATTTGATAATAGGGAGTTACTTTCCAATCATCCTGTATATAAAAACACCCGGTGACACGAATTCCATGCATTTTAGTTTTATGATTCCCTATAGGAGTGAAACGCGGAAGCCTCTGTATAGCTTAATTGCCATAAACATATTTTCATAACTTACTAATACATATATATATATATATATATATATATATATATATATATTAAAAGTTGGTCCTTTATCTATATTATGTTATGTAACTGATGAAGAAAGCAAGGAATAAAGTTTCATATGAAAAGAATAAAGTGAAGGCAAAGTTAATGAAACACAATTTTACATACTTTATGTTCTTTCACTGACCTCGTACCTCCCCTGTGTGGGTCGCCACTGATGTCTAAAAGATCAACCGGTAACATGATGGTTTCCTCCAACTACTGTCTGCCACATTTTACTTTACCCTCTTCCTTTGTCTCTCCCCCCTTTCATAGCTATTACCTCTCTTCTTCATTCCTCCTTATATCTCTCGTACTAAAGTGATCAAAAATGTTACAGGGTGACCCCTCCAAAAATGCCACCCATGGAATCGTTTATAAAATTAATGAAACACAACTCCACATACTTTATGTCCTTTCACTGACCTCCCACCACACCTCCCCTGTTCTCAGTGGGTCGCCAGTAATGCCTAAAAGATCAACCTTCAACATGACTGTTTCTTCCGACTACTGTCTCCTCACATTCTATTTTACTCTTTTCCCCTCCTTCTCCACCCTCTAGAGAGTCGTATTTTTGTCTGTCTAACCGGATTAAACTCAGAATTTACCAAAAGATACACTTACGAACCTTACATATTCTGATTTAGTATTACCTCAAGCAGGATATGTATTTATTATATATGGAATAATCACGTTGACACACCGGTTCCTGTTAGATCACTGAAGTTAAGCAACGTTGAGCCTAGTCAGTACTAAATGGGTGACCATTTAGAAATACCAGGTACTGTATGTGGCCTGGAGAGGACATGGACTCCACCAGGTTCTATCATGCCCACAGAAAAGTTATGACAGATAAATATCTTCCAGACAACGTCCCTTAACGTTATGGGACGAGGACAAGGACGAGGACGACGTCGTCGTCGTCATCATCATCATCATCATCATCATCAGGATATGTTAAAACAATTACCATTCAACGACTGTGGAGTAAGAAAAAAATGTTCTTTCATTCAAGAAGTCAAGGGAAATAACTCTTATAAATACTTTTAAAGTGATTTTCTTTTGAACGAATTAAAATTGAAAATTGTAGAAATTAATAAAAAATAAGAATAAGGGAACCAAGACTGGGATCAGGAGTGAATAGGGAGTCTTTATTCATTCTAGAATAATGCAGGGTTGCTCTGCTGGTTAGTAATGGCTATCAAAAGTGAAAAATTTCTTTAAAAAAATATTTTTTTGCTTTTTTTTGTTTGTTTTACATATTACAACCTCCTCCTCTGCCTCTCATGACTATCACATCCCCTCTTTTTCTTCTTCTTCTTCTTCTTCTTCTTCTTCTTCTTTCTGTCCTCCTTACATCCACCTATTGTCTCTAAGTGATCAAAAATATTATTTCTTGTTTTGCCCTTTGTTCGCTCTGCCATATTGCGCGGCAGTGAGACATGGACCCCAAACACTTCCGACCTGCGATGGCTTTGGCCGTAATGATACTGCCATGATCAAGTGGATGTGCAGCTGCAAACGGGAAGAAATGATACCATTAATTGAGCTTCATCACAAACTTGATTACAGATGCCTTATGAACTCAGTCTCTAAGGTGATTCGTTCATCTACAGCATGTCACCTTTTGTGTTTGGATATCCTAGGCACTAGAAAGCATTTTATGCCAAGGAAGACGTGTTTCGAGTGTGTGAAGAGCGGTATATCTGCATGAGACCTGGCTGGTGTCGCAATCCTCTACCTGCGTAAGAGTCAAATACGTCCTATGATAGAGTATTGTTGCCACATCTGGGGAGGTGCCACTCAGAGCACTCTTTCATGCCTTGACAGAGTACAAAACCGACTTCGAAATCTAGTGGAGGGTGTCCTCTTCTCTTCTCTACAGTCATTCTCTCACAGAAGAGAAGTTGCTAGTCTTTCTCTACTCGATCATATTTTCATGGTAAGTGCTTAACTGAGCTCCATTCTATGGTTCCCCCTGTAAAACATTTACAACAAAAACTCGTCTAGCTAAAACCACTGTAAATAATGTTACTTTCTCTCTCTGTATACCTAAGACTAAATGGAACTCCCATGAGCAAAGTTTCTTTCCAAAAACTACCCGTCTGTGGAACACAATAACATGGGGCTGCTTCCCAGCTGACTACAACATCGTCGTTTTCAAGTCCAATGTTAACAAACTCTTGTTGAGCCGTCCTCTTAAATAATCTAATTCTGACCAGTCTCAACCATTGTTACAAATCTTCACGTTGTTATTTTATTGCCCTTCTGACAAACTCATTAACTCTTATCCTTGAGTTACCTATGGGCCTTGATAAGCAGTAACTTGTTATCACATTAAAAAAAAAACAACAACCTTCGAACCGGACTGCATGGATAGCAGGAGTTCGACGTTGCTTGATATTGCTCACCGCGGTGTCCGGGACACTCGCTGCACCCTAAATACCAAAACCGAATGAAGAAGGGCATATTTGCATATTTACAAAGTGTGAACATGTCAATTGCTAATTTGTGTATGTAAGTAAATCTTTACTTACATACTACAAATAATTAATTGTCAAGTTGTATTTTCTTGATTCGTTAGCAGTTGAAGAGATGAATGATTTTCCTCTGTTTACCAGAGTTTAATGACATGCCATTTTCTAAAATTTATTTACATGGCATCTAATTTTTTTTAATTTTTTTTATCTACATGGCATTTATCAGAATTTATCTACATAGCATTTACTTGAGTTTAATAACATGTCATTTAACAAAGTTTTATACATGGCATTTAACAAAATTGATCTACATGGTATTCTTTTAATTTTAAAAAGATTTTCTACATGGCATTTATCAGAATTTTTCTACATGGCATTTATCATTGCTGATATTTGGCTGAGTTTAACTTTGTTTTATTTATTACTATCTGAATGCATTGTATTCGATCCACATCTTTGGACAATAATTTCACATTCTTGCAGAGAATGAATCGCTTTTATATATTCAACAATGATTGATATGAATTGGAACTCTTAATAAAAGAGTTCGGTAAAATTGCTGCCTGGATGCAGTTCATCCAAGACTGATGTTCATGCATTGAGTCGGGAAGGGAAAATAAGAATAAGAAAATGGAATAAAAAAAATTGAAAAAAGCAAAACAAAATAAAACATACTAGCTCAAAGTGTAAAAACGTATATGGACCCGCTAGGAGAAAGAGAAGAATAACGAAGACTTACTTAAGAAACTGGTGTCATCTACACTGAGAAGCTGGTAAAAAATGTGGAAATTTCGTTCTCCCTGATTTTGAGCTGCTACACGAGACTGAAAAAAAAGAAGAAAAACGAGAAACAAAAATGGAAAGTAATTAGCGTTTTCTTTTTCACAGAAAGAAGAGAACTCGCTTTTTATAATAAAATGCGCATCTTGCTTGGGGGGGGATAGGGATAATCTTAAGAAGCACTCAACATACGCAAATCTCAAATATCTTTGAACAACCAGTTCATAATCGATATAATAATACGTTAACAGGACCGGCGGGACAGTTATAAAAGTGTGTGTGTGGGGGGGGGGGGCTCTCCTAAAAAGTGGGGGGGGGGGCGGTTAAACACATGCATACATAACTTCATTATTGATGACCGTAAAGTGTGTGTGGGGGGGGGTGGGCTTGAGCCCCCTGCCCCCCCCCCCCCCACGGTGCCGCCGTCCATGGTTAAGGCATTTCATGTTCGTACATACGTTATCACCTTTCACACACATAAAAAAAAAAATGAGATTGGACAATCAAAATGTGATTGGTAATTAATCTGATGTCGCTAAGGCAAACAATTCTGACTTTACCCATTTTAAAATGAATTGTTCCAAAATCAAATCATGCCGTCACGACTAAAATTGTACAATTTTAAATAAATCCATGTCAAAAATGACATTCGTTTTATCAATTAGAAGACTATTTGGCGCTTATGTATGTAAACACACTAGTGAAATATGGCGGTTATAAATAAAATAACAGGAAAACTTTAGGAAACACTTATTATTGAAAAATATTAGCGTACACCAAAATTTACGAAAAATAATTGAGTATTTTAATTTTTATTTCAGAAATGCGACTACCATTCGAGGTCCACCATTTTTATTCATTATCGGATATTTTTTTTATCTCAGTGACTCACTGATTGCTCCCCCCCCCCCTTGGCGTCATACCAGCATAAATTTGCTAATCTTTAGATTTTTTTTATTAAAATTCTAGTCGATTACTTTCAGTAAATTTCGGTGGGAGGTGACGGTGGATAACGACACGGACTGCAGACCTGGGTGTTCCAAGTTCGAATCCAGTCGGTTCCACAGTACCACTTTCACTTAGGGATGTTGGCAACCTTTTTGTGGTCCTTCCTGTAAGTACCTGATGTCTTTCCAGAAAGATTTCTAACTGGTAAAACATTGGGGAAACTAATGCCAACACCAGAATCATCTGATTCACACGAAAGAAGAAGAAGAAGTAAATTTCGGTGTACGCTAATATTTTTACAATCATAAGTATTTCCTAAAGTTTTCCTGTTATTTTATTTATAAGTGCCACATTTCACTAGTGTTTACGTACATAAGCACCAAATATTTTTTTACGGTAAGAAAACAGAATATTTATTGCTTTAGAAAGAATTAAATTGCAACAATTTTAAATAAACAGATAAAGAAGAGACATATTTTTTTTGTATTTATTTAAACAATATTTAGCTGACAACGACAATCATTTTTATGGAAGAAGAATGAGTAATTTTTTTCTTAACACTATTGATCGTGACAGACATTATTTCAAAAGGAATATTATTATTAACACTAAATTATACAGATTGATGTAGAAAGCACTGTGGAATTTCTACGGAGAACTCTTGTCAGTGAGTCTGCTCGGTTCTGATCAGATCTTACTAGTGCTACATCAATCGGAATGTTGTTCTCTTTCACAAACGAGATTATCGTATCCAGTCTCCACCTTATGACATCTCGCTTGCAGCCTTGGTGCTCAACCGAGACTTTCTCGTTAGGGCATTGGTCACCCTGTGGTACAAACACAGGCAGTCTATTTTTATGTGTAACACATTGGCCTTCCATTTAAGTGCAAAGTTTAATCCTTTGAGCATGGTATTCAGCTCTACCATGTTTATATGACGGGTATCCTCGATGATGACTCCATTGATGTAAGCAGCCACGCCCACAGCCAGTGAGCTTGCGTCCACCCATACATCCAGTTCCTTCATGGCCACGCACCACTATCCTTGGACTGGATCTAATTGCTGTACCCGAGCAAGTGTGTCTGCTATCATATACTCCAGAAGAGCATCGCTAACCTTGTCATCCCAGTCCTATGTGACAGTTATAGCACAATGTTTGATAAAGCCAGTCACTACTCGAAGCCATCCACACACGGGAAAGTGCCCCATCAGTTCGACACACATGGAGATTGATTGATTGATTTGTTTTACGGCATATCAACATCTTGTGGGTCATTTAATGCCGAAACATTAGTTGTAGTATGAGAGTTGAATGTTACAAACGTTTCAGAGGAAAATTTCGACTATATCTTGTTATATAGCTTTGTTGCTCTTAGAAATTAAAAAAAAATTTTCGGGTCAACTTTGTTGAAGATTTCCTTCAGGTGATTTTCTTGGTAGTGTCTCAGTCGGATGGATCTGTTTAAAGTCTATACAGCTTACCAGTATATGATGTACTGTGTAGGGTTCTTGGCATGATATGCAAATTGGTGCATCTTCTTTTTTCAGCAAGCACGAGTGGGTGGCATAGGTGTGTCCTATTCTGAGTCTAGTTATTGTCACCTCTTCTCGACATCCTTGTATTGGTGTCTCTTATTCCGATGGTCTGTGACACACATGGAGAAGATACATCTTCGTGCCATGGTTATAGGACCGTCCACAGTGCTGCTTCCTCGCCATCGTCGTAGTTGACCATACTCCTTCCAAACTTCAAATCCCAACACTCTTGCATTGTTTTACAGCTTCTCTGAATCTTTACTAGTGAGTCTGTACAGGTCCAGATGCTTCCTCACGTCCTCATTAATATATATGTCATCGATATACGCCGACATTGCTTTCCTCATCTTCTCATCCAGGGTTAACACAGCCTTGAGCACAGCCTGCATTACCAGCAGCGCCACATTTAAGCCGTCTAAACAATATCTTTGTCTTTTAAATATCACTGTTTGGTACGGCCAGAAGGATCTCTCAACATGGGTCTGTAGGTACACCTTCCTGAGGTCCAACATGGATACATTCATTCCTTGCTATCTCCATTCTCATATTTTCTCTGCGCAGACATCTGCATTGCCAGTGAATGCATAAACATTCGTCTTCTTCTTCTTCTTTCGTTTGCTTCACAGCATCTCACTGTTAGATCATCAGCTCGGTTGAGAAAAGCCATGCTAATGTTTTGTTGTCTAGCGCAGCTATGCCGGCTTCACCGTTGGGTGGTGGATATTTAAGGCATGACTCGATGATGTGGTCTACTGTCTGTTCAGAGTGACCACGAGGGAGGTCCATGCTTGGTAGGTTATCCGGGTCCTCCACAAATCTGTGCAACCTTGATTTATCTGCTGCCTGCCATTCCTCCATCCAGCAACGTTTCAGCCAGATTCGTTTTGTGAGGTCACCGGGTGTTGAAAGCAGGAGCTGGTGGACATGCACCGAGAATGGGCGTCGTGACTTCAGGTGAGCTCGTGGAGGGGTCTCTGTGGCGAGCTTGTGGAGAAAGTGGTTTAATTCATGATAGTCCATTACAGGTAACACCTTATTTTTATTGGCCTGCAATACAGCCATCAGTTGTATCAGTCCCTTAGGTGGGCCAACCTCCTCCTCATTATATGGCAGCAACCAACCGTTTTTTATCTAGGTCTGTAACTCGTGTTCATAATCCGCTCTCAATGTGTTAAACATCGGATATTCAGAAATCCGAATGTCAACATGCAAATTAGCTATTCACATGTGCAGATCAGTCCCAACTATAGAAGTCGAGAACTGTGAAAAGAAGCCCCTTTTTTACTCTGGCAGATGGGCATGCATGACATGCGAAGCATTTCATTCGCTTTTTAGTGTATAAGTGTTCCTCTTTATTGTCATGTTAAAAGTTGTCAAATATTAAAGATTGTAAAATATAAAATTAAAAAAAAAATATCCTTAGGATTTTTAAGAAAAATTAAATTATTAACTATTAAAGATTGTCACATATCCTTTGGATTAAAAAAAAAACGAAAACTGTTAAATATTAAAAATTTCAAATTACAAATAATTTTTTTTTTTTTTACTTACCTTTTCTAATAAATCTACAAAAGAAAGAAAAATAAAATATTTTAGTTTTAGAATTAAATTACGCCAGCAATATATACATTGTCTCGGTACAGATTTTTATTAAGTTCCTGTGTTAGCTGTAGAGTAATATTTCAAAATTCTAATAATTAATGAAAAAATCAAAGAAAACATTAAATAAATGAGTTAAAAAATGCATAAAAATGTATAAAAATTGATGAAATTTTTTTTAAATTAATGAAAATTAAAAAAGAATGATTAAAATAATCAAATAAATAATGAAATTGAAATATAATTTTTTTTCCACATCTTAAATATTTGAATGTTCACTTTCATACATCTTTGTGTAAAAAAATAAATAAAAAAGGAATAAATTTAAAATAAATAATAGTAAATTTCAATAACTAATGACGAGTGTTGATTAACATAAAAAATAAATAAAAATGAATAAATTTAAAATAAGTATAAGTAAATTTCAATAACTAATGACGAGTGTTGATAAAAAATAAATAACACAAAGGGGATAATTCATACGAGCTGATCTTAGCATAGACTGTTTTTTGTGTGTTTAAAGTATTTTAAAGCGTTTTTTATTTCAATCAAAAAGTTTGGTCAAATATGTTACGTTAGACCGAAAAACAAAGATGGCTGACAAACGTTTGACGACTGTCTCCAGGTAGGTAGAAAGTAAATTTTAAGGCGTTTGGAACAGGTATTTGTTGACTATTTGTTTTTTCACCTCATTATTACAATTTGATAAAAACAGATAATATTAGGCAGGTAGGTAGTAAAATAATTTTTTATTGCCTTTGGTAACATTTATTTGTTGCCTATTTGTTTCTTTCACCTTTTTTCTGTTAAGGCAGAAGAGAGGAGATAATCTTTCTTCTTTGCTCTCAGAAAACGCTCTCCGCCGTTGTCCGTGATTCCGGAAGGGGCTGAAGTAGTCCTTTAGGAGACAGATGAAATTTATATGCCTTGGAAGTTGATTGGTCACAGGGACAGCTCTCCGAGAGAGAAAAGAAATGTTAATATTCATGACTGCTACAAATTCTAGTCAGCCATGTTGACCAATGAAATTAGGATTCCTTTCAAATATAAAAGTTGGTTAACATACTTTTCATCTGTTATTTTATTTAAGAAAATATATAAGTTTATACTGTGCTTTTTATAGGATGTGTTAGCACAACTCCAAACCCTTAGGGCTTCTTGTGACGCCGGATGTGACGTCACGGGCGGGACTACAAATAGACCCGAGGAATTAGGTTCGAGAACTCATTTCGTAGACAGTAAACCTGGCGACGAGGTAAAAAAAAAAAAAAAAAAAAAACCCCGAAACTAAACAACAACTAATATTTAATTTCTCGAAGAAAACAGCAACGAGTAACCGAAACTGAACAACAACAACTGAAATTTAATTTCTCGAAGCAAACAGCGACGAGCAACCGAAACTAAACAACTGGAAAAAAAAAAAAAAACAAAAAAAAAAAAACAAAAAAAAAACCCCGAAACTGAACAACAACTGATATTTAATTTCTCGAAGAAAACAGCAACGAGTAACCGAAACTAAACAACAACTGAAATTTAACTTCTCTAAGCAAAACAGCGACGAGTAACTGAAACTGAACAACAACTGAAATTTAATTTCTCGAAGCAAACAGCGACGAGTAATCAAAACAACAACTGAAATTTAATTTCTCGAAGCAAACAGCGACGAGTAATCAAAACAACAACTGAAATTTAATTTCTCGAAGCAAACAGCGACGAGTAATCGAAACTAAACAACGGGAAAAAAAAAAAAAAAAAAAAAAAAACCGAAACTGAACAACAACAACTGAAATATAATTTCTCGAAGAAAACTAAACAAAACCCCCTCCGAAGAGAAAATAAATAAATATGTCTCTTTCAATGCCAACAATAGAACCCCTAGACTGGGAGGACTCTAACCAGGAGCAAGCATGGAGGGAATGGAGTGAACACCTTGAGGACGCATTTACGGCGTTCGAAATAAGGGATGACAATCGACAGCGTTCACTTTTACGATTTTATGGGGGACGGAAACTAAAAGAAATCATCAGGACTTTAACCCCGGAGGTACCACAAGACCGATTAGAGCCAACGTACAAAACAATGAAGATAGCTTTGGACGAATACTTCATCCAGAAAACCAATAAGGTTTTCGAACGTCATAAATTCCGAATGCTTATGCAAGATAACGGGGAGTCTACACACGACTACGTCACCCGTTTGCGGATACAAGGGGCAAAATGTAATTTTAACGAATACAGTCTAGACAAGGCTATAGTAGACCAACTAATAGAGAAATGCACCTCCAACAAATTACGTCGAGCGTATTTAAAAGAAACGGATTTGACCGTAGAGGAAGCACTTCGGAGAGCATTCATATTCGAATCCACTGAAACACAGGCCGAGCATATTGAAGGGAACGGGAAAGGGCATTCGGATATCCACCAAGTTAAAACCAGCTACAAACGGCAACAACTTAACAGTGATCATAGACATCTCCCCTCCACAGACAAAAACAGCCCTTTAAGACCTGTCACAAGATGCTACGGCTGTAACAGTTCAGACCATATACATGGTCAAACAAAATGCCCAGCATTTGAAAAAAAATGTAACTACTGTGGATTAAAGAACCACTTCGAGAAAACGTGCTTGAGGAAAAAGAGCGATAGAAAAAAAAAATCAAACCTATCAGGCGAAAACAAACGTGTCCAACCAGTATCAACGAAACTGGAATCAGACAACCAGACATGGGTCTTCCAAATAGATCACATTAGTGCGGCAGGAAGCGAAGTCGTCCACATTGACGACGTACCCGTCACAATATTAATAGACTCTGGAGCAGATATCAATCTCATTGACGGCAAAACTTTTTCGGGAATCCTTAATTTACGACCGAATTTGACATTAAAACAAACCAATTGTAGACCAAAAGCCTATGGGAACACACCGATACCTCTAAAAGGGGAATTTTTTGCTACGCTAACAAAGGGGCCCAGGAGAATAGCCCACAAGATATTTGTTACTAAGGCATATCAAGGGGGTAACATATTGAGCAAACGGGCCAGCATTGAACTAGGGTTCATTACCACCCCACAAGTGAAATCACTCCATACAAACAGTATCCCACAATCAACAAAGGACATTCTCAAACAACATCTACCCTCATTAGAAGGGTTAGGAAGAATGAGAAATTTTCGACTCAAAATCAAAATTGACAATAACATTACGCCAGTAGCCCAACCACCACGGCGAACACCATTTCACATCCAAGAAGCGGTGGAGAAAAAAATCGAGGAAATGTTAGAAAATGATATCATTGAACGAGTGGAAGGACCAACTCCGTGGGTCTCACCATTAGTAGCGGTACCAAAGCCAAACGGGGAGATAAGAATATGTGCCGACCTACGCGTAGCGAATAAAGCAGTAAAACGCACTCGCTATCAAATACCAACAGTTGAACAACTATTGAGTGAAATTGGCAACGCAAACACTTTCTCGAAAATCGACCTAAACTCCTATTATCACCAAATAGAACTAGATCCAGAGTCAAGGGACATCACCACTTTCTCTTGCAAGTCTGGGATCTACAGATACAAAGTACTAGTGATGGGAATTACATCTGCAGCCGAGGAAGGGCAGCGATTACTACAACAAATCCTCCAGAAAATCCCAAACTGCTGCAACGGGGCTGACGACATTCTAATCTGGGGAAAGGACACAAAAGAACACAACAAGACCCTAGATGCGGTATTGCGGACGTTGAGAGGAAACAACCTCACAATCGCACAGAAAAAGAGCATATTCCACAGTGAAGAACTCGAGTTCTATGGGTTTATTGTGTCCAGCACAGGGATCAGACCCACCGACTCCAAAATAAAAGCAATAAAAGAATTCAAAAACCCCGAAAATATCCAGGACGTACGTAGTTTCTTGGGGCTGATAAATTACCTCGGGAAATTTATCCCTCGTCTGGCAACACTCAGTGAGCCCTTAAAAAGGTTGACTCGTGCAAACACGGAATGGCGATGGACCAAGGAAGAGGAATCTTGCTTCCTTAAACTGAAAAATATGATAATTCAAAGCAAGCCGCTTATGCACTTCGATCCAAAGCTGGAGACATCAGTCTTGGTAGACGCCAGTCCCGTGGGACTGGGAGCAATACTGTGCCAGAACAAACTAGGAGTACTTACCCCCATCAGCTATGCATCGAGAACTCTGACCGACGGTGAACGTCGCTACTGCCAACTGGAAAAAGAAGCCCTAGCTATTGTGTGGGCTTGCGAAAAATTCCATTTTTATCTGTATGGAAAAAGTTTCCTGCTAATGACTGATCATCAAGCCTTGACAACTATTTTTAATCCCAAAGGCAACCCCTCCGCACGAATATTGCGCTGGATCCTACGCTTACAACAATATGACTATACTATCAAACATATCAACGGTAGGAATAATCCAGCAGACATACTCTCTCGACAACCGATGAAATATCAAAAAACAGTATCACCAGAAGAAGAGATTGCCGAAGGGTTTATCAACGCCATCGTAGCAAACAGCACGCCTAAATCAATCACGTTATCAGAGATAATGGAAGAATCTCAACGGGACTTAACTCTCAAAGCAGTGGAAAAGGCGATACAACAAGGCGACTGGAGTAAAGAGTCAACCCAACCCTACAAACATGTGAAGAATGAGCTGACAGCCAAACGGGGTATAATTACGCGAGGATCCAGAATCATTATACCAAAAAACTTGCAGAAGCGAATCATGAAGTTGGCACATGACACACACTTGGGTATAGTGAAAACAAAAGCGCTGCTTAGGACTAAGGTATGGTGGCCTAATATAGACAAGGACATAGAGACCACTATAAGCCGATGTATCCCGTGTACGACCCAAGACCCGAAGAGTAACCATCGTCCAGTACATATGGCCGAGATGAAAGGTCCATGGGAAGTCCTCCACGTCGACATATGTGGACCTTTCCCTAGCGGGGATTATGTTATTGGGATGGTTGATGCAGGCTCAAGATGGCCGGAAGCATTCATTACGAAAACCACGAGAGCCAGTACAGTTGTATCAACGATCCAAAACTGCTTTTATACACACGGCATCCCCACCATCATTGTTTCAGATAACGGACCCCAATTCATATCATCCGATTTTAAGCAATTCTGTGAACAATGGGGTATCCAACATCGGAAGATAACACCTTATCATCCCCAAGCTAATGGGGAAATTGAGCGGTTCTTTGGAACTATGTTGAAAGCGATTAGAGCAATGAACACTGAAGGAAGGGACTGGAGGAAACATCTAGGAGAATTCCTGATGTATTATCGAAACAGCCCTCATGCCATGACGGGGGAAACACCTGCCTCTCTTCTCTTGGGTCGGGAGGTGAACATCAACCTGCCAGGACTACAAAAAAGACCTGAAAGCCAGGCCTGGAGAGCAGCTCGGCAAAAAGACAAGAAAGAGAAATACAAATTAAAGGATCGCACAGATCAGAAAAATAAAGCCAAACCATCTTACATAAAAACAGGAGAAAGTGTACTCCTAAAACAAAGTAGATATAATAAGCTAACCCCAGCTTATCATCCAACACCATGGACAGTAGGAGAGCGCAAGGGGGAATCCGCGATTATAAGGCAAGGGGATAAACGGGTGCTAAGACACACGTCACAACTAAAAAGAATCCCCCAAAACACGACCCGTCAACAAGGGGAGGATGATGAGTTCCCTTTCAGTGATGAGTTAAGGAAACTGGAAGAAGAGGAACAGACCCAAAGAAGCGACGAAGAAATGGACCTCCCGATCGCACTCAGACGAACAAGACGACACATAAGAAAACCCCGGAGATATGCAAGCAGCAGTTCAGGGGACGAGGGAAGCGATCCGAATACAGAGGAGGAGGTAGATGTGACGCCGGATGTGACGTCACGGGCGGGACTACAAATAGACCCGAGGAATTAGGTTCGAGAACTCATTTCGTAGACAGTAAACTTCTAACTTTTAATAAAAACTAACCTCAACCATCTTTTTCAAGTAGAAAATTTATTTAAAATATAGCCCTCCCCCAAACACTCCAAATATTGGTCTGTATGAAAACAAATTGTTTTTGTGTTTACAGGTATTAAATCCATTGCTTACTGATGCATTATAGTCGAATATACATTGAGGGAAATGTGGATAAATACAGACCTGGTCAGAGATAGATTGCTTTGGAAGTCAATTTCTTAAAGCCTTCCAATGCATGCCAGCCTTTAAAACGGACGTGAAACCGAATATGATGATGATCCTCATGATGATTATATATTGTTTCTTTTTTTTGAAGGGGAGGAGAAGAGAGGACTTTGAATTTTGCACACATTTTTGGATAAAATTAATTGTTTGTTTAAAATTGTATTTTTAGTACGGAAATAAAATTATAATTTACTTTAAAAACCACTTTACTTGTTTCCTTACAAAAAATAAAATTCAACCATAACGCACCAGTAATCATGTAAACAAGATGCAGCCATGTCGAAAAATGGCTTCACACGGTCAGTACAACAGTGACGGTAATATTTTTTAAAATTGAATTATATTACACATATTTTTAAAAAAGAAATAAATATAATGGTTTTATATAACAAGGTGTTTTGAAATAGTGCCGACCCGTATATTTTAGGATTCCCCTTAAGTTAATATTAACCCAGTGTTAATATGTATCAGTTCTATTCACGGTTACACGAGGAGGATAAATCTTTTTCGACTGAGCAATTTTTATTTTTATCTGAATTCAAAGTGACCCCACTCCCAACTTGGAGAGCTAGACTTTTCGCACATGAAAACCGGCTACGTCTCCAATAAACAATGATAAAGAATATATTTTTTCTATAAAATAACTAGAAAAATACCCGTCCCAGGACGGATAAAATTGATTTCCTGAACAGTTTTGCACCACTTTCATGTCTCTTCATTAAGATTAAAATAAACATATAATGATACTAAACCTTATGTCAAGAATCCTTATTCTATTTTTGATTAAAATCCATTACATGATTTCGGATTCTAAAAAAAATGTCTAAAATTTAAGGCTTAAGCGTAAGAGGTCTCAAGAACAAATTTGAATTCAGGGAATCTTGCTTAATTGGTATCAAATGGCTATAGATCAAATTCAATGCAAATCTGAAATATTTGCATTTTCAAATGGGAAGTTTGCCCATATCAGGACCGGTGGGACAGTTATAAAAGTGGGGGTGGGGCTCTCCTAAAAAGTAGGGGGGGGGCGGTTAAACACATGCATATATAACTTCATTATTGATGACCGTGAAGTGGGGGGGGGGGGGCAAGTAAAAAAGTGGAGGGGGGTTGAGCCCCCTGCCCCCTGCCCCCCCCCCCTGCTCCCCGGTGCCGCCGTCCATGTTATGCCCTCTAAAAACCCTTTAAAATACCCCAAAGAAACTGAAATTTGGGGAATATTTATTAATTGATGTTGAATACCTATTGTCAAATTTCTTAAAGATTGGAGGTATCTGAATTTTTATGTAGGGATTCCAGATTTTTATTTGTATCACTTGTGCATAAAACTAAATGAAACTAAATATAGTCCACATTTAGACACCTTATGCATAGCAGTTATGCCCCCAAAGGTGCTTTTCCAGTTTAGCGGATACTTTCGAAAAAAATAAAAATGAAACAAACCGAGGAATATCTGTTTGATGTACGTACCTGTCACAGACTGAATATATCCTATACCAAAAAAGCACGTAAATTAATCAAGTAGTTTTTATTTTATAAAATAAAATTAAATTTTACCGATTAACGAATAACCTGGGAATACGTCCTCCATTACGACTTATTCAAGTGAAATTCAAGGGAGATAACCGAAATTCATAATAAGCCTTAATGAGGATGTATTTCCACATTATTCGGGGTGGCACTTTTACCCCCAGCCCAGGCCGTCCACCGCCGCCCAGCCCCCGGCGTCAGCATTTTGGCTCACGTGACTCAATCGTAGTCACTTATGAACAGAATAGTCTTCCGTATTAACAATTAGCATGTATCCCACCCCCAATACATTTTTTTGCGGTTGGCAAAAATCCATCAATCTTCATTCTATTTCGTAAGGTAAATAATTAATAAACAAAAATAATGTATTTGGGGGGGGGGGGTATATGCTAAGTGTTAATAACGAAGAATATTCTGTTTATAAGTGACTACGATTGAGTCACGTGAGCCAAAATGCTGGCGCCGGGGGCTGGGCGGCGGTGGAAGGCGTTGGGCGGTGTTGGGCGGCGTTGGGCTAGGGGTAAAAGTGCTGCCGCGTTATTCGTAAGTCGGTAAAATTTTCTTTTCTTTTATAAAATAAAAACTACTTGATTAATTTACGTATTTTTTGGTATAGGATTTATTCAACCCGTGACATGTACGCACATCAAAACATATATTCCCCAGTTTGTTTTATTTTTTTTCCGAAAGTATCCGCTAAACTGGAAAAGCACCTTCCAAAATTCATAATGATCGGTTAATTAATTTAGGAGTAAATCCTGTACATTACACAAACATATAAACATAACTAACTAGATATATTTTAATATTGTCGAGGGTATAACAGTTTTCTCTTGGGGAAAATTTTGGAAGTCATCTTTATTTCTGGCCACACGTTTGTAAATAAAATCAGAAATTTATATAAAAAAAAATTATTTTGTTTTTATTATTATCATTATTATCAGTTTTTGAAGTTTAATTAAAATGCGTCTAAAATTATCAAAGACTTTTTGTTAACAAAGGGAGACAATTAATCATAAAAAAGAACGAGTTATTTCCCTTGTTTTCAAAGCTAAAAAATAAATAGATTTACACACTTGTACGCTTGAGGGAGAACTTCTACAATTTGTTTGTTATTCAATATATTTGAAAACATTCTCCGTATTACCATAGATCAAGCACCGAATTTTCAGATTTACTTAGGGGTATTATTGTATCTTCGCACCATATGTTAGTCGAGATCCTACTCTTTTTGGCGGTTACATATAAACAGCCTGAAAACTTAACGGTGATTATATATATATATATATATATATATATATATATATATATATATATTAAATAATATTTTTAAATATTTTACCTACATACGACGTCATTTTCAGCTTTCGGCTCTCATCAGTGCAAAGAAATCACAATCTCAGACGGTCACGTAAGCGTTCGTTCTATCCCTTAGGCCATGCGAAGCTGTCACGTGATAACGGGGAATCAAGTTATATTTATGCTAAAAGCAGCGAGCGTAAACACACACACACACATTATATATATATATATATATATATATATATATATATATATATATATATATATATATATATATATATATATATATTTTATTTGTCTTATCTTTCCGTTTTTCTGGATATATATATATATAGGTGCAGATTAGTCGTCCGAGGCTATAGCAATGCGATGTAGTTGCCGTAAGATGCCATCTTACGGCAACTACATCGCATTGCTATAGCTTCGGACGACTAATCTGCACTTATTTTTACCAGCAATGCTTCAAGCAAACTACAATCTCCTTTTATATATATATATATGTGTGTGTGTGAGTGAGTGAGTGAGAGAGAGAATAATTTTTTAAGAACATGTTACCAAATTATTTATTTATTTATTTTAAAATTTTGGACATTTTCTTAATTCCTCAAAAATCAATTATGGGTGTGTGTATGTCTTCTGGAAAAAATACATTAAAACATGTTATGAATAAAATAATTACTTTTTTGTGCGAATGATATCTGTACCCCCCCCCCCCTTGTTGCTCTGCCAGAATTACTGCCCATCCAGCCAAAAGTCGCATTCGTTTGCTCATTTATTCATTCTGGTCGGTGTTTTTAAAAATTTTATTTATCCCTCTTTCTTTCAAGTTCATCCTTATCACTTCCTTCCATCTTTTCCTTGACCTTCCTCTGCTAACTAATACTACTACCTAAACTGTTTTATATCTACTAACCCAAGAACTCTTATCCATTCTTTCAATGAGACCAAATCAACGAAGTTTCCTGTTCTACACATCTCTCTAGATTTAATCTTTCTCTGAGGTCATCAGATCTAAGCCTGTCTTTAAAACTCACATCACACATCAATCATATTATTCTTATAGCATTTCTCTTCATGCAATGCATGTCCTCAACCCTCACTGGCAAGGTTTCACTTCCATACATCATCACACTGTGTACACATGCCTGATAAACTCTTCCATTAGTCGACAGATGTAATGCTCTGCTGGTTAGTAATGGCAGAAGTTTCCTGAACTTACTTTATCCACTCCTAACTCTTGCTATCACACTAGCACTTGTTTCTCCCTGTGCTTCAATGGTATCACCAAGGTTACAAAACTTTTGAACCACCTCAAAAGTTTTGCCATCCAAATATACTTTCTCCACATCTGAGTTCTCATCCGTTTGTTGCACAAAAACTGGTTATACTCTCTCAACCTACCAGTGATTGCGCTGCACTTCTTGTGTACCCAATGCTTACATGTATTACAAAAAAATGAGTTTCACCCAACTCTGTTTCCTCAAACTGAGCAGGGGAATTTTCCTCTTTCTGGGGGCTTTCCAACACTAAAACCACTGATCATCACTTTGGCGTTGGTAACATTCACTCTCAGACTTTTACTTTCCATAGCATTCCTCAAAGTCTTCAACAACCCCCCCTCCCCCAAATCTATAAATAAAACAAAAAGCATAAAAAACCATTAAAACAACATTAATAAAAACCATTTTAAAAAGACTCGAAAGAAATGCAACCATTTGTGTTCTTTACTCACAGTTTGTTATTACGCCCCCAATTGGATCGCCTTTGAAGTTAAATTCTATGTCCATGTATTTTCCCTGTAGAAGAAATAAAAAATGAAAAAAATCTTTAAAACAATTTTGAAAACAAAAATTCTTTTATATTTACAGACATCTTTTTTTTTCAAATCTGTGCAGAGTTTTTGAATTTTGTTATCATTCATAATTGCCGACCATGCACTGAGATGAAGTTGGACGATGACTGGTTGTGGGTTTAGCTCTATCATTAGGGTAAATCGGCATGGGGTAAGTTCCGTGAACTGTTGCTGGTCCTGACATCCCTCTCACTACCAATAAGATATATTTAAAAAAAATTTTTTTAACATAGTTCACCCCAAACAAGGCAGATCGCCACTGTAGACGTAAGGGGCTACTGAGAAAAAGGGTGAGAGTTTTTTGTTTTTTTTATGGGTGGGTGGGTGGTCAACCTAAATTGGGAGTTGTGCAGCGAGATATCTGTTTACATTAGTTTTAAATTTCTGCATGTCAGTACCGTCAGGAGAGCAGGGAGGGAGTTCCAGAATCTAGCAGCACGAGGAAAGAAGCTTTTGGAGTAGAAAGCTCTTCGGCATCTGGGGACCTCCACAGTGAATGGGTTGGATTTGGCAGATTGTCGGGTTGGTCTAGTGAATTTGCGTTGTGGGAGCACCAGAGCAGCAAGTTCATCAGAGCACAATCCATTGAAGTACTTGTAAAACAGGCACAAGGAAGCAACATTACGGCGGTGGGATAGGGACTGGAGCTTGGTGGATGGTGAGGGACCTATTAAGTTGGCGACTCTTTTTTGTATGTGGCAACAATACTCCATGTATGGGTGGATGGTGACTTTGTAGAGATATAGGATAATATAGCAGCTATGTGAGGTGTGTGATGCTGTATGGAGGTGAGAGCTGGTTTCCCACCCAGTCCTCACTCACCCGTCTTCAGCTTAATAACAAAGCAATGATCAGATCGATATGCAATGTCAGGTCAGATAAGACCCGGCATATCAGCTCTGATACCCTGTTGGCGAGGCTGAATATACCAAAGCTTGATGAACTGACGATTAGTTGGTTACATTGTTTTGGTCAGGTTGAGAGAAGCGACTCCTGGATAAGAAAATGCAAAGGCCTTTAGGTAAAGAGCCGGAGGAAAGTTGGACGACCCAAGAAAAATTGATGTCAACCATCAACAAGGATGTCAGACATTGTGGAATTTGAACAGAATCAATCCTCAAGACTAACAAGCTTGGAGACTGAGATTGCAGGATGTCAGAAAAGGTTAGACCTCTGACAAAGGGAAAGAAAACCATAAATTGGATGATAATGATTCAACAAAAATAAGTTTAATTAAAATAAACTTAAATCTTATTCAATCAAAAAGACTTTTTTCTTAACAATTGAGTCACCACTTATCAAAGTCCAAAGGCCGCTTGGCGATAAAAAAAAATACATTTGGTAATACCTGGTGCGGTATTCTCCTTGAACAGCCATTCGGCTTCCACTGAAAAAGGAAGTTTCTAGGGAACATAAAATTTGCATGCGGTCTCCAACCGCATGTATATCCCGGTGAGGGATAACATACAGCACCTAGTATTCCCAATGGTCACCCATTTGGTACTGACCGGGTGCAACATTGCTTAACTTCAGTTATCTTACAAGAACTGGTGCTGTTAGATCGTGAAGGGGGGGGGGGGCGCAGAGAGAGTAGCAACAGAAAATCGGAAGAGGGGTCACGTTCGTTAGAGGTTGTTATGCTCTCTTGTTCCTGACCACCAAGAAAGAAAGACGTGTGAAGTGAGGGTCCTTGCAGTAGCAGGGGCCAGTGCACAGTGTAGCCCAAAATGGCCTAGTTGTTGATGATAAATCCTCCCCAAATAATTCCCCTGTTCTCTCTCTCTCTCTCTCTCTCTCTCTCTCTCTCTCTCTCTCGTACAAAACCACTCAATCTGTGTCATCTGTTTTATGTTTCAATAAAACTTCTTAAACTAGACCAGTGTCCAGCGTTATCGTTCAGAGCCAGAGACACACCGAACAAAAAGACGAAATCTGGGTACCCACGGGGAAGGTGAGCAGCAATATAACAGTGCGTCAGCCTGATTATGTCGTATATACTTGATGATAAGGGTTAATGAAATTGTCAATTAGATGATGAAGACTACTATGAGAGGATTGGAAGCGATGGATAGAAAAGGACAGAATTTGAGGACAACTCCACAAGTATTTGCTGACATTGGACTCTTTACATCCTAAAATCTAAGAAATGCACTCGAGATTTCAGTTTGAAAGTTGTTGCTTTTAGATAACGCCGAGTTTCTTGTCTCTCTCCCTATCAAATAAAGAAAGAAGATAAAAGATTATATATATATATATATATATATATATATATATATATAGTGAATGCTTTACAAGGTCTGCTACACTGGCATGTCGATGTTATCGATCTACAGCTCACAAGAGCTGAGGCCTCATCAGGCAGAGAGTTTTTTATGATCCAACCTGGTCGCTGAATTCCAGGAAGTTTGAATAAAAGCATTCACAATACAGCTCTATATTTTTATTGAGCACTCTTTTATAAGCCCGGTTTGATTCCCTTTGGATTTCTACCCTGTGGATTTTTACCCTACCTGGATTACTATATATATATATATATATATATATATATGATATTTAGGAGAGAGGGACATTGATGAGAGGTTTGTTGGCTTAGGGCACACAAACATGTGAATTCAGACCCGTTTGAAGCCAAATATAAAAACCTGGATTTCCAGAGAAATTAATTGAATAGAAATTGATTCTATTATACAGGGTGAGCCAAAAGTAGGTGGACAGTAAAAAAAATTTATTTAGAGATCACTTATACATACAATTACATGCAATAAAACAATTATATTAATGAAAATTAAATGTTATTTATTAACGCAAGTGTTGAAAATGTTTTCCTTCTTGATTTACACAGCTTTGAAGTCTGCCTCTTACTATACTCTAAATAAATGTTTTTTAATGTCCACCTACTTTTGGCTCACCCTGTATATCTCTTCCATAGGAAGTTCCTCCCATACACACATAAGTAAAGTAAACAAAAACAATTTATGGAAAAAATAGCAAGAAATTGGGACAAATTAGGAGCAATAATGTTATTGTTTTTTTTTTCTATGTCAGATGCTGGGTTTATGAGGCTCATTAGCAAATGAAATATGTCTGATTGTGGAACTCTGTTTCAGCAGCAGGAGTACCAACAAAAAACAACAACAACAGACAGCAGAGAAACGATCTTTTAAAAATATTCTATGTTTATTGCTTGAAATACTTAATACTGACCAGTCAATTCTCTCAAAATACACAATCTTGATTGGTTACCGAAACCGGACTTGAACTAACCAGAAAAAACTTGTTCTGGGAGCCGAGCACTGGCTAGTATTGGTTACATAGGTGAGAATCCAAGTATAGCCAGTTCTTAGAGACTCAACTTGCCAAACGAACCTTTGTCAGTCACAACACTACTACATAGACTCCTTGCAGGCAAACTAAATCTAGCTTTGGCTGCTAGGCCACAGGCATTTCGACAGACAACACAAACATAGTTAAGGACTACTAAATATAGCAACAGCTTATACACATAGTTTCACAAACTCACGCACACACTTTAACACACATACAACCATTTGAACTCTTATTACTTGTTTGCTTTTGGTTGTGCTATCAAGTCGAAAATAAAATTGATATATTTATGCATGGACAGACTTTCTCATTTCTTATACAACATCACTCAGGTTTTTTATGGAAATCGCTCCAGACAAGGCATGAAGCCACTTGATGTAAGGAGCTAAACACAACGAGAGATTATTATCACAAAGACAGGAGATGACTATTGACCTTAATCTTGAAAAGACCAAAGTTATAGGTAGGAGGAAACAGTCAGCAGGAATAGAGTTCCACAAGCCTGCAGTTCTTGGAAAGAACCTACTGAAATAGGAAGCTGTATTACAATGAGGTATTAAAACATCGAATTGATGGAGATCACTAGATTAACGAGTCAAACGAGCTGGAACAAAGGAAGCAGAGAATAGATCAGACAATTCTGAAGAACACATGCCATCATAGTATTTATAGAAAAGACAGACTAGCAACATCACGTTTGTGAGAGAGAGAGAGAGAGAGAGGGCAGAGAAGAAGAAAAGGTGGGGCAAACCAAATTACAGTTGCTCTAATATGAAGTGATTTCAGAAAATTCTCAACATCTCAGACAAGTCCACTATTGTTGGCACACATCTGAAATAGTGGATTCGGTTACTGCACTCATTTGGCCTGCCAGGAACGTTACAATCGAGGACATTTCTGAAAAACTGGATGTTTCTGTGGGTACAGCACACCCAATTGTGCATGCTGACCTTGCCGTTTTTAAGGTCAGTTGTTGGATTTCGATGCTGAAATGGAGAGCGCCGCGAGCAAATGCATAAAAACTCACCGCAAAGATTTATATGCTGAAGGAATGCGAAAGCTTTTATTGGAGGGGGGGAAATGTGTTTTAAAGAATAAAGATTATATATTGAAAGATAAAGCATAACATTTCTTCCTGAGCAAAACACGAGTTTATTGCAAAATTCATCTTATCTTAACTACTACTACTACTACTAAATCTGAGTTAATCAATGTTTGTTTCCCTAAGGCTTTTTGGCTATATATTTTAATGCCACAAAATACATGTCAACATATTCCTCAATTCTGGGATAGATTTATGTTTGAAAAACATTTCACTTTAATTGTTTTAATTAGCTGTAATTTGCAATTAACTCATCAAGTGACCCATCTCTTACTGAACAAAATAAATTAAAAAATGTTTGTTTGTGAGACGAAGAAGAAATACAAATATGAAAATAAAAAAATTGAAAGAATAAATGAAAATTATTATTTTGTATTGATTTTTACTATGATCACTGGAATGCAACTATAAAGTATATATGCTCTAAAGTCTGTATTACAACTTCATTGAGCTTGCAATTTGAAACATTTTCTGATATTATAAGGAGTATATACATAAATATATATTTTTTGTAAGAACTCACAAATATATATATATATATATATATATATATATAATTATTTTAATAATAAATATTTAATTATCTACATACGTATATGTTTCATCCTTACAGTGCCCCCTCGACGTAAATTCACTTGACTAACTCGACAATCAACTAAATCTCATTCATTCACTGTGGAGGTCCCCAGATGCCGGAGAGCCTTCTACTCAAATAGCTTCTTTCCTTGTGCTGCTGGCCTTTGGAACTCCCTCCCTGCCCCCTGTTTCCCCGACAGTACTGACATGCAGAAATTTAAAACTAATGTAAACAGACATCTCGCTGCACAGATCCCAATTTAGGTTGACCCCACCCCCAACCTTCTCCCCTTTTCTTTTTTCTCAGTAGCCCCTTACGTCTACAGTGGCAGCCTGCCTTGTTTGGGGTGAACTATGTTAAAAAAAAAAAAAAAAGAATCGTCAGTGTAGAGATAATTATTCAAGCCGGTCGTACGATTCGAACCTTGGAACAAGGCTCACATTTCACTTCAAATTCTGACGCCTAACCGATGCGGATACCATAAATAATTACATAAATCGGTAGAAAGTTTAATCCTATTGTGCCGAGCAGGCAATAGTCAACCGTCGTATACAGTGTTCAACAAAGGAGGAACATGCATTTATAGATACGATAGCTGTATTAATACTTCTCACTAGAGAGCCCAGTCGAAATGGGGGCGACAAATAATTATTTTTATAATAAATATTTAATTATCTACATACCTATACGTTTAGTCCTTACAGAATCGTCAGCGTAGATAATTATTCAAACCAGTCGCACGATTCGAACACCGGAGCAAGAGTCACGTCTAACTCCAAATCTCGACGCCTCATTCTATATTTAGACGTTAATTTACTCTCCCATTTCTACGGCAATGTGTGATGCACACATCAGTATGCGCTCCGACTACTGAGTCAAATATGACATTCATATTGTGGTTTGAACCGTGCGACTAGCAAGGATTGTCTCCTCCCATACTGATGATTGCATGAAAAACATGTGTATATGGATTAATTTGAAAATATTATTTATAAATAATTATTCAAAGCTCTCGCTAGATGTAGCATTTTAAGTAAGTTAACAAGTGGTTATTTATAGCGTAATGCAATACTTTAGGCCCTGCCTTTTGAGTTCTCTTAGTGGTTTGTTGCTATGGCCGCTGAATTTGCCATTTAGACGTTAATTTACTCTCCCATTTATACGGCAATGCGTGCTTTGACTACTGAGTCAAATATGACTTTTGTATTGGAGTTCGAACCGTGCGACCGGCAAGGATTGCAGGTTTGGCATGAAACATGTGCATACGGGTAAATTTGAAAACATTATATATATATATATATATATATATATATATATAATTATTAATGACAATATATGTATTAGCATATACTATCAGTTCCTTTTACTTTGCAGTCTCCTTAAAAGATTCAGCTCGATGATTGTCAATTAGTGATAACAGAGCAAATATAAGTCAGTTCATATTATATTCCAATAACCATGGTTTTATTTTATTATTTTTATTTTTTCACATTTCCAAATAAAACATAACATTTCTGTGAGATATATTTTTTACGGTCCGTTTCATTTGTCTTGTGCCAAACAACATTTTTATGTCAATATCGTCTCTGCAACACTACAAAATCATCAGAAAAAATCACAAAGAGTAAAAAGTTCTTGGATTAAAGTGTCTTGAAAAAACCTACACTGTACAGTGGTTCATTTTTGGGTGAAAGCAAACAAAAAACAAAGAAAAAGAGCAAACTCACACGTGGGGAAAAACCACTGGTACGCTATTTTAATCCAAGAACTTTTTACTCTTTGTGAATTTTTCTGATGATTTTGTTGTTTTGCAGAGACGATATTGACATAAAAATGTTGTTTGGCACAAGACAAATGAAACGGACCGTAAAGAATATATCTCACAGAAATGTTATGTTTTTTTGGAAATGTAAATAAAAATAATAAAATAAAACCATAGTTATTGGAATATAATATGAACTAACACACACATTATATATATATATATATATATATATATAAGAAAGAGATAGGGAGAGAGAGAGAGAGAGAGCGAGATAGTGATAGCAATCAGAAAGAAGCTAATTTTGAAATGTGTCTTTTTATTTTTGAACTATCATTGCAAGCACACTTTTTTTCTGATTCAAATAATAAACCGGAGCTCAATAGGTGACCCAATATATTTGTTCGCAATTTTCAACGGCTAATTTTATGCAGATTTTAAAACCTTTCGTTGTCAGTTTTGTCTTCATGAAAACTATATTTCCATTTTTCTTTTGCAGAATAATTGATTATGGACAATTTTGAACCTGCATTTCTATGGAAGAGACACAGAGTTCTCTTTACAATCCATGTTGGAAAGACATATAAGGAGATTTCAGACTTTTTTTTTTAATGGAAATCGCTCCAGACAAGTCATGAAGCCACTTGATGTAAGGAGCTAAGAAAACAAAAGCAATACTACTTCAAGGTTAAAAACTAGCCAACGATAAGTTATATGGATAGATTCCAACCCAGAAAACAGCAATTCTTCCACCTTTGTTAGAAACATCGGTCATGGAATGTGAGAACTATAGGACAGAATAAAGGGACGCAAGAGTCAAAAGGCTGCCGAAAGTGAACCCAAGTTAGTCACTTTCTACTCTCCTTAGATTTCCTCAGCGCCAGCAGGAGGATGATAGAAAAGGTTAGCAAGGAATGAAAAGATTCAGGATTTGACAATGAGGCAACATCAGAGAGAGAAACGATCAGACGCTGTGAGAACGTCAGAGTTTGTTGTTGGAGTTCAAGAGATTATTGACAAAGAAGCTAGCAAGTCGATGCATTCCATAGCAAGGGAGGAGAAAAGGCATAGGTGAAAATCTCATTAAGCTGGTGGTGCAGGAGGAGATCTGCTACGTTTCATACAAGATGAGGAAAGGACAATTTCTGACAACGGCGATGCAAGGAAAGCGGCTGAAGCATGCCAAGAAGCTGATCGACAAGCTGAAACTTGAAACACCCACTGGAGCCAGACATGCTGTGCTTCTTCTCCGAGGAGAACAACTTTTGCCAAAACCAGAAGATTAACTCCCAGAGCAACAGATGGCTTGCTGTCTCATTCAAAAATGTGTCCAAAGTCATGCTGTATGTCATATATATATATATATATATATATATATATATATATATATATATAAAAATAAACATAGTTTGAGTATCCGACAATTGTTTCAGAACCTATTCGGCTCCTTCTCAGCGATATACTTATGAGCAAAGATTAGATCCGCCAATACACAATCATAAAAAAACAAAACAAAAGCCAAAAAACAAACAAACAAATTACATTCAGAATCTTTCAGACGAGAAACCCCTTTGCGTAAGATGACACCTTGACGCCTACCTATCGACGCTTAGGAGAGTCGGTCAGCTCAAACTATAAGCAGGACTGTCTAGAATCGGCCCGTCTCCCCTTCCTTAACTACATGCACACACACTCAGACATACCCCCACTCACACATACACCCACCCACGCTTATACGCACACACTCACATACACATATACACACCTATATACATATATAAATGAAAACATTATATATATATATATATATATATATATATTGTGTGTATTTAGGCAGCATAGTTTCATTTAGGCAAACATTATTAAATAACATGGAGTGGTTTTGTTTGATGCAACTTTTTTTATTTTTTCAATTTTCCGAATTGTCCATCCAATGTTTCGGTCAAATTGATGTAAATATGATCCATGGGTTTCTTGTTCCATTCTTTTTTCTTTTTTGCAAGTACTTTCGATTTGAATCGTAAAATCATCTTCAGGCAGTATTAGTTTTAGTGTCTTTACAAATTATGACTTTACTGTTGTGCTCATTTTTGAATTATAACGGCAAGTAGTTTGTAACTTGAAAAAGCGTCTGTAAAGTTGAAATGTACATGAGAGTACATGTTGAAATGTACATGAGAGCGTGATGGCGTTCTACACATATGAGCACAACAGTTAAGTCATAATTTGTAAAGACACTAAAACTAATACCGCCTGAAGATAGTTTGACGATTCAAATCGAAAGTACTTGCAAAAAAGAAAAAAGAATGGAACAAGAAACCCATGGATCATATTTACATCAATTTGACCGAAACATTGGATGGACAATTCGGAAAATTGAAAAAATAAAAAAAAGTCGCATCAAATAAAACCACTCCGTGTTATTTAATAATGTTTGCCTATATATATATATATATATATATATATATATATATATATATATATATATATATATAGGTGTCAGGTTGTATATGAAAAGAAATCAAACAAAGTGCTCGATCATATAAGAGCTAATATAATTTATTTAAATACTTTATATTACATATTTCAGAAATGTACCAATTTACTAAAGATATCTAAATCTACCCTTTTGGATGAAACCGCGGTAAATTTCTGAAATATGTAATATACAGTATTTAAATAAATTATCTATCTATCTATCTATATATATATATATATATATATATATATATATATATATATATATATATATATATATTGCATAATACTTTATGGGATTTTAATTTTTTTATTTTATCTACTTTTTCTTATTAATCATAACATTTATAAGCTGCCAAATAGAGTGTTATATACATTAAGACAATCATTATTTATTAATTAATTATAATTCTTAATAAATATCAATCATATTTACCAACTAATTAAGTAGATCCAACAATAATATTATTCCCCTAATTATTTGAGAATTAGAAACCAAGTTTTTAATATCGACTAATTATTATTTTTATCTAGTTCTTTATGATAATCTACTTAATACTTTATTATTTGTAATAATTTTGTGTTATTTCATAAAGGAATTGCATTTTTTATTTTATTTTATTTTAGATTAATTATATTCTCTCTTTGAAGTGATCTTAAATTCTGTGGCCATCTATATTTATTTAGCCGAACGGACGTTTAATTGGTATTAATTTAAGTTCACTAATTTTATCATTATGGTCACCCTTCAACAAATCTCTTCTTTCAATATAAAGTCTAAACCTTGTAACTTATTAATTTATAGATCTCCTGGTTACTAATAGTTATCCCATCATCCGGAGTTATACCAATACGATCAGTTACATAACCTATTATGTATAATAATAACCTACTAAAATAATCTGAAAACTATATCTATAATACTAACATTAATATCCATACATGTCTAAAATTTAAATTAATAGTGGTTTTGATTAACCTATCTTTATTTTTATTAAAATAAAACCAATAAAGAATAAACAAATAAAAATTATATTATTGTTATTAATTACATATTTAAGATCTCTATATCAAGTTTTCCTATTAACTAGTTAGTTGACCAAATCCTACCTATCATTGTTAATTATGATACATTAATTACGCGATCCTTTATCATTTGTAATAATTTAATGTTATGTTTAAAGAGATAATGATTTTAAAATTGCATCTTTATTTCTTTAAATTTTTAAAAAGTTATATTTACATCGTTTACACAATACTTATCTAAGGTGAATCTTTTGAAGTGCCTGCAATTGTAACCTACCTCGTCCCTCTGGTTTAGTAGAGCATTCTTATTAGGAACAAGGTGTCATCTTACGCAAAGCGGTTTCTCGTCTGAAAGATTTTGAATATAATTTGTCTGTTTGTTTTTTGTCTTTTGTTTTTTTTTGTTTTTTTTATGATTGTGTATTGGTGGATCTAATCTTTGCTAAGCAGTATATCCCTGAGGAGGAGCCGAAGATGGTTCTTAAACAATTGTCGGATACTCAAACTATGTTTATTTTAATATAAAAAGCTCTAATATATATTGAACACTTTTGAAAAGTATTGGTTTTGTTTATTTTGTTAATATTTGAACTTAATTATATTTATATATATATATATATATATATATATATATATATATATATATATATATGTGTGTGTGTGCGTGTGTGTATATGAGTCAATTTGAAATTAATATTTATTTATAAATAATTGTTCAAAGCTCTTTCTTGATGGAGTACTTTAAGTAGTTTAGTCGTTTAAAGCGTAAATTCAGTACCCTAGCCCCGCCTATTGAGTTCTGTTGACAGCTTGCTAATATGCCTGCTGAATTTGGCATTTAGACGTTAATTTACTCTAACATTTCCGCAGCAATGCATGATGGTCACATATGTTAGCGCGCAAACTACTGAGTCCAGCGTGACTTTGGTATTGGAGTTTAAATCATGTGACCGGCAAGGATTATCTCCTCGCATACTGATGCTTGCAGGGTAGCATGAAACATGTGTATATGGTTCAATTTGATAATAATATTTATATATATATATAGGCAGAAAGTCGTTATTTATGCAAGTCTGGTTGAATACCATGTAATTTCCGCATATATATTTATATGTCATATATGTTTCATTATATACTTATATGTCATATATGTTTCATTATATATTTATATGTCATATATGTTTCATTATATATTTATATGTCATATATTTTTGATTATATATCTGTATGTCATATATTTTTGATTATATATCTGTATGTCATATATTTAATTATATATCTGTATGTCATATATTTTTAATTATATATCTGTATGTCATATATTTTTAATTATATATTTATATGTCATATACTTTTTAATTATATATTTATATGTCATATACTTTTTAATTATATATTTATATGGTATATATTTTTAATTATATATTTATATGGTATATATTTTTAATTATATATTTAGATGTCATATATTTTTAATTATATATTTAGATGTCATATATTTTTAATTATATATTTAGATGTCATATATTTTTCACTATATATTTATATGTCATATATTTTTCATTATACATTTATATGTCATATATTTTTTAATGTTAACTATGGGAATTTTAATCTTAGATATCTAAAATAGTTTGCATATCTGTTGATACCTTAGATAGAGGCAGGACCAGTGATAACCTGTTCAGTTACAACATTTAACACTAATTATAATGATAATATAAGAAGTTATATTATTAAAATTATATTAAAATTATAATAATGATAATAATAATATAAGAAGTTATAATATTAAAATAATAATAATAATAATATAAGAAGTTATAATATTAAAATAATGATAATAATAATATAAGAAGTTATAATATTAAAATAATAATAATAATATAAGAAGTTATAATATTAAAATAATATTACAAATAATAATAATATTAGAAGTTATAATATTAAAATAATATTAAAATAATAATAATAATAATAATAATAATATAAGAAGTTATAATATAATAATAATAATAATAATAATAATAATAATATAAAAAGTTATAATATTAAAATAATAATAATATCAGAAGTTATAATATTAAAATAATAATAATATAAGAAGTTATAATATTAAAATAATAATAATATCAGAAGTTAAAATATTAAAATAATAATAATATAAGAAGTTATAATATTAAAGTAATAATAATATAAGAAGTTATAATATTAAAATAATAATAATATAAGAAGTTATAATATTAAAGTAATAATAATAATATAAGAAGTTATAATATTAAAATAATAATAATATAAGAAGTTATAATATTAAAGTAATAATAATAATATAAGAAGTTATAATATATATATATATATATATATATATATATATATATATATATATATATATATATATTAGCTGTCCCGACCTGGGATTGCCTGGGAATACTTATACTATCATGTTTATGTCACATTGCCAGGGGAAATCACTCACTCACCCCCCCCCCCCCAACAGAAAAATATCAATTATCAAGTTATAGAAGTAATCTAAACATTATCTGAATATTTTGTAAATAATAATGTTACCAATTAATTATCTTGAACAAAATGTTCCCGTTTTTAATTGACAAATTACAAAGGAAAAAAGGATGCATTATTTATGAAATATCTGTAAAATGTAGGGGAGTTAACCCTCTGAGCGCTGAATTTTATTTTGTAGAAAAATGATTTTTTACACATATTTTTAAAATGACTGTAAACTTAACCTTTCATTGTATGCCCAAACAATGTATATGACATTTGTAGCATATAAGTAGGACTATCAAAATAAATTGTCAAATTTGACTAATATGCATATTGTGATGGCGGCTATCTTGAATTTAAAATGAGGTTGACCATCTACTTATGGAATATTGTCATTTTTTCATGCACATATTATAGTCAATAACTGAATTTATTGTGTTTTATTTGTGCAGTTGTCTCTTATATTGCAAATAAAACCAGTTTTGCACATAGTATCGTCTGCTATTAGAGGTAGTAGACTTGCTGCAATTTTGCGACAGACGCACTAAGAGGGGAAACTTAATTATTTAAAAAATACTTATTTCCCTTGGTTTTGGAAAATAAGTGTTTTTATAGTGAAGTTTCTCTTAATGAAGAATATATGTGGGCGGATATAGTATGTAATCGATGAAATGGGTTGGAATTTCCTTTTCATTATGCGAATAACATGGATTGAAAAGTTCTGTACTTCACTTGGAATCAAATATTGATTTGGCAGATCACATACTATTTAGGCCTGAAATCCACACTATATATATATATATATATATATATATATATATATATATATATATATATATATATAATCAAGGGAGGCGCGATAGCGCTCTATCCCTTAATAGACTTCAAAAACGACCTATGCTAGAAATCTCATGATCAGTCATAACTCAAAAACCAATAAGCCAAATTAGTAAAAACTTTGCACAAAATTTTCATTTGATAGGTTCTATAAGTGTGTAGAATTTCAGCATCATTAGTCAAGGCAACCCAGAGATCCAGAAAGGTCAAGAGTGATTTTGTGTTATCCGTGTGTACGTACGTACATGTGTGCCACCCTGTATCTCATCAACTATTTGATGGATTCAGCTGATTTTTGGCAGAGATAGAGGTTCTAGGGTCTAGTTGATGGCATTTTAATTTCAGTTTACCATATAACTTAGTTTTCCAGAAAATTCCAAAAAACCTTAAAAATCACCATTGTCTTGAGGCATAGCCTTTACAAAAGTAGTGACATTCCATGATAAATTCCAGTATACTGAAATCATATGCCATTAATAGGGTTAAGATGTAAATTCATATACACTAAATGTACAAAAGCAAGGAAATTCCCAAATTTTTACACTTTTATTGTCATTAAGGGTATGACTACATATCAACCAAACCATTTTATTATCACATCACTACAGTATAAATATCTATGCATGAGTGGATGAAGTGTGTGAGGTGCGCTGAATAAAAATTCCTACTAGTAATACATAGCCCTGTTGTGCTCGCATACCCTTAATGACAATAAAAGTGTAAAAATTTGGGAATTTTCTTGCTTTTGTACATTTAGTGTATATGAATTTTCATCTTAACCCTATTAAGGGCATTTGATTTCAGTATACTGGCATTTTTCATGGAATATATATATATATATATATTATTATTAATCCTTCACATTTGATATATACTGCGTACGTGTATGTGTAATCAAACACACTTATTTAACCCTCCTCTGTCACTCTCTCCCCCTTCAAAAAGAGACAGATTGATAACTGATCCATTGGGAAGAACCTGATTAATTATTGATCATTGTTCGAGAAGTCAACAGATTTTATTACAAGATGAAAGTTGTTCATCGAATATGAAATTTCCCCAGGTTAATAAGAAATTAAAAAAAAAATATTTTAATTTAGCTATTGTAGATTTTACAAGAATGAAGAACACATTACATTTGTTTCATTTTTCATTACAGACAATCTTGGTAAATAACAGATATACGAAAGAACTTTACTCGGTAGATGTGCAAAAACAGTGAATAAAGAAAAACATATTAAAAACAGAGATTTGGTATCTGTCTGCATGAAGCTGAAACTCTACCATTACTTCTATTAAAAACGGAGATTTGGTATCTGTATGTCTGAAGCCGAACTATACTATTACTTGTATTAATAATGAAGATTCGGTATCTGTCTGTCTGAAGCTGAAACTCTACCATTACTTCTATTAAAAACGGAGATTTAGTATCTGTATGTCTGAAGCGGAACTATACTATTACTTGTATTAATAATTAAGATTCGGTATCTGTCTGTCTGAAGCTGAAACTCTACCATTACTTCTATTAAAAACGGAGATTTAGTATCTGTATGTCTGAAGCGGAACTATACTATTACTTGTATTAATAATGAAGATTCGGTATCTGTCTGTCTGAAGCTGAACTATACTATTACTTGTATTAATAATGAAGATTCGGTATCTGTCTGTCTGAAGCGGAACTATACTATTACTTGTATTAATAATGAAGATTCGGTATCTGTCTGTCTGAAGCTGAAACTCTACCATTACTGCTATTAAAAACGGAGATTTAGTATCTGTATGTCTGAAGCGGAACTATACTATTACTTGTATTAATAATGAAGATTTGGTATCTGTATGTCTGAAGCGGAACTATACTATTACTTGTATTAATAATGAAGATTCGGTATCTGTCTGTCTGAAGCTGAAACTCTACCATTACTTCTATTAAAAACGGAGATTTAGTATCTGTATGTCTGAAGCGGAACTATACTATTACTTGTATTAATAATGGAGATTCGGTATCTATCTGTCTGAAGCTGAAACTCTACCATTACTTCTATTAAGAACGGAGATTTAGTATCTGTATGTCTGAAGCGGAACTATACTATTACTTGTATTAATAATGAAGATTCGGTATCTGTCTGTCTGAAGCTGAAACTCTACCATTACTTCTATTAAGAACGGAGATTTAGTATCTGTATGTCTGAAGCGGAACTATACTATTACTTGTATTAATAATGAAGATTCGGTATCTGTCTGTCTGAAGCTGAAACTCTACCATTACTTCTATTAAAAACGGAGATTTAGTATCTGTATGTCTGAAGCGGAACTATACTATTACTTGTATTAATAATGAAGATTCGGTATCTGTCTGTCTGAAGCTGAAACTCTACCATTACTTCTATTAAAAACGGAGATTTAGTATCTGTATGTCTGAAGCGGATCTATACTATTACTTGTATTAATAATGAAGATTCGGTATCTGTCTGTCTGAAGCTGAAACTCTACCATTACTTCTATTAAAAACGGAGATTTGGTATCTGTATGTCTGAAGCCGAACTATACTATTACTTCTATCTGTCTGAAGCCGAGACGATACTATTACATCTGTTAATAATGGACATTTTGTATCTGTCTGAAGCAAAACTATACTATTACTTCTATCTGTCTGAAGGCGAAACTATACTATTATTTCTATTAATAATGGCGATTTTAAATCTGTCTAAAGCCAAAACTATACTATTACTTTCATTAATAATGGCGATTTTAAATCTGTCTGAAGCCAAAACTACTATTTCTATAGTTTAATTCTCAATTCAGTTAATTTTATTATTTCAGACTAATGTACTATCTTCAAATGCTCAATTCAGGCAGGGTTATGTGGTATATGTTATGTTGTCATGATACCATCCTCCTATGCATTACTACCACCTTTTTCTTTTTTTTTGGGGGGGGGGGCGTTTAGTGTAGTATCTGTTCTGTTGTCATTATACCATCCTCCAAGTTATTACCTCCTCCTTTTTTAGTGGGATAGTGTAGTATCTGTTCTGTTGTCATGAGACTATCCTCCCAGGCATTACCTCCTCTTTTGGGGGAGTCAGTGTAGTATATGTTCGTTCGTTATGTATACTAGCAAAAATATACGACTAGAGGGAAGATATAATGATACTAAACCTTATGTCTAGAATCCATTACATGATTTTGATTCTAAAAAATGTCTAAAATTTAAGGCGTAGCCTTAAGAGTTTTAAGAATATCTACATATATATATATATATATATATTTAAAAACATATAAAGATAATAATTTTATACCATATCTTATTGTGATAGAGATATGCTCTATATTGGGGATAGAGCATTGTTATAGGTAATATTGAAATAATAAGACAAAGTAAAGTTTTTTGGGGGACTATTTTTTGCTTTAACTTAAAATTGTGTTGTAAAATTTTCAAATGTTATCAATAATTAACGAATTATTGTTTTTTTCATTCTGAGGATAAGAGTAATTCTTTGAAAATCCATGGATTAAAGGTCATTCTCATATTTTATTTCATTCCTTGTTTAAACACCTGATGATTATAATAAACTTGTAAAGTATGTAACTTTACTTTTGTTTCATTATTTCAATATATATATATATATATATATATATATATATATATTAATTTTATACATGCATAAGAGTAATCCATGGACACGTGCTTCTGGCTATCAGCCGTCATCAGCATGACTAACTTGGACAAGGTTCGAACCTTCGATATCATTGTCTATAGTCTGGAGTTTTACCACTAGACCATGACGCCGGAAATATGTACGATTTTTATCATCTAAAGTTATGTATTTTTGTAATTGTTTTTGTAAGTGATAGTAGCGTCATGCTTGTTGCCTTTCTATTTTTCACTTCCTAAGTGATAAAGAGTAACGCAGAAGATTGAATTTTTAGTCGCCTTTAACTTTATAGCACGCATTTTTTGCAATCTTCTGCGTTACTCTTTATCACTTAGGAAGTGAAAAATAGAACAGCAACAAGCATAACGCTACTATCACTAATAAAAACAATTACAAAAATACATCATTTTATATATATATATATATATATATATATATATATATATATGTGTAAGTTAGGTATGTGTATACGTTTATATATTTGTATGTACAGGATTCACCTTTAAACTAATTAACTGATTATTATGAATTTTGAAACACAGCTGCTAGGCTTAAGGGGTCCAAATGTGGGCTATATTTAGTTTAGTTTAGTTTCATGCAAAGGAGGGTAAAAAGCGTAAAAATTCAGATACTTCCGATTTTTCTGAAATTTTAACATCAATAATAAATATTTTCCAAATTTTAGTTTCTTCGGAGTATTTTAAAGGGTTTTAGGGGGAACATGGGCACAACCTCCCATTTAAGAATTCAAATATTTCAGATTTGTATAAAATTTAATTCATAGTCATTAAACATTAATTAAGAATGCATAATTATATCTTGATTTTCATCTATGTAAGGGGACATAAAAGTGATGTAAAACTGTTCTGCTCGGGGGAATTAATTTTACCCATCCTGGGACGGGTAGTCTTCTAGTTCTGTATATATATATATATATATATATATATATATATATATATATATATATTTATTTATTTTGGTACAGAAAAATTAGTACAACATTCGTACCGTCGGTTTCAAGCATGGAAGGGCTTAGCCATCCGGCTCTCTTCAGCTTCTGTTGTCATCTGTTTCAGAAATGTTAAGTCATGTGTCACTCTCCTTTGGACGCGTTATTTGCTTAGAGGGTTGTGTATTGATTTACTCCTCTCCAGGAGTTAGGCACAAGGCCAGTTTTTATCTTACTCCTACAAGTAAGATGTGACCCAAGGTCGGGTCGGAAAAGTGGGGTTTAAAAATTGCCTGGGCAGCCCCGTCGGCATTCCCTGGTAGAGGCGCCTCAGGCAGTAAGCAATAAACTTACTCCTCCCCAAAGAGGGGAGGCAAAGCCTGGGAAGGTGGACCTCCCAGAACTGCACAGGACAGACCCATAGACCGGCGTAAATCAAGCCCCGAAGGCCAAGACAATACCAGTCTATGGGGTGTAGTATCCATCGGAACAGATACTACACTTTGATCTTCTTAGAGTGCTGTGTATGTTTGTTTAAATTTAGTGCAAGAGAGTGACGGTACGAATGCTGTACTACTTTTTCTGTATCAAAATAAATAAATATTACGCTCTTAATTTTTAATTTTTAACTTGAATTCTTAATTAATCGAGCACTCTGCTGGAATTTTTCCTGCTATATTACAAAGAAGATATATAATATATATATATATATATATATATATATATATATAATTATCCAAATACACTTGTTTCGCTGTTTTACGGCTCATCAGCATGGCTGAATTTAGCGAGATTCGAAACAATAAAAATGACAATATATATATACATATATATAATATTATATATTTGCTTTTCCTCTGAATTAATCGAGGAAATGATAGAAAATTGCTGTAATTATGAATAAATAATCAAAGACAAAGGGAGATAATCAGTAAAAAATATTTTCATTTATCGAAAATTAATCCATTAAGTACTTCTCTCATTGCCAACAAAAGAAACACTGTCGTCTGGTTCGAGAGTTTTTTTGTTGGTTTGCCAATTCAGCTATTTCTGATTTTATTTCCATTAAAACATGTTATTAAACACTAGTTGAAGTGGAGGAAGTATAGTTTGTTTTATTTTATGGCATATAAACCTTTTTGGGGTTATTTAATGTTGAATATATACATTTTGGTAAAAGTTGTTATGCTTCAAGTTCTTAACATCGACAATCAACTAAATCCCATTCATTCACTGTGGAGGTCCCCAGATGCCGGAGAGCCTTCTACTCAAATAGCTTCTTTCCTCGTGCTGCTGGCCTCTGAACTCCCTCCCTGCCCCCCGTTTCCCGGACAGTATTGACATGCAGAAATCTAAAACTAATGTAAACAGACATCTCGCTGCGCAGATCTCAATTTAGGTTGACCCCCCCCCCCCAACCTTCTCCCCTTTTCTTTCTTCTCAGTAGCCCCTTACGTCTACAGTGGCGGCCTGCCTTGTTTGGGGTGAACTATGTTAAAAAAAAAAATTACTTATAGCGTTTGGTTTAACTAGTCCTAATTTAAATGTACACGTGCAGTTTAGTGTCATAACATTATTTATGAAGAATTGGACAATCACCCGGTTAACAGTGGAAAGTAGAATCCCGAGGTTTGCAGCAACTTAACGCTGATAAAATCCATCTTCAGATTAACCTATACTATGACTCCTCCAAACATCTGAGAATTACAATGCTTCTTTGGCCCATGTCATGCTTAAATGCTACTGTATAATGAATAATAGATATATTGATATCAATCGGCGTAAAATATTGATGTTTCAAACTTTTACTGCTCCGAGTGCAGGCCGTCGGCAAAGCAAGCAGTACATTTAAACATCTACGAATTAATTTGTAGGGTGTCTATTTACTTCTTTCATGTGTGTGTACAGGATAGAACATAAATATCTATCAGGAGCTCCAACCTCTGTCATATCGCCGCAATATTCGATCCCGGTGTCCTTGACAGATTCTATTCAACCCATAGCTGTAACCGTGACAGGTATTACCACCACAGATCAATGTGGACCTGAGAATAATGGTGACGCCCCCACCTCAAGCTCTAAAATTGGTACCTCACCACAGGATGTAATTTAATGTAATACTGAGATAGTAATCTAGTAGGTGTAATAGCTTTCAATTCAAGGCTTCAGGTCCCAGGATCGAGTCTCAAAGGAAGCAATAACCTTACTCTGATCGTAGCATTATGGTCACGATTCTTCTTTTTTGGATTGTAACAAATATCACTACGCGCGTAAATAGCTGTGGGTGGAGACACGCAAGTCGTAGCCGTAGTAGTCATGATAGTGACATCGGGCTGAAATAATAGCGTTATAATTTAGAAAGCCATTCTTAACATGCGGAGGTGGGAGATAGATTAACTATTCTGTACTTTCACCTAACAATTCAATAAACAGAATAGTTAATCAACCCTCCAACCTTCCACCTCCCCCATGTTAAGAATGGCTTTCTAAATTATAACGTTATTATTTCAGCCCGGTCTGTAAACTGCATCAAGTACCCATTTTTTTCATTCATTTTCTTACTAATTCTCTGGATTTTCCTTATGGGTTATGGTTACAAAAAAAATAAAATAAAAAAAATTATTTGGACACCATTTGCATTTTTTGTATTTGTAACAAATGAAGTAATTTCATTGGCTAATGAACAGAGATGATTAGCCAATGAAAATACCAGATGAATATCAGTTTGAATTATCTCCCCTTTCAACTGACTTTTCTAAATTAAAGATAAAAATTTAATGTGTCCCAAATAATGTAGAAGCACCTCATCTCCCCTAACTGGGATATACATGCGACTGGTGACCGCCTGTGAATTTGATACTCCCATGAAACTTCCTCCTTTGGAGGAAACCAGTTCAACCCGTCCAGGATGAATGCTGTATCTGGTCTGGAATATATAGAAATCCATCTTTGTTTATTTTTTTGTTTTATTTTATTATTTGTTTTTTTTTTTTGGTTTGTTTTACGGCATATCAACCACCTTTGGGTCATTTAATGCCGAATCAAGTTGTTGAATGGTAATTTTTTATTATCTTTTTATTTTTTAATATTTTTTTTGTTTAAATTTAACAATGGAGGTATTTACATAATTGATTAGTGTGTGAAAGAATGGCACATAACAAGGCAAAAGGGAAATAGAAAAAAAAAGATTCAACAAAAACAAATCACTTACAAATCTTGATGAGTTGTCATTCCGGGCTGTTTTGGCGTTACCAAAGGCTGAGAGAGAAGAGAGAACACAAAAAAAAAGATTTAGTTTTTGATTAAACTGAAACTTAATAATTATTTAATTATTTTACTTTTAAACTGAAACTTAATAATTATTTAATTATTTTACTTTTGTTCATCCTAAACAATGCACATTGTCACTAAAACATGAGAGCCTACTGTGATAGAAGCCAGATTTATGGGGGAGCAACCGTGATGGGAATTTGCAAGATGCCAGATGTTTGTTAACAATGCATTTAAATTTCTGCATGTTGGTACGGTGGGGGAAACAGGGAGCAGAGAGGAAATTCCAAAGGCTAGGACGAAAGCAAAATCTATCAAAAATCAATTTGTTTCAGCATTTTTTAGATGAGAATCGATAATTTGTATCATTTGGATTATTCAGACTACTATTCTCATCTTGGATGTTGTTCTCACAACGTTTCGGCAGATGTAACCTCCGATGTGTCTTGTCGAACTCGAGGATCTGTATGGAATTTCGAATTGAACCCTGTATTTAATCCATTGTGGTAGATTGTTTACATTGCGTCAGCCATAACTGGATAGAAGTCTTAAAGATTCCCGAGTTCGACAAGATGCACCGGAAGAAGCTTGCGGGAGGGCATTGGTGTACAGAGGGGGTTGGGGCAAGGGAGCAGTGGTCCTGCGTATCCAAATTGAGGAGAGGGCAAACTATCTCCCTTTCTCATAATATTTCTCAGTACTAAAACTTATACTTGAGTCTTTGGGGCATACAATCAAGAGTTGATCCAGAGTATCACCAAGGCATCAGACCTCTGCACGCCACTGGTCAAATGAAAATGTAGTCGATACTTAACTGGGAGTGGGTGCTTAGCCAAATGGATATCCTTATGGACTATGGAATCGGTGGTGCAAGTTCGAATCCTAAGGGATTTACTGTGATCAGTTATACACTAATACTCTTGGGAATGGTATTAACCAATGATCCTCCTCCCCCAGTAGAAATTTGAAAATATGATATGTTTCAGAATTTTTTAGAAGACGATTGAAATATGTATTATTTTTATTATTCAGACTACTATTCTCATTTTGAGTGTTATTCTCACAATGTTTCGCCCGATGTAACCTCTGACCTTCAGGCGCATCTTGTCGAACTCGGGAATCTTTATGTCGAATTTGAGAGAGACTCTATGTGGAATTTTGTAACTGAGCCTTTTATTTAATCCACGGGGGGGGGGGGCAGATTGTTCTCGTTCTGTCAACCATAACTGGATTGAAGTCTTAAGTTATTGTAATGTTTATGTTATTTTAATTGTAATATTAATGATTCTTATCTGTTGTTCGAGATGCTACAGTTGTTATCCCTGAACATTAGGTTTTTGAAACCATCATCTATCAGGCTTCATCACCTCTGTTCAGTATGAAAGAGTAAGTAACTACGATGAATGTATTTAGGTATTGCTTCTTATTTGCCAAAAAATAAATAAAAATCATGTTTTTAAGCAAGAATAATTTGTTTTAGACTAATGTCGAATACCCTTTATGTCTACATTTTTCTGTAGATAATCAAAAAAAAAAGGTCACTTAGTTTAAAAGAAAAAATATTTATACGAAAATGTTTATGTTATTATGTTAATTTCTTTTAATTTATAAAACACGTATCCAGTTAAAAAAACCCTTTAGACTTATGTGAGATTCAAACTCTGGTATTAACACTGTAAAAACTACTGATAGAATCGATGCTTAGGGCTCAACTGTACGACCATTTGAGCAGCAAGATAAGTCAAAGTGCCAAGCACATCAAAATGCCGTTTTATAATAAGGCTAGAATGTTCCATTATGCTCAGAAGGGCAAGTCCATGCTCTGTGTTCTAATTGGCTGAGATTCATAAGTGGCCATTCTAGTGTATAAATGTTCATTCATTCGAATAACTACTGCCTTAGTAATGTGTACTCTGCCTATTCTTTTTTTGTCAACCAATAACATGTTTTTGTTTACGTAGGAATAGAAAAACTAAAAGAAATATAACATTTTGATAGTATATAGATGTGAGAAAAAGTGCAGGAGTCGGTATTTTTTTAATTTTTGTTTTCTTTTTACTAATGGGTCACCACTTATCAAGGCCCGGGGGGGGGGGCACTCGAGAATAAGGGTTAAATAGATTTTCAGTTGGATGATGAACGCCACCACGAAAGGATTTGAATCAAATAGGTGGGATAGGCAGAAGGTTATTTCAGGAATTCACCATCCAAGAGGCCGGCTCAACAAGTATTTGTTTACATTAGACTTGAAGATGGCCATGTTGTAGTCGATTGCGAAACAGTCTTGTGGTATTTTGTTCCACAGATGGGATGTTCTAGGAAAGAAACTTTGTTCATGGAAGTTCCGTTTGGCTTTTGGCACAAAGAGGAAAAAAGGAAAATTAAAAAAGTTCATTTCTATGGTTGTAGCTAGTCGAGTTTTTGCTGTAAATGTTTTTCACAGATTTGAACTCTGTTGAACACCTACCATGAACATAACGATATAGTAGAGAGACGCTAGCAACATCTACTAATGTGATGATGATGATGATTGACACAGGGTGACCCTTCTCCCTAATAAAAGTCACCCATAAAATTATTAATAAAATTCACAATACTTTGTTCAATCCAACGATATTTGGTACAAATAAACTTCAATCTATGCCTGACTTGTCTACCAAGTTTTAGTCATGAATATCCAACAGTCTTAATTTTATACCTGTTCAAAGTATATGTTGGGCCATTTTGGTGATCGTCTCATCAGTAGGAGATGTGATCCTGAATGGGCTTCACACTCACCGGACTTTAACCCCCCCCACCATTCTCAAATTTTCTTCAAGATAATGTCTATCAAATCAATCTCCAGACGATTCCTTAATTAAAGACGGTCATCACAGCCTAAACCCGGGCAATGCCAAGAGAGGAATGGGTCAAAGTCTGTGAGAATTTTGCATGTTGCATCATTGAACAGCGATAAAAGAAAGACTGTTGGAAATTCATGACTTAAACTTGGTAGACAAGTCAGGCATAGACTAAAGTGTATTTGTACCAAATATGGTTGGATTGCAGAAAAGATTTTAAATTTTATTAAACAATTTCATGGATGGCATTTTTTAGGGGGGGGGGGCGGAGATGGTTATCCTGTATTTATATATTTTGATAATATTCATATTCTTTCATTTGTCATAATTTAATTGTTTCCCATAAAGATCCATTACTTTGATTTTAATTGTTTCAAACAATTACTTTATATTGTTTGTGCTATTGGTTGATAGTTTTATTTTACGGCATATCAACACTTTTATGTAACGATAATCCCGGGGTGATGGAAAAAAAACAAGATAGTAAATAAGAATTATAACCTAGATAGTAACGTGATCTAGGTGAGGGGTGTGGGTAGGCGTCGTGTTTGGAATGCGACTGTAATTGATCGGATAATTGCAAGTTGGAGACGAAAATTGAAAGTATAAACATTTCATTGTTTTTATTTTGAGGTATGCCTGTTTGAGGAACGCATAAGAAACAATCGTCAGAATTACGTCACCGATTGAAAGAGAATTAGAAAAATGAGAGAGCGAGACTTGCAGTCAAAGTGATTGTCCATGCAGCCTTTTTGCTCTCTCCGGCTGGGTGCTGGGCAGTTGGTTTCATCTGTAAGGCAGGAGTGTATCAAGTGAATGTAAGCCTCGGCTGATACCACACAAAATTGTCGTGACGGGTCAAGGAGGATAGAAAAACCGTGGAGGGATAGCACCAACCAGACCTCCACTGGAAGAGTGAGAGAGTACTGGAACCTTGAGGAGACTCATTGCTAGCTGTTGCGATAATGCGAAATGATTTGCAACTGATAAGCAATCGTTGATAATAACTTGTATGAAAACTCCTAGTGAGTATAATAATAATAATAATAATAATAATAATAATAATAATAATAATAGAAATAATAATATAATAATAATACATGAAATAATAATAATAGAAATAACAATATAATAATAATAAATGAAATAATAATAGAAATAATAATATAATAATAAATAAAATAATAATAGAAATAACATAATAATAATAGAAATAATATAATAATAATAGAAATAATAATATAATAAATGAAATAATAGAAATAATAATATAATAATAATAAATGAAATAATAATAATAGAAATAATAATATAATAATAATGAATGAAATAGAAATAATAATATAATAATAAATGAAATAATAATATAATAATAAATGAAATAATATAATAAATGAAATAATAATATAATAATAATAAATGAAATAATAATAATAGAAATAATATAATAATAATGAATGAAATAATAATAGAAATAATAATATAATAATAATAAATGAAATAATATAATAATAAATGAAATAATATAATAAATGAAATAATAATATAATAATAATAAATGAAATAATAATAATAGAAATAATAATGAATGAAATAATAATAGAAATAATAATATAATAATAATAAATGAAATAATATAATAATAAATGAAATAATAATCATAGAAATAATAATATAATAAATGAAATAATAATAGAAATAATAATATAATAATAATAAATGAAATAATAATATAATAATAAATGAAATAATAATAATAGAAATAATAATATAATGATAAATGAAATAATGATATAAATAATAATATAATAATAATAAATGAAATAATAATATAATAATAATAACAATAATAATAATAGAAATAATAATAGAAATAATATAATAATAATAATAATAATATAACAATAATAATAATAATAATAATATAACAATAATAATAATATAACAATAATAATAATAATAATAATAATAATAATAATAATAATAATAATAATAATATAGAAGTAAAGAGACTTATTATTTTTAGTTATGTGGAAAGAGATGTCACAATTTATGAATTTTCGAATGAAATAAAAGTAGAATAAATGGTGGTAGTGGCTGTGACCCAACGGGGCACACGTATGTCTAGTATTATTCAGTTTTTTTGTCTGTTTTAATTTTTATCAATAAACGATAATATTATACACTACCAAAAGCTGCAAACGAGTTCTCCCTACTCTTAGTGGAGGAAGGATATAATTATTTCCTTAAACTAGGTTAATTGGTGTCTGTCTATCTATTTTGAGGAGTGGCAGTGTGGAATGTATATCGATGTGGACTGAAGATCTGGGCGTGCCAAGTTCGAATTCTGTCGGTTCCATAACATCAATTTCACTATGGATGTTGGCAACCTTCACATGCAATTTTTTCCAATTTGGAGTGGCATTTTTCAGTTCTCCTAGGGACAAACCAGAGATTTCCTCATATTTCATTAATATTAACTCTTTGTGGAATATGAGCAACACCTAATGAAGGAAATTTTTATCCAATTTAGGAGAAAAACCAAAGGTTTTTCCGTGAAAATTTTCGTTCTGTTAGTTTTCTGCCTTTGTGGTCATAATAAGTTCATGAAAGATTTTGAACTAATTTTGAGAAAATCTAAAGAATAACGGACTAGTAGACAAAGAAACTGACTGAATAACGAACTAATGGAATAACAGACTAACGAAATAACAAACTAACGAAATAACAAACTAACGGAATAACAAACTAACGGAATAACAAACTAACGGAATAATAAACTAACGGAATAACAGACCAACGGAATAACAGACCAACGGAATAACAGACCAACGGAATAACGGACCAACATAACAACGGACTAATATAATAACGAACTAACGGAATAACAAACTAATGGAATAACAGACCAACAGAATAACAGACCAATGGAATAACATACTGACGGAATAATGGACTAACAGAAAACAGACTAATGGAATAACGGAATAATAGAATAATGGACTAACAGAATAATGGACTAATGGAATAACGAAATAACTATTGGAATAACAGACTAACGAAATAAACTCATGGAAAAACAGAATAACGGAATACAGAATAACAGAATACAGAATAACGAACTAACAAAACACAAAATCCTTTCCGATTAACATCGGGGATCCAAAAATAGTCTGAATGCGTGTTTTCTAACAGATAGAAACTGAGGCGAGGATGAGAATGAGAGGGATGCGATTAATGGGAGAAAGGTTGAGAATAAATCTGGACATTTTTTATATGGTCTAATAAAATAATTATTGATACTCAGTATGAAAAAAAAACTTACTGGGTTTTGACCTTGAACGAGAGTAAAAAAGGTCAGTCGGTATGAAAGAGACCAATCAGAGTTTATATTATTGACCCAAGTGTTCAGAATAAGGTGGGAGGACAGCTAAAATAGAGACTGACTGGTCAAGCATTTGGAAAAAGCGGAGGGGAAGATGATGTCTGAAAAAGAGACTGATTGGTCAAGTATAAGAATAATGAAAACCAATGACAAAAATGGCGGACGTTTTGATTAATGACCGCTTGTACGATAGCACTGTATTTTGAGAAGAAGAGTCACGAGAATGTAGCCGATACCTTATCATCATCATCATTATTATTAGGTGGACAAAGGTATACTGGAAATGGACCAAGGATTTGGATAAATATTTCAAAACCATAATTAATGTTATTTGGGAAGCAGTTTGGAACCACGAGACTACTTAGGAAGAGGCGTGGATTTTCTGACAGAATATGTATGTACTAGTAAGTGGACCCAGCATTGCTTGGTTATAAAACACTGTGAAAGATTTCTGTTTTCATTTTTATAGGTTTTATATTTCTTTTCGCTGCAGCAGCTGCACAATAAAGTCAGTTACTATGAAGTTTTATAGGCTTATCCTGAGGCCCTATTCATATAAATGTAAAAATATTTAAGTTTTTTTTAAAACATTTTTATAGAATTTTTTTTTTTGAATACTCTATTTGAAATTTCTTTTTTTAAATAGTCAACTTCTTTATTTTATTTTTAGATGAACTAGTTCTTATTTAAAGATAATCTACTTTTTATTTTTTCAAGATAATCTATTTTTAATTTTTTTCAAGATAATCTATTTTTTTTTATTTGTTTAAAATAATCTATCTAGTGTTTTTTTTAAGATAATTGATTTTTCTTTTCAAAGATAATCTAATTTTTTGTTTTGTAAGATAATCTCGTTTGTTTTTGTCTTTTTCTGTAAAAATAATCGTTTTGTTTTAACGATAATCTAGTTTAAACAAATAATTTAGCTTTTTTTAAATACTGTATATATAGTAGAGAGAAAATACCCAAACACAACTATTTGTATGCCTAATTTGCTTAACTATTTTCTAAAAAGTTTATAATAAATTAATGTTTTATGATATTCATTTGTAACTTTATTACCCTATTTTCTTATATATATGCAATAGTTTTTTCAATATAAACATTAATTAATTAAAGTGATTTAATAAAAGAATGATCAATTTTATTTAAAGGTAATATAGTTTTCTTCTTTTTTTTTTAAAGAAATTCTAGTTTTTTGTATTTTTAAAGATAATCAGTATAAGACTAACCCTTTGATAATCTAATGAGATGAAAAGTGGTGGTAGGAGTTGCAACCACACAACTATTTAGAAAGAGGCGGATATTTCCTGGCAGAATATATATGTACTAGTAAATGGACCTAGCATTGCTCGGTTATAAATACCGTGAAAGATTTTTGTTTTAATTTTTATGGGTCTAATGTTCATTGTTATACTGCGGCAGCCACACAATAAATTCAGTTCTTATAAAGTTTTATAATGCTATCCTAGTGTGGCCCGATGATCTGCCTCGTGGTTGCACTACGATAAAATAACACAAGACAAATCGTTCGTATAACTTAATTGAGTTCAGGATGCGTGTGTGATATCGTCGTGCGAAAAGAGGTTCCCCAGACGTTGCCCGTTGATAGCCGTCTCGTCAGTTGTCGATCTAATCCGCCCCGATTCGCTCTCTGTCCAGGTTCAATCCCCACTGATCGGCTTCTTTTTGAGTCTCAATCTCATCAACGTTTTGCCATAAACCGTCGCCTGTCGTAAAACTAACTTACTGTCGCCAAAAATGTCATAAAACCCTATCACTCCCACATATCTTATCTCCAGGTCGTTTTGTCTTAGTCACGACAAGCCCTCACCTCTGAACAACAGAAACGAACCACTCCGTGTTGATTGTCCATCCCATTTCTTATCGTCTTTGTGTGCGTTGAATCATTTACCCCCACCGTTTGGGGCTTCGCGCCACCCCCATGTCTATGGTATCACACTGGGTCGCTATCTAAATGAATGAATGTGAACGTTTTTTAAATTTATTTATCACACATATAATACCAGCAAAACGGCTCATTGTTATTTAAACAAATAATACATGATATTTTGAAATAAGGTATATATAGTACTACCTTTTTTAAAAAGATTATCTACCTTTTTTTAAAGCTTATCTACCTTTTCTTTTTAAAGATTATCTACCTTTTTTTTTTTAAAGATTATCTACCTTTTTTTTAAAGATTATCTACCTTTTTTTTTAAAGCTTATCTACCTTTTTAAAAAAAAATTATCTACCTTTTAAAAAAAAAAATTATCTACCTTTTTAAAAAAAAATTATCTACCTTTCCTTTTTAAAAGATTATCTACCTTTTTTTAAGATTATCTACCTTTTTTTTAAGATTATCTACCTTTTTTTTAAGATTATCTACCTTTTTTTAAAGATTATCTACCTTTTTTTTAAGATTATCTACCTTTTTTTTAAGATTATCTACCTTTTTTTTTTTAAAGATTATCTACCTTTTTTTTAAGATTATGTCCCTTTTTTTAAAGATTATCTACCTTTTTTTTAAGATTATCTACCTTTTTTTTTTAAAGATTATCTACCTTTTTTTTTAGATTATGTCCCTTTTTTTAAAGATTATCTACCTTTTTTTTAAGATTATCTACCTTTTTTTAAAGATTATCTACCTTTTTTTTAAGATTATCTACCTTTTTTTTAAGATTATCTACCTTTTTTTTAAAGATTATCTACCTTTTTTTTAAGATTATCTACCTTTTTTTTAAGATTATCTACCTTTTTTTTTTTAAAGATTATCTACCTTTTTTTAAGATTATGTCCCTTTTTTTAAAGATTATCTACCTTTTTTTTAAGATTATCTACCTTTTTTTTTTAAAGATTATCTACCTTTTATTTTTAGATTATGTCCCTTTTTTTAAAGATTATCTACCTTTTTTTTAAGATTATCTACCTTTTTTTTAAGATTATCTACCTTTTTTTAAAGATTATCTACCTTTTTTTTAAGATTATCTACCTTTTTTTTTTAAAGATTATCTACCTTTCTTTTAAGATTATCTACTTTTTTTTTAAAGATTATCTACCTTTTTTTAAAGATTATCTACCTTTTTTTTTTAAAGATTATCTACCTTTCCTTTTTAAAGATTATCTACCTTTTTTTTTAAAGATTATCTACCTTTCCTTTTTAAAGATTATCTACCTTTTTTTTTTAAAGATTATCTACCTTTCCTTTTTAAAGATTATCTACCTTTTTTTAAAGCTTATCTACCTTTTTTTAAAGCTTATCTACCTTTTTTTTTAAAAGATTATCTACCTTTTTAAAAAAAATTATCTACCTTTCCTTTTTAAAAGATTATCTACCTTTTCTTTTTAAAAACGTTATCTACCTTTTTTAAAACATTATCTACCTTTTTTTTAAGATTATGTCCCTTTTTTAAAAAAATTATCTACCTTTTTTTTATAAAAAAGATTATGTCCCTTTTTTTAAAGATTATCTACCTTTTTTTTAAGATTATCTACCTTTTTTTTAAAAGATTATCTACCTTTTTTTTAAGATTATCTACCTTTTTTTAAAAAAAATTATCTACCTTTTTTTAAAGATTATCTACCTTTTTTTTTTTTAAAGATTATCTACCTCTTTTAAAAAAATTATCTACCTTTTTTTAAAAGATTATCTACCTTTTTTTTTAAAGATTATCTACATATATTTTAAGATAATCTAGTTTTTTTAGATGATCTAGTTTTAAAAAAAAAGATATTCTAGTGTTTTTTTTTATGATAGCCTAGTATAACACTAAAACTAGCTCGCTTGTTTGGTTGGTTAGTTGAATATTGAATGTTCTAGATGGTGGGGGGGAAAGTCTAATGAGATAAGAAGTGGTGTGGTGGTAGGATGGGAATAGAGGGAACGGGATGTGTAATAGAAAGAACATAAGAGACTAACGTAAATAAATACTTGACCTAAACAAAGCAGAAAAAGAAGCAGAGCAAGAGGATATAAATAAAGGAGGAAAAGAGAGGAGGAGAGTAAGATGATGACGTAAATAAATGAATGACGTAAAAAAAGAAAAAAAGAAAATGAGGTGCCTATGAGAATGACGTAAATAAATAAATGGCCTAAATAAAGAAGAAAAGAAAACTAGAAGCTGAGTAAGAGAATGACATAAATAAAGAAGAGAAGTAAAGAAGGAGAGTAAGAGGATGACGCAAAAAATAAATGACGTAAATAAAGATGAAATAATCTTGATAAGTTGATTTCTCCTTCTTCTTACTCATATATTCATTTGAGGAATATAATCATATTTGTTTTTACTTTTACTCGAAACACTCTAACATGGTAAATAGCACAGAAAAATTAGTGTTCGTCATGAATCCTAATACAATTGGGGAAAGGCGAGTTGTCCACTCTTCCCCTGGTCACTATGACACTAAAACCGCAAAGACAGTGAGGTCACTTCCACTTTCTTTCTCTCTCTTTCTGCTGGATGTTGTCTGAGGCAGACGTGCCATCTGAAATCGGAAGGCATACCCTGTTCCCAGCCTCATCTAGGGGAACCTTGGGGGTATTTTAACAGTCACGGTTCACTACTTTCATTTTCCGGAAATACAAATAAACATGTGAACTGTACAAAAGTTGTCGTTTCTTGTTTAGTTCCAGGTCGACACACATGCTGTCTTAATTCAAGATGGCTGCTTGGAAGAATCAAACAGCTACTAGATAACTGGAGAGCGATTAGTTGGGGGTATTTTAACACTCACGGTTCACTACTTTCATTTTCTGGAAATACATATAAACATGTGAACAAACAGCTACTAGATAACTGGAGAGCGATTATCATCATCATAATCATGATCAGACAAGAGACGAGTCAAATCATAAAGCCAACTTGTGTTTCACTATCTTTCAACTATGCAACAATTTTCTTTCCTAGTACGTTTAGACTTCAATTTTTTTCGCAATTGCAGAATGCATAACCAGCTATTTCGAAAATATTCTCCATTTTAAGATGTCTTTACTGATTGGGAAAATAAATAAGTAATTCTAACTTTATCAAAACTTAAAAACAAATGCGCGATTTATTTATCTTTTGTCCCCCTTTCCATTTTTTTTTTAAAAATCAGACAAACAAATTTAGATATTATACATTTGAGTTTATAAATCAATTTTTAGACATTTGCATTCAAAGTTTGAATTTTATTTTTCATCTTAATTAGTGTTGGGACGATTGATCAGAATCGGAAATCGGAAAAATCGGAACATTTTGGGGTATCGGAAAAATTTGTGCCTATTTTACAATGCCAAAAACGATTTTTTTAATTGTTTTTTTTTTTTTTGGGGGGGGGGGGGGTTGTATTTGTTTAAAACTTAATTTTTCATTACTGGAACTAATGATAAAATGATAAATATTTATTGATTTTAAACTATCAGTAAAATTAAAATCTATATACCCCTCCCCCCACAAGTTTATTTTTATGTTTGTGAAAATATATGCACATATTACATGGGGTTTTACGGTAATCCGAAAATAAAAAATAACAAAAACTCTATAGCTAAATAGTTAGAGGTTTTACAAGAATCGGAATCGTAATTGTATCGGAATCGGGAAGTTAGAACAGAATCGGTAATTCTATCGGAATTGGGAAAAATATTGATATCGTCCCATCACTAATCTTAATTTTACTCATGCATGCATATTTATTTCGAAACTATTTTCTTTCTTTTTACATTTTGTGGTTTAAAATAAAATCAATTTAATTTAAAATCGATATCCATTTCTGATTGCATGGATATCGATTTTATCATCCACTGTCATTATTAAACCAATGTACACCCGCCATCAAAAATGACGGGAAAAATATTATGCTTAACTAGTGTTCACACTAATATTTGCATTTATATAAAATAACATTGGAATCGGTGAAGCAAAAAAAAAAATATAAGAAATAAAGAAAACGTCTCATACTAGAAAATTGAAATAAAAAAAGGAAAACCGTATAGAAAACAGAAAAGAACGAAAATAAAATGTCTCATTATGGAAATAGATTGAAGGATTGTCTGACTTGTTATTTGCTTTTTCAATTCCTATTGAAATGGATTTGTCTGGTAGTTTTTACTCACTAACTTTTGTGTGACGGGACGGATATATATATATATATATATATATATATATATATATATATATATATATATATATATATAAATACACATTGCTCTTAATAGAGTAGATGTGAGTCAATCAACGTTTGCTTTCCTGAGGCCTTTTTTAATATATATTTGACTCACACAAAATACATGCTAAAATATACTTTAGTTCTGCTATTGAGTTATGTTTGAAAAAAATCTGTTTTAATAATCTAATTAGTCGTAATTTATAATTAACTGAAAACGTCACCCATCTCTCTCCCCCTCTCTCTCTTAGCTATCTATGTATTTCTCTTGCTCCCTCTCACTTTATGTCGACTCAACCACTCTCTAATATTTCTTAGTGTCTCTGTGAGCATTTAGAGAAAGAGTGACCCTCTTTATTCAGTGTCAGCATCTAATTTACATACATGTGTTTGTACGCACCACAAACACGTATGTAAATTAAATAGCGAAATAATAAATCTCTTTACTTCTATATAAGAATAATAAAGAATAATACTATTCCTATATGATAATAATAGAAATCCATTAAACTAGCCGTTCTCTCTCCCCCCCCCCAATCAGTCATATTACACAAAATTGTTGTGAATAGTCAAGGAGGATAAAAAGACCGAGGAGGCAGAGAATCGACTAGACCTCCACTGGAAGGGTGCAAAGAGTATTGGAACCTTCGGGAGACTTATCGCCACTCAAATTCAAGACGTTCGTTGTTAGGGAGAAATCAATGGTAAACGGCTGTTGCAATAGCGCAACGTGATTTGCATTGGTTATCGAAAAGAGGTGGAGACTGCTGGAAATTTGGGGAGACTTGCGTAGCAACCATCATGCGGGTCCATGAAGAAAAATGAATGAGGATCGCGCTGCGTGTCGCCACTTGGGGATGGGACCCAGAGCGTTCTGCTTAGAAGATCGAATCTTGTTTTTTTTTGTTCAATGACGAGAGTTCACTTATGCAAATGAGCATTCTTTTGCATGGGCAAATTCTCGTCGAGATAAAAAGAGTAGGAACTTTTCTCCCAGGGCAGTGTGAAAATTTGATGTGACGAATTTGAACCATGTCGAGTGTTCAGAGAGAGAAAGAGATAGATAGATAGATAGAGAGAGAGAGAGAGAGAGAGAGAGAGAGGTTTTCAGATACGAAAAAACCTACAATCTATTTTCGGCATTTTCCGTGCTGTTGATTTTGAACATAATGGCGGATGCAATGTTCGACCTGAAACTCATCCCTGAGTTTGACGACTCCACATCGGTGGCAGACTGGGTTTTGGGCTTAATGTTGCGCCGCAAATCATGAAGACCATTGTCGGTGCTGTGTTATTCCATGAGAAGACCGTCGAAAAAGCAATATCATTAAAGAATTTTAGTCAGCGCCGCATATCAAAGCAAAATTGTCAGAGTTTGGCCTGAAGTGCAAGCATCCAGAGCAGCTTGGAGATGGAGCATGCATGCTGGGCCTGGACGTTAGGGAGGATGATGGCACCATGCAATGGAGATGAGGAAATGTGATTTCTGGCATCCCCGAAGTTCTCATAAGACAGACCATTATTTATTTATGCAGAAAACTCGTGGAACATCTACCAATGTGTGGCTGGCTTTGTGTGGCAGTGACCGTAATAAAACGTAGAGCGAATGCGGTAACCAAAGGGTGAGACGATCAAACGAGTGATACCCTCCTCACCCGAATGATTGCAGAGTGCTGAGAGTGCAACACATGAGGACCCAGTCTGAGAAGAGTGGTGTGTCAATAGAGAAGAAATTAACATATGCATCGACGCCAGTTTGCTTGCATTCAGAGTTCTGTTGAAGAAAGATGGGGCTGTGCTGGAGGATGTTTGTTTGTTGCGGCCTGCGAACAACACCCAGCACATCAACCTGGCTGAGTTAGACGCTGAGATGAAAGGTATTAACCTAGCCCTACAGTGACAAGCAAAGAGGTTGCACCTGCATACTGACTCCCTTTGTGTCTATCATGCTGACCGGGAAAGCAAGAATATGCACCGATAGCAAGCAAGATGATGATAAGACCAAGGGTAGACACCTTAAAGAGTCTAGTCTCTGAGTATGGCCTCATAGTCAGCATAACATTAGTCCCGTCATACTGCAACCTTGCTGACCAGCTGACACGAGTGTCTTGTAAATGGTACAATGCCATAAACACAGTGAGCCAGCAGCAGATAGAAAACATTCACATGCAGAGTGGACATCCAGGCGTCAAGAGGGCTCTGTATTTTGTGAAACGCGTTGACCCAACGGTGGCCAAATCAGAGGTCGATAAATTCATCAAGCATTGTGAGATGTGTCAGTAAATTGACCCAACACCAGCTCGGTGACGAAAAAGATGAGTGGTGGAGATGGATATCACTCATTATAATGGCAACCACTTTTTTACACTCATCAATTGTGGACCCACCTATTTTGCGGTTTGGTGACCAATTGCATGACAAGACTTGGCAAGTGTTATTCAACAACTATTGTCCAATGTGGAGCAATGCATTAGATTTAAGCCGATAAATCAATTTCCACTGTATGAAGAATCCAGTGTATGTGAGTGACATGGGAAGAGATAATTTTAAGAGAGTGGAATTGTTTGCTACCCTTTTTTTAGAAGACGTATTTGGGAGAAGCAGATATCTTGGAATAAATGTAATAATATTTGTATGTGGAAGAAATGGTCGAATATTTTCGTGACACATTCATTAGAAAGTGCTGTAGGTGGTGAGTGGAAAAGATTTGCAGAGGAAGTGTTAGGATATTTTCCTATAGTGACTGAAGTTACAGGGGAAAAATCGAGTTTACTTTATTAATATAGAGATTAATTATATATACACATACTTTATTATACACACTTTACTCGTTTATTTAAGCGGGACTATTTTCAAATAATGTGCAGATATCTTGGCCAATCAGAACTCATCAAAAATTTACATAAAATGGAATGTTGTTCATCAGTCGCTATTTTTCACTGAACGTGTGTTGACCTGAAGACGAGGTGACTCCAAATTCTAAAATTTATTAATTCCATTATCAGATAAGAACAGAAAGAAAGCAAAATTATATTTTAAATCGAAAAAAATCAATTGGACACTTTGAAGATTTTTTTATTTTTTGCTAGAAAAAGATTACACAAATCTTGCCTGATCGAGCTGTCAGCTGAAGTCGTTACTTATACGGACTTGTGTGCGGAAGAACGAGGCGGTTATTTTATTTGAACCGTTCACTGTCAAATGCAGAACTAAAAAAAAAACCCACATCAGACATAGATCTCCATGGAAGATAGTGGTTATTGTCCGAGGCAAGTGGGCCGACAAATCATATTATCAATCATTAGTTCGAATAAAGAGTGCAATGGGTATCTTGTACTCTCATCAATACGGAAAAATCGCGGAAACTAATTCTTTCGAGTGTGAATCTAAATTAACAAAATAAAAAAGAAAGAAATACGACAAACAACTAAAAAAAGTAGGCTTTCCTGATCGATAGTTCTCTCCACACTGCCGCAGCCAACGACATATCATATTAGTCAGAAGAATGATTCAAAATTTATTAGAAAATCTTCCACACATAAAGTGGCTATTGGGTCGTCATGCTGGGAACGAGGTGCAGTATCTGTTCTGTCCTAGGTCAGTGGAAGGGGGTAGGTATCTATCTAGACTCCACTGCATGTTTTTTTTTAACGTTTGTTTTTTTTCTTTTGGGGGGGGGGGAGGAAATGTTCCTTCTTTGTTGACCTGTTTTGCTTCAGGAAGAAGAGGAGGGGGAGTAGTAGTAGGAGTAGTAGGAAGGCACGAAATAACGGCAGTTCCCATCTGTAGAACACATTAACACGGGACTGCTTCCCTTCAGACTACAACATGGATGTCTCCAAATCCAACGCCAACGAATCTTTGTCATAAATCGTCTCCATAAGTAATCAAACTTATTGGTCCCCCGATTTATAAAATCGGGGACTTATGTTTTGAGGCATGTTCGTCCATCCGTCCGTCCGTCCGGATTTTTCTCCGCAACCATCCATTGAATTTCTCTGAAATTTTGCATGAAGTTGTAACTTTGGTCAGGTTAGAAAGTGACATTCTCCGATGTTTGAAACAAAATCTGGTTAGCCCCCGCCCCAGGGGGGTCAAAAAACCCCGAAATGGCAAAAAATGACATTTTTTGCCCCATAACTTTTCATCCATCCATTCAATTTCTCTGAAACTTTGCCAACATGTGGAGGCAATTGTTCCTAATAGAAAATAAGTATTACTAACTTTGGAAAAAATCTGGTTCGCACCCCCAGGTGGTCAAAAGCCCCCAAAATGGCAAAAAATGACCCTTTTCTCCCATAACGTTTGATCCATCCATTCAATTTTTCTGAAACTTGGCCAAAATGTAGAGGAAATTGTTCTGGATATAAAATGAGCATCCTTGACCTCAGAAAAATTCTGGTTCGCGCCCCCAGGGGGTCAAAGGGAGGTAAAAAATGCCCAAATTTATTGCATTTTACACTCGCCACATCGAGTGACATACAGAGGGGGACCACGCATGCGCGGCTTGTTTATCTTCGTACCAATCGGGGATTCGTCCTCGACAATCAGTCCTAAAGTGACTTTGTTGTTGTCGGGTTCATGTATGGTCCTGTTCAGTCTCAGAAAGTCCACCCTCCGAGGTTTTACCTTCTCTTTGAGAAGAGGTTAGTTTATCGTTAATCGCCTGAGGCGCCTCTATCAGGGAATGCCGACGGGGATGCTCAGGCATTTTTTGTAAGCCTAGTGCATAGGCTTTTTGACTTAATACCTGACCTTGTGTCTACTTTTCTGGAGGTGTAAATAAAATAAGTAATCAAACTTTTTATTCCAGTCATCATTTTTAATCCTCTCATAATATTATTCATCTTTCAACTGACAATCCATCCATCTCATTAACCCTTATCCTCAGATGGCTTTTGGCCTTGATAAGTGCTGACACATTAGTAAAATAAAAAAAATAGTGAAGAAAAATAGGGCAATTAGGAGCGGCAGGGTGTTATTAAATCAAAATTATAATTTTAAATTTTCTACAAATCAAATCGATTTGAAACACACTAGAATGAGCAACAAACAAAGGGACACATTTTTATCTCAACACCGATTTTGGTGCTTATCCAGAAGTCGACTGACATGAAAAAAAAATAAAGAAATGTCTTTATGATGTACGTACACTTGACGGAAAGCATATATCGTACCAAAAAAATCACGTAAATCGATCAAGTCGTCTTTTTTTTTTTACAAAAGAAAATCAAATTTTATTGCTAAGGGAGATAACTCCAAAAATTCTAACTCTTCAAAAATAGTCTTGTACATAGTCGTAATCCCTACTAATTCCAAATAATTGCTTAAAAATGATTTTCTTTTGTAAAAAAAAACTGCTTGATCAATTTACGTGATTTTGTTTTCGATAAATGCTTTCCGTCACGGGTACGTACATCAAAAAGGTATAGGTACGTGCAAAAATGGCTGTCGCTTGTACTGACTATAGTCCTAAAAAGTATCTTTTCTTAATTTTTAAAAGTAGTTTTCGTTTAACTTTTAATTGTGTTTGAAAGATAAAAGCATTAAATTAATATTTAAAAGGAAACAACTGTATATTTACGTGTGAAAAAAAATAGAATGAAAAATGTTATCAAAACGGCTAAAAAAAGAAAAAAATCAATAAAAACTGCAGATTCAATAAAACATGTTTTAAATTCGCTGGACAGGTAAATATCAGTTTTCTGGAACTGTTTCAAAGATAATTATTAAATTAAAGTCTTAAGAGAGTGAATTACAAAAAATGTACCTGCTTTATTTACTAAACATTGCTTAATTATCAATTATGTAATTGTAAACAGAAAATATGGCTACCAAATCTCAAAGTATGGAAGACTCGAACTGCAGTAATATTCATTTTTTATTTTTTTATTTTATCAATTATTTTTACATCATGATTGATTAAAATCTTGAACAATTACATTACTCGATTTATTCTTTAAGAATTAATATAATTTTAAATTAGATTAATTCTTAAATAATAAATTACTAATTTATTGTTACGACACATGTAAGAATTTCTTACGTGTTGTAACGATAAATTACATAAATTCATTTAAAATAAAGCTAAAAATGTATTTTTCATTTTAAGTGTAAAAAAGCAAATTAAAGTCAATGACTACACTGACAATATTCATTGAAAAGAAAGTTAAAACATTAACAATTTTTATTAATAAATAAATAGAATTCAATTTTGAAAGAAAATGTCATATCTGAATTTTATTTATTTATTAATAAATAATTGTTTTAAACTTTCTAAATAATATTTATTAATGAAAAAATGACAAAACAAATACAAACTTACGTTGTATCATTCCAAATAACTTACAACGAATTGTGAAATTAACGAAATTGTTGAATCTCTGAAAAAAAAATTTGAGGACGGTGTGGGGTGAGTGAGGGTGGTTGGAGGGTTAATCCCGCATGTTTATTACAGAACAGGGCCTCCATACCTCTCCAAGTCAATTGTTAGTAGAAACTATCCAATTTTTAAAATTCTTTTTTTTCCGTGATGATCTTGATTCTTAAGTTTTTCAATTTTTTGTTTATTTTCAAGATTATCAAAAAATTACGCTGATGATGACACATTTATGTGCGAAATGGAAATATAATTATATCGCATTTTAAATTTTCCCCAGAAACTCTAATCATTAAAATCACCTAAAATATTTTTTGCAATTATATTATTTTTTGGGTGAAAATATTAATGAAACAATGCTTTATTCAATGATAACATCGCTAATTCAAGAAATTAATTTTTCTCTGAGTTATAGTGATTTTATTAACACGGAATTTAGGGGCCTTTTTCGTTATATATTAAATATTAAAAAAAATAGTGCTTTGTTTTCATTAAAAAATTAAAAAAAACATTCATGCATTTTTTAATTAATACTTAAATATATAACTTTAGTAAAGGTGTATTTTATTTTCAACAAATAATACATTTTCACTCAGACTTAAAAAAAATCGCTTCATTATATTACGTGATTGTTGATTAATAAATACTGAAAATTTCATTAAAATTGGTTGATTTTCTGAATTTTTAAGTGAAGAAGGATCAAAATGTTTTTACATTTTGGGAATCGTCCATTGATTTTGCACGTACCTATATATATATATTTGTTCATGTCATTCGACTTCTGGATAAGCATCCCGATAAAAACTTTTGACTTCCGGTTTTATCGCTTCTGATAAATTAAAGGTTTTTAGAGCGAAACATCTAATATATAAAAAAAGATTTTTTTTAAATAGAATCCAATATTAAAAAATATCTTTATCAAATTGTGTAACAACATCTTTGCACAACATCTTTTTATTTAAATTTTGTTTTAAATCTTTATGTTTCGTTTGTTTATACACCCTGATTAAATAAAAAGTTTTCTATGTATATTTTATTTTTTTTTAGAAATTTACAAAGTTTACAAAATAAAACGTGTTATAGAAAGACAACACTTTTTAAATTTAAAAATGTATGTATAACTAACCGTGCTTGTAAGTAAAATTTTATATATATATTTTTAGACGATTAGCAAAACTTTTGGCACTTCTGCATTTCAACCGTCACTTGGACTTAATTTGCTTTCCTCCTTTGAAGGCAGGGGCAGACAACCAACCGGAAGTAACCGAATTAGATGTTTTTATTCAAAATGACAATATTAACAGCGAACAATGTATCGTTATTGAATATGAAAATATTTTATTTAATAATTTAAAAATTTATAAAAATAAAAATGTGTTTTTTTATTGTATGAATTAAAACTTTCCCAAAATAGTCAACAGTGATTTTTAAAACGAAAATTTATCATTTTAATGAATAGTCAGTGATTTTCTTTTTATTGTATAAATTAAAACTTTCTCAAAATAGTCAACAGTGATTTTTAAAATGAAAATTTATCATTAACATGAATAGTCAGTGATTTTCTTTTTATTGTATAAATTAAAACTTTCTCAAAATAGTCAACAGTGATCTTTTAAAACGAAAATTTATAATTTAAAACGAAAATCCAACAAACAGTCAACATTCCGGTTGACTCGGTGGAATGACTGGAACTCTTCAATTATTAAATCCAAGTGACGGTTGAAATACAGAAGTGCCAAACTTTCTGTGTCCCTCTTTTTTTTTTTAAATACGCGGTTTTAAATACGTTTTGTTTATAATTCAACCGCAAATAAAATTTAAAAAGCGGTGTTATAGCAGAATGTGTTCTTTTGGCCGTGGACCATCCCAGGGTGTCGTAAATCCATTTGATCCCTATTTACGCTCCAGGGGACCTGTATGCTTTAAAAACGGTCATACTGAAAAGTTTTTTTTGTCTTTTTATCTGAAGTCAGAGTTACATATTTGAATGTCTCCTGTTTGTATCATGTTTATGTGATTTTGACAGGAAGCATCACACGCCAACCAGATCAAACCGCAGACGTCTGCAAGTGTTGCTTTTTGCAAGTTATTTCATCTTCAGTCTTGTAAAGGTAGATGAGACTAACTGTAACTTTTCAAGAATAAAGAGGCATTTTTTTTTGTGTGCTAATGTTTTCATTGGGGAGGAACATAGTAGGAGGATGACGAAGGGCTAAATAGTAGTAGTAGGAGAAAATGATGAGGAGATAAACAATAAGATGAGGAGATAACTAGTAGTAGGAGGAAGACAAGAAGTTAAATAGGAAGCTGAAGAGGTAACAAGTAGGAGGAAAATGAGGAGGTAAACAGTGGGAGTAGGATGAGGAGGTAAACAGTGGGAGTAGGATGAGGTGGTAAACAGTGGGGGTAGAATGAGGAGGTAAACATAGGGAGTAGGATAAGGAGGTAAACATAGGGAGTAGGATGAGGAGGAAAATAGTAGGGGAGGAGGAGGTAAATAGTAGGAGGAGAGTGAAGAGGTAAATAGTAGGAAGAGGTAGACAGTACAAGGAGGTGGTCAATAGTAGTAGTAGGAAGACAAGAAGATAAATAGGAAGCTGAAAAGTAAAATAGTAAGAGGAGAATGAGGAGGTAAATGGTAAAAAGAGGATGAGGAGGTAAATAGTAGGAGGAGGATGAAGAGGTAAACGGTAGGAGTAGGAGGTAAACAGCAGAAAGAGAATGGGGAGGTAAATAGTGGGAAGAAGATGAGGAGGTAAACACTAGTAGTAGTATGAGGAGGTAAATAGTAAGAGGGCGAGGGTGTAAATAGTATTATGAGGAGGAGGTAAATAGTAGTATGAGAAGGAGATAAAGAGTGAGGGAGACTGAGGGGGTAAACAGTGAAAGTATGAGGAGAAGGAAATAAATAGTAGTAGGAGGAGGAGGAGGTAAACCGCAGCAGGGGGATGACATAAATATTAGGAGGTAAATAGTAGTAGTAGGAGGAGGAGGAGGAAAAGGAAGAGGAGGAGGAGGAGGAGGAAGAAAATGACCGGAATGCGTGAATAATAATAGTAGAAGGAAGAGGTAAAAATCAATAGGTGGAGGGAGAAGATGAGGCTGTGAATGGTAGAATACAACGAATCTTTCCAAACAGAATTTCTTTCAAACTCTTTGCAATTCATGACTAAAAGATCGGATTTTGTTAGCCTTTTTTTTTCAGATTAGCCGACGTTTCAATTTGGAGAATCTAATTTAGTTTGATATAAGATTTTGATCTACGTCTGAATTCTGTGATTGAATCCTTTTATTCATTTGAGGATCGGTAATAAGGGGGGGGCTTGGCGAAGTAGGGCGTCCTTAAATCCGTATTGCTACCAACCCTCCCACACATGCTCTGTCCACCTGTCAGTCAGTATTGTTTTAAAGTATAATTTATTGTTGAAATTGAGAATCAAGCCCGTGTGGATTTGAAGACATTGATTTAGTGCCAGGGGAAGCGATAGAATGAAAAAGAGAGGGAGTGTAAAAAGGAGAGAGAGAATAAAAAAGAGAGCAGGTAGGTGATGAGGCAGGAAGATGGAGAAGGAAGAAGAGGGAGAGAAGAAGATGGCAACAGAAGAATAGAAGAAGATGGCTAGATAAAGAAAGGGGAGATGAAGATGGAGAAAGAAGGCTAGAGGAACAGAGAGAGAGAGAGAGAGAGAGAGAGAGAGGGCAAACATTCAGAGAGAAAGAAAAAGGGAGTAAAAATGGGTTGTAGGAGAAAAAGAGCATCAGAATTATAGATCAGAAGGAGAGAAAGTAATACAATTTTAAATGTGAGAGAGAAAAGAAATATACATATATATATATATTTACATGGACGGCGGCACCAGGGGGGGGGGGGGTTGACTTGGCCCCCCCCACACTTTACGGTCATCAATAATGAAGTTATAAATGCATGTGTTTAACCGCCCCCCCACACTTTTATAACTGTCCCACCGGTCCTGAATAGATAGATATGTATAAAAAATCCATGAAAGGTATATATTTTAATATATCTTATTTTCTATATTTTGACGTAAAGGAATATCAATTGTCTCTTATGTATAAAAAAAAAATAAAAAGGTTTTTATTAAAAGGAGAACAAAATTTTAGGGCGCAATCCTTCGGCAGTGTAATATATATATATATATATATATATATATATATATATATATATATATATATATATATATATATATAGTGTGTGTGTATATATTCACACACCCACACTATGTTCTAATTCTTGAAACAATTGTAATGTTCTAATTCATTGAATCCTTTTATATATATATATATATATATATATATATATATATATATATATATATATATGAGAAAGGAAGGATGAGAGTAATCCGACATAATATATATATATATATATATATATATATATACAGTGTGTGTATTTAGGCAACATTCTTTCATTTAATAGAACATTGTTAAAAATAACAGAATTCTCTGCTTGATTATATCTTTTTAACCCGTGCAAAACTACTCACCCCCAGTAAAAAAAACACTATTTATTGAATTAAAGATTATAAAACAAGTCCTTATTAATAACGAATTCCATAATTACATCGTTGATGAACAAATAAAATTAATGATTCAGAACTTAAAAAATACTATTACAAATAATAACATCCAACATCACAACTCAAACAATATTAACCTATACAATTGTAATCAAATGCAACCAAACTTTAGATTAGAAGAAAAAGCCATGAAAATATTGTACACATACTATCCCCAATTGACAATAATAATAAAATTAGACTCATTATTTATTATAAATAGTTTAAGACCCCAAAATCTTGTAGTAAAAAAAACCCAAATCCCCCTCAACCCATAAAACATTAGAAAGAACCAATGTTATTTATAAGTTTAAATGCTGTTTGGGAGAATGTAACTCCGATAATAATAATAAAGCTAATAGCTACATTGGTTTTACGACCACTACCCTAACTCGCCACCTCACCATGCACCTTGTAAACTCTAGTTCAATTTACCAACATCTACAAAAAACATGACTGCCTTCTTCCTCTGATTTAAAACAAATTTTAGTTAATAACAGAAAAATAATACATTCTAAAACCAATTTTTAATAAAATACTCGAAGTATCGGTATTAAAATCCAGCAACCTACAATTAATAACATTGCTTATGAAACCAGTAACAACATTTCAAAATGCTTAACGTAATACAATTTATCCTGTGACGCTAATTCTGGTGTCCCGGAAGTTAAATTCTTAACGTCTCTACTTGAACTGAGCCGGTTCGTTATTTTGGCGTCTAACTGATTTCACGCACACGTTCTCGGCTGCCTTTTGAAATTATCTTCTTTTCTCGACTTTTTTGTTCATTTGTGTTTGTCACCTGAAGATGATTCGACGAAGAATCGAAAACGTCAGTGATGCCTATGAAATATACATTAATTTTTTTATGTTAACACAAAAAGATCATTAGAAAAATTGAAAAAAATAAAAAAGACTGATAATTAAGCTGAGAATCCTGTTATGTTTAACAATGTTTATATATATATATATATATATATATATATATATATATATATATATATATATATATATATATATATATATATAATTAAGTTCAAATATATTGATAACATGAACTTAAAACCAATTTTTTTTTTCAAAAGTGCTCAATACAAATTAGAGCTTTTATAAGTAAAATTAGATAGACATTAGCAATAGCTAACTTTGATCAACCAACGTTTCAGCGTTTACACGTCTTGTTCAGGAATTCAGTGTACTGAACGAGATGTATAAACATCGAATTCAGAGTCCTGAACGAGACATGTAAACGTTAGTTGATCCACATTATTATTAATGTTTATTTAATTTTATTTATATATGCACATATGTGTGTGTGTGTGTATGTATGCGTGTGATGAATAGAATGAGGGTAGTCTACATTTAACAATTGTTAAATCAATGATTTCAAGAATTTCTCAAAAATTTGTTTCTCTTGCAATTTTTGTCAAATCCAATAAGAGGAAGGAGCCGGTGACAGATATATATATATATATATATATATATATATATATATATAGAATAAATAAATATGAAACTAAAAGTAAGCTTTTCAACGAACAATTACCATCTGGACAAACCCCATATCATTTTACACAAACTTTTTTTCATCCTCCATTTTCTTAATAATATTTTTTCAAATGTTGAATTTTGGCTTTCATACTGCCAACTTAACTATCTGTATAATTCCTCTGATGATAAGATGTCGATCTTTGAAAAGCTTTGGCTTAAGGAAAGAATAATAAACATAATTCTATTACAGAATATACTTTGCATTGAACAATCAAAGTTTGAAATAAATCTGGACATTCGTACATGTTTATCACTCTTCGTTCATTTATCTTATATATATATATATATATATATATATATATATATACAGAGAGAGAGAGAGAGGAACAAGAAAGAAAGGGTGTGAGAGAGAGAATGTGTAGTTAGAAAGAAGATACAATGTGTGTGTATGTATGTGTGTGATGAATAGAATGAGGGTAGTTTACATTTAACAATTGTTAAATCAATGATTTCAAGAATTTCTCAAAAATTTGTTTCTCTTGCAATTTTTGTCAAATCCAATAAGAGGAAGGAGCCGGAGAGAGAGAGAGAGAGAGAGAGAGAGAGAGAGAGAGGAGTTGGAACAAGAAAGAAAGGGTGAGAGAGAACGTGTAGTTAGAAAGAAGATACAATTCAGAGAGAAGAGAAAAAACAATCACAATAAGAGACAGGGAAAGGGAGAGAGAGCGATATGAATAGAGTGAGAGAAAGGGGGAGTGTCAAAAAAAACAAAAAAAAACAAAAAGTTGCTCACCTTCAAGAACTGGGTTGGACAATAATAGCTGCTCTTTGACATGGTCAATATCTTGACCTTTTCCGGACACTTCGGCCACATATTGCATAATCACCTTACTGGCTTCTGCAAGTATAAAACACAAGAAAAAACATTACAGTAAAAAGAAAGAAAATAAGGAAACCATTTTGGAATGTCTTTGAGTTTCAAAAGGAATCGGTAAGTGAAGATAACATTTCTCAAAATCAGGACTGTCTGCAATTCTTTAAGCATTTGAGAATTCTTTCCGAAATTTCTACTCAGAGTCTTTGGCATATTTTGAACTTTTAGAAAAAAAGTTGAAAACATTTTGACTCTCATTTGGTTCGAGATGGAACATATTTTGATTCTCTTTAGTTTCCAACAAGAAATGACTGCAATCAAGGAGAGTCGAAAGTGACTAACTTGGGTTTACTTTCGGCAGCCTCGTAACTCTCCCTTCCCTTATTTCGTCCTGTAGTCCTCAAATTCCATGAGCGATGTTTCTGACAAATTGCTGTTTTCTGGGTCGGAATCTATCCATATAACATTTATCATTGGCTAGTTTTTGACCTTGAAGTAATATTTTTTTAGCTCTTTACATCAAGTGGCTTTATGCCTTGTCTGAATCGATTTCCATTAAAAAAATAATTTGAGGTTTGAGATAAGATGAATTCCGAATAACTGGAATTGGAAAAGGGAATGTGAGGCCTTTTTATCTATATGTTAATATGCTAAAGCATTTCATGTACGTACATACGTTATCACCTTTCACACGCATTGAAAAAAATGAGATCGTCCGATCAACAAAGATTTTGATTGGTGATTAATCATATGTCGCTAAGGTAAACAATTCCAACATTACCAATTTTAAAATGAATTGTTCCAAAATCAAATTATGTCCTTCTGTCGACTAAAACAGTACAATTTTAAATAAATATATTTGCAGAAAATGACATTCGTTTTATTGATTTGAAGACTATTTAGCTGACAATTATTTTTTATGATAAGAAAACAGAAAATATTTGTTTGAAAATAATAAAATTGCTACAATTTTAAATAAATATATTACAAAAAATGACATTCGTTTTATCGATTTGAAGAATATTTAGCTGACAATTATTTTTTATGGTAAGAAAACAGAAAATATTTGTTTGAAAAATAATTAAATTGCTACAATTTTAAATAAATAAATAAATACATAAGCAAAGAAGAGACATATTCGTTTTATTTACTTAAAGAATATTTAACTGACAATGACAATTATTTTTACGGGAGAAGAAAGAGTCATATTTTAAACAGTATTAACACTGGCAAACATTTATTATTTCAAAAGGAATATTATTATTAACAGTGAATTACACAGATTGATGTAGAAACACCGTGGAATTTCCACAGGTCCCGCTAGTATTACATATTACTTAGTAGCGGTATGCTTTTCAAGTGTATTCACTATCAAACATTGGGATATTGTGGGCCAAGCAGAGCAAGGAAGAGGGTGATTCTGTCTCCAAGTAAATTGTCCTTCATGGCAAAATGCAATATCTGTCAGGAGAATGAAGGTTGGTCACATCGGACCCAAAGTGTTGCATAACGAGAAATGATTGTCGGCTGGGAGGTCAAAATTTAACCTTAAGTTAATGGAAGTTGACGAAACCACGTGACTTCCGGAAGAATGAAGACCTGCCTCTTTTTGACTGATAACTTAAGCAGTCGAACGTGAAATGTGAGGGTGGGGGTGATCGTGCATAGTGTAGATACGTGTAATGAGACAAGCTATCTGTCTGTCTGTCTGTCTGTCTATCTATCTGTCTGCCTGTCTATTTGTCTGCCTGTCTGTCTGTCTATCTGTCTGTGTGTGTGTGTCTCTCTCTCTCTCTCTCTCTCCAAAGGACAGCCCACACTTGTTAAAGTCCAGAGATTCCTAGCCCTGTTTGTGAATATTCCAAGTTGTCTGTTATTAAAACTAAACATTGACGTCCAAGTGATAGCATCCACAGAATGTCAAGAACCTGGGTTTCTGATGACGACGACAACAATGGGTGTATAATGATTTATACACACTATGTACAACTGGAAGAAGAGATAACATGTCCGGTAAAACAGTCTCCTAAGTAAGACAAGGCTGTAGCAGTTGCATGAGCGAACTATTTTGTATCAGTCTATGTGACTGGCAGCGAGATTGTAATTCGACCTGCGATTATGTAATCATTGCCTCTTCACCACATGGGTGTATGACCCTTCTGCGTGTAACTAAATTCACACGCGATGAATCGTTTTGGCGCGAAAGCCAAACAACGCGGATCTTAAGTTTCAGGTTATCTCTCAAACAGATCAGATGTATATCCTGCGCTCGCTACCTAGGCCAACTGTAGACGAGTCGACGAACTCCAGGATATTGTTTTGTCTAACCGACATGAATCAGCTCATTGTACAATGTTCCTTTTGTTACTGTGTTCCCGTGAATCTATTTAGTTGTGGAGCCATTATTTCGAGGAAAAATGGTGATCCCTCTTTCTTGTGTAACATATTTCTATTTCAGTCAGATTCAGCCAGACGTATTACTCTTCCAAGTAAGTTCGTCATTCTGAGTTTCTTTCCGATTTAAACCACAAACCTAAAATGACCTACAGCTAAAAGACTAATGGACAAAGATATAGACATTTACTAAATCGTAGAAGTGAAGTAGCCACAAACTGATAGACAAGTCAGGCATAGATTGAAGTGTATTTGTACCAAATATGGTTGGATTGCAGAAGAAATTGTGAATTTTTGTTAACGATTCCATTGGTAGCATTTTGGGGGGGGGGGACCTTGTAATATTTTAGACTAATGTGTGTATATGATTTTTCGGATATTTTTTTTTATTATAACTAACAACAAAAGGGGTGAAAAAACAAATATGCAATAAATAAATGTTACCAAAGACAAGTTACCTACCCGGATAAGTTTATTTTGGTTTTACCTTATTTTAAAGCGTTTTTTTTTGTTAAAACCAAACAGTGTCCACTCTGTTCAGTTAGAATGAAAAAAAAAACATGGCTGACCATAATCCCTGCACGAGAACACTTGATAATCGCTAAAAAATCGAAAAGTAAACAAAATACTGGTAGAACATTACATTTTCGAACGATTGCTGACATTTATTTGATGTGTTTCTACCAGTATTTTGTTTACTTTTCGATTTTTGGGCGATTATTAAGTGTCCTCGTGCATAGCTTATGGTTAGTCATTTTTTTTTTGTTCTAACTGAACAGAGTAGACACTATGTTTGTTTTTAACAAAAAAACGCTTTAAAATAAGGTAAAAACCAAAATAAACTTTTCCAGGTAGATAGAAGAGTAACTAATCTTGCCTTTGGTAACATTTATTTATTGCATATTTGTTTTTTTTTACCCCGTTTCTGTTCTGTTAGTTACAGTAACAAATAACAGATTTTCCTTATGCAGTCAGATGACCCACAGGAAACCAATTTCGTGACCAATATAATCCTATAGTTTAATAAATTTGTCTCACGCCCATTCCATACTTTTACATTAACAATACCGAACTTAACCTTCTCACCCAGTGCAAACTGGCAGTCAATAAACTGTAAGGCCTGTTCATAACATTATAGACGAGCGACTTGTAATCTAATATATAAAATAAAGTAAGTCTGTTTCTCGAATTTTGTGGTTAATTGTTTTCTTCCTACAAAACCAATGTTTTATTCGGGTTCAACACTTTTTTGCAGGACGTTAGTCCATGTTGCTAACAAGAAAAAATGTATTCCGATTTAATTTCTTTCACAGAATAATTTATCCACCTCAGAAGATTTTAAAAATGTACGCCATCTTAAATCATGATCTAGATAGCATCAGCATCAGCATCAGTAGCCAGTACAAATATCAACTGTTTAACATCACAAGAGATATATTCAGCCGAAATAACTCAGTTAGGAAAGCGTCGGACTGAAGATCCAATGGTCTGGGTATCCATTGTATTTCGATTTAATTTCTTTCAGAAAATAATTTATATGCCTTGGAATATTTAAAAATGGATGCCATATTAAACAATGACTTAGATATCAGCAGCTAGTACAAAACATATAGCCAGTCAAAATAGCTCAGTTGAGAGAGCATTAAACAAAAGTACAATACTAAAATGAATGCATTTCCGTTACTTCATAAACAAGTCAGCCATTTTAATATTTTCTTATTAGTTGAAAAAAAAGGACTGCATTTGTTTGTGACTCTTTGAAAATTTACAGCAATTTGGAAACATTTAAACTGTTGAATAAAAAGTAATTTTAACTCGTAATATTTTGGGAAAATAAACCGCCATAGTTAAAAAAAAAAGCAAAACAAAATTAAAGTAAAACAAACCCGGGCAACGCCAGGTACGTACAGATATTTTAGTATAAATTCCAGGTCCAAACTAGAAACCATCAAAAATAAAAAGTTGAAAGAATTATCACGATGCAATTTGATTACAAATCTTGGAAATGCAATTGCATGTTAGGGTTTCGATTATGATGTAAGTCAACGGATAATGGACAATCAAAACCAATTAATTTTTCAAAATAGGTCGAATAAGTTATTCAACATTTGATAGACGAATGGTGTTTGCAAAAATCTCTGAATTGGTATCAATGATGCGAATGATAAAGTAAAATAGACAGACAGAAAGTAGACAGAATGCATAACGACAGAGGAAAAGAAGAACAGACGAATTTACGTTGGACCAGATACAGAGAAAGCAGTTTCTTGCATTCTGGGCACGACAGCACGTAACAATCTCTCTAATAAGGTATGAATGAAATATAAACATAATTTTGCTCTGTGTTGCTTGCATCAATAAGACAACAAGGAAAACCTTTTTTCTTACAATCAATAACAAAGATGTACTTGTTTTCCTTTTTGTGTCTTGTACGAACTACTTACAAAGTAGTTTAATCAGTAACTATGACACAACAGCACAGCAACAAACAAATGAAAGTGAACAGCAGTAGCTGTGGCGTGCAGAGAAAAGAAATGACAACTTTTTAACAAGCTGTGACAGTCTCTTGGATGTCATCATCACCCTAATAAGGGACCATGCTACATCTTCTAGTTCCTCTCAATTGAAGGAAAGAACACTTTAGTCCTCCCCACTACTACGTATCCTTCATCAGTTATCTGGCAAGAAGGTAAACATTAATTTTGTAACAATGCACCAGTGTCTATTTTTATAAATTAAATGATTAATTTTAACGAAACTGGAAATAAGTATTCAATGTTTATATTCATTAAAAAAACAAAAACAAAAGAAAAACACTGGAATGAGATATGAGAACGGCTTGTTACAGTTGGGGTGTGGGATGCCAGAGATACAATACAACTAACTTAGAAAACAGGAAATAAAAATCTTTTTGTTTTTATAAGGTGAGAATATATATATTTATAGCAGTATTGGATTTTGGGTGTGTAAAATAATGTTAAGAACGGTATTTTTCATAAGGATAGATTAAGTAAAAAAAAAAAAGAAGGAAAATTCCATTAGAATTGCTACCTCAACTGTTCTACATCTACTAACCTAAGAACTCTCATCCATTCTTTCTAATGTGGGCATACCATCGAAGTTTACTCTTCTGTACACATCTCCCTATAATCTGGACAGCATAGGGAGATGTCTGCAAAAGAGCAGACTTTCGCTGGTATGACCATGTTGAAAGAATAGATGAGAGTTCTGAGGTTAGTAGATGTAGAACAGTTGAGTTAGCAGGTTCAGTTCACACTGGCAGGCCAAAGAAAACATAGGAGGAAGTGATAAACATGGACCTGAGGGAAAGAGGGATAAATAAAGACCTAGTCAGAGATAGGTTAGTTTGGAAGTCAATTTCTGAAAGCCGTCCAACACATGCCAGCATGTAAAACGAACGGTAAACCGAATATGATGATGATGAAGTTTAACATTTACAATTAGGACCACATGGCAGGATATTACATCACAGGCAGGAAGTTGCTAGTGGTACGTGGCGAATGAGCAGAGCAGATATTTCTCTTTCTTGCTGAACAATGAGAGAAAGCGGTCTGGTTTTGGACAGCTACTTCACCCTTCTCTCCTATGGGAGATATGTGGGGGTATTATGTATGTATACATGTATATTCTAAAGAAAAATAAAAACTATGAGACGAATGTTATACTCCATATGATTTTATGTTAGCATTATTTACAACCCTTGCTATTAAACAACGCATATCACGACAGAACAACAATGTGAAAGAAGTGGAGAGAGAACAAACTTCTGTTACATGTTATCTACACAACGAGACTGTGAGAAACTGCCATCTAGATAATCTGCTGGGATCGAAGAATTGGTCCCCGTAGTGCTACCAATTTGGCAACTTATGTTGCTGCGGACTTGGAGCTAAAATGCCATGTGGACAACAGTGTAGAACCATGTTGCCCCTCTCGACGACCATCAACCCCAACGTTGTGTGTCCGTGGCATTCTTGTCTACATCGTCTAACCGAGTCATCTATCCATTGACGAATCGTCGAGGGCACAGCACTAGTCCACAAGTTAAATAAAAGAAACACAACTCTGGAGAAAGAACACAAACACATATACGTTGTGTATAATTTAGTTGGAACTATGAGTGTGTGTGACACCGTCGCGGACTGTCGAGACCCCCATTATCGTTGCTCAAGTCGTCAGCTCATCTCATCGTTTTCCGGTCCGATCCGCTCTCTGTGGAGGTTCGATCCCTAACTGCCCGGCTTCTCTCTGAAACCCAAACTCGTTAACTTTTTGCCATAAACCTTACTGTCGTCAAACTGTTGTAAAACTAACTTACCTTACTGTCGTCAAACTGTCGTAAAACGTTGTCACTCCTAAATGTCGTGTCCGGTATTCTTTTCTGAGTCACCTGTCCTGAACAATGGAAACTGACCACTCCCGCATTTATTTTTGTCTCTGTCGATGAGTCACTTCCTATCCTCGCGGCCTTCATTGTATCACAAAAGAAAATATATATCGAATTTAGACAAGTAGATTTTCTCCCTTGCTTCATTGACCGTTGGCATTAGATTGAAATCACTACATTTGATTGGTCCAGACATTTCAAATTGACCAATCACTGGGCCAATCGAATTGGTGCCAAAAGACAAACACTGTACGGTCTTTTTTTTTCACAGATATTGGAAAGTCAGAACGTGTAATAAAAATAATCATATTCAGTTTAACCGTTGTTTTACATACTGGCATGTGTTGGACGGCTTTCAGAAATTGACTTTTAAACTAACCTATTTTTAACCATGTCTTTATTTATCCCTCTTTCAAATCCATCGTTATCGCTTCCTCCCATGTTTTCCTCGACTTTCCTCTGCCAACTGACCCTGCTACCTCAACTGTTCTACATCTACTAACCCAAGAACTCTCATCTATACTGTCAATCTGACCAAACCAACGAAATCTGTTTAGCATATATCTTTCTATACTCTCCAGATTTGATCTTTCTCTGAGGTCATCAGATTTAAGCCTGTCTTTAAGACCCACAATGCACATCCATCGTATCATTCTCATATCATTTCTTTCCATGCAACGAATGTCCTCAATCTTCACTGGTCAGGTTCGACTTCCATACATTATCACACTGTGTACACATGTCTGATAGACTCTTCCCTTGGTCAAAAGCAGTAATGCTCTGCTGGTTAGTAATGGCAGAAGTTTCCTGAATTAACTGCATCCACTCCTAACTTTTGCAATCACACTAGCATCAGCTCCCCCTGGTGCTCAAATGGTATCACCAAGGTAACAATAACTTCCCAATTCAAATATCAGTTTATTTCCATAATACTGAGTTAGAGTGATTATTTTACGCCATGCAGAGCTAGAAGTTCTATTCTGTAGAATTCAGAACAAACGAATTCTTTGAGGAATAAAGATATGAAATAGATATTATGTCCGACATTTAAGAATCTCAGAAAAATATTCTAGCTTCTGAAATAAATAATTGAATAGTAAAAAAAAAAAACCCCAGAATTCCCAAAGTGTTTCCCAGAAACATGGAGAAACAAAGAATTTGGGCAGAAATCAAGAAATGAAAAACGAAACTTATTTAAAATTCCAGTCAGTGTTATAAGAACTCCGGGCGAATTGATTGTATCATAAGAATTCTGTGCCGATTCCTATGTTTCTACTTTGGTAAAATGCAAAATCATAGTTTGCCTGGGTTTTTTTCCATCATAAAAATAACCCCTTTCTGAGCCCATAACCTGTTAACGTGCTTAAGATAGGCTTATAGAAAATACAGTAGATGACAGAAACAATATTATAAAATGTTCAGAAGACAATATCACCACGCAGTGAGTCAATTCCCCAATAATAATAAAGCAAGAGGAAGTGAAAAGAAAGTATGCGTGTGAATTTTATTAAGTCATCTTATAATCCAAATGAAGAAAGGTCAATCGAAATAAAGGTAATCCAAAATATGGGTTGAAGAGTTCAAATAAGGTAATCCAAAATAGAGGTGAGTTCAAATAAGGTAATCTGAAATGGGGGAGGGTGTGTTCATATAAGGTAATCCAGAACGGGGGGGGAGGAAGGGTCCAAATAAGGTAATCCAAAATGGGGAAGGAGTTCAAATAAGGTACTCCAGAATGGGGAAGGGATCCATATAAAGTAATCCAAAAAAGGGAAGAGGGTCCAAATAAGGTAATCCAGAACAGAGGGAGGGTCCAAATAAGGTAATCTAGAATGGGGAAGGAGTTCAAATAAGGTACTCCAGAATGGGGAAGGGATCCATATCAGGTAATCCAGAAAAGGGAAGAGGGTCCAAATAAGGTAATCCAGAACAGAGGGAGGGTCCAAATAAGGTAATCTAGAATGGGGAAGGAGTTCAAATAAGGTACTCCAGAATGGGGAAGGGATCCATATCAGGTAATTCAGAAAAGGGAAGAGGGTCCAAATAAGGTAATCCAGAACAGAGGGAGGGTCCAAATAAGGTAATCTAGAATGGGGAAGGAGTTCAAATAAGGTACTCCAGAATGGGGAAGGGATCCATATAAAGTAATCCAAAAAAGGGAAGAGGGTCCAAATAAGGTAATCCAGAACAGAGGGAGGGTCCAAATAAGATAATCTAGAATGGGGAAGGAGTTCAAATAAGGTACTCCAGAATGGGGAAGGGATCCATATCAGGTAATCCAGAAAAGGGAAGAGGGTCCAAATAAGGTAATCCAGAACAGAGGGAGGGTCCAAATAAGGTAATCTAGAATGGGGAAGGAGTTCAAATAAGGTACTCCAGAATGGGGAAGGGATCCATATCAGGTAATCCAGAAAAGGGAAGAGGGTCCAAATAAGGTAATCCAGAACAGAGGGAGGGTCCAAATAAGGTAATCTAGAATGGGGAAGGAGTTCAAATAAGGTACTCCAGAATGGGGAAGGGATCCATATAAAGTAATCCAAAAAAGGGAAGAGGGTCCAAATAAGGTAATCCAGAACGGGGGGAGGGTCCAAATAAGGTAATCTAGAATGGGGAAGGAGTTCAAATAAGGTACTCCAGAATGGGGAAGGGATCCATATCAGGTAATCCAGAAAAGGGAAGAGGGTCCAAATAAGGTAATCCAGAACAGAGGGAGGGTCCAAATAAGGTAATCTAGAATGGGGAAGGAGTTCAAATAAGGTACTCCAGAATGGGGAAGGGATCCATATAAAGTAATCCAAAAAAGGGAAGAGGGTCCAAATAAGGTAATCCAGAACGGGGGGAGGGTCCAAATAAGGTAATCTAGAATGGGGAAGGAGTTCAAATAAGGTACTCCAGAATGGGGAAGGGATCCATATCAGGTAATCCAGAAAAGGGAAGAGGGTCCAAATAAGGTAATCCAGAACAGAGGGAGGGTCCAAATAAGGTAATCTAGAATGGGGAAGGAGTTCAAATAAGGTACTCCAGAATGGGGAAGGGATCCATATCAGGTAATCCGAAAAAGGGAAGAGGGTCCAAATAAGGTAATCCAGAACGGGGGGAGGGTCCAAATAAGGTAATCTAGAATGGGGAAGGAGTTCAAATAAGGTACTCCAGAATGGGGAAGGGATCCATATCAGGTAATCCAGAAAAGGGGAGATGGTCCAAATAAGGTAATCCAGAAAAGGAGAGAGAGAGTCCAAATAAGGTAATCCAAAATTGGGAAAGGGGTCCAAAAAAAAGTAATCCAGAACGGATAGGAAGTTCAAATAAGGTAGTTCAAAATAGCAAGAGGGTCCAAATATGGTAATCCAAAATTGGAGGAGTTCAAATAAGGTAATCCAAAATTAGTGGGTCCAAATTAGGTAATCCAAAAATGGGAGTGGTCCAGATAAGGTAATCCAAAATACGGTTGTAACTGGAACTTTGATATTGATGGAAGGTGCTGTCTAGTATACCATGACTCACGTTAGCAAGTAAAAATAAAAGAAGTGTGTCAACGTCACAACAACAAAAAGGAGACAAACTCGTGTGTATGATATAAAAGAGTTTTTTTTTGTTTATTAATGAGTAACCACTTATCAAGGCTAAAAAAGCACTCGAGGATAAGTGTTAATGAAAGGATAAAGTAACAGTTGAATGATGATGAATATTAAGAGAGGATTGAAAATCTCCACATACTACTCAGTCAAAATAATAGCCGGCCCAGAAAACAGCAATTCTTCTCCCTTTTTCAGAAACATCGCTAATGGAATGTGAGAACTAAATGACAAAATCAGCGGTGTGCGTGTGTGGGTGAGAGTTACAAAGCTGTCAAAAAAAGTAAACACAGAGTCTACGTTCTACTCTCCATGATTTTGACAATAAATACAACTCGTGGCTTGTGTTTAAATAGACATAGAATTTACATAAAAGTATTTTGTTGGTAGCCATGAAACGGCTGTTTACCACTCATAATAGCTGAAATGAAGTTAGTCATTAAAACGCCTCTTTATATGTTTATATTTAGTTGTCGTCTGTCTTCATGAATCTATAGTGTCGGCTGCAGCTGATTTGATGGTGATGATGACATTGGCTAGCTATGTTGACAGTCGAGGACTGCAGTTGTTGCTGATTGGCTGTGATGATGATGTTTGGCCTTGACGTGAGTCAGAGGATTGTCGTCCATAGAGGAACGAAGTCTGAAATATTGAAGGTCTAAAATGTGCCTTCTCATATAGTGTTTGTATTTGAGCTACCTTTCTGGTTAACAGACGCCCTTGTGTTTTTGATTGGCCGAGACAAAGGTTGGATGCACAGCATAAGTCGGAATAATGTCTCTTTCTGTTACATATGCTAAGTTTGTTAAAAAAAACCTTTAAAATACTCCAAAGAAACTGAAATTTGGGGAATATTTATTAATTGATGTCTAATATCTATTGTTAAAATTTCACCAAAATTAGAGGTATCTGAATTTTCACGAAGGGCTTCCACCACTTTTTTTTTTACCTAAAACAAAAATTAAACTAAATCTAGCCCTCATTTGAACCTCTTAAGCCTAGCAGTTTTGTTCCAAAATTTATAATGATTGATTAAGTAGTTTAGGAGGGAATCCTGTACATATAAATGAAGAGTTCTAATGCAAAACGCGATAAACGCCATTTTCAAAATCACGAAACTGCCCCTAGAAAAAGGTTGCATTTCAACACTCGATGACACCACAAAACTAGGTGTTACATAATATGATACCGAAATTATTTCTTTTTAATGTCAATTAAAATCAGCTTTCATTCGAAGTCTAGATTTAATATATTCGTGTTTTTATTGTTTAAGGTCTCAATTTAAACGAATTGGATTTATCGCGTTTTGCGTTCGAACTCTTCAAATATATAAACGTATAAACATACCTAACTTTATAAAGATACAGATGTACTAGAAATAAGCAAGCTTCTTTCTTTGTCTGTTTTTTTAATCTATTTCTTTCTTTCTTTAGTTTTATTTCATTTAGTTAACCTGCATTACTCCTATTTTTTTCTTGTATTATTCAAGCGTTACAAATAGTTCTGAATTTGTTCATTTGTTACCAGAAATCTTTCGATTTATTGCGTGAGATTCGTAGAAAAACATGCATGGATTAAATTTGACGGAATGTAGAGAGAGAGAAAAAAGAAGTAAATGGAAAAATGGATAACCGCCAAAATACAGAAGGCAAATCAGATCAAACACATTTTTTATTCAAGAACTTATCAAATACACAATCACTAATTCTAGTCTCTTTTTTTTATGAGAATAGTCAAAACTTATCAAGGCCATATGCCACCCGAGGATAAGTAAGGGTTAATGAGATGGAATGATTGTAAGGATCAACTTCAAATACTTGTGAAGACGGTTCTTGATAGGAATCTGACGGGAAGCATTCTGTTAGTGGAATTTCTGCCTGATACTAGCCACACTGGGGAAGAAAAGAACATTTTTCTTCATTGTGGTAATAAGATGAGTTCTTGCTGTGAATGTCTTCCAAGGAGGAATCAGAGATTGGAGCTCAGTCGAGCACCATGTCATGGAAATAACGATAGAGTAAAAAAGAGACTAGCAACGTCTCTTCCATGTGAAAGGGTTTGTAAGAAACGAAAGAGATCATCCCCCACTAAGTTTTGGAGGCAACGAAGAGTGCTATGAACAGTACCTCCTCATATGCGGCAGCAGGACTCCATCTTAGGACGTATCTGATTCTTATATAGGTAGAGGATTGCATCAAGAGTCAGGTATTTTTCGACATCCATCATTAAACACAGCTATTTTTCTCCCCTACCATTTTCTCTCCATACCACTAAAAGATCAAAGTGTAGTATCTGTTCTGATGGATACTACACCCCATAAACTGTTATTGTCTTGGGCTTGATTTACGCCGGTCTATGGGTTTGTCCTGTGCAGTTCTAGGAGGTCCACCCCCCAGGCTTTTCCTCCCCTCTTTGAGAAGGGGTTAGTTTATTGCTAATCGCCTGAGGCGCCCCTACCGGGGAATGCCGACGGGGCTGCCCAGGCATTTTTTGTAGGCCAGAGTGCTCACCTTCTCGGGCGCTGGCTTTTCAAATCCCACTTTCTCGACTTTGTGTCACATCTTACCGCTGTGGGAGGTAGATAAATAACTCCCCACTATTCTCTGGCTTTGATCCTCTACCCGACTATCTTTCTCCAAAAATATCTCTTCTGTATAAAACTGATCAAAAATTTTATTTTTATCACTTTGATAAAGTTCTTTAAATAAAAGGAACGAAATATGAGTCGACCAAAGATGTTTTTAATTTGATTTGTCTTTTTTTATTTAGTGGTTATCTACTTTTGTTTGTAGATATGTAAACAGATCTACGTATTCGTTCATTCCATATTTCTAACAAGCAAGACTGTCTTTTTGCCAGAAGAACGACATTGTGTATCTATTCAAGTCCACTGGAACAGGCAGCGTGAGTACGAAGCCGCAAGCTTTCTTTGAAAACTAACCATTTCTAATGAATCTCTTTCTGATTTAATCCAAAATGTTAATCTTCATAATTATTTGAGCTTATTTTAGTTGTATTTAGAAACCGAACACAAAAAAAACAAACTAAAATAAGTTCAATTATTTCTGTTTATTATCAACGAAGTGTTCATGTTTTATAAGGAGAAATCATCAGTAAAAATTTTCTTTCAAATTGTTTTTTTTTAAAAACTGGTAAACGTTACCGTTATTCTCCCACCCACACCGACTATGGAATCGATCGTGCCGAGTTCAAATCCTATCAGATCCATTTATATATTTTTTTTTAATGGAAATCGCTCCAGACAAGGCATGAAGCCACGTGATGTAAGGAACTAACAAAAACGAAAGATGATTATCGCAAAGACAGGAGATGCCTATTGGCCTTAGTCTTGAAAAAAAGACCAAGGCTATAGGTAGGAGGAAAACAGTCAGCAGGAAGAGAGTTCCACTTCGCACTAATACTCTCAAGAAAGTCATGAACTTACAAATTCCTCTAAAAAAACGCTCAACATATGCCAGCATATAAAGCAGATGTTAGTTCGATGATTATGATGATGATGATGATGGATGTGAATGTTTGGGTTAGTAAATGTAGAACAGTTGAAGTAAGAAGGTCAATTACCAAGGTAAACATCGGAGAAGTGACAAGGATGGATTTGAAAGAAAGAGGGATAAATAAAGACCTGGCCAGAGATAGGTTTATTTGGAAGTCAATTTCTATAATCTTCCCAACACATGTCAGCATGTAAAACAGATATTAAACTGAATGTAATTATGAGGAGGAGACCTCTAAACTACTGTTGCTAAATGTTAACGTTTGCTGAAAGAAAATAAAAACGAAATGGGTAAAATAGCAACTTGCGTTCAATTAATTGTATACAATGAACAGTTTACAATAGGTTGCTTGTTGGCATGCAATCACTTCAAAAGGGTTGATATGGCATTAAATAGAGAAAAACAAACAAATATCGTCAGTATTAATAACGACATAAATTATTTTAAAAGAAAATACAGTTTTGAAATTAGTCAAAAACAATTTATTTTGGTTTACCTACTACTTTGCGTTATTTTTCTTTAATATTAATATTTAAAAGAAGTTATGGGAAATTAAATTTAATTTATGTAGTGGTTGTGAGTAAACTTATCCGGTTATGTATTTACTTCTTGTGAATGATCAAGATGGCTGACCATGGATTATTTTATTCACTGCCACTGTTTACAGTAAATTAAATTTCTCATAACTTCTTTTAATTATTATTTTTTTAATGCAAGTAAGTCACAAATGAGTAAGTAAATTAAAGTGAGTTGTTTTTTTTACAAATTTCCCAACTGTATTTTCTTTCAAAATAATTTATGTTGCCCAATAGTAACGTTTATCTTAAAACCGTAAAGATGTTTTACATGGGTTTTCTGGAAATTCAAAATATATCAGACAAAACATTTTTTTTTCAGTTTTAATTGTTAGAAAAAAATGTGCATGTAAAGAAATCAGTTTGTTTAGAAATCGAACGTCTTGGGTATGAATGGAAAAAGAAAGATAGAGTAAGAAGAAGTGAGAGAGAGTAGAGAGAGGTAGAGAGAGAGAGAGAGGTAGAGAGATAGAGAGAGGTAGAGAGATAGAGAGAGTAGAGAGAGAGAGAGTAGAGAGAGAGAGAGATGAGAGTGGAAAGAAATGAGTGAGGAGAGTGAGAGGAGAGATGAAAGAGTGAGGGTGAGGAAGGAGAGGAGAGGGAAAGAGAGGTGAGAGAAAGAGGAGGAGGAGAAAGAGGGAGGGGGAGAAAGAGGGAAGGGGAAAGAGGAGGAGAGAAAAGAGAAGAGGAGAGAAAAAGAGAAGGGGGAAGAGAGAGAGAGAGAGGCGAATAAAGAGGGGAGAAAGAAAAGGGTGAGATAAAAGAGAAAAGAGGGATAGCCAAAATGAAAAGATTGACAATGAAAGCGAAGATATAAACAGTGTATGAGAGAAGAGAAAGAGGAGAGGAAGAGATGATGAATAGGAGAGTGTGAGAGAAAGATGTATTAAAATAAATAAATAAAACCATTGCCATGATAACCAAAATAAGATTGGACTAATGTCGATTAAATGGAACATTTTAATTCGGATAATAATGAAATAAATAAATAAATAAATAAATGAGAAAAAAAAATGGAAAAACCAATGAGAAAAAAAAAATGAAAGAAAAAAGTGAAAAATAAAAAAGGATAAAATTCCACAATTGCATTTTTGTTGGTTTGACTTGACAGTTTTAAAAGATAGAAAACAAATTGATTTCCCCAGGAAAATTATTTGATTTTTATCAGTTCATATTTGGCAGACGGGATTCGTCGTATGGACAAAAAGAAAAGAAAAAAAAAGAAGAGAGGAGGCAGCGAGATAATAGGAAGAGAGAGATAACTTACTGAGTCCATTTAAGACTTTCTCCACATTTTTCTGCCTCTGGATTATAAATTAGTAAAACACGGAAACCAAATGAAATTTCTTCCTTCAAGTTTCATTGACTCTAACGAAATGATATTGTAGTCCTTTTGGCTAGAAGCAAAGTGTAGTATCTGTTCTGATACTATACTTCATCTTTTCTGCCTTTGATCAGTGAAAAAGAAATCATTCTAGATTAAGGCAATTTTTATTTTTGTACCAATCCAGAGTGCCCCGTTTTTGGGGAGTTAGATTTTCCCCACATAAAAACCAACCTTGCGTCGAATTCTGCCCTCGTGAGGAGGCAATAGGGACTATGAAAATGGCGCTCATTTTAAAAAATATGTTCTCGCATACCAAAAAGAAGCATTTTTTGTCTGACACGCTTAATTTAAAAAAATCTTAACATTTAAAAAATAAAACGGTTAGGCTTTATGAAAATGAGCATGTGGGTGGAGAATGAAGCCATGTGCTTAAAATATGGGTTAGATTGACTCAAGTGCAATAAAGTTATTTAAAAAAAGTTTTTCTTTTTTTCTTAAGTTTATCAGACTTAAGTTTGAAATAACATTTTCATTGGCCTGCTTAAATTCAAAATAGCAAGTTTATTCGTCTATCACATTTGAAATATCATTTTCATCGATTCGTCACATTCAAGGTTGAAATATCATTTTCATCGGTTTGTCACATTCAAGGTTGAAATATCATTTTCATCGGTTTGTCACATTCAAGGTTGAAATATCATTTTCATCGGTTTGTCACATTCAAGGTTGAAATATCATTTTCATCAGTTTGTCACATTCAAGGTTGAAATATAATTTTCATCAGTTTGTCACATTCAAGGTTGAAATATCATTTTCATCAGTGTCACATTATAAATTGAAATATAATTTTCATCAATTCGTCACATTCAAGGTTGAAATATCATTTTCATCAGTTTGTCACATTCAAGGTTGAAATATTATTTTCATCGGTTTGTCACATTCAAGGTTGAAATATTATTTTCATCGGTTTGTCACATTATAGATTGAAATATCATTTTCATCAGTTTGTCACATTCAAGGTTGAAATATTATTTTCATCGGTTTGTCACATTCAAGGTTGAAATATCATTTTCATCGGTTTGTCACATTATAGATTGAAATATCATTTTCATCGATTCGTCACATTCAAGGTTGAAATATAATTTTCATCAGTTTGTCACATTATAGATTGAAATATCATTTTCATCATTTTGCTACATTCAAGGTTGAAATATCATTTTCATCAGTTTGTCACATTCAAGGTTGGAATATAATTTTCATCAGTGTCACATTCAAGGTTAGAATATAATTTTCATAAGTTTGTCACATTCAAGATTGAAATATAATTTTCATCAGTGTCACATTCAAGGTTGGAATATCATTTTCATCGGTTTGTCACATTCAAGGTTGAAATATCATTTTCATCGGTTTGTCACATTCAAGGTTGAAATATCATTTTCATCGATTCGTCACATTCAAGATTGAAATATAATTTTCATCGGTGTCACATTCATTTTCTGGATTCTAAATGAGTAAAAGACGGAAATCAATGAGAAAGCATGACATTTCTTCCTTCAGGCTTCATCAACTCAAAGGAAATTATACTCATTTTCTAAATACATTCTCTCATACCTAGGATAAACATATTTTTTCTGTCACAACTATCTGAATAAACCTTTTTCAAAACCTGACGAAACTTAGGTCTATACTTATAAGTCTCGTTGTCTAAATGACCGTTGGGGCTTTAAACCCTCCTGATCTTCTGCCTTCCGGAGCATGCTACTCAGCGCCAGCCGTGTCCACTTGTCCTCCAATCACTTTCTTTGTCTGCCACTCCTTCTTCCTCCCTGTACAGTTCCTTGCAGGATTTGTTGCATAGCTTTTAATTTCTCGTACCTTCTCTTCTTCGCCGTGGAGGGGCGCTGTCTCGATGTTGTCTAGTGGTTGAGTTACTTTCTTTGTTTCTGTACTGCCGTGAACATCGCCGTCCGCTATGTCTGCAACAAAACCTTCATACCACGATTCACGAGACAAACAATCTTTAAAACTTTGATTGGTTTATTTCACCAACGTTAAGGGAGAGACCAAATTACTACTCTATCGTAGTTAATTCCTAGCTTAAGTCCTTAGCCATTCGAGGAGGGGGGGGGAAGAAGAAATCTCATGCCTGTATTCTCTTAGAGAATTTAATTCCCCTAATTATTTGAAGACTACATAGAGAAATCGTCTGTTCGGCTTGCTTCCAAAACCCAGACTGACAAAACTCCGTTTCCCACACAAAAGCCTGTGACGTCACAGAACCCCTATGTGCAGGTGCACCTTGACCCTTGATCTGAGGTCTCGGCAACGTGATGGCCCTGTCAACGTTTGTGAGCTCCAACTGTGAGAACCAGTTTATTTTGCACTCGGTTGTACGGGTTCACCCGCACTAAATCGCGCAAGCCAAACCAAACGATCGCCTACACATACGTCCACTTCAACATGCGTCCGGCCTCACAGGGCCATTATCCAACAGATTGTCTTTGTGAGATCTGATGAATGTGGGACATGGCCATACCACTTGAATTTCCATCTTTTTCACAGTGGTCAGTAGATCCTCATATGGCCCGACTGCTTCTATGAGTCTGTTCTTCACTTCATCATTATTTCTGATAAAGAATACTAAACTCGAAAATATGATTCATAAAATTATTAGCAACTGGATTCTTACTTTTCGTTTATAATCCTTTAAGTGGTTTTCTTTATTGAATAATCCTTTTGTGCAGATCAATCATTTTTTTAAAGATTTGACATAACATGTAAAAATATTGTCATACTCTTATGATTAAATTGTGCTTATATAATCGCGACTAATATTGACTCAGATGCTAATTACACCCATACTAATTCAAAAGTGTGTTCTTGACAACTGTGTTTCTTATCACACACGCACACACACACACACATTGAAAGGGAAAAGATTACGAAATACCAAGGTCTTATGTACGACATGAAAATAAACTGGAATCTTAGGAAAATCTCCATCATCCCAGTAATTATGGGAGCAACAGGACTAATGAAAAAGAATTTCAAGAGCTATCTGGCGAGTATACCCGGTTAACCGAGTGCAAGAGAAATACAAACAATTGCACTTAAAGGGACGGTTAGAATCTTAAAAAGATCTCTAAGCTGGAGTGTCTGAACTAGCCGGTGAATGTCTGGCATCCGGTAGGATGCCCCATCTCCAGCAAAAACGGAAAGATAAGAAAAATAAAAAAATAAAATGAATACAGTGAAGTTTTACAAACACAAATTGCTTGGATTGTCTAAATAATCACTTTACAGACATTTTAGGTAATGCACATACATTTATAAATAAAACTAAAACATATCAGTCCCAGGGCGAATAAAATGAATTCCTTGAACAGAAGTTTTACACCCCTTCTATGCCCACTATGAAGATTAAAATCAAGATATGATGATACTAAACCTTATGTCTAGAATCTTTATTCCAATTTTCACCAAAATCAATTACATTGACAATATTGTAGAGTATTGTCGTTTGCATTTTTTCACATGTTTCGGACTATTTTTCTCATATTGGTTACTACCGTGGAAAATGTTTAAAATTTAACGCTTAAGTTTAATGGGTCTTAAGAAGAAATTGAAATTCAGGGATTCTTGCTTCATTGGTGTCTAATGACTATGGATCAAATTCAATGCAAATCGGATGTATTTGAAATTTTCAAATGTTAGTTTGTGCCCATATCATACCCCCTAAAGATCTCTTAAAATACCCCAAAGAAACTGAAATTTGAGGAATATTTATTAATTGATGGCTTATACCTATTGTTAAAATTTCACAAAATCAGAGGTATCTGAATTTTAACAAAGGGCTTCTACCCCCTCTTTGCCCCCTTTTACTTAAAACTAAATTAAATTAAATATAGTCCACATTACCCACTCTTGGGCTTAACGGCTGTGTTCCAAGATTCATAATGATTGGTTAATTAGTTTAGGATTAAATTAGTTTAATTAGTGAATCCTATACATAGAAATATATAAACATTTACACATTAGTAAATTTATATACATAGAGCTACGAGTCAGGCAACTTTTTTTTCTTTAAGGCTTTTCCCTATACATTTTAATTATTCAAAACATATGCTAAAATATTCCTTAGTATGTGTTGTGGACTGATTCGGGTTCACCCAATAATGACAGGATAGATTCGTCAGGTCACTATGAAGTCGACACCTTTTCCCTTACTAAGGAGAACTACTTAGCGGAACCGCTTAGCACGTCTGCCTAGAACCGATAATAGCAACCAACTTATTGTAATTAAATATTCTTAATACAATTGAAGAGTTCTAATGCAAAACGCGATAAACGCCATTTTCAAAATCACGAAACTGTCCCTACATAAGGTGTTGCGGTTCAACACTCAACGCACCCCAAAACTATCTGTTACATAATATGACACCGAAATAACTTCTTTTTGATTTCAATCAAAATAAGTTTTCATTCGAAGACTAGGTTTTATATATTCGTGTTTTTATTGTTTACGGTCTCAATTTAAACGAATTGGATTTATCGCGTTTTGCGTTCGAACTCTTCAATTCTTATTCCTTTCAATTCCTGTTTTGGGTTTCTTATTTACTTATTGTTATTCTTACGATATGACAGTATGATAAAGACGATTATTTTATCTGTCGTAGTATAACTGTTTTTTTCTGAACTCATAATGCATGTTCTATGCAGAAGGTTATTGACTATGACAAAAGGCATCTGCAGAAGACCAGAGAGTACAACAACCGAAATGTTGTGAATATGACAGCAACCAATATGAGAAAAACAGTCTGAAACATACGAATAATGCAGACGACAATTCTACAAATCTGTAATATTGTCAAATATTTTTATTTTATTATTATTTTTGTTGTGTCACTGTTAAAAACATTCAGAATATTTGTTATTGCTTGACAGAAGAATCACGACAACATTCCTGATAAAAAAGGAAAGAAGAGGAAAGAACTGTAGGGCCAATATGTTAAGTAGACATTTTTGTTTTGTTTTGCAGTCATTGTGTTCAGATGGAGATATGTCTATTTGTTTGTAAGGCGTTGCATCATATGCTGAAAGCTGAACAGATGTTGCCAGTTTAAACACTGAAGATTCTTAAGGGTTGTTGAAGCCAATAAAATACTTGGTGGGGTTCATGTAAGTTAATAGCGGTATATATATATTTAAAAAAAAAAGGTAGCTTAAAGCTTAGAAAACAGGCAGCCATTTTGGAGATGGTTGAAGGTCTGTGGGTGAAACTGAAGTGGTTGATTTTCAAGCCACCATATCTTTTATATAATAATTTTTTGCTAGTCAAAAATATGCACAACTTATACCGCAGACGTCTTATTGAAGCTGCTTTCATCTCTGATCCGACCACACGGTTAAACAAAGAATGAGAGTTTTTCAGATTACGGTTATTCTCGCAAAACAGATTACCAGAGAAAATTTGATTAATTTTATACAAGTTGAAATCAGCCATTTCTCTCCCACAAACACATGACTTTCGATATCCTTGTTTGTTTGTTTTTTTATTTTCCTTTACTCTTAACCCCTAATTACGTTTACATTTTTCCGGCAATGGACTAATCTGAGGTGTAGAACTCTATTGTCTTCTGAGACAGACGAATATGAAAAAAAAAAAAAAAAAAAATTAACTAAAATGAAAAACAAAAGAAAAAAAAAAGAAATGCTTTGATCGGCTTTAATTCCACAAAGTGTTTTTATGTTAATTTCTTCAGATCATAGAAAATGCTCCATCAGATTGTAATAGATTAAATTAGCATTACTGACCATTTTAACATTTCTTTAGGCTTTTAATGTTGAGCATTGCAATTTTTACAGCATCCATTAGTTCTACTTATCTTTATAATTTTTTTTATATGTTTGTACGTGTGATCATCATTCAACAATCATCTTCATACACCATCTGTAGACTCTTTTACACACACACATATATATATATATATATATATATATATATATATATATATATATATATATATATATATATATATATATATATATACACACTAGAAGAATATTCGTCCCAGGACGGGTAAAATTAATTCCCCAAGCAAAACAGTTTTGCATCACTTTTATGTCCCTTTACGAAGATTAAAATTAAGATATAATCATACCAAACATTATATCTAGAATCATTATTCCAATTTTGACCCAAATCCATTCCATGAATTCTGATTCTAAAAAATTTCTAAAATTTAAGGCTTAAGCTTAAGGGGTTTTAAGAAGAAATCGAAATTCAGGAATTCTTTCTTAATTGTTGTTTAATTTAATAATAAAATTTTATGCAAATCTGAAAAAAGAAAATTAATTTTCAAATGGGAGGTTGTGTCTATATTATGCATCCTAAAACCTATTAAAATCCTCCAAAAAAACTGAAATTTGGGGAATATTTATTAATCAATGTCTAATACATATTGCACACAAATCGGAGGTAACTGAATTTTCACAAAGGGCTTCTAGCCCCTTTTTGCCTCCTTTGTATAAAACTAAATATAGCCTAGCAGCTGTGTTTCGAAATTCATAATGATCGGTTCATTAGTTTATCTAGATATATAGCGAGCACGAATGCTGGTAAAGCATAATTTTTGTTACGAAGGGTGTTATACATAGTAGAGAAAGGAACAATAATAATATGAGGATACAACAAAGATGATAGTGTGGTACCTGTTGTATAGATATCTTTTCATATTTATGCATAAGTTCGACTAATAATAATTTTCTTATTAAGCACTATTGCATCAGATAGCTACTACCTTTATGACTAATAATATATATATCTATCTATATATAAAACTCAATGTCTGTATGTTTGTATGTGCCCTATAGAAAAAAAGCTTAGTAAATCTGCATAAAATCTAAAAGTGTAGTCCTATGTAAAATTCACCAGGGAAGATAATGGAAGTGTTTCTGAATCTTTAAATGCACTCCTAAGGAGGCTATGGAGCAGATTTCACCGAGGGATCGAGTTTTTCAGCCATAATTTGGAAAGAAAAAACTTTAATTTCAATGTATGCATTCCGGAAATGACTCGGCATTTTCTTTCAAAATTATTTAACGTATCTTTAGCTTCTCTTCGGAGGAAGGAGGGGATAATTGGCAAGAATCTCGGAAAGGGTGGTTCTAGTAGTGCTCTGGAGGCATCCTTAATTTTATTTGGGTGGTTTCAGTAGAGCTCTTAATAGAAGCAATAAATGTAAGATTACAGTATTACATTTGGTAAGTAGTATATAGTAATCCAAAAGTGCTCAACATTCTAAATAGAGCAGGTGTGTTTAAACGCAGCGTTGCCCGCGAGAAAAAAATTCTGTCTTTTGTTAACTCAGTATTCGCCGGGAGCCATGCCATAACAGCAATAATACAGTATTATATTTGGTAAGTGAGATAAGTTAATCCAAAGTGCTCAATATCCTAGATAGAGCAGGTGCGTTTACTCAGCGTTACCCGGGAGTAATCAATATTCTAGATAGAGCAATCCTACATAGAGCAGGTATTTTTAAACACCGCGTTGCCTGGGAGAATAATTTTCACTATAGTTTGTTATACTATTGTATACCAGAAAAGGTATGCTGCGTTTCTCAGGGGTCAATGCTCAATACCATGGAAGAGTAGATGTGTGCATTTCCTATGTTATGTATGCTTGATGGAGAAGGGACAGGCAAGAAACTTAGCGTTGTCCGGGAATACACTGAAATAAATATAGGTTTCATTATATTATTAAGGGGGAGGGCGAAAATAAGAAACTCTGCGTTGCTCGGGAATAAATTAAGATAAAAATATTATTTAAGGAAGTTTGTTATTGTTCTGAACTTCAGATGTGTGATCGTCCTTTTCATTAAACCGACTTGTTTTAATTATTGCTTGTATTCTGCAATTCAAGATCTTTGTTTTTTGTCTTCTTTATCGTTCTAATTTGATTAACTAGAATCTTCTTTTCAACACGCTTATGCATGCTTGTAGTAACGTACAATCAACCTGCGATGAATAAAAAGTGTTTAAAATGGTTCGTACACAGATGGATCCACGTACTATTTCCGGTAATATCAATCAATAAAAAATATATTAATTTTTAACCCAATCAAAAGTGTCTCCGCTTAAATACAAGGTTGTGTTTCGTGACCCAATGTGATTTCACCAAGATTACAAAAGGTATCAAAATCCAATAATTAAGCAGTAGTATAGGTTTTTCCTGCATTTATGGTGCCTCACACTGAAACACTTCACGCGGCGCACCCACCTTCACTTTACTCACCCAGGCGGTGTGCTTCAAAGAAGACTTAAATATCCTTTTTGTTCCTTTTTTGAAATGTTATCCGAAAGTATGTATGAAGAAGGGGGTATCTCGTTTGTACACAGGTGGATTCACGCAGCACATCCGGTAAAATCAATAAATACAAAAAATATTAATTTTAACTGAATCAAAAGTGTATCCGTTAAATACAAAGTTGTGTTTTGCGAGCCAATTAAATTTTGTCACGATTATGAAGATTGTAAGGAAAGTTTGGAAACGGAAGTTTTTTTTTTTCTCAATGTTTATAAAAATATATGTTCGTGTGTACGTAGAGTAAATTATCTGTTTAAATATGTACGTGTAACTTGTAGTGGCAACCTATATTTGCTTATGTTGCAATGCAATGTGTATCAATCTGAATGGTGTAATCAACAAAAGCTAACTTGAAGTATTAGCATTATTTGTACAAATGATGATAACTTTTTGTTCCAGGTTAATCTCTATTTATATAAAGTTAGGTATGTGTATATGTTTTTGCATTTGTATGTAAAGGATTCACTCCTAAACTAATTAATCGATCATTATGAATTTTTGAATACAGCTGCTAGGTGTAAAGATGGATAATGTAGAGTATATTTAGTTTAATTTAGTTTTATGCAAAGGGACGGACGGAGGGAGGGAGGGAGTGAAAGACATTCATGAAAATTCAGGTATCTCAAATTTTGGTGAAATTTTAACAATAGGTATTAGACATTAATAAATATCCCCCAAATTTCAGTTTCTTTGTATTTAAAGCGCATAACATGGGAACAGTCTACCATTTGAATGTTCAAATATTTCAGATTTGCATTGAATTTGATCCATAGTCATTAGACACCAATTAAGCAAGGTTTCCTGAATTTGAATTTCTTCTTAAGACTCCTTAAGCTTAAGCCTTAAATTTTAGACATTTTCTAGAATAAAAATTATATAATGGATTTTGATCAAAATTGGAATTTTTTTTTTCCCTTGTGACGTTATTTATAAAAGTTGTAGGTAAAGTTGTGAAGCAAAATTTTAGAGGTAGTTTTGTGTTGTTTTACAATGTTTACAATATGATGTTTTTGTCTAAGTAGAGTGAATTCTCTATTTAAATATGTACGTTTAATTTGTAGTGACAAAATATATTTGTTCACGTGTTGTACACACAGAAGTGGTTTCTGTGTGTATGCATCTGTTCGCCAATCAACATAATAGCATCAACAGCAGATAACTTGAAGTATTAGGATTGTTTGTAAAGTAGATGGCAAATTTTTTTTTTTCAAAATGAATTTATCCTAGATTTTTTTAAACTCTTTCCTGTTTTCCGGGTAGATACAGCTAGTACACACACACACACACACACACACACACACACGTATGGAAAAATTCAAAATGGCGTACTAGTGAGTTTCCCCACATGTGAGTTTACTCTTTTCTTTGTTCTTTTAGTTATTTTCGCCCAAAAATGATCCACTGTAAAGTGTAGGTTTTTTCGAGACATTTTAATCCAAGAACTTTTTATTCTTTCTGGATTTTTCTGATGATTTTGTAGTGTTGCAGAGATGATATTGACATAAAAATGTTGTTTGGCTCACGGCAAATGAAACGGACCGTAAAAATACATCTCACAGAAATGTTATATTTTTTGGAAATGTGAAAAAATAAAAATAAAAATATAAAAACATGGTTATTGGAATATAAAATGAACCTGACCTCTATATATATATATATATATATATATATATATATATATATATATATATATATATATATATTATATATATACTACTGTTTTTAAATCTCCGAATCAGTTACATGGAAAACAGCTGATAATTCCCCTTTTCTATTTCACGATTTAATGTAAGGTCCCCTGTTTATGTTTGAATTTTCCCTGCAGTAAGTCGGTTTATGCAGATTTAGTTAGTATATTTAGGATTTAAACTGAACCAAACATGGAGAAAAGAGTAGGAGAAATTGGAATCAAATGGAAGCTTTAGACCAAACAACGGATAGCAATGATAAGAACAACCGAAATCTTAAACAAAATTCCTTGAATGGAGAAACCAACCCACATAAACTACGAACGCTAAACAGCAACACAAAAGTTGAAAAAGAAATAAAGCAAAGATAAAGAAAGAATAAACGAGCCCAAGGGAACTGAAACAGATAGAAAACCTATAACATAAAAGTCAAGGGTTATATATATATATATATATATATATATATAATTAATATATATATTAATTAATATATATATATATTAATTAATTAAGTTCAAATATTAACTAAATGAACAAAACCATTACTTTTCAAAAGTGCTCAATATATATTAGAGCTTTTATATTAAAATAAACATAGTTTGAGTATCCGACAATCGTTTCAGAACTTTCTAGGTTCCTCTTCAGGGATGTACTGGTGAGCTAAGATTATACCCGCCAATACACAATCATAAGAAAGAAAGAAAAATGAAAAAACAAGCAGACAAATTACATTTCAAAATCTCTGCTTGTTTTTTCATTTTTCTTTCTTTCTTATGATTGTGTATTGGCGGGTATAATCTTAGCTCACCAGTACATCCCTGAAGAGGAACCTAGAAGGTTCTGAAACGATTGTCGGATACTCAAACTATTTTAATATATATATATATATATATATATATATATATATATATATATATATATATATATACGTAACCCTTGACCAGTATGTCATAGGGTTTGGCTTGTTTGTTTTACGACATATAAACCATCTGTGGGTCATTTAATGCCGAATAAATTTATCAAATATAATTCTATCGGTAGGATAATTATTTATATTCTGAGAATACATTGCTCTTTGAAGACATTGCTCTTTGAGAATAACCACACCCAAACTGAAAAAAGAGTCCGACAATCCTTCAAGCGACAGACCAATACTACTAGTTTTGTGTTTGAAATAAAGTTGTCAAATATAATTCCATAGGTAGAGCAATTATTTATATTTTTAGAATACATTGCTCTTAGATAACCAGAATACATTGCTACCAGAATGCATTGCTCTCAGACGGGAATTTCACAGTGAAAGTGGAAACATTACTCCTAGAAGGGAACTTTACTGAGAGAGAGAGAGAGAGAGAGAGAGAGAGAGAGAGAGAGAGAGAGAGAGAGAGAGCAGCATTACTCTCAGAAAGCACCATTCTAAGAAAAACACTACTCCCAGAAAGAGACATTACTCTTTGGCATTGATAATATTCTTTGTTCTCAACATGATTGAATCTCAGCCACCGCCTTCTCGTATCTTTTTTAGGAGAAAAATAAAAATAAAATAAAAAAGATAAATAAGGTTTTGGTTTTATGAAGAATCAGATTGAATAATACGGTTGGGGCTGAACTTATAGATACTAGGGCATGACGTGATCAGCCGATTGATCAGATCGGGTCTCTCCGACCTTCCATTTAGCAAAAGTAAGAACCCGAAGTTACCAAGCCACGGACCGCTCAGCCACCTGGATCCCGTCCTAAGACATCACAGGTGGTCACCAACGGTCAACAGATAGCCCCGTTTTCGGGGGAGGTTTACCCCTCTGCATGGGGTTACAGTCGGCGAATTTGTGGCCCTACCGACAGGGAGAATATGTTATAGGGAGGCAGGGGTTGGAATCGTGCGACTGGGGAAACAATTATCTCCACACTGATGATTATAGAAAAATAAAACATATATGTATGTGGATATTAAAAAAAAATTATTTATTAATTATATATATATATATATTTGGGAAAGTTCATTTTTTTTAAAAACATCTTTAGAATTTTAAACATAAAGAAAGAGGCAAAATGCCTTCAAAGAACCATGTGTTAGATGCAGATATTTAAAAAAAAATCAAAATCAAAAATCAAAACATTTCCATCTAACACATGGTTCTTGAACTCATTTTGCCTCTTTCTTTATGTTTAAAATTCTAAAGATGCTTAAAAAAATGAACTTTCCCAAATTTATACCTACCAGCGACCATGCACGATTTAAGTTCAATTTAAAAGAGACATTTGCACCGTTAGTCCACACAACATCGGACGTCACTTCTAGAAGACCAGGAAGGATTATTACGGAAAAAAATATGGTTAATACCTTTTATTTGTCTAAAGCTCTGTCGAGGCTTGTTATATCAAGCGAAATATTAGATAAAAAAGTCAAGATGAAGAAGAAAAAAAATGAATGTTTTTATTTTTTATTTTGATTTTAATAAAAATATCTGCATGTAACAGATGGTTCTTTGAAGGCATTTTGCCTCTTTCTTTATGTTATGTTATATATATATATATACCAAAATTTATTAAATATTAAATTATTTTTACCTACAGATGCTACTATCAGTGTAGGAAGTAATAATTTCAGATGGTCGGAGGGCACGAACCCAGTTATAGAATCAGCCGAGACAGTAGACAATCGAGAGGGCTCAACGAACGTTGTCAAAACCTTGCGTAAAGCTAAGTGACAGTCTATTTTTAACTCCCCGAACTGGGCTCAACTTTAATTTCTTAAAGGGGTTTATATATATATATATATATATATATATATATATATATATATATATATATTACCTAACCCTGACAATATGAATACTTTACACACAAACGCTGAATATAAATGAAATGACATGTATATGCTGATATATATCAGTGCGTGTCATGAGGTGAATATCTCTTTTTTTTCTGAAGAGTAAGCTGTGCAAGTGGCTGTCAAAGATTCACCTGTTTATTGTTTAACATGAAAACCTCTCGTTAGCAGCACGCCAAACAAACTGTTAAAAGGATGAAAAAAAAAATGTCTGGGAGTGCCATAATAATAACTGCGTGTATGCATTCGTCAAACAGACCAGACGGTAGCAGACATCGGGCCAGGAATTAAGCTTGACCTTATCGATTCTTGCTGACATTTGCTAAAAGCCAGTTTACAGTAAATACGTAAGAAGCTTAACTTCGATTTTGTAAGATCTTATTTCAAAGGCTTCTTCTTTGAACATCAACAGATATCATTTAAAGTTTCAGCCATTGTTACAACTCTTTGAACTGGGCCTACACGTATTTATGAAAAGTAGACCGTAATCTATTTTTTCTTCTTCTCCATCTCTCTGGAGCACTAGCCCAGTCTAATAAGATTTTCTACAAATATCCCTAATAATAACCAAGCAAACATTTATCTTATATATAAAGTAAGGTAATATTTCTCCTATTTCACTGACCGATATAGCGTTCTAACCGTCATCGATTTAGGACAATTACTGATGCGTGTTTTTAGAAAACTATAAGCTTGTTTCGTCCACTTTCTTTGATTTTTACATGTAGTCTTGTTCGATATTTTCTTTTAAGATATCAACCCATACATGAAGCTAGAGTAATTTTTACTCTTACACTCAGATCTACTACTACTGCTACCCACGTAGACTGGGAAGACTTATTTTTATAGGACACATACGCTGGTAGCGCCGTTATTATTTCAACATTTCAATCTTGCTGTTTCATGTAAAATACTCTACATTTTCAATGTAACCAATGAACGCTCCCTCTACCTACACTGTTTTTCTTTCAGGCGACATGTTAACACTAAATTAAGCTAAGTATAGTCACCATTACACACCCTCTCGCCTAACAACTGTATTCCAAGATTCATAATGATTGGTTAATTAGTTTACGAGTGAATCCTATTCATAGAAATATATCAACATATACACATGCCTTACTTTATATAAATCAAGGGAGGCGCAAGAGCGCTCTATCCCTTCATAGACTTCAATAATGGCCTATGCTGGAAATATCATTTCTTTGATCAATCATAACTCAAAAACCAATAAACCAAATTAGTTAAAACTTTGCACAAAATTTTTATTTGATAGGTTCTATAAGTGTGTACAATTTCAGCATCATTAGTCAAGGCAACCCAGAGATCCAGAAAGTTCAATCATGAAATCATGTTATCCGTGTGTACGTACGTATGTGCCACCCTGTATCTCATCAACTATTTGATGGATTCAGCTGATTTTTGGCAGAGATAGAGGTTCTAGGGTCTAGTTGATGACATTTTAATTTTAGTTTACCATATACCTTAGTTTTCCAGAAAATTCCAAAAAACCTTATGAGAAGGCATTGTATTGAAGCATAGCCTTTACAAAAGTAGTGACATTCCATGAAAAATGCCAGTGTACTGAAATCATATGCCCTTAATAGGGTTAAGATGAAAATTCATATACACTAAATGTACAAAAGCAAGGAAATTCCCAAATTTTTACACTTTTATTGTCATTAAGAGTATGACTACATATCAACCAAACCATTTCATTATCACATCACTACAGTATAAATCTCTATGCATGAGTGGATGAAGTGTGTGAGGTGCGCTGAAGAAAAATTCCTACCAGTAAAATACATAGCTCTGTTGTGCTCGCATACCCTTAATGACAATAAAAGTGTAACAATTTGGGAATTTCCTTGCTTTTGTACATTTAGTGTATATGAATTTTCATCTTAACCCTATTAAGGGCATATGATTTCAGTATACTGGCATTTATCATGGAATAGAAATATGAGTTCGGCAATTTCTTTTTCCTTAAAGCTTTTTCCAATATAGTTTAATTATTCAAAATACTTACCTGGCACAGGCTGAGTAGACGTACTCTTACCAGTCAAGGATACGTCCTCGACATCAGGGTGACAGTGACTTTGTTGCTATCAGTCTCAGGAGGTCCACCCTTCTAGATTCTCTTTGAAAACGGGTTAGTTTATTGCTAATCGTCTGAGGCACCCCTACAGGGGAATGTCGACGGGGCTGCTCAGGCATTTTTTGTAGCCCAGAGTGCACTAAACCTAGCGCACTGGCTTTTCAAAACTACACCTGACCTTGTGTCTAACCTACCCTAGAGAGGAGGTAAATAGAATACAATAGGTGGATAGAAGGAAGAAGAAGAGAGAGATGTGATAGTCATGAGGGGGACAGAGGAGGAAGGGTTAAAATCGAATGTGGGGAGGCAGTATTGCGGCACAGGAAGATGAGAGTGTGCAACAAAAAATCCTCTGTTGCAGAGTAGAAACATAAGCCGCTCCCACCCCTCTGGCGCCTTTTAACAGTGAGGAGAGGGGTTCTAGGACACCACGTGACTATAAGAGACACGTGGTATTTCTTTTCGTCTTCTTTACTTCCCAATGTCGCCGCCTAAATATATTTAGTTTTGACAACATGGAAGCAGTCATGTTGACGGTTGATCCTTTTAACATCAGTGACTGCCAACAGAGGACAAGGGAGATGGTAGGTCAGTGAAAGGACATAAGATATGTAGAATTTTCTTTCGTTAACTCTGTCTTCACTTTATACTTTTCATACTATGTAAAACAAAAACAAACAAAAAATTGTTCAAAAGCTAATTTTTCCCTTTTGATAGTCATTACTAACCAGCAGAGCAACTCGACATTACTCTGGAATGAATAAGGACTCCCTATTCATTCCTGATCCCATTCGCAATTTTTGCAATTTTGAATTTTAATTCGTTCAAAAGAAAATCACTTTAAAGCTTTATAAGAGTTATTTCCCTTGATTTCTTGAATAAAAGAACATTTTTTCTTACCCCAACTGTCATTGAATGGTATTTGTTTTAAAATATCCTAATGATGATGATGATATCCTATAACGTGAAGGTACGTCGTCGGGAGGTCTGGCAGATATTTATCTGTCATAATTTTTCTGTAGGCATGATAGAACCTGGTGGAGTCCATGTCCTCTCCATTTCTAAATGGTCACCCATTTAGTACTGACTAGGCTCAACGTTGCTTAACTTCGGTGATCTAACAGGAACCAATGTGTCAACGTGATTATTCTATATATAATAAATACATATCCTGCTCGAGGTAATACTAAATCAGAATATGTAAGGTTTGTAAGTGTATCTTTGGTAGGATCTGATTTTAATCCGGTTAGACAGACAAAAACAACTCTTTGGCAGTGGAGGAGAATGAAAAGTGGGTAAAGTAAAATGTAGGGAGACAGTAGTTGGAGGAAACAGTCATGTTGGCAGTTGCGATTCTAGACATCATTTCCAACCCACTTAAGAAAGGGGAGGTGTGGTAGGAAGTCAGTGAAAGGACATAAAGTATGCAAAATTATGTTTAATTAACTTTGTTTTCACTTTATTATTTTCATATGAGGCTACATCATTCACTTTATTTATCAGTGACATAATATGTAAAAATTCCCATCGCTCGGAATTAAATCGTCCATTTCTAAGCCTAAGTTTGAAATAGCATTTTTGTTGATCGATCAAGCCTAAGTTTGAAATAGCATTTTTGTTGATCGATCGAGTGTAAGTTTGAAATAGCATTTTTGTTGATCGATCAAGCCCAAGTTTGAAATAAAATTTTTGTTGATCGGTTAAGCCTAAGTTTAAAATAAAATTTTTGTTGATCGATCAAGCCCAAGTTTGAAATAGCATTTTTGTTGATCGATCAAGCCTAAGTTTGAAATAGCATTTTTGTTGATCGATCAAGCCTAAGTTTGAAATAGCATTTTTGTTGATCGATCAAGCCCAAGTTTGAAATAGCATTTTTGTTGATCGATCAAGCCTAAGTTTGAAATAGCATTTTTGTTGATCGATCAAGCCCAAGTTTGAAATAGCATTTTTGTTGATCGATCAAGCCTAAGTTTGAAATAGCATTTTTGTTGATCGATCGAGTGTAAGTTTGAAATAGCATTTTTGTTGATCGATCAAGCCTAAGTTTGAAATAGCATTTTTGTTGATCGATCAAGCCTAAGTTTGAAATAGCATTTTTGTTGATCGATCAAGCCTAAGTTTGAAATAGCATTTTTGTTGATCGATCGAGTGTAAGTTTGAAATAGCATTTTTGTTGATCGATCAAGCCTAAGTTTGAAATAGCATTTTTGTTGATCGATCAAGCCCAAGTTTGAAATAAAATTTTTGTTGATCGGTTAAGCCTAAGTTTAAAATAAAATTTTTGTTGATCGATCAAGCCCAAGTTTGAAATAGCATTTTTGTTGATCGATCAAGCCTAAGTTTGAAATAGCATTTTTGTTGATCGATCAAGCCCAAGTTTGAAATAAAATTTTTGTTGATCGATCAAGCCCAAGTTTGAAATAGCATTTTTGTTGATCGATCAAGCCTAAGTTTGAAATAGCATTTTTGTTGATCGATCAAGCCCAAGTTTGAAATAGCATTTTTGTTGATCGATCAAGCCCAAGTTTGAAATAGCATTTTTGTTGATCGATCAAGCCTAAGTTTGAAATAGCATTTTTGTTGATCGATCAAGCCTAAGTTTGAAATAGCATTTTTGTTGATCGATCAAGCCCAAGTTTGAAATAGCATTTTTGTTGATCGATCAAGCCCAAGTTTGAAATAGCATTTTTGTTGATCGATCAAGCCTAAGTTTGAAATAGCATTTTTGTTGATCGATCAAGCCCAAGTTTGAAATAGCATTTTTGTTGATCGATCTTGCCTAAGTTTGAAATAGCATTTTTGTTGATCGATCAAGCCTAAGTTTGAAATAGCGTTTTTGTTGATCGATCAAGCCCAAGTTTGAAATAGCATTTTTGTTGATCGATCAAGCCTAAGTTTGAAATAGCATTTTTGTTGATCGATCAAGCCCAAGTTTGAAATAGCATTTTTGTTGATCGATCAAGCCCAAGTTTGAAATAGCATTTTTGTTGATCGATCAAGCCTAAGTTTGAAATAGCATTTTTGTTGATCGATCAAGCCTAAGTTTGAAATAGCATTTTTGTTGATTGATCAAGACTTAGTTTGAAATAGCATTTTTGTTGATCGATCAAGCCCAAGTTTGAAATAGCATTTTTGTTGATCGATCAAGCCCAAGTTTGAAATAGCATTTTTGTTGATCGATCAAGCCCAAGTTTGAAATAGCATTTTTGTTGATCGATCAAGCCCAAGTTTGAAATAGCATTTTTGTTGATCGATCTTGCCTAAGTTTGAAATAGCATTTTTGTTGATCGATCAAGCCTAAGTTTGAAATAGCGTTTTTGTTGATCGATCAAGCCCAAGTTTGAAATAGCATTTTTGTTGATCGATCAAGCCTAAGTTTGAAATAGCATTTTTGTTGATCGATCAAGCCCAAGTTTGAAATAGCATTTTTGTTGATCGATCAAGCCCAAGTTTGAAATAGCATTTTTGTTGATCGATCAAGCCTAAGTTTGAAATAGCATTTTTGTTGATCGATCAAGCCTAAGTTTGAAATAGCATTTTTGTTGATCGATCAAGCCCAAGTTTGAAATAGCATTTTTGTTGATCGATCAAGCCCAAGTTTGAAATAGCATTTTTGTTGATCGATCAAGCCCAAGTTTGAAATAGCATTTTTGTTGATCGATCAAGCCTAAGTTTGAAATAGCATTTTTGTTGATCGATCTTGCCTAAGTTTGAAATAGCATTTTTGTTGATCGATCTTGCCTAAGTTTGAAATAGCATTTTTGTTGATCGATCAAGCCTAAGTTTGAAATAGCATTTTTGTTGATCGATCAAGCCCAAGTTTGAAATAGCATTTTTGTTGATCGATCAAGCCCAAGTTTGAAATAGCATTTTTGTTGATCGATCAATCCTAAGTTTGAAATAGCATTTTTGTTGATCGATCAAGCCCAAGTTTGAAATAGCATTTTTGTTGATCGATCAAGCCCAAGTTTGAAATAGCATTTTTGTTGATCGATCAAGCCCAAGTTTGAAATAGCATTTTTGTTGATCGATCTTGCCTAAGTTTGAAATAGCATTTTTGTTGATCGATCAAGCCTAAGTTTGAAATAGCGTTTTGTCTGTCTGTCAAAGGCAAAATTTTAAATAGCAGTTTTTATTAAAAAAAGTTTACCTCCCTATAATTATTTTAAGATAAAATCTTAAAATAATTATATCTCTTGACTTATTATAACGATGAATTATCTCTCTTGTATTCTAAAATAGCTCCATCTAATTGAGCATCAATTTGACCAATCAACAGGCACTTAATTTTGGTGAGATGAAGGCAAAAAGCCTTTGTTCGTCTTCTTTTTAATGTGGTCGCCGTCCAGTCAACACGCTAAGGGACCTACTCCCCATCTTTTAAAAATTAGCCTTTACTTGAATTAGATGCATTCGGGGAGCAATCTAATTCAGACGTTAAAGGGATACATTTTCTCAATGGTTTGTCTTTTACTTAAGCTGCAAACATAATCAGTTTTGTAACGGACATTTCATTATATCATAATTGAATACATATATCATCATTTATCACTGTTTTGTGTGATTTCTTCTGTATGCTTTAGTTCAACATCTATTCAACGCTCGGCAAACAACAATTTTGGTGAGAGAGAGTGTGGGAGAAATGTTATATGGAAAATACACAGAAATAAGGGGTAGAAAAACATGTGTACACGAAAGAGTATTTTATATATATCAATGTTGTTTACAAAGGTCTAAAACAAAAAAAAAACAATACCTGTTCAAAGTGTTAGTGTCTTTGCAAAATAAAATGGATTCAGCGGAACGTCAGAAAGGCAATAAAGGTTTTGGTGAATACAAAAGACGTCAGGATTAGTTTTTAGTAAAGCCGCTAAGAATGGGCAAACACGTGTTCGAATGTTCAAAGACGTGTGAACTCTATACAACAGAACTCAAATACAAGGAAATCAATAAAGCAATGAGACAATAAGCTGAGCCAATGAGGGAGGTTTAGTCGACAATTAAGTGCTATAAAATGTTCACAGGACAGAAGGGCCGTGACTAAGATCTTCTCTACTCAGCTGAAGATCAATTAAATTTTCGCCTTTATATATGCTCGAGAGTCTCTGAAGGGGATCCCAAATAATAAATTTGTAATTTCACACAGACGCTTCTGATTGGCTGCATTTATAAAGTTAATCGGAAGTCTGCAGCGAGCCATACGTGTGCAAACGATTTTAGGCACATTTATTTTGTATCTCAAAGTGTAAACTTCCACTACTACACAACCAAATCATTCTTTTGCGATGAATCACTTCATTTTTTCGATCTGTCAAGTGTAAGGTATAAATAACATTTTCGTTGATCTGTTAAGCATAAGTAACTTTGAATAAACATTTCTGTCGGACTGTCAATCGTAAGTTTGAAATAGGCTTGAAAACCGACAAAAATGCTAAGTTTGAAATAGCATTTTTGTTGGTCTGTCAAACGTAAGTAGGTTTGAAATTGCATTTTATCAGTCTGTCAAGCCTAAGTTTGAAATTTGAAACAGCTTTTCCCGTTAAATCACTGAAGTTCAGCAACGTTGAGCCTGGCCAGTACTAAATGGGTAAACATTTGAGAATACAAGGTGCTGTATGTGGCTTGGAGAGGATATGGGCACTACCCGGTTCTATCATGCCAACAGAAAAGTTAGGACAGATAGATTATCTGCCTGACACCCCGAACGTTATGGGGGAAAAATAACAACAACAATATATATATATATATATATATATATATATATATATATATATATATATATAAACGAGGAGCCTGCATGTGCGTGCTTACCTGTTTTGCCTGCTCCACTTTCTCCTGAGATGATAATGCATTGATCCAGATTCCGATCACGCATCGACCGATATGCGTAATCTGCAATTGCATATCTACAAAAGAAACAACAGAATTTATAACTACGTTTTGCTTTTGTAAAATATCAAATAATCAAGAAAGGAAAACAAAACTTTAAAAAGTCATAAGATTTCGTTTCAATCTATTTTTCCCGACCATCTTCCGGTTTACATTACAAACTGTAATATTATTAGATTCATTCAACGAGTTGCGTTGTTATTAGCCATTGGGATCATATGGTTTATATTACTGTTGTGCTTAAACGAATTACGACGGACACTTATGCATAACAATATTTATAGTATACGTATATTGTCTGGTTGCGGCGAACGAGTAGTATGGGTGGAGAATGCACGGGAGTTGGTTTCTCTAATTTGCTAGCAAGCCTCTTTTCTGCCGTTCTCAATTTGGGTCAGTTAATATAACATTTTTGAACACCCACGCAACCACAACTGCAACGTCTATTCTGGGATTTCGCCTACACACCCCATTGACGTGGCTTACATTACTTTGTTATTAGCCATTATGATAACGATTTTTTTGCATGTGTATACTCCGTCCGGAGAGTTAATATAACATTTTTGAACACCCACACATCCATAAATGCAACACACATTTCGGGATTTTTCTTAGTCACTCAATGTGACAACACCTCCTACAGGACGTGGCTGCCATCCGATTTATTGTTTATTCAGCGACGATGTATTTTCATCCACTCTGTCTGTAAGGAATCTTTTCATGTGTCTCTGCATGAAATCACCGGATTCTTAATTTCCGGCCAGGTGGGTGTCTGCATGAATTAGCCGGGTTTTATTTTTTCTGACCAGATGTTATATCTGGTACGCCAGATTTGATATTTGACTTCATTTTTTTTTAAATTCGACTCGGTGCTATTTCAAAGCAATTATTATTGTATGAAACGGGAAAGTCCCTTTGTAAACAAAATGAGTGGCTTCTAGGACTCAAGGTGATCCACTTGTGACCCTCCCCCAATTAATTTTTTCCCCATAACATGTCACTGATCTTCATTCTACTATTTTAAGTTTTTAGTCGTTATGCTTGAATTATTTCCACGTATTTACTCTGATGAGTGTGGACGAAAGCCGGCTTAATATATTCATGTATTGTTGTTTTTTTTTCTCTCGTTTTTACACTTTTTAATTTCATCCCCCCCCCCAATGTCACAAACGTCTATATTCCTTGCTTTAATATATATATATATATATATATATATATAAATAAAATTGAATTGTACATATTGAATGCTGAAAATGTAGAAGCCATCATGAGTGTCCCGCTTACAAGATGGAATCTTGTTATTTTTGTGCGATGACGAGAGTTCACTTATGCAAATGAGCATTTGTTTGCATTGGCGAATTGTCGTTGAGATAAAAATAGGAGAAACTTTTCTCCCGAGGCAGAGTGACAAGTTGACGTGACGAGTTTAGATCACGTCGGGTATTCATTTTTTAAACTTGATGTCGTGAAGAGCAGAACAAAGCGAAGGAGAACGGAGAGAAAGAAGAGAAAGAATAGAAGGGAGAGAAAGAGAAAGAAGAGAAGGGAGAGAAAGAAGAGAAGGGAGAGAAAGAAGAAAAGGTAGAGAAAACGTCCAGTGAGCTGTACACCACATAATTTTTTTTTTTTTACAAAAACAGAAACCACCACTTTATCAAGGCCGAGGCCACCCGTGGACAAGTGTTAATGTGATTACTATTTACCCCCCCCCCCCTCCAGGAGATTAGGCACAAGTGTCATGTGGGTTCGATGGAAGCGTTTTTTCAGTGGAATGACTTGTATTCGAACCTCAGTCCGCGTCGTTACCAACTAAGCCACTGTGCCATCCCCAAATGATATTTGACCGAGGCAACAAGTCGATTATTTTCATTTAGTTCAGTGGAATTTATCTTTAGCAGTCCTATTGAAGTCAGAGTTTGAAACCACCTTTACAGAAAAACCTTTGCACACGTGGGGAGGCAAGTAAATATAGACATATTAAAAGAAAATAAATAATTATTTGTGAGTTTGCAAAAACATTTATTCTGGTAGAGAAAGGGTCGAAGGAGAAAGTGTAAGTATCAACCTTAGACTAGTTTATATATATATATATATATATATATATAGTAAGCTATGAAAATATATTAATGGCAATTAAGCTACACAGAGGCTCCCGCATTTCATCCCCGGGGGGAATCTTCAGGCTAAAATGCATGGAGTTATTAAGTCATGAATATATTTTCATAGCTTACTACCTAGCTCTACTTACGTATCTAACACTGTTGAAGTAAATACTGAAAATTGATACATAAAAAATTATATCTCCTTATAAATTTTTATGTGGATACATGAAATACTAATATTATATATATATATATATATATATATATATATATATATATATATAAATATAATAATCCAGGTAAAATATCCACAGGGTAGTAACCCAAAGAATTTCAACCGGGTTTATAAAAAGTGCTCAATATCAAATAGAGATTTTATATATAGTTATTTTTATTTAGACAGACACTGGCATGTCGATGTTATCGATCAACAGTTATTATAAACTGAGATCTCATCAGGCAGAGTTAGAATCTGATCTTAACCGTAGATCATATTTGGAAAGACCCTTTCTTTCCATGTCTGTGTAAATAAAAATAATCATATATATATATATATATAAATGACAGAAGAGGGATAAACATGTACGAATGACAAATCTATTTCAACTTCGATTGTTCAATGCAAGGAGTACTCGGTAAAAACATGTTTATTATTCTTTCTTTAAGCCAAGGCTTTTCAAAGATTAAAATCTTATCATCAGAGGAATTACAAAGATGGATAAGTTGGCAGCGGATAGGCCAAAATTCAAAATTTGAAAAAAAATATTAAGTAATGGAGAGTGAGAGTGTGCGTGTAAAAAAATATGGGGTCTGTCCAGTTGATAAGGTGTTCAGTGAAAGGAGATTTAAAGATGGAAATATATATATATATATATATATATATATATATATATATATATATATATGTTGCCACTGAAAACAGATCACCTTTTCTTTTTAAGGGATTTTTAACAGATAGTCTGAGTTAGCATGCTCCAGCAAAGAGAGGAGTGGGGTTATAAGAGCTGGTCTTATTATATTATTAGTAAGTAATAAAAACCGTCGCACAGAAAGGAAAAACTGTTAGGACACCTAACGAAAAAAACGAATTACCTCCCTTGAACCATTTCGGGAGTTAAGAGTTATCGCCCTTGGAAATGGTCTTCTGCCCAGAGAGAAAGATAAACAAAGATCACGACGTCAGACTGTTAATATCATAATCGCGCACAGCTGCCAATTAATTCATTAATTCATTCTGTGTTCAGTTTTAATAAATCTGTTAAAGTTTCTCTTGATAGTTCATCCATTTATTTACAAGTTAATATTTATTATAACCTAAATTACGAGGTTATAAAAAAACAAAACCTTTTTGACAACAACGAAAGGGTTTATTAAATTACCTATACCGTTTGGTATGGGTGGAAGAAAGTTGGACAGTGTCCAAGTGAGGAAAAAAAAAGTAGAATGTTCTTTGGGCTGTCGAAAGTCTGTCAGCAGTTATCTTCAGGCGAAGATAGTCGATGCTTGAGCGCTGAGTGGACCGGGACAAGAGAAAAGAAGGGAGACATCTTTCCTCGTTGCTTTCAGGATTCTCTTTGCTGACTGACCGCGATTCCCAAAGGGGCTGAAATAGTTCTTCAGGGGACAGATAAAAGAAATCTGTCTTGCAAGCTGATTGGTCAGTGTGTAACCAGATTGCTTAACATGGACATTTCTCCGAGTAAGAAAATAAGTCATTATTTGGCACAGCAGAGAGATGAGCAGGGACTGCCCTTAGAGCTATTTCTACTAACAAATTTATGACATCCGATATTCCAAAATGATCACTCATCTAAATACTGACCAGGATCAATGTTGCTTAACTGTGCCAATGTGACATAGCTTTCAGTTAATAATAATAAACCCCTAAAAGTTCTGTCATGCTCTCTCAAAAGAGTGCGATTAAATCAATATCTACATGGGAATAATTTCACAAAAAACAAACAATTTTTTTACAGGAAATCTTATTGCGTTGTAGTGGAGTTGATACGAACAACGAATTGCTGACTGACCCCCCGATGATAATAGCCGCCACGTCAGCCGAAACGCCACCGACTTGTTTACTGCGTTTGCGGTGGAAAGAGGACATGGGATATCCCAAAGATAGTTGTAGATAGACATCCGGGGCAACAAAGTGAACCACGCCCAGTTATGCAAATGATTTGTTTTGCTGACGAAGCAATCATATTTTAGGCTCGATATAAACAGACATATTTCGCCTATTCCGTCAGTTAGTTCGACAATTAGTCTATCACTCAATTCTAGTCGGTTTATGTTATAAGAAACCCCCCTCCCGTTACAATAACCGGGTTCGTTGCAGGTGGTGTTCGTTGAAGACTTGTATCCTTGGGTCTATGCACCATGAAAAAGTTGGATTTTATTTATCTTAAAATTTTTACAAAAAGAAAATTAACAGTATATTACATTTTCTGGACCATACAAAGAATAAGGACCGAATTTCGTCTCTTTTTCGTCTTTTAATTTCCGGGGTCCTTATTCTTTGTATGATCCCATTTCCTTTATTAAATAAGATGTGGTACAATGGCAAAATTAGGTCGGGTGAGATGGGGGTCGGCTGTCGTCCTCTTGGTCTATTCTTTAAACTAGTTTCACTCACTAAAATACCACATTCAGTCTATAAGTAAATCCTATTTAACATTATCCCCAATTGTTTGACATTTTTTATTTACAAAAACATATGCACAAATTCATCGGTTGGGGTGGGATGTTCTAAAACATAATAAAGATTGCTGAAAAATGATAAGTGTGGTGGTTAGTAGGACCCTCCCAAATGTATCTAGGTATGAGCTGTTCACTGTTTTCCGGGTTTTTTCAAGAGCCGAAAATAAGCAAGACAGTTTCTAAGTGGGGAGAGAAAACAAATGAGGATTATTGGGGGATAAAAAACAGAAAAGCTGGATGGGATTCAAGGGCATGGATTACACATTTTTGTTTGAAAACATACGAGATTTAAAAATATTTTTTTTGCAGACCATTTTATTGTCGTTTTTACCTCCTCTTTCAGAAAGAGTCTACGTCTACTTTTAGAAAAGTGCAAGAATTAATATTCTTAAGATGAACGAAATCTGCGAGTTTAATGAAGAACATTCTATACCAAACTTAAGTGCTATAGACCCAAAAAAATGCCATTGCAAAGGTTTTTTTAAAAAATTTTTTTTACTAAAGTGTCACCGTTTATCAAGGCCCAAAGGCCACTCGAGGATAAAGGTTATTGAGTTTGTCAGGTGGACGATGAAACAGCGAGGGGATTTGTAACGATGGTTGTAACTGGTCAGAAATTGATTATTTAAAAGGACAGCTCAACAAGAATTTGTTTACATTGGACTTGAAAACAGTAACGTGGTAGTCAGCCGGGAAGCAGCCCCGTTGTAATGTGTTCCACATACGGGCAGTTATTGGGACAAAACTTTGCTCACGGAAGTTTCATATAGTTTTAGATACATAGTGAGAGAAAGGGAAATTATTGACAGTGGTTGTAGCTAGACGAGTTTCTGTCGTAAATGTTTTACAGGGGGGAACCATAAATTAAAGCTCTGTCGAGCACTTATTATGAAAAATACGATAGAGCAGAGAAAGATTAGCAACGTCTCTGCTATGAGAAAGAGGCTGTAGGGGAAGAAGAAGAAGAAGAAGAGGACATCAAGTGTGACAGACCAATGGACGGATTAGCTACATCTAAAATAAGATGCGTCCATATAATCTGTATGTATAGTGATGAAATGAATATGCAAAATGTCAAATTCAGATGTGAAAGATCGATGGATGACGGTCGGACGGACAGAGCCTCCAATAGAGATGCAAGGATGTGCCTTTAAACATTTCTCTCATTAACTTTTTCTTTTCGGAAACTGTTTCTAAAACTAAGTCTGAAATCTTTCTGGTGGATTAGATTTGGAAACAAAAAATGTTTCGTTATGGAATATTTTTGGAAGCAAAGTCAATTTGGTCATTAAATTATATTCGGGTTTTATCGATTCGTCTAATAATTGAGATTTTAATCGTGTTTTGCCTTCGTTTGTCTTCTGTCTCAAGTTAAATAGTTCCCCATTTTTAGAAAGAAATCAATGCAAAACAATGTCCTTTCTTTGAAGAATTTTTCGAAAATGGTTTTGTTTTGAAGAATTTTTCGGAAATGGTTTTGTTTTGAATATATTTAAAAAAATAATTTCAAATAATCTCTATTTATATGAAGTTAGATATGTGCATACGTTTATATATTTGTATGTACGGGATTTATTCCTAAACTAATTAACTCATCATTATGAATTCTGGAACATAGCTGCTAGGCGTAAGCGACTGTAATGTGGGCTATATTTAGTTTAATCTAGCTTTATGTAAAGGGTAAAAAGTTGATGAAAGCCCTTTGTGAAAATTCAGATACCTCCGATTTTTGTGAAATCTTAATAAATAAATTTATCCAAATTTCAGTTTCTTTGGAACATTTTAAAAGGGTTTTTAGGGTGCATAATATGGGCAAAATTTCCCATTTGAAAATGCAAATATTTCAGATTTGCATTAGGTTTTATCTATAGTCATTAAGCACTAATTAAGCAAGATTTCCTGAATTTTAATTTCTTCTTAAGATCCTTTGAGCTTAAGCCTTAAATTTAAGACATTTTCTAGAATCAAAATTATACAATGGATTTTGATCAAAATTGGAATAAGGATTCTAAACATAAAGTTTAGTATCATTATATCTTGATTTTGATCTTCGTAAAAGGGACATAAAAGTGATGCAAAACTTTTCTGTTTGGAGGAATTCATTTTACCAGTCCTGGGACGGGTATTCTTCGAGTGAATTTATAAAATATGCAAGTTAGTTGGGTAAAAAAAATAAAAAAATGAAATTCCTAATAAGGTTTGTACTGTACATAATCTTCAGAGATTTTTATAAACATTTTGTCCAAATCTCTCTCTATATAAAGTAAAGTGAAATTTCCCCCGATTTAATTGACCTGTATATCTTTATAAGCAAAAGGTATATAAAAATGTTTATCATGTAAGATACTACACATATTGTTTCGTGTTCTGAACAAAAGATATTTCTTTCTTTCAATCGATTTTTTTAATTTTAAAATTTAATTTAACTTACAGTTTTTGTTGTTATTACTAATGTCGTAGATGTAGTTGGAGAAGATAACCTTATTTCACTTCGAAGTCATCTTCCTGCCACCGTGATCACCGTGTGCTATTTATATAACAATGCTTTTTTGAACATTACACTGATTGGCAATTATTTCCTTGGCTTTCTTTAAGGCTATACTAAGCGAGGACAGTTAACTCATAAACAAAGCTGTTCAAATTAAACAAGGCACCATTTCTTTCCGTCTCTCTCTCTCTCTCTCTCTCTCTGTTAAAGAAAGAGGGAGAGAGATACTAATTTCACTCATATTCTTTCACTATTTATCTTTAGTCGTTTGGTGGTATATGCCACAGGTCTGTGTTATGTGTAAAGTGATGTTGCTGTGTGTAGATGTGGTTGGATATGCTTCCCACCTACTACTTTCAGCCTTATCCTTCAGCTAATCCTTGGACAAAAAGGAAGCCGAGTGTGTAAGTCTTCCCAGCTGGTATATAACCTCTCCAATAACAAGACTCTGGCCAAACCTCCCTGTAGTACACACTGGATGCTGAGCTCCTTGTGGCCCTAGGCTAATTGGATAGGGATTGCGGAATAGATTACAGTCCTAGAGGTGCAGTGTACAGGCCCCACTGTACCTGGTGCACCATTAACCCTAGGCGGGTTGAATTGGCTTCATCTGAAGGAGGAAGTTTCTAGGGAATATCAAATTCACAAGCGATCCCCACTCGCATGTATATCCCGCTAAGGGGAGATAACGATGTTAGGTTTTTGCAGTTCTTGCAGGTAGGTACATACAGCGTCTGGTATTCCCAAATGGCCACCTATCAGGTACTGCCCAGGCTCAACGTTGCTTACCTTCGGTGATCTAATGGGAATTGCTGTGTCAATATGAATATGCCGTACAAGGCTCACTGGTATGTGGACACGTTCCGACACTCACTAATTCAATCCCCAGCCACAGGGCATGTGGCAAATGTTATCTTTGGATGGCCTGTCACAACCTGGGTGACAGTAGTTTATGCGGCAACTCACAGCTAATATGTGACATTCATGCATGCTCAAGTGGAAACAACATCAGCCCTAGCTAGATGGGGATGGTGGAGGTTTTGGACTGACAAAAGTGTTCAAGTTGGTGAAGGATAGGCATCCAGCCGTAAAACTGCCTTTTAAACTATGTCTAGTCGAAATTAGACTAGAAAATAAGGCCTCACCCTCATCAGAGGATTAATTGTGGCCTGATTCAACAAATAAACCGGATGATGATGATGATGATGATGATGATGATGACAATCGGTTCAGGGAACTAAATGCATACCCTATTATACTAGGTGGTCCGAAAGTGTTGTTACTCTTATCAGTCCAAAGTGTAACAAAAATAGAGAAACAAGTAATACAGCAATACAAAAAATATGTCCCTAATTCATTTTATTCATTTGTAAAACAAAAAAAAAACAATAATAGTAATAGGGAAAAAATATGTACTAGAATCAGTTTATTTTCATTGACACTGTCACATATAGAAAAGGTCTGTATGAACGCCATTTTTGTGACACAAAATGATGTGATGCCCTGATCTATGTGATATTTTACGAATTGATTTATCTATTGTTGTGGTAGGGGAAACAAGACTTTGAGAATACTGTTTGGTAGGGGTAACAGAACTTATGGACCACCCTTTTTGGTAGGGATAACAGGACTTACAGATCATGTTTTTGGTAGAGGGCAACAAGACTTTCAGACCACCATTTTTCGTAACAGAACTTTCAAATCACCTTTTTTGGTAAGAGTAACAGGGCTTTCAGACCACCCTTTTGGTAGAGGTATCAAGACTTTCAGACCACCTTTTTTGGTAGGGGTAACAGGGCTTTCAGATCACTATTTTGGGTAGGGGTGAAAGGATTTATGGACCACTCTTTGTGATAGGGGTAACAGGACTTTCAGATAACTTGTTTGGTAAGTATAATGAGACTTTCAAACCATCCTTTTCGGTTAGGGTAATAGGACTTTCAAATAACCTTTTCAATAAGGGTGACAGGAAATTCGCACTAGTATTTTTATAGTAGGGGTAACAAGACTTTCAAATCACTTTTTAGAGTAGGGGTAACAAGACTTTCAAATCACTTTTTAGAGTAGGGGTAACAAGACTTTCAAATCACTTTTTAGAGTAGGGGTAACAAGACTTTCAAATCACTTTTTAGAGTAGGGGTAACAAGACTTTCAAATCACTTTTTAGAGTCGGGGTAACAAGACTTTCAAATCACTTTTTAGAGTAGGAGTTACAAGACTTTCAAATCACTTTTTAGAGTCGGGGTAACAAGACTTTCAAATCACTTTTTAGAGTAGGAGTTACAAGACTTTCAAATCACTTTTTAGAGTCGGGGTAACAAGACTTTCAAATCACTTTTTAGAGTAGGGGTAACAAGACTTTCAAATCACTTTTTAGAGTAGGGGTAACAAGACTTTCAAATCACTTTTTAGAGTAGGGGTAACAAGACTTTCAAATCACTTTTTAGAGTAGGGGTAACAAGACTTTCAAATCACTTTTTAGAGTAGGGGTAACAAGACTTTCAAATCACTTTTTAGAGTAGGAGTTACAAGACTTTCAAATCACTGTTTAGAGTAGGGGTAACAAGACTTTCAAATCACTTTTTAGAGTCGGGGTAACAGACTTTCAAAGAACACTTTTTGATAGGGGTAACAAGACGAACGGACTAGCCTGTACAATGTATCAATGTTGATCTAATGCGTCACGGCTCATCTAGTACTTTTTTAGATATCCCTAAAATATTGATTTACCAAATCCATTTTTTTTTATTCAATCTTCAAGTAAGGCTGCAATGTTTAAATCTGACTATTTGACCTTTGTGAAAATCTGTGAGTCCTTTTAAAGATATATTGAACTTCTTTGCTTTATAGGGTGACCCCCTAAAAATGCTCCCCATGGAATTGTTAATAAAATTCACAATCCTTTCAGAAATCCAATCATATTTGGTACGAATAAACTTCAGTCTATGCCTGACTTGTCCACCAAGCTTCAGTGATGAATGTCTAACAGTTTTTGTTTTATTGCCGCACAATGATAAGGACACCTGGACACGACATGTAAAATTGTTATAACTCTGACACACTCCTCTCTGTGCACTTCTCTGATTTATTTTTACTGTAATAGCCTTCTTCAGTTCAGGAATAGTCTGTGGATTGTTTTGATAGACAATATCTTTGAGATAACTCAACAACGGGCTGTTAGGATCCTGTAAGTGTGAAGCCTATTCAGGATCATACTTTGTACTCATTAGATGATCACCAAAGTATCATTGAATGGTGATAAAACAAAAAAACTGTTGGACATTCATGACTGAAACTTGGTGGACAAGTCAGACATAGATTGATGTTTATTTGTACTAAATATAGTTAGATTGTGGAAAGGATTGTGAATTTTATTAATGCTTTCATGGGTGGCATTTCTTTTGGGGGAGGGTCAGCCTGTACTTCGATATCAGAAAACCAGTACGATTCCAATTATTTTTGGAAAATAAAACTTTATATGACCTTTTGTTGTTTTCTTTTGCTTTTCCACTGACACTGTAGAATAAACTCTTTTTATTTTGTGATCAAAATCATTTTTATTTCTGTTTTGACCACCCATAACTATTGAAAAGCAATGATGCGATATTGTTATGACCGGAAAGGCGGTTTTGCCTGTCGTAACCCAAATGTATTCATTCAAACTTCTATACTGCACGATTTATGCTAAACATATATCAATTATCTTATCTGAAAAGGCATTATTAAGTTTAAATACATGAAACATAATTTATGATCTTTTTTTAAAAGCTCTCATAAAATCTTCCGAAAAACAAACAAAACAATTGTTTGAAGATTTCTATCAAGAGAAAACATGAGTTTGAATTGGAAAATTATCAGAATTTCTTTCAAAGTGTTTCGAGCCAATCAATTGGGTGAAGTTTGATCAGAAGTTGCATGGATTACACTTAATGATCAAAACAATTGCTTTGAAAAAGAATCAGAGGATAAAAAGCAAAAACAAAAAAACGTTTTTATTTATTTCAAATTCAATATGGCGGTTGAGTAAAAGAGGAAAAATATTTTCCAAGCGTCTAAAATGTTTCTGGGCTGAAAAGAAAAAAAAAACATCAGCAAAGCTTTGGAAAAAGAAAATATTAGAAAATATTTAGGGGGCATTGGTATGGAGAACAGATTAATAGGGGGGGAGGGGAAGAAAGAGAGGGTAGAAAGATATAAGGAGGAGAGAGTAAAGAAGGAAAGAATAGATTTGGAAAGAGAGAATAGGAAGAGGAGAGGTTAGAGATGGGAGAGAGAAAGAGAGAGAGGAGAAAACAAAGAGAAATAGAGAGAAAGAAAGATAGAGGGAGAAAGAGAGAGCAAACATTAGGGGAGACAGAGGGGAAAGAGGGTGAAGCTATTAGAGAAGACAGAGCAAATGTAAGAGAAGAGAACAGAGTGAGCGAGGAGGGGGGCGAATGGAGAGACCAAAATGAGAGAGAGGGAGGAGCGGAGAGAAAGAGAGAGAGGAGCGAATAATATATATATATATATATATATATATATATATAGAGAGAGAGAGAGAGAGAGAGAAAGGGAAAGAGAGAGATGAGCGAATAGAGAGAAAGAGAGAGGGTAGCGAATAGAGAGAAAGAGAGAGGGTAGCGAATAGAGAGAAAGAGAGAGGGGAGCGAATAGAGAGAAGGAGAGCGAATAGAGAGAGAGAGGGGAGCGAATAGAGAGAGAGAGAGAGGGGAGCGAATAGAGAGAGAGGGGAGCGAATAGAGAGAGAGGGGAGCGAATAGAGAGAGAGAGAGAGAGAGGAGCGAATAGAGATAGAGAGGGGAGCGAATAGAGAGAGAGAGGAGCGAATAGAGAGAGAGAGAGAGGAGCGAATAGAGATAGAGAAGAGCGAATAGAGAGAGAGAGAGAGGAGCGAATAGAGAGAGAGAGAGAAGCGAATAGAGAGAGAGAGAGGGGAGCGAATAGAGAGAGAGAGGGGAGCGAATAGAGAGAGAGAGAGGGGAGCGAATAGAGAGAGAGAGAGAGAGAGGGGAGCGAATAGAGAGAGAGGGGAGCAAATAGAGAGAGAGAAAGAGAGGGTTAATAGGTAAGAGAGAAGGTTGAAGAAGGAGAAGAAAAACTTTCTGAAGAGAGTAAAAGAGAGATGGTAAAGTACAAATAAAAAGACGCCCCGGTGTATATCACACTAATAATGAAAAGGCCCCTCGGCTTTTTGATTTGTAAGTGTCAAGTTGGAGAATTATCTTGTTCCCTTCTGATTGCATTTGATAATCGATTCTTGTTTGGAGACATTGCGAAGGTGTAAAATCTGCCCATCGGCCATGACAGGCCAAGAAGCGAACAGACCGTGTACAAAGGTGGAGGCAGTGTAGACATATTGGATGCATATTTAACATTATATAAAGATAAATGATAACGACACCTATTACTAGTCACTTTGAGCTGATACATGGATATATGTATACAGGAATAGAAAAGACCCATTCAAGGCACACTTACGCTTACTCTAATATAATAACAAGAAAACCAACCTCCCAATCAGAACAGAACCGAATTAAGACAGCAGACCTTGGGCAAAAGGCTCAATATCCTATCGGATAGAGCTATAGCAATCTAAAAAATTAAGCCAGTCGAATGTTTTAAATTTAGACCGAAATAGCATTGCATATAACAAATAAACATTTGATTCTGCAGAGACTTTATTTTGTTGACCGTTGGTGCATGTTATAAAGAACATCAAATTACATTTCAATTTTCTTTCTTTTTTTTTTCAGATACAATTTATCCTGCTCGGAATATTTTTCACAGGGATGCCATTCTTCTTTTCAGCAGCAAATTTAAATTACAGAGCAACGTCAAATTTCGTTAATGGTAGTAAATAGTCATATTGATAAATTCTTTCGTTTTTTTGTATACTACATAATTGCTAAAGTATATTTGTTATTCTCATACAATCTGCCGTGAAAATAAATAGGTAATATGCTGATATATTTAAAATTTAGATGTTGATTAAAGTGATGTGACAACCAGTGCATAACAAACTTTACCTGAATTTCCCTATCAAGCCGTTTCTGGGAGTTTAGCGACCACACACATATATCACGTCAAAATCTTTTGCCTGTGTAAGTGTTAAATTTTACTTACATGACTACTTCGTTTTGGAGTGATTTCTTCATTTGATGTTCTACATTTTATTTCTGGCTATAATCATAAATACAAATCCTTCATTCTAAACTACCAGGATTAACTAATTAAACCGTTCACTTAAATTATCTTACTCCTCCAACTTACAAATTTTACTTTTACAAACAAATAATCTGTATTATTTGGACTACTGTTCTCATCTTGGATGTTATTCTCACAACGTTTCGGTCGATGTAACCTCCGATCTTCTTAAGATGCATATTGTCTAACTCAGTAGTCTGTATGGAATTTCGAATGAACCCCTTTATTTAATCCACGGGGGTAGTTTGCTCTCGTTCTGTCAGCCATAGTATGTATTATATATATATATATATATATATATAAGTAGTTCGGCTACACATCTAAAACCGATCTTCTACAGCCACAGGAAATATCAGAGCGACAAGCTACTTGTATACGCGTGGGAGGAAAAGAGAAATACAAATGGATAGATGAATAGTTCGTTTCGCTACATCTAGTTACATTGTGTGTGCTACCATACATCTGGAACAGCGGCACAGACACGTCTTTTCTACTTGAAATCTCATCAGCCAAAGAGATCGAAAATATCCGACCGGAAATTATGTGTTTTCATCAGCTTCTATTCTGGAGTCACCTCTAACTCCTAGGTGTCACTCAAACTTTGTCCGAGATGTATTAATCTTTTGGTAAAAAAATCTTTAAAAAAAACTCAAGATACTTTCAGGCAACACCGGGTCGGGTCTTTACTGCAGTTTCACAGCGTCACTAATATATATTTATGCTGAGACAGATTTCACTTAAAACTGATACATTATTGCTTATATATATTATGATACGACAAGAGGTTTGACATTGTTTCATGTCACATAAACAGGTGTTTAAATTGAAAACGTGTAAATCACACTTTGCTGATATATTCTGTAATCGTAAAATCTATTTACAAAACAAACACAATGTATCTTCAACATAAACATATGTCGTGCCTTTCCTCGACACTCCTAAAAAAACGGATCTTTGATCTTTGAACAGTTCGACTCCTGTAACAAAAATCAACAGAATTACATTATTTCTGTACATATCGCCATTCCACCGACCAACCAGATTTCATGAAAGCATTTTTTATCAGCAACAGCTGACTCGTCTGTATATAAAGGGTGCATTTCTTCATGAAAGGCACCCAATCAGGGATCTGTCCCCAGTTATGTCTCCTGATGAGGCGCTGTCACTGCCAATAACTCTTGCCACTGGAATCTCTGCCAGTCGACTCGGCCTCATTTCATCATGACGACAACTACAATCGACCAGTGAATGTTGTTTTTACGTATCGACTCCCGATTGGACAACGCTCAAATCAAAAATTTCTTTCAACCAATCAAAACGTAGAGATATTGACTTCCGAATCTCACGTGTAATATAAAAACCCAAACACAGATTTTTTTTCTCTCTCTTTCGTATGTTTTACGGAGACGACACATGTGCACACGCCATAATTTTGCCTAGCCCCTTGAGGGCGAAACGCCCTCGACCAGTAATACACACACAACAAGAAACTTTCATAAAACTACTAGACATAGCGACAGTATATACACACGGCTAAATGAATGCATGTACACAGTTCCTACATACACTTTCTCATTAACAAAACCGGCACGCTAATATACACATCTTCATGCCTATCCCATTTACACATATGTAAACGCATACGGCAACAGCCGAAATGAACACATGTACTCAATTTCTCCTTACAGATTAAACATCTTTCACCTTGAACATTTTTGAACTCTGATTCTTTGCCAACATTGTCTTAAGTTGTATTATTCGGACTCCTGTTCTCAGCTCAGATGTTATTCTCACAACGTTTCAGCTGCTGTAACCTCCAATCTTCTTCAGGTGGGTCTTGCTGAACTCAGGAATTTTTACAGAAGTTAGAACGTGTTGTGACCCTGTGTACCCGTCGAAATGAAGATACATAACACAGGGTTAGGTGAACAATATATATTGAAGAAAAGATATGTACAGAGAACAAGAGAAGTGGTATATCAGTCCTGACTGTCAAGGTAGACTGGAGTTCAATCCAATTACGAGAAGCCTAAATTACTGTTGTATAGAGTCCGGAAAGATGGATATATATATATCTGTTGATATTTCGGGAGTAATACTCCATTGATCAAAACAAAGAGTCCGGAAAGATGGATATATATATATATATATATATATATATATATATATATATCTGTTGATATTTCGGGAGTAATAATCCCCTGATCAAAACAAAGATTTATTTCGTTTGCTGTTGTGAAACGTCTAAGCGCTACTTGATTAAATTTATTTAACTTTCAGGAAATGCGTTATACACGTCTGCCGAAAAAAAAAATATTTTTAAGAATTCCACATTTACAAAGATAATTGATGGGGAAGGGGGATGAAATGCGTGTTCTTTTAAAGAGCATCAGTAAAAGTACAAACCAAAAATGAAAAACAAACTAACAAAAAACCGAATCGAAAAACTGTTTCGGAACTCTGACAATTAGGAAAAACTTTTTTAAAAAAACAGGATACAGCCGACAACATTATCGGTGCCAATTAAATGGATATTTTTAAAGAAGCTATCAATATTTTCAAAAATTTTCCTTTATTTTTTAAATGTTTTTTTTCATTTCATGTTGAGAAAAATTAGGAAAGGTCTAAATTGGAGAGAAAATTTGAGAAATCAATTCTAAAATCTATATTCAGATAAAAATGGGAAAATAAAAAAAAAATCTCTGAAAAACGAAAAGTCTGATTTTATCGATATGCATTCTTGTTAATGGAGTGGAGATTACAGTTCTTTGGGAAAATGATCGAACTATTTTGGCACGAGTCCAGTTTGAAATCATTTGCATGCAACACATTTGATATTTATTTTTTATTATGGCTTTTTGGGCATCTCTTATGTTAAATCAATAATCCCATTTCAACTTTTAATGAAAACACACACACAGTGTATATATATATATATATATATATATATATATATATATATATATTAGGTTTAATGTGATATACTATATAATTTTTTCCGTAATCGGCCACAGCCCACACAAACCATGAAAGCCACAGACTGGAAGCTCTTGACTAGAGTTTCGCCCTCCTTTGGGCTCATCAGTAAGACACATCTAAACTCAGGATCGAAACACGAGTCACTTGCATGCAAGGTGAGTACTGCCAGCTGAGCCATCACACCACAGTCTACAGTCTATTCCATGAAAAATGACAGTATACTGAAATCATATGCCTTTAATAGGGTTAAGATGAAAATTCATATACACTAAATCAGGGGCGGGCAACCTTTTCAGAGTGAGTGCCAGATGAGACTTTTGGAAGGAGATCGTGGGCCGGAATGAAAAACGATATCTCAGAATTACTATATTTTGTTTACATGAATAAATTGTACAAAAATTGCATTGAACACTACAAATCTGATATTTTTTCTCAAGAGACTTCTGTATGTGATGTTATAAAAGGCGCCGACGAAGAGCCATTTTGGAATCATAAAAAATAATGACGGGGAAGTAGCAAGTTGATCCAGCATTCGTTTTGACACACCTCACATAGGTTCTCTGTTTCATGCCCTTTCCTCGTCTCTCGTTTCCTCTTTGCCTCTCTCTTTCTCTTTTTCTATTTTTATCTCTTAATAGTTAAAGAAAAATGATATATACATGCATCATCGCTCGCTGATATTTATTGAAACCTACTTTTACGTCTATGTCGCAAAATGATATGAGTTTTACTGGGAGGTCCGCAGGCCGGATTGCAATAATAAAGCATAAAAGGGTGGCGAGCTGGAGGTTGTCCGCCCCTGCACTAAATGTACAAAAGCAAGGAAATTCCCAAATTTTTACACTTTTATTGTCATTAGGGGTATGCGAGCACAGCAGGGCTATGTATTTTACTGGTAGGAATTTTTCTTCAGCGCACCTCACACACTTCATCCACTCATGCATAGAGATTTATACTGTAGTGATGTGATAATGAAATGGTTTGGTTGATATGTAGTCATACCCTTAATGACAATAAAAGCGTAAAAATTTGTGAATTTCCTTGCTTTTATACATTTAGTGTATATGATTTTTTATCTTAACCCTATTAAGGGCATATGATTTCAGTATACTGGCATGTCACTACTTTTGTAAAGACTATGCCTCAATACAATGGTCATTTTTAAGGTTTTTTGGAATTTTCTGGAAAACTAAGGTATATGGTAAACTGAAATTAAAATGCCATCAAGTAGACCCTAGAACCTCTATCTCTGTCAAAAATCAGCTAAATCCATTAAATAGTTGATGAGATACAGGGTGGCACATACGTACGTACGCACACACAGATAACATGATTTCATGATTGAACTTTCTGGATCTCTGGGTTGCCTTGACTAATGCTAAAATTCTACACACTTATAGAACCTATCAAATAAAAATTTTGTGCAAAGTTTTAACTGATTTGGTTTATTGGTTTTTGATTTATGATTGATCAAAGAAATGAGATTTCCAGCATAAGCCATTCGTAAAGTCTATTAAGGGATAGAGCGCTCTCGCGCCTCCCTTGATTACCTAACATACATCATGCAAACCATGGCATGATGGTAACAATATAATAAGACTTTCTTCTGTGCAACTGACCATGGATGGGGTTTTCTGCCTCTGGTATTTCTTTTTGTTGTCATTGCACATGGTGGAGATAGGAGGCCAGGACCTTCTTTTATCAAGATCTGATGGCTATCCTTGGTTGGCCTCTGTCATGGCTGGAGTGCCACTTTCATAGGCAGGAAGGTTTACACCATTGCTTACCTTTTCCCGCCTGGTGTGTAAACGGGTTGAAGGGCCCTTTTTATCCTGGGTACCGGCCTATCAGTATTGAGTCTTTTTTTTGTTAATCTTTTTCATAATTTCCTCATTGTCAACAAATTCTTATTGTTTATTCAAAGCTGTACTCTATTAATAAAGTTGGGGCGTCATGGTTTGTAACTTGGGAAACGTGTTGGATGGTCAGAAGAGATGGCGCACCAACTTTTTTTAATAATTGGTCAAGGTTTACTTTATATGGTAAGTATCCGTATGTCAGAGAGACCGAAGACACCCGAAGATGGTGTCTAATAAGCATTCAATTTCTCTTTCTCTCTCTCTCTCTATATATATATATTTACATTATACTGTGTGATGCGAAAGGAAAGGCATGTTTGAGTAAAAAAGTGTTTGCACAATGGGTTAATAATAAACATGGATATTTCATTCATTTATTAATAGCTCGAAATTTTTAAAACTAATTTTAAATATTAAATATTGAGCTTTTTCTTTGCCTTTAGAAATTGATTCCTATTCGAACTATATAAATTGATTTATATATATATATATATATATATATATATATATATATATATATAAGTGAGTTTAATAACAAGCAGTACTAATAGCTTAATTACGAGATCCAACACAGTTTGTTGTTGTAGATTACTTTCGCTGCTCGTTATAAAATACCCGCCGACTCGGTATTTACAAAATTAAATTCCTCCTTAATTATTAGCTAATTTGCGGTGGCCAACGGAGGAACGCTCTTGACTACGAATCAGTGGCGATTTGTGATCGGAGTTCGAGCCCGCCGACCGTCGGGAATTAACTTCCTGCACTGAAGATTGCGTTAGCATGAAACATCGATGTCTGTAGGTAATAAATAATTAATATTTATTTATAAATATATATATATATATATATATATATATATATATATATATATATATATATATATATAAACAATATTAGGCTAAATTCCAGTGACCAAGATTTTATTAATTTTACTCATCATTTTTTCCAAAACTTTGGTATATTTTTACGGACCGTTTCGTTCACAGAAGAACATCCAACATTAGTTTGTAAATTCCGGAAATTTCATCTACGGACTCCCCAGAAACTAAAAGTTCTCCTTCAGAAAAAATACATAGTGAGGCAGTAAAACAAAAACTACAAGAAACAAACAACTCACATTGATTGCATTTTCACTCGAGGAGACACATAGAAATCGCTACCCGGAAAGAGAAGCCATCTTGTTTTTTATATATATATATATAAATCTCTCTCTCTCTCTCTCTCTCTATATATATATATATATACATCTATAAATCTATCTATATATAAATCTATAAATCTATCTATATATATATATATGTATAAATCTATATATATATATATATATATATATATATAAATCTCTTTCTCTCTCTCTCTCTCTCTATATATATATATATAAAACTCTCTCTCTCTCTCTATATATATATATATATATATAAATCTCTCTCTCTCTCTCTCTATATATATATATATATAAATCTCTCTCTCTCACTATATATATATATATATATATATAAATCTCTCTCTCTCTCTCAATATATATATCATTAAATATTACAGATAATTTGTGTTAGCATATCTTTTCTTTGATTGTTTCTAAATTCCTGATTAATTTTCGCGTTTCCGACTGGAAGTGGCAGATGTATTTGCTGTATTCGTTGTAGACCCTAGTACTTTCGGTTCCTTCCAAAGCCATCTTCAGGGGTGGTTATCGAGTAAAGAACATACATTTTTAAATGTTTAGTGATGGTTTTAGCGGGAACCGTGTCAAAGCATCTTAGGATGTTTTCACTTTTTTCTCTTCATTTTTCCATGCATGCGCTCATATATGAATCTTTTAAACATATTCTGCTCCGTCATTAAAGTCTAGGATAATTAAGTATAATTAGTAACTTAGTAAGTACTTCTTAGTAACTCTACGCACTCCAATCCCTGCCCCCTCCCTCCCTCCTGTAAAACATTCACAGCATGAACTCGTCTGGCTACAACCATAGCAAAGAACTTTCCTTTCTCTCTCTCTCCGTACACAAAGACTAAGCGGAACTTCAATTAACAAAGTTCCTTTCCTAGAATATTCCATCTGTAGAACAATATATCACAGGTCTGCTTCCAAACTGACTACAACATAGTCGTCTTCAAGTCTAATCTAAACAAATATTTATCAAGCCGTCCTTCTGGAAAATCAAGTCCTCTTAAGTAATCGTCTGCCCATCTCATCTACTGATTCAATTCCTCTCGTTATGGCCATCATCGGCTAACCAACAATCCTTTTTAACCCTTATCCTCGAGTGGCCTCAGAGTCTTGATAAGCAGAAAAAACAAAAAACAATTAAAACATAAACAATATTCATCAACTGATGAGTAACGAATAATTGTTTTTGTTGACTTTTTGTTGTATAATGTATTTAGTTTTCATTTTGTAATTGAATACTTATTAATCTACATTGGACTATTTTGATTACTTGTATTATGCTCGTGTAACTTCACAAAATATTGTTGTTTTCTTTCAGATTCAGTACAATTAGTAACTACACAAGAATAAAATCTTATACCGAGATAAATCAACTTTTAATCAAACTCTATGCGAAAATAAAATAACATAATAAAACCCCATAGCAAGATCAAACAATTTTTAATTAAACCTAAACAACTTTTAATAAAACCCCATAGCAAGATCAAACATTTTTTAATTAAACCTAAACAACTTTTAATAAAACCCCATAGCAAGATCAAACAACTTTTAATAAAACCCCATAGCAAGATCAAACAACTTTTAATAAAACCCCATAGCAAGATCAAACAACTTTTAATAAAACCCCATAGCAAGATCAAACAACTTTTAATAAAACCCCATAGCAAGATCAAACAACTTTTAATAAAACCCCATAGCAAGATCAAACAATTTTTAATAAAATCCCATAGCAAGATCAAACAACCTTCAATAAAACCCCATAGCAAGATCAAACAATTTTTAATAAAACCCCATAGCAAGATCAAACAATTTTTAATAAAACCCCATAGTAAGATCAAACAATTTTTAATAAAACCCCTATAGCAAGATCAAACAACTTTTAATAAAACCCCATAGCAAGATCAAACAACCTTTAATAAAACCCCATAGCAAGATCAAACAACCTTTAATAAAACCCCATAGCAAGATCAAACAACTTTTAATAAAATCCCATGCCAAGATCAAACAACCTTTAATAAAACCCCTATAGCAAGATCAAACAACTTTTAATAAAACCCCATAGCAAGATCAAACAACCTTTAATAAAACCCCATAGCAAGATCAAACAACCTTTAATAAAACCCCATAGCAAGATCAAACAACTTTTAATAAAATCCCATGCCAAGATCAAACAACCTTTAATAAAACCCCTATAGCAAGATCAAACAACTTTTAATAAAACCCCATAGCAAGATCAAACAACCTTTAATAAAACCCCATAGCAAGATCAAACAACTTTTAATAAAACCCCATAGCAAGATCAAACAACCTTTAATAAAACCCCATAGCAAGATCAAACAACCTTTAATAAAACCCCATAGCAAGATCAAACAACCTTTAATAAAACCCCATAGCAAGATCAAACAACCTTTAATAAAACCCCATAGCAAGATCAAACAACTTTTAATAAAACCCCATAGCAAGATCAAACAACCTTTAATAAAACCCCATAGCAAGATCAAACAACCTTTAATAAAACCCCATAGCAAGATCAAACAACTTTTAATAAAATCCCATGCCAAGATCAAACAACCTTTAATAAAACCCCATAGCAAGATCAAACAACCTTTAATAAAACCCCATAGCAAGATCAAACAATTTTTAATAAAATCCCATAGCAAGATCAAACAACTTTTAATAAAACCCCATAGCAAGATCAAACAACCTTTAATAAAACCCCATAGCAAGATCAAACAATTTTTAATAAAATCCCATAGCAAGATCAAACAACCTTCAATAAAACCCCATAGCAAGATCAAACAATTTTTAATAAAACCCCATAGCAAGATCAAACAATTTTTAATAAAACCCCATAGCAAGATCAAACAATTTTTAATAAAACCCCTATAGCAAGATCAAACAACTTTTAATAAAACCCCTATAGCAAGATCAAACAACTTTTAATAAAACCCCATAGCAAGATCAAACAACCTTTAATAAAACCCCATAGCAAGATCAAACAATTTTTAATAAAACCCCATAGCAAGATCAAACAATTTTTAATAAAACCCCATAGCAAGATCAAACAATTTTTAATAAAACCCCTATAGCAAGATCAAACAACTTTTAATAAAACCCCATAGCAAGATCAAACAACTTTTAATAAAACCCCATAGCAAGATCAAACAACCTTTAATAAAACCCCATAGCAAGATCAAACAACCTTTAATAAAACCCCATAGCAAGATCAAACAACCTTTAATAAAACCCCATAGCAAGATCAAACAACTTTTGATAAAATCCCATAGCAAGATCAACCAATTTTTAATAAAACCCCATAGCAAGATCAAACAACTTTTAATAAAACCCCATGCCAAGACCAAACAACTTTTAATAAAACCCCATAGCAAGATCAAACAACTTTTAATAAAACCCCATAGCAAGATCAACCAATTTTTAATAAAACCCCATAGCAAGATCAAACAACTTTTAATAAAACCCCATAGCAAGATCAAACAACTTTTGATAAAATCCCATAGCAAGATCAACCAATTTTTAATAAAACCCCATAGCAAGATCAAACAACTTTTAATAAAACCCCATAGCAAGATCAACCAATTTTTAATAAAACCCCATAGCAAGATCAAACAACTTTTAATAAAACCCCATAGCAAGATCAAACAACTTTTGATAAAATCCCATAGCAAGATCAACCAATTTTTAATAAAACCCCATAGCAAGATCAAACAACTTTTAATAAAACCCCATGCCAAGACCAAACAACTTTTAATAAAACCCCATAGCAAGATCAAACAATTTTTAATAAAACCTATACTAAACAACTTTTAATAAAACCCTATAACAAGATCAAACAACTTTTAATAAAACGTTATAACAAGATCGAACAACTTTTAATAAAACCCCATAGCAAGATCAACCAATTTTTAATAAAACCCCATAGCAAGATCAAACAACTTTTAATAAAACGTTATAACAAGATCAAACAACTTTTAATAAAACCCCATAGCAAGATCAACCAATTTTTAATAAAACCCCATAGCAAGATCAAACAACTTTTAATAAAACCCTATAACAAGATCAAACAACTTTTAATAAAACCCTATACCAAGATAAAACAACTTTTAATAAAACCCCTAACAAAATCAAAACTTTTAATAAAATCCTATGCCAAGATCAAAAAAACTTTTAATAAAACCCCATAGCAAGATCAAACAATTTTTAATAAAACCCCTATAGCAAGATCAAACAACTTTTAATAAAACCCCTAACAAAATCAAAACTTTTAATAAAATCCTATACCAAGATAAAACAACTTTTAATAAAACCCCTAACAAAATCAAAACTTTTAATAAAATCCTATGCCAAGATCAAAAAAACTTTTAATAAAACCCTATAGCAAGATCAAACAACTTTTAATAAAACCCTATAGCAAGATTAAACAACTTTTAATAAAACCTTATAGCAAGATCAAACAACTTTTAATAAAACCCTATACCAAGATTAAACAACTTTTAATAAAACCCTATAGCAAGATTAAACAACTTTTAATAAAACCTTATAGCAAGATTAAACAACTTTTAATAAAACCCTATAGCAAGATTAAACAACTTTTAATAAAACCTTATAACAAGATCAAACAACTTTTAATAAAACCCTATATCAAGATAAAACAACTTTTAATAAAACCCCTAACAAAATCAAAACTTTTAATAAAATCCTATGCCAAGATCAAAAAAACTTTTAATAAAACCCTATAGCAAGATCAAACAACTTTTAATAAAACCCTATACCAAGATCAAACAACTTTTAATAAAACCCTATACCAAGATAAAAAAACTTATAATGAAACCCAACACCAAACAATATTTAATAAAACCCTATACCAAGAAATATTTTTTTTAATAAAACCCTATACGCAACTTTTCTTGAGTAAACGTTTTCAAGAAAGTCAATGGTTGTTTTAATTTTATATTTTACAATCATATTGTGGTCATCTGGATTCGAGCTGGACATTCATAAACAGCAAAGACAATGTTTTCCCTAAAATATTAGAAATTTAAAACTAAGAATAAAATGGTAATATGGGGTTCAGGGCTGGGAGCAAGTGTACACAGAGATCCTCATTCATTCCTGGGTTAGGGGTCTGCTAGTATGAAATAAAAAGAGACAATAAGAGAAATGATTTAAAAGTTAAAAAAAAAAAAGAAAGAAAAGAAAAGATTTTTCATTCAATTTTTTAACTAGACGCTGGTTTCCATAATGAAGAAATGGAGAATTGATGAAAACACGAACGACTTTTTTTTTTACTTGAATTCTTTGTTTGGAGTTCACGGGTGACCTTTTTCAAAGATATTTTTTATCATAGAATAATAAATTGAACCATTTTAGACATTTCCTGGTTTTAATTCTTTTGAGTAAGAATCAAAAAGCCTTCAGATTATTTAATTTTGCATATAGAATTTCGAGAGAGAGAAAGTAGTAGAGATGAGAATAAATGCAAAAAGATGCGGAAACAGAGAAGATGAGATAGATAAAGAGAGGCAGATGGAAAGAGAGAGACGGAGAAAGAGAGACAGATACTATGAGAGAGAGGGAAAGAGAGAGACGGAAAGAGAGAGAGAGGGAAAGAGAGAGACGGAAAGAGAGAGAGGCGGAGAGACAAACATATAGATAGAGAAAAGTAGAAGTTAATAGAAAAGGAGGAAAGAGAGAGAGAGAGAGACAGAGAGAGACAGAGAGGGAAAGGTGGAAACAAAGGGACAAGCGACGGAGACAGAGAGACAGGCGAAAAAAGAGAGACGGAGAAAGAGAGAAAAAAGCCAAAGAAATGAAAAGAGAAAGTGAGAGAAATGGAAATATACATACAGAGAGAGAGAAAGAAAGAAAGAGAGAGAGAAAAAGAGAGAGAGAGAGAGAGAGAGAGAGAGAGAGAGAGATGTGGAAATTTGGATTGGAAGATCAGAGAAACAAAAATAATGGTTGAATTGTTTTTAATTTTGTCTGAGGTTAAAATCGGGAAAGAAAGCAAAAAAGAATACAAATAAAAAAGAACATTTGTAGGTCAACAATAGAAAAAATATTAAAGAATTTTCTGCCAAATACAAATTTCGTTGAATTAAAACCTTTTTTTTAATACATAGAAACGAATACAAACCAAATAAGACCAGACAAAGAATGTTTGAAAGCCAAGTTGAGTGATTTAATAAAATTATTTCACTTTTGGTAAAAATTGTAACATTTGGTGAATAAAAGTGATAGAATTCGGAATGATAAAAAAAAAAAAAAAATACCAGTTTCTGTGGCAGAAAATTCGTATTGCTGAGAAACCATTTTCCAAAGTAAAAAATGCCTTGAAAGTTTTTATCTGACGGTTTTTTAGCAAACGAAACAAAATGATTTTAAAAGTTAAAAATCTCTTTGGCACTTGTGCAGATGCGGTACACGAGCCGAAATTTATTTTAGAGAAGAGTTCCAATGAAGGGGCAGACAACTGTTTTTTTAAGTACATAATTTCTAGCTTCTCCGAAAATGGACGTAATCGACGTGAATGCCTTGAAACTGTTGATTTTCACAAATTTTAATTTCTGCGATAATTTAATATTTTAAACTATAAAAAAAAATTAAAAAAATCTGTTAATCCAAACAAATTTCGGCTCGTTTTCGGAGAAGCTAGAAATTATGTACTTAAAAAAACAGTTGTCTGCCCCTTCTTACACCATTGGAACTCTTCGCTAAAATAAATTTCGGCTTGTGTACCGCATCTGCACAAGTACCATCTTTTTTTTATGATGGGATTTAAAAAAATAAATTTTATTATTATTATCTACTCACTAGGAGTTTTCACGCAAGTCATCATTAGCGATTACTCAGTGGTAATAACAAGTGCTGCCCCCTGGAGTCTGAGTGACAACAAGTTTCCCCATATTTCCAGCACTCTCCACCTTCTTCAATAACCATTGAAAAATCACTTGGTGTTATCGCAACAGCCGTTTACCATTTATTTCTCGCTAGCAACGACCGTTGGCTTTTTCTGGAATTTGAATGGCAATAAACACCCATCAAAGTTCCAGTACTCTCCACACCCTTCCAGTGGAGATCTGATTGGTTCTCTACGACCTCGTTCTTCTCATTCTCCCTAACCCTTCATGGCAGCTGTGTGTGGTACCAGCCGAGGCTGATGTCAACACATGCCTGAGTGAAAAATAATTTGGCAAAAGGGGACAGCTTATTGGGATTCTGGCAGTTTAATTTCCCTTTGGGCTCGAGTGATGTTCTTTCTATATGTTTTGTTCTTTTTCTACTTAAAATTTTCTGTGGCAGGTTAGTATTCGTTGATTATGTTGGTTGGTTTCCGCATTCAAGGATTTTTCTTAATATTTGGACTGTTTTCATCATTGTCGTTGGTTGTCTCAATCTTCCCTTTGATTCCAATGTCTCCTAGTCCTTTTTTCCAGGTTTTTCGGGACTGTTCCTAGTGCTCCTACAGTTATTGGTATTTTAGTAATTTTCTTCATGTTTCTGTTCTCTGGCAAGTTCCATTATTACTATTATTACTATTATTGTTATTAATAATTACTATTATTACTATTATTATTATAAATAATTACTATTGTTATTATTATTATTATTATTATTAATTACTATTATTACTATTATTATTATTATTATTATTATTAATAATAATTACTATTATTATTATTAATTACTATTATTATTATTATTAATAATTACTATTAATAATTACTATTATTATTTACTCACTAGGAGTTATCACACTGGTCATCGTCAGTGATCGCCCACTGCCAACAACCTGTGGTATTCCCTGGAGTCTGAGTGACAACAAGTTTCCTCAGACTTCCAGTATGCTCCACCTCTTTTCGTTCATCACTGCTGATGACCTTGCGGTATCGCAACAGCCACTTACCACCGATTTCCCACTGATAAGGGCCATTGGTCCCCTCTGGAGGCCGAGTGGCAACAAGCCTCCCCAATGTCCCAGAGCTGTCCGCACTCTTCCAGTGGAGGTCTGGTTTGCGCTTTCCCTCCTCGACCCTCTGTCCATAATTTTCGTGGTGTCAGCCTATGCTTGCGCCTCTCTCGTGCGGTTGTATTTTCCCCGGTTCTGTTTTCTTGTGCTTCCATGTGTTTGTTCTCCATTCGTTGCTTATGTGGGTTGGTTTCCGCATTCGAGAACATTTCTCAGGATTGTAGCTGTTTTGATCATTGCTGTCCTTTGTATGGTCTCAGTTATCCCTTTGATTCCTATTTCTCCTAGTCTTTTCTCCATGTTTTTGGGGACTGTTCCTAGTGCTCCTATGATTATTGGTGTTATACTGACTTTCTTCATGTTCCATATTCCTTTCAGTTCTTTGGCAAGTTCAGTATATTTGCTTCTTTTTTCCGTCTCTTTGATCTTCACTCTGTGGTCCGCTGGAACGGCAAAGTCTATGATTTTGCAGGATTTTTCTTTCTTGTTGATTATTATCATATCCGGTCTCCTTGCTGTTATGGGTTTGTCTGTTTGTACATTCATATCCCATAGGATTTTGTGTTTTTCGTTTTCTAGTACAGTTTCTGGTTTGTGTTTGTACCGTTTTTTTGCATATTCGAAATTCAGTTGTTTGCACATTTCCCGGTGTACTTCTTTCCCCACGCTGTCATGTCTGTTCTTGTATTCCTTTTGGGCTAGCTTGCTGCATTCACTTATTATATGATTTATCGTTTCGTCTCTTTGTCCACACAATCGGCATTTGCTGTATTCCTGGGTTTTATCTATCTTTGCTTTAATAAAGTTTGTCCTAATCGCATTGTTCTGTGCGGCCGTCAGCAGAGATTCCGTTTCTCATCATTATTATTATTATTATTATCATCATAATGAGAGAGTGAGAGGGGGGGGGGAGAGAGATAAAGAAGCAAAGAGGTAAATGGAAATAGATATACAGAGAGAGAGAGAGAGAGAGAGAGAGAGAGAGCTATGGAGAATGATAAAAAGAGAAAGATAGAGAGATGTTATTCTCACAACGTTTCTGCTGATATAATACCTGACTATCTTCAGGTGCGTTTTGTTGAACTTAGGAATCTTTATATCTGAACTCGGGAATCTGTAAGTAATTCCGAACGAAATCCTTTATTTAATCCATGGTGGTGGCTTGTTCTCGTTCCGTCAGCCATGACCGGGTCGAAGTCTTAAGTAATTCGTAATTGTATTCTTAGTATCGCCCGCACTGAGGATTGAACCTTTAACCCCCAGAAGACTGCCACTTAGAATTGATTATGATTGCGTCAGCGGGGGGATGAAATAAGCCAAATAATTCGAAATTATCAATCCTCATCTAAGAAATTCCGAAACATAAAGTCACAACAAAAATCAAAATGTCACTAAAAAATGAAAAGTCACTGAACACAACCAAAATGTCAATCCTAAATAAAAAAATTCTCAAAATCAAATGCAAAATCATTAAAGTTATAAAATAAAACGAAAGTGTATTATTTGGATTATTCGGACTACTATTCTCATCTTGGTTATTTTCACAACATTTCGACTGATTGAACCTGCGACAATCTTCAGGCGCTTCATTTCGAAACTTGGGAATCTTTATGTCGAATTTGGAAACCTATACGGAATTTTGAACTGAACAGAGAGAGAGAAAGAGAGAAAGAGATAGAGAGAAAGAGGGAGAGAGAGAGAGAAAGAGGGAGAGAGAGAGAGAGAGAAAGAAGGAGAGAGAGAGAGAAAGAAGGAGAGAGAGAGAGAGAGAAAGAAGGAGAGAGAGAGAGAAAGAAGGAGAGAGAGAGAAAGAAGGAGAGAGAGAGAGAAAGCAGGAGAGAGAGAGAAAGAAGGAGAGAGAGAGAGAGAAAGAAGGAGAGAGAGAGTGAGAAAGAAGGAGAGAGAGAAAAAGAAGGAGAGAGAGAGAAAGAGGGAGAGAGAGAAAGAGAGAGAAAGGAGAGAGAGAGAGAAAGAGGGAGAGAGAGAGAGAAAGAGGGAGAGGGAGAAAGAGAGAGAGAGAAAGAGGGAGAGAGAGAGAGAAAGAGGGAGAGAGAGAGAAAGAGGGAGAGAGAGAAAGAGGGAGAGAGAGACTGAGAGTAAGGGAAAAGCGATGGAATATAGAGAGAAGGAAAGAGTGCTAGATTTCTCTTGTTCCGTCAGCCATGATCGGGTAGAAGTTTTAAGTAATTCTTTAGTGTCGCCCGCACTGAGGATTGAACCTTCAACCTCGAGAAGAACTGATTACTACTTACTTTTATCCGTTGTGCCACGAGTCCATGTGGAGTTTCTCTCTATTATTCTCTTAAAGAGAACGTGATGCAATACCCTTGACATAAATCAAACAATGTCATTTCTTCAATGTAAATAGATTAGAAGCTGAACATATTTATCAAAATGTTTGCAGTTAAGGGAAATAAATTTAGCTCTTCGTTAAATTGTATTAGAAATATGTGATGAAATTAAAAACAAACAAACAAAAGAAACCCAAATTCTAAAAGAAAGGAAAAACTGTAAAAAGTAAACAAAAACTGGAACACAGACACAAACAGAAAATATATATACTAGCATGGTCACCCGGTGTTGCCCGGGGGCACTGACAACAAAATAGAAGACTTAAAAAGTGTGTGTAACATCTTTATTTTAAAACTTCTATATCTCTCTCTCTCTCTCTTTCTCTCCACCCTTCCCTTCTCCCATCTCACCTCCTCCTCTCTCCACTATCTTGTCCTCTCTCACCTCCCTCTATAACCCACTCTCTCTCTATCACTCTTCTATCTCTCTATCACCCCCCTCTCTCCCTCTGGCAAATGGAAAAAAAGTTGTTGATGAATTACTACATAATAACATTAAAAAGTTGCTCTTAATGTCGACTCCCTGACTAATTCTTTTCGTGTTGAACCCTAAAAGAATGAATATTAAAAAAATAATGTGCCCATATTTTGTCCGAGGTAATGCTGAAAAAAAAAAATCACCTTTGTGGGTGTGTCTTTTGTAGTTTTTGATTTTTATCTGAACAGACAAACAGACAGACAGACAGACATACAGAGAGCTTTTCTTTAAATAAATAGACTAGAAGAATACTTGTCCGAAAACGGTAAAATGAATTCCCTGAACAAGAACAGTTTTGCATCACTTTTATATCCACTTCTAAAGATAAAAACCAAGATATAATAATACAAAACCATACGTCTAGAATCCTTATTCCAATTTTGATCAAAATTCATATGATTGTAATTCTAGAAAATGTCTAAAATTTAATGCTTAAGCTTAAAGGGTCTTAAGAAGAAATTGAAATTCAGTGGATCTTAACTGGTGCCTAATGACTATGGATGCAAATCTGAAATATTTTATTTTTCTAAATCGGAGGTTATGCCCATACTATGCCCCCTAAAAACCCTTTAAGATACTCTAAAGAAACTGAAATTTGGAGAATATTTATTAATTTATGTCTAATACCTATTGTTAAAATTGAAAAAAAAATCTGAGGTCTCTGAATTCTCATGAAGGGATTCCACACCTTTTTTTTTTTTACCTCTTTTGCAGAAAACTAAATTAAATTAAATATAGCCTACATTACGACCCCTTATGCTTACCAGTCATGTTCCAAATTTCATAATGATCGGCTAATTAGTTTATCATGTAATCCTGTATATACACATATATAATAAACATACCTAACATATATATAATATTTATAAATAAATATTAAATTATTTATACCTACAGACGCTAGCGTTTCAAGCTTATTGCTCTCATCAGTGCATGAAGTAACAATTTCAGACGGTCGGGAGGCGCGAACACAGTTCACAGTCAGCCTAGAATCTGCAAGCAGTCGCCATATCCACTCGGGCACCGGAAACTGTCGCATAAGGGAAATTAAGATCTATATGTACCTAGAAGCGGGCATAGATAGGTAAGGTAAGATATTGCTTAATGGCACATCAACCCTAAGGGTCATTTCATGTCATGAATGTAGAAGAAAATATCCTTCATTTGAGTCTTGAGTCAGTGGGTCATTCATAGTCATTAGTTAAGTATTTTGAATTGTTGTCATTTTGGTGAAGGTTTTTATGCTTCAAGTTCTTTATATCTACAAATGTTTAATCATGGTTTTTGGTTTGGTTGTTTTTGTTTCACGGCATATCAACCCTTTTCAGGTCATTTAATGCTAAATTCGGTCATTTTGGTGAAAGTTTTTATTCTTCAAGTTCTTTATATGTTTAAGTATTTATTCATGGTGTTTGGTTGAGTCAAAAGGGAGGGGGGAGAAAGAGGGGAGAGGAAAGAAGTATAGAGAGAGGGAAATTGTTGTTTTTTGTTTTGGATTTTGCAGAACATGATTGAGTTTTGCAAAGGAAAAAAAAACAATAAAACATCAATGTTTGATGTATTTTGAGTCAGGAAGTCAATAACTTCAGACAGTCTGATCTGGTAGTGCCAGTAGGTTCTATTTGACCCATAGATGGGTCCCCTTACAGGTACTACCACTACGGTCCAGAGTGGACCTGGGAGCAATGGAAACTAAGAGGCAACTCCACATTCTCCCACAGCTCCCAAATGGAGGCCTGATCACTGGATGTCTTTTAAGGTCATACCCAGGACCGGCACAGATAGGAGAATAGTCGAGAGAGTGTTCGACGAACATATATATATATATAAATAAATAAATAAATAATGAAACACAAAACTCTCAAAGTACCCCCTACACAACCATTACCCCACTAGAAAATAATTCCTTTTTCTTTATTCTCTCATAGTTTGTGTTAATCTATTTTTAAGACAATATTTTTTTATTAAAACAATTCAATTTATATTTGTTAATTTTTTTAAACATGATTTTGTGAAGACATCCGATACATTTACAAATAATAATAGTGTATTCAAAATATAAACAATATATATTCCAGGGAAATCCCGGCTCGGGCCAGCTAGTCTATATTATAAATTTTATATTTCTGTCTTAAAGATATAAGCAACAGCATACACCTCCGGGCAAGGCCTGGTCAATTAGTCTATAATACAGATGCATTATATATATATATATATATATATATATGATTATTTTTATTTACACAGACATGTACAAAATCCGCGACACTGGCATGTCGATGTTATCGATCAACAGCTATTATAAACTGAGATCTCATCAGGCAGAGTTAGAATCCGATCTTAACCTTAGATCATATTTGGTTCTTTCTAAATATGATGATTTTGTTCATGTCTGTATAAATAAAAATAATCATATACAAAAGCTTTATTTGATATTGAGCAATTTTTATAAACCCGGTTGAAATTCTTTGGATTACTACCCTGTGGATGTTTTACCTGGATTATTATTATTATTATATATATATAAACTCTCAAAATAAAAAAAGCCCCTTCCACAACCATCAACCCACTAAAAAAACAAAATCTTTTCTGATTTATTTTCCCAATGATAATCCATTTTACACTACATAATTTCTAAGGCAAACATTATTTTCCTTTTCTTCTTTCCGTATTTCGAAGCAAAATTTTATATCATGCAATTTACGAGAGAAAATTAAAAAAAATTATTTTGAAGAAAATATGGTTAAAAACTTTTCAAGAACTTTCATTTCCAATCTTTCATTAAAATAAATGGAAGTTTTAAAAATATCCAAACATTAGAGGAACAGAACTTCTTAAGATGCGTGAGGGTTAAGGATATGCGTTGCATGGATAGAAATGATACGATAGATGTGCAATGCGAATCTTAAAGACATGCTTAGATCTGATGACCTCAGAGGAAGATTAAATCTGGAAGATCTGTGCAGAGCATGGGACTTAAGAGTAACAGACGGACAAAACTTCTCATAGTTATAATGGACACATCTCTATTTATCGCGCTGACAGTGAGATTAAAATGCCAAATTTATATTCACAATAGAATAATAGCTTTGTAATATACTTGTCATGTCATTGTGATCGGCGTTCTATGCTTAACTAATTTCATATTGCTTTGCAAAAGGACATCTCATTAATTCACTATTCATTTTACTGTTTTCTAATTCAATGATTATTCTAATTTTACTATAATGCATGGTTCTATTTATGCATATTTTCATATCATGGATAGACACTTAGGATTTGGGATAAAAAGAGTCTTTCCAGTTTTTCAGGTCAATTTACTTCTGGAGGTACAATGTAGAACTGGGTCAGTTCTACACTGTAAATTAAAAACAAAGCTCTCCCAAACGCATACACATAGAGCGGCCAAGCAAACAAGTCAGTGTCTATCTCTCCCCCTACCCCCAAAATTATTTCATTATAAAATTAAATTTAACCATAATGTATTTCAGTTCATTCGTACACTATTCAACCATTTTATTCTTTTGTTAAGCTTAAAAACAAAGCCCCTCCCCAAACAAAAACACCACACACACACACACACACACACCCACACACACACAGAGTGACCAAGTAAACAAGTCAGTGAATACCCTACTCTTCCAAACTAACGTTTTACAAATAGTTTTTATCAATTGGATAAAAGCTTAGCATTTGGGGTGAAAAGCGTTTTTCTGGTTGTTTCCGATCAATTTGATTGTTGGGGTTGTGATTTCTTGGTTTTCTCAATTTTCTTGAGCAACGTCGGGACACAGGTCGAGCTAGTTTAAAATAAAATGCAATCATTCAATCATGACAAACCAAAGCCTCTAATAAAGATATGAGAACGCTTCTATATATAAAAAATATATATTATAAATTGTATTGGTATTCATAAGACATTCATTGATTGATCAATGGTTATGTCTCTTGTCTCTTAAAGGGTTACATGGATTGGCCAAAGAGTATCTCAATCACTGCTCCCTTAGGCCAGGCTATATACCCAAACGCATGTGGCTCCAGCCTCTTTTCCTTTTTTATCACTATGGACGACGGTTTGACTGCATTGAAACAAAGCCCACAGAAGGCAGTCACAGGCAGCCATCCCTTTTTTCCCAGTTTCCCCATTTTGGTTTAAATCAGCCTAACTGTATTGTAGCCGAAGCCCACAGGAGGCAGTTTGCAGGCAAAATCCATTCCTTCCAACTCGAAAAGAGACATTTTGTCAGAGACAGAATGCGGAGCAATTACCTCAACAATCGTCATTAAGATAAGTTCTTGCGAAAGTACATATTCACAAAAATTCCTTTTCTGTTGTATATCACTGCCAATCCTTACATCTAAGTACATTTTTTTCAAAACTAGGAGGAAGATCTCTTCGGGCTATGTTTGCTCCACCATTTGGCATGGCAGTGAGATATGGGCTCCAAACGTTTCTGACTTGCAACGGTTTTAATGTAATGACCCTGCCATGATCAGGTGTGTTTTATCAGAAACTTGGTATTGGTGGGATTTTGGATGCCATTACGTGCTCGGCTTCTCAGGTGGTTTGGCGATGTACAGCGTGCCACCTCTTGTATCAACTCAATAACATACATGGATACCCCAGGCACAAAGGTGGGTGGAAGACCAAGGAAAACCTGGTTTGAGTGTGTACGAAGTGACTTAATTGCTGCAACATGACTGGTATCAACCCTATAGATGAAACCACATGAAGAGCAGGCATGAGACGTTGCCTGGTGTTGCCCACCCCAGAGTCTGGGACACTCACAGTACCGTAAATACCAAAACCAGATGATCATTCTTTATTATCCAATAATTGCCCAAGAAAAATTGTTAAATTAACTAGCAAAGATATCCTCTCTCCAGTTGCATATTTTTGCTAAACTGGGAGGATGGTATATAATGAGGGACAAACATATGCTACACTGTCCCCTAAATGAGGAAGTAATGCCTGGGAGGATTGTCTCATGACAACAAAAGAGATACTACCCCCCCCCCCCTTCCATAAAAAAGACTTAATGCATGTGAGGATGGAATCATAGCCTCAGAACAGATACTACACTAGCCCTCTAAATTGAGCACTGGAAGTTAATACATTAGTCAGAAATAGTATAGTAAACTGAATTGAGCATTGAAACAGTGCACTAGTACATTAATAGAAGTAATAGTATAGTTTCGGCTTCAGACAGACAGATACCAAATCTCCATCAGTAATAGATAGTATGAAAATTAGATATCATCATCATTAGGGTTTTTGATCACTCTTGGTGGAGAATGCCTCTGTGGTTTCCTTTCACTTTGTTTGTTTCTGGCTAGGCATAGCCATGTAAGACCTAGTTGGCTGTCGAAGTCGTCTCTCCATCAGGTTTTTGACCTTCCTCTTGGTCTTTTCTATTTCCTGTCCACCTGTTGTCTTTAGATCTCGAAAGATGACCTGCCCATCTATGTTTAGTCGTTCGTATGGTGGTGATGATCTTGTTTACTGTGTTTTTCTGTCCGATCAAGGTGTTTTTTTTCTTTCATGTTGACTGATGCCGAGCATAATGCGTTCTATTTTGCATTGTCCCACTCTTAGCTTTTCTATTGCTGCATTATAAAGTGCCCATGTTTTGCTACCATTAAACTAGATTATTGTTTTTCCTTCTCCCCCAAAGCTGTCGCTTCCAATTAATCTTTCAATGCTTATCTTTGAGTATAAACCCTACTTTCTCACATGCGAGAATTGTGACTTTCTTTTGGGGCTGAAAATCCCCAACGACCGAGATAAAATACGTATTTTGTTAAATTTATATTTTTATCGGAGAGGAAAATATTTCTGTATTGAAAATCATGGATAAATATCAACTTGATGTAAAACATTGTGTGTTCTCTTTTCTGCCTCTTAGCAGAAGAGCTTATCTCTTTTAGTAAGGGGAGATAATTGCATACTGGCCTGGCAGGGTTCTTTTGCACTGAGAGAAAAGGGGAATTGCAACAGAATTCAAAGCGGTGATAATAATCTCTTCAAAGTTTTTATCAAGTTAATCACATTTGAGTTAAAATAATGAAAAGATTTTAAAACAAAAATACATTTCTCAAACAGAAATCAAGGAAAACCTGGTGTGTGTGTGTGTGAAACAGAAACGACTTTTTCGACACAGTAAAATGTCAACGAAGGTCTAAAACCCAGAAAGAAACACTTGTTCAGAAAAGACCGGAAACAACCTAACAAAATGCTTATCTAACTTCAGCCCAACCGGTGTTACCAAGTTAGCGGTTTTTCTGCTAGATCTGGAGATTTTTTTTTTAATCTAGCTAGTAAAATTTAGATCTAGTGACTAGAAATTTTTTCTGCAAAATCTGGAGATGTCGTTTGCCACCAACACAACCGCAATTTCAGATTTAAATTAATCCTCCGTATTCATATCCTCTCAACTCATCTGAAAGTCTAGTATCTGTTCCGATGGATACTGAACCCCATAGACTGGTATTGTCTTTGCCTTCGGGCTTTGATTTACGCCGGTCTATGGGTCTGTCCTGTTCAGTTCTAGGAGGTCCACCCTCCCAGGCTTCGCCTCCCCTCTTTGGGGAGGAGTAAGTTTATTGCTTACTGCCTGAGGCGCCCCTACCGGGAAATGCCGACGGGGCTGCCCAGGCAATTTTTAATGACCAGAGTGCTCACCTTCTCGGGCGCTGGCTTTTCAAGTCCCACTTTCCCGACCCGACCTTGGGTCACATCTTACTTGTGGGAGTAAAATAAAACTGGCATTGTGCCTAACTCCTGGAGAGGAGTAAATAAAAACTCATCTGAAACTATTTATTAAGCTATTTTCCATAATGACATATGTAAAACAGTAGTAGGTGTAAATTTCAATAAAAATTGTAATATTTTAAAATATCCTCGAGAACTCCCTGACCCTATAAACTTTAATCCACCACGATTTTATAAATCTTTTGTTAAACTTTACGTTTCTCAATTAGTCAGACATACAACTCCTTCATGAATTACATCCCTTGTCTTTTTTATATTCTTATATAAATAGAAGTTTTGTCCGTCTGTCAGTCACAATTTTTCTGTTAGTCACAATTTTTCTGTCAGTCACAATTTTTCTGTCAGTCATAATTTTTGTAAACGCAATTTGTCTCATTTTGAAATATCAGAGGTTTTAACTACTTTTAGAAATGGAAAATATTGCATGAACAGTAAATAATAAATTCCTAACACATAAAGCGGAAACTGAAACCTTGTGATCTTTAGTCTTAGGTCATACCAACTGACCTATTTGGATTTTTTTTTATAAATAAAGCTTAAAACATTACCATAACAAAATAATTAAAGCTTTGGAGTGACGTCATAGATTTATGATTTACGTCATGTTTCAAAACATGAATTCAAACATAAGTGATAATAAAAAAAAATAAATGAATGGGTAAACATTACATCAATATGGTTAGAAATTATTTTAATAGTCCAAAACAATTTATTTTGCTTTAACAACGTATTTCATGACTAAAACTTGATGAACAAGTTTGGCATAGACTTAAATTTATTTGCTAAATATAATTTGATTGCAGCGAGGATTGTGAATTTTATCAACGATTCCATGGGAGACAATTTTTGGATCACTCTGTACTATTCTGGGCCAGAGTGAACCTGTGAGTAATCCACAAAGCTCCCTAAAATCGACTTCACCATCAGATGCAGATGACAGATACTACCACTCTGGGTCAGAAAGGACCTGGGAATAATGACAACTAAAAGGTGACCCCACACTCCCCAAAGCTCCCTAAATTAGGGCCCAACAACCGGATGTAGTTTAAATTCACACTCTTTGTAATAAGCTGGAATGACAATAGAATACCGGAATCCAAAATGTCAGAATCACGAAGAGCGCCCCCCCCCCCCTAAAGTCCAACCCTGACTCACGTGATAAGGATGGCGACAATGTGGTAGTGTCAGAGCTATGTCGTCTGGAGCTCCGGTTCCTTGCAGGGTCGCCATGGCAGACAGGCTTCGCACCAAGCGAATTTAGGGCTGAAACCCAGTTAACAGGGCTCTGGTGAAAATCCAGGAGGAGTTGACACCAGGATCCGTCATCCTCTGGTCTGGTCGTCTCTGACTGTGTGTGTGTGTGGCAAGCAAAGACATGTCAGGTATGTGACCGCAAATCAATGGAGTGAAAGTGACAATGTTGCTTCTGGACCATTCATTTGAGTGTTCTGGGTCAAACCTTCCCCGACTTTGCATTCAACTGTTGAGTCTTGCTGCTCTTAGTGTCGCGGGGGAGGGGACCTGCAATCTTGCATGGATAATGCTAGCTGCGACCTACGAGGAGGACTTCATTCAGGCGAGACAATCCTGAGGCACGATCTTTGTGAGCGTTTTGCAGAAGTTTGACTCGCTTCACTGACAAACAAGTAACCAAATCACCAAGGGCATTAGCAAACGCAGTCATTCAAGTAATTCTCTTCTCCATCACAATTCCTGCCATTTCGGAATTCTTATGACAATTCTCTTTGCATATTCAATGAGATCAGATTGAACAACCGATTGAATCCAAAGAATGGAATATGCCTGAATCTTTCTTTGATATTTCAGTTGTTGACTACTGATTAAATTAACAAGATCCTTTTCTTCTTTGCCTGGCGGCAGAAATGGAACTATAAAGTCTCTGATGAAAAAACAAAAATAAATAAATAAAAAAGAGAGAATTCTGTGCCAAGAACAAAGAAATTAATTTATTCTTTTAAATATGCCATTGTTCCTTTTTGGGTTTGTTTAAAAGACTAATTACAGGTTGTTTTGGTACTTGAGGAAATTTCTCACCATTTTAGCTTTGTATTTTCAAGCTATTGATTAACGTGTTAATTTGGAAGCAGATCTGTAGATTCCAAGAAGATTTTCGATTATGGAATGCTAAAGGGTAATCTGGTGTCATTATCTATGAAATATCTGAAGATGAGTAACTACTGACTCAACGGGTCACCGATGGTCAAGTCAAATGTAAATATTTAAACAACAACTGAATATCTTTCATATTCTGTTATCTTACGTGACTAAATCGACTAATCTGCTATCTTCTCTCACTACTGCTCTCGGGGTTAAGCACTGTCATTAAACTTTATATTTATGATTTTAAATAAGTCATTGCTCTTGTGGGGTTGGTTTAAAAGACTAATTACAGATTGTCTTAGTACCCAGGAAATTTCCGACCATTTTCGTTTTGTATTTTCAAACTTCTGATTAGCGTGTTAATTGGGAAGCAGATCGTCGTCGTCATCATCATCATCAGTCTAACATCAGTTTTACATGCTGGCATGCATTGGACGGTTTTTAGAAATTGCTTTCCAGACTAACCTATCTCTGACCAGGTCTTTATTTATTCCAATTTCTCTCAACTCAATCCTTATCACTTCTTTTCATGTTTTCCTTGGTCTTCCCCTTTGTTTGGTTGTTTTGTTTTACGACATATCGACCATTTTCAGGTCATTTAATGCTGAATCCGGTCATTTTGGTGAAAGTTTTTATGCTTCAAGTTCTTTATATGTCTAAGTATTTATTCATGGTGTTTGGTTGAGTGAAAGGGGGAGGGGGAGAAATAGGGGAGAGGAGAGAAGGGAGGGAAATTGTTTTTTGTTTGGATTTTGCAGAACATGATTGAGTTTTGCAAAAGAAAAAAAAAACAATAAAACATTAATGTTTGATGCATTTTGAGTCAGGAGGTCAATCACTTCAGACAGCCTAATTTGGTAGCACCAGTAGGTTTTATTTGACCCATAGATGGGGCCCTTACAGGTACTACCACTCCGGGCCAGAGTGGACCTGGGAGCAATCGCAACTAAGAGGCAACTCCACATTCAACAGAGCTCCCAAATGGAGGCCTCACCACTGGATGTCTTTTAAGGTCATAACCAGGACCCTTCCCATGTGAAATGGACCTGCTACCTCAAATATTTTACATCTACTAACACACAAATTTTTATTTAACATGACCATATCATCGAAGTCTCCTGTTCTGAACACATCTCCCCATACTGTCTCGATTTAATATTTCTCTGAAGTCATCAGAACTAAGCCTGCCATAATACTCACATTGCACATCCATCGTATCATTCTCATATGATTTCTCTCCAATTATAGATTGTTTTGGTACCCAAGGAAAATTCTGACCATTTTCTGTTTTGTATTATCAAGCTTCTAATTAGCGTCTTAATTTGAAAGCAGACCTGTAGACTCCAAGAACATTTTCGATTATGGACTTGATTAATGTTGAAGAATCACTCATCATTACGATAAGGTAATTTCCTTGTTTATTGGTGCAAATTTCGAATTTGTCATGCATTACTTCGATAACAACTTATTTTGTACTAAAATCATGATTTATGTAATTTTCTTAAGTAAAATTAATAATTAACAAATATTAGCTTGTAATTGATATAATATTAATGTAATAATATCATTGTATTAACGGTTCCATTTGAGGAAAATTTTGACTGGACACACCATAGAGATATGAAGATCTACGAGAGCAATGTGTGAGAAATGGCTGGAAGACCATTGTATTTCTTATAAAAGTCGGATACCGAGGTTTTATTGCCAACTCAACCTCCGCATTCTTGAATAATCTTGGTCTTTCTCCATCAGACAAGAAAAATACATAAAGAAAACACAAGACAATGCTCTATCTCAGGGGCGGGCAACCTTTTCAAAGTGAGGACCAGATGAGACTTTTGGAAGGAGATCGCGGGCCGGAGTGAAAAACGAAATCTCAGAATTACTATATTTTGTTTACATGAATAAATTGTACAAAAATTGCATTGAACACTCTACAAATCTGATATTTTTTCTCAAGAGACTTCTGTATGTGATGTTATAAAAGGCGCCGACGAAGAGCCATTTTGGAATCATAAAAAATAATGACGGGGGAAGTAGCAAATTGATCCAGCATTCGTTTTGACACACCTCACATAAGTTCTGTTTCATGCCCTTTCCTCGTCTCTCGTTTCCTCTTTGCCTCTCTCTTTCTCTTCTTCTATTTTTATCTCAGGCCAAGGATTTGAAATTAATAGTTAAAGAAAAATGAAATATACATGCATCATCGCTCGCTGATAATTATACATTTTTATCCCACTGTAAATCTTAATCGAAACCTACTTTTACGTCTGTGTCACGAAATGAGATGAGTTTTACTGGGAGGTCCGCGGGCCGGATTGCAATAATAAAGCATAGCAGGGTGACGGGCCAGATGCTAAGCTTTCGCGGGCCGGATGTGGTCCGCAGGCCGGAGGTTGGCCGCCCCTGCTCTATCTGTATAAGCATGAATATGGCAATTCCAAAGAGTGACAAGAATCCAACAAAGTCTGATAGTATTGTGAGATACTGCGGGGGCGTTTTGGCTAGTGATAATGATGCTTCGGCATCCTGAAACCATGCCTGAACCCAGAGTCATCATCTGATGAAGGCTTTGTTGGAAGCAATGCTGCTGTACAAGCAACAGTTATTGTATAAACATTTTTATTTTAATCTGCTAAGGCATTTAATGCTTGTACTCCATTATCACACATATGAGTTGTCTGACCTGATGTCGCTAAGGTAAATAATTCCGACTTTATCCATTTTAAAATGAATTGTTCCAAAATCATAAATGACTAAAACATACAATTTAAAATAATAACATTTCAAAAAGTGATATTAGGTTTATTGATTTGACTAATATTTAGCTGACAATTACTTTGATGGTAAGAAAACAGAGCATATTTATTGTTTTAAAAAGAATTAAATTGCTACAATTTTAAATAAAGAAATAAAAGACATATTCGTTTTATTTATTTAAAGAATATTTAGCTGACTCTTACAATTATTTTATGGAAGAAGAAAAATTAATTTTTAAAATTCTATTGGCCCTGATTTATTGACCCATTTATTATTTCAGACAGAATATTATTATCAGGTTAGAAAGAAAGTAATGTCGTATTTTTTTACTTCATCACTTTGCAGCCTCCTAAGTTGTACACAGTTTTAGACTTTTTGGTGAATTGCTGTCTTAATATCTTGCTTTGCTTTTCAGATATAGTAATTAGTTGGAAAATTCCTGGTCTTTTGGCCAAGATCAAAGTGTAGTATGTGTTCCGATGGATACTGCACCCCATAAACTGGTATTGTCTTGGCCTTCGGGCTTGATTTACGCCGGTCTATGGGACGGTCCTGTGCAGTTCTAGGAGGTCCACACTCCCAGGCTTTGCCTCCCCTCTTTGGAGAAGAGTAAGTTCATTGCTTACTGCCTGAGGCGCCCCTACCGGGGAATGCCGACGAGACTGCCCAGGCAATTTTTAATGACCAGAGTGCTCACCTTTTCGGGCGCTGGCTTTTCAAATCCCACTTTCCCGACCTTGTGTCACATCTTACCTTGTGGGAGGAAGATAAATTTTATTAAGTTTAACGGTGTCAGCCGTCAAAAGAGTGATATTAGTGAGGAGCATCTGAGACATTGCATGCTCTATGAATTCAAAAAAGGAAATTCAACTGTAGAAGCTACAAGGAATATTGGAACTGTCTATGGGATAAATGTTCTGAATAATCGAAAATATCAACGGTGGTTTGCAAAATTTTCTTCTGGAGACTTTAACCTGTCAGATCGGCGACGTTCGGGAATACCAAAATTATTGATAAAGATGCTATTAAAGATGCCGTTGGGGGCCAATCCAAAGTTAACCAGCAGAGAATTAGCTCAACAATTCAATACAACCCATACCACAATTATTTCATATCTTCACGAGTTAGAAAAAGTTTCAAAACTTTGACCGACGCTCAACGAAATCAAAGATTGACTGTTTACACATCTTTGCTTTCCAGGAATCATTGAGAACCATTTTTGCAAAGAATTGTGACTAAAGATAAAAAATGAGTTCTTTACAAGAATACCAAATGCAAAAGGCAATGATTAAACCGAAACCAAAGGCCACAGCCTGTTCCAAAACAAGGACTACACCCAAAGAAGGTTATGCTCTCTTTATGGTGGGACATGAGAGGACTGATTCATTATGAGTTACTAGAGCCTTTTCAAATAATAACAGCAGTAAAATATTGTTCGCAGCTGGATGATCTAAGAATTGGTCTATCAAAAAAAAAAAATGACCAGCATTACTAAATAGGAAGAGTGTAGTGCTTCAGCATGATAACGCGAGACCTCACACCGCAAAACTCACTCAGGAAAAGGTCATGACTTTCAATTGGGAAGTTTTGCCTCATCCGCCTTATTCACCTGGCATTGGTCCATCCGACTACCATCTTTTCCGGTCGTTGCAGCATCACTTAAACAATAAAATTTATGAAAATGACGACCAACTCAAAAATAACCTAAATTTGTTTTTCACTCAAAAATCAGATAAATATTTTTAAGAAGGCATCAAGAAGCTAGTTGATTGTTGGACAGAAGTCATAGAAAATGAGGGAAATTATTGTAAAGATAAAAAAATGCCCTAATGTGAATGTTTCAGATGTAATAAATGTGTTGGACAAAAAGGACATTACTTTCTTTCCAACCTGATATTAACAGTAAATTATACAAATTGATGTAGAAAGCACCGTGGAATTTCCACGGGGTCCAACTAGTAATTGTTGTTTTACTTTAATTCACCCCCAAGCAAGGGGACACTTTGCCACTGAGTCGTAAGGGGCTACTGTGATTTTGGGATCATACCTACAGGGGTATCCTAAGTGGGGAGTTTAGCAGCGAGATGTTTGTTTACATTGCATTTAAATTTATGCATGTTAGTGCAGTCAGGGAAACAGGGAACAGGGAGGGGATTCCAAAAGCTAGCAGTTGAAGGAAAAAAGCTATTAGAGTAGAAAGCCTTCCTGCATCTGGGGATCTCTACAATGAAGGGATGGGATTTTGCTAATTGTCAGGTCGGTCAGGTGTATTTACCTTAAAAGGGAACAAGTGCAACAAGTTCGTCGGAGCACATTCCATTGCACTACTTGTAAAACAAGCACAGGGATGCAACATTAATATTACCGTAATAATCATACTGAAATTCAACATGGCAGAGTGTCTTCTTCAACAGAATCACAAAGGAGCAGGTAACTCTAGTTACTTCCGGTCTTAAAACACTTAAATATATAAGAAAATTGACAACATTTTTGAAGCACACATTAGAATGTATTAAAGCGAAATATTTTGAAAATCAACAATCGTGCAATTTAAATGAAAAATTCATTTATTTAATTTTTTTTTTTGCGATGTTATGCGATGTATAAGACAGTCTTTCCTGCAAAAAAAGCTTGCAAAAAAAAAAATTAAATAAATGAATTTTTCATTTAAATTGCACGATTGTTGATTTTCAAAACATTTCACTTTAATACATTCTAATGCGTGCTTCAAAGATGCTGTCAATTTCCTTACTTAAAAAAAGCGCCAATCTGCTCATAACATCGCCAGGACTACACTTATCCTAACGTCTTTAAGAACTTGACGTCTTTTTCTGCTCATATCGTGATTCGACCCCTCGGGGTTAATACCATCAAAATGAGGAGGAAGAAAAGAAGAAAAAAAACTATAAGACAGTCTCGCCTGACAAAGTTGTTCTACAACGAAAGCTTGCAAAAAAAAAAAAAAATTAAATAAATGAATTTTTCATTTAAATTGCACAATTGTTGATTTTCAAAATATTTCACTTTAATACTTAAATATATATTTAGCATATAAAATTAAAATCATAAAATTACGTTACTAATTTAATTTTTCATAGATAAATTATTATTACCATTTCTAATCACCTGAAGGAAAAAAAACACACACCGTTTATTTTTTATTATAGAGGGAATAATTACTTTCCAAATTAATTTCAGATGACTGAGTAAGTCAAAGGTTGTTGTTTGACTTGCTATTGCTTTCTCACTTCCCCTCATGGTTTCCTCGGAGGGTTAGAAAAAGTATGTGTTTTACTACTCACTGACTTTGCGCGACGGGATGGAAGTATATTTATTTATATGCAAATAAATACACATCGGTCGTTTTATAGAGTAGAGGATATACAAAAAATGATTATTAAGCTCCATTATGTTGAGCACTTTCAGAGTGATTGAATTGAAGATTTAAAGTTAACAACGTTGCGAAGTTCTCTCCCTTTAGGAGATTATGTCACTGTTTGAATCTCATTACTTGTGTTTACATTTAAAATACAAGATGTACTTCTCTAACATTTCAAAGGCGTGATCGCCACAACGGAGTAGCGGTAAGAAGCCAGGATTAAAAAATACTTAGATCTGGGGTGTGAATCGTCCGACCGGCGGTACGGTTACGTCATCTGTACTGACGAGTGTAAGGTAACACGAAACATATGTCTATGGATATTAAAAATATTTATTTATTCAATTTTATATATATATATAAGTCATTGATTAGATTGATATAAAGAAATACAACAACAGAGTGCTCAATTATTTAAGATTTTCAAAAATAAAAAATAAAACCATAATATTTATTCATTAATTGTGTTACAGAAGATCAAGTAAAATTAACACGGTACTATGTTGATTTGACTTGATCTTCTGTAACACCAATAATAATAATAATATATATATATATATATATATATATATATAGAGAGAGAGAGAGAGAGAGAGAGAGAGAGAGAAAGAGAGAGAGAGAGAGAGAGAGAGAGAAAGAGAGAGAGAGAGAGAGAGAGAGAATATCTCGTATATTGAGCATCAATTCTTTCATAATAGTTTCTAATTTAAAGGTATACATTATATCTTTATTTTCCTAAGATCCCCGACTGCGAATCAAAGGCGATTTGTGATCGGGGTTCGTGCCTTCCGACCGTTGAGAATTAGTTCCTAGACTGAAGATTGCGTTAGCATGAAACATTGATGTCTCTAGGTATTTAAAAAAAATAATTAATATTTATTTATAAAAATATTATTGTTTATCAGCCCCCCCCCCCCCCCACAAAGGCTGGGCACTCTCTAGTAGCTTTAAGTAGCAGTACAAATAGCTATATGCACGATCCGAAGCACCGCTTTGTAAGATCACTCTAACTGCCTGGTAAACAGTCGCCGATTCAGCTGTTTACAGTTAAAGTTCCTATATATTTACTAACTAATTGGCGATGGCCTGATGGATAAGATCCCCGACTATTAATCAAAGGCGATTTGTGATCGGGGTTCGCGCCTTCCGACCGTTGAGAATTAGTTCCTAGACTGAAGATTGCGTTAGCATGAAACATCGATGTCTCTAGGTATTTAAAAAAAATAATTAATATTTATTTATAAAATTATTATTGTATATATATATATATATATATATATATATATATATATATATATATATATAAATTCCAATATATTGATACAATGAACTTAAAACCAATATTTTTTCAAAATTGCTCAATACAAAGTAGAGCATTATAAATAAATCAAATTATATAAACATTAAAACAGCCTATGTGGATTACCTTGCGTTTCGATGTTAGTAAATCTTCTGGGACTGTAAAATCAGCTAAATATTATATTATCCATTTACTTTTTTCAAAGACAGTGGCTATCGGGGTGGCGGGGAAAAAGACTTTGTCATTTATTATCTTTTTCGCCGACCAGCAAAAAACAATGTACCGTTCCACACTGGAAGAGCATAAGTGTTAATCAGTTACATGCATAAACATACCCATGCCACACAGTACGTACAAAACTTTCTTACACCCCTCCCCACGGCCAGACACTACATATACTCGAATCTATAACAAGCAACCTAAATACAAATAACAATAAATCTACTCCCATTGGCTAGACATGGATAGAAAACCAATCGCCATCACATACATTTAACTGCATATTAAATATTTACATATACAGATTATCAGGGAAACAATTTGCAAGAACACACACCCATTGAATTACCTACTAGACACCATCATCGAGTGTCTTCGGTCTCTCTGTACAAGGGTTTGTCAGGACAACCTGACATGAGGATACTTCACCCTACAAATAAAGCCTGACTATTCAAAATAACAGTATTCGCAGCACAAATAAGATCCCTTCAGCACGGCTATACATTTGTTGATACTAGGAATAGTGCACCTTTTCCTAGTGACGTTATCGCAAGTAACAACAATTAGCTCGATACTCCACCAGACTAGATGAATTCTTGTCCTGGAATCCGGTACGACCAAGAGACCACAAGAAAGATATACTATGACATAGTTAACTGGTCAATTGGGGAGAGGAAAATTAATGTTCTTAACTTCTTTACTAACTCAACATTTGAGAAATAAAGGAGAACTTTAATAGAATATTCAAATATCTATGTATCTCATATAGAGATCAAGTGTTAGCCCCAGGAAGGGCCCCCTTGATTTCCGAGAACTTCGACTGAAGTAAAATTATACTTCTGAATTAATTATATATATATATATATATATAAATAAAGCGAGAGAGAGAGAGAGAGAGAGAGAGAGAGAGAAGTGCAGTTCCAACAAGAAAAATATGTATATTTAAAGTGAGGCTACCAACATTTGTAAAAGACTGTTTTCAATAATTGTTTATTATTTTATTATTTTATCATTTTATAACGCGTTTTGAGCATTTGTACTCTCTTCAGATATATTTTCCAATAAAATAATAAACAATTGTTGAAAAATGTTTTTTTACAAATGTTGGTAGCCTCACTTTATATATATATATATATATATATATATATATATATATATATATGTATGTATATATAAAAGAGAGAGAGTGAGTATTTGTAAAAGAATTGACCAGCATGCTCAACAACTATTGTAAGATTATTTATACAAATATTCAGTTGGCCATGATACCGTCGCTTCTCAAGAGATTCCATGAGCTTAGTCCGATGAACTATCTAAAGGCAGGAGAGCTTTGTTTTATTCCTCTTTTTCTAATTTGGCCATCTGACGATCAAGATCATGTGTTGACTTTACGCCTAATCTCGTGAAACAGACATTATTATGGTCAACTGAATATTCATATAAATAATAAAAAAATATTATGCTCTTATGATATCATATGAGTATATATGTGCCTATTTTTGGTTGAACAACAGTTATCTTTGTAACCATTTGATAATTTCTTGATTAGTAAAAAAATCCCTTTCCATTAGAATTATATACTTCTGATGAAATGAAAGCACTGGGTACACAAGAAGTGCAGTGGAAGTACTGGCAGGTTGAGAGAGGATAACCAGTTTATGTGCAAGAAGTGTAAGACAATGGAGATGGATAAGAACTCCAGTGGAAAAAATATATCTGGATGGTGACGCTATTGAAGTTGTCAAGAAGTTTTGTCAACGTGGTTGTACAATTGGAGCACAGGATGAAGCAGTTCAGTTCAGAGAACTTCTGCCGTTGCTAACCAACAGAGCGTTACCAGGGTCGACCAAGGAGTCTATCAGGCATGTGTACGCAGTGTGATGATGTATGGAAGTGAAACCTGGTCAGTGAGGGTTAAGGAGATGCATTTAATGGAGAAAAATGGTACGAGAATGATACGATGGATGTGTAATGTGAGTCTTAAAGACAGGCTTAGATCTGATGACCTCAGAGGAAGATTAAATATGGGACAGCATAGGGAGATGTGTGTAGAACAGGAGACTTCGGTGGTATGGCCACATTGAAAGAATGGATGAGAGTTCTTACTTCTTGGATCAATAAATGTAGAAATGTTAAAGTAACAGGTCCAGTTCACAGGGGAAGGCCAAAGAAAACACGGGAGGAAGTGTTAAAAATGGACTTGAGAAAAAAAGAGATACATAAAGACTTGGTGAGAGGTAGGTTAGTTTGGAAGTCAATTTTTCTTAAAGTCGTATGTAAAACTGACGTTAAACCGATGATGATGATGATGAAAGGGCTGGTAAATCAGTGCAACTTTTTTATGAAGAGCAAATATTGAGTCATCATCATCATCATCACATAAAGTGTGTCTCATCTATTTAATATAAAACGAAAGAAAACAAATAAAAGACATTTTTGACTCATCACAATTTTCCCCCTTCTCTTTCTCTACAAGTGCGTGTGTGTGTGTATTCCTTCAAAGAGCTGCCGGGGTCGTACACTCAAAGATGCAAGCCACGGATAATCACTGACGTTTATTAGTCCTTATTTGGAAAGAAATATTATTTTTATATAAATCATCCGGATCAAAAGACCAATCAATAACAAACATTATCTTAATAATTGAATCTTAGGAATGTAGAAATATAAATATAAAAATTACATAAAACATCTTCGAACGGTGATCTTGAAGGAAGAAAACAGTGCGAGATATTCTGAAGATGCATCCGTTCAATCGGCATGCGCTGCGATGAAAATTTAGGTGTGACAGAACAAGAATAACGATATTTAAAATTTAAGTGTGACTCAACAAGAGAAGGTAGCCTTTGGGGTGGTTATTTAATACCAAAATAAGACCGTCAAAGTCTGGGTCATACTTGTTATAAGCTGGTTCCCTGTCGGTCTGAGGTATAGCCCTGTGCAGTTCTAGCAGGTACACCCTCCCGAGCTTTTTAAGAAGGGGTTAATTTATTGATAATCGCCTACCGGGGAATGCCGACGGGGCTGCCCAGGCAATTTTTTTTCAGCCAGAATGCTCTTTCTCTAAGGCGCTGGCTTAAAATGCCACTTTCCCGACCTTTCAGTAACATCTTCCTTCCGTGGGAGGGAGATAAATAATCCAGGGAGGAAGGTGTCATTTCAAATTTAAGTGTGTCAGAAGAAGAAAAGTGTTTCTTCAAATTTAAATGTGTCAGAACAACTAAAATGCTAGTTTCAATTGAAGTGTGGCCGGACTATGAAAGTGTTATTTTAAACAGTGTTATTTCAAATGAAAGTGTTATTTAAACAGTGTTATTTCAAATGAAAGTGTTATTTTAAACAGTGTTATTTCAAATGAAAGTGTTATTTTAAACAGTGTTATTTTCAAATTAAAGTGTTATTTTAAACAGTGTTATTTAAAAAGAAAGTGTTATTTTAAACAGTGTTATTTCAAATGAAAGTGTTATTTTAAACAGTGTTATTTCAAATGAAAGTGTTATTTTAAACAGTGTTATTTCAAATTAAAGTGTTATTTTAAACAGTGTTATTTTCAAATTAAAGTGTTATTTTAAACAGTGTTATTTTCAAATTCAAGTGTGACACGTCCTAAATGTTGTTAAAATAAAAACCATGATGAGACTAGTAGTCTGAATAATTCAAATTATGAATAAGATCCATCTATTCAATCTTCATTTTTTATTTACCGCCTCTGCAGGAAGTTATACACATGGTCAGGTGGGGGGTTAAAAAGCCAGTGCACTAGGTGAAGTGCACTCTGGCCTACAGAATGCATGAACAGCCCTGTCAACATTTCCCGGTGGGAGCCTCTCAGGCGATTAGCAATATATTAACTCCTTCTCAGAGAGAAGGTAAAGCCTGGGAGGGTGGACCTCCTAAGATTGAACAAAAAACAGCAACAAAGCCATTGTCGGACTGATTATCGAGGACGTATCTCCGACTGGTACAAACAATACCTATTCAAGCTGTGCCAGGTTATAACATAGAAACTATGTTTAATTATGAAAATGCTATTTCAGACTTGAAGTGTGACAGACGAAGAAAAATGCTTTTTGGAACTGAAGTGTGACAGATGTACAGACGAATCAAGCCTCTTAGAATTCAGAGACATATCTAAAAAAAAAAAATAAATAAATAAAAATAAAAGTTGCATAAAGAAAAAAAATGAGATTTTAGAAGTTTAATGAAATTTATGAGGCAATGAATTTATCGTCCGTTCACAAATTTTTAATCATCCCTGCAGACACCAAGTACTAGTAGATGGACTCGAAGTTGCCCGGATGTAAACTACAGTGAAAACTTTTGTGTAAATGTATACACGTCTCAAGTGGTTTGCATAGGTGTGATGAAAACATAAAAAGACAATGCAACCGTCCAAGCGACTAGCTAGACGCACCAGGGATTTGCCAGCTTATGGCGACCACATCCTCGTCGCAAAAGCACCAACCAACCTCATATAACCCAACTTCTGTGTGCCTGTCTAAACTTTTAAAATACACTTGCTTGCTCTCTCTCTCTTTCTCTCTCTCTCTCATATATATATATAATTTTTTAAATTACGATTTATCTCACAGATCAAACATTACATCGGGTTTCATGCCTACGGGAAGCAACAATTATACGTTGCTTTCGTTGTAGTTGAGTTTTGAACTACATCAAAAGACACAGCTGACAAAACCTGATGTAATATAAGATCATGGGTGTTAGTCCTAACTTTAAAAATTATATTTCACACACACACACACACACATATATATATATATATGTAAAGAGAGAGAGAGAGAGAGAGAGAGAGAGGGTAACTTTATAAAAATCGGCCGATATAACCTTCGACATTCTTTAGGTGCATCATGTTGAATGCAGAAATCTGTATGAAACTCGCGGCACAACGGATAAAAGTGGCAAGTCATAATCAGTTCTAAGTGACAGTCTTTGAGAGGTTGAAGGTTCAATCTTCAGTAGGGACGATACTAAGAATACAATTACGAATTACTTAAGACTTTTACCCAGTCATGACTGATGGAACGAGAGAAAGATGGATTAAATAAAGGATTCAGTTTGAAATTTTGTACAGATTCCCAGGTTCGATAGAAAGATTCCCGAGTTCGACAAGACGTACCTGAAAAAGTTTGGAGGTTACATCGGCTGAAATGTTGTAAGAATGACATCCAAGATGAGAACAGTAGTCCAAATAATACAAATACAGGCCCGGCGGGACAGTTATAAAAGTGGGGGGGGGGCTCTCCTAAAAAGTGGGGGGGGCCCGATTAAACACATGCATATATAACTTCATTATTGATGACCGTAAAGTGGGGGGGGGGGACAAGTAAAAAAGTGGGGGGCTTGAGCCCCCCCCCCCCCCCCGGTGCCGCCGTCCATGAATTATCAATCTTAATTCTGAAACATAAAGGAGTTTAAGATTAAAATAATAAAAATTTTAGCGGGTTTGAACATTTTAATTCATTTTTATTTCTTTTTTGGAATATTATCAATCATGCAACACATTTTCAGATTATAATTAAAAAAACATACCTGTTTAATTTTTAGATGAGGGTTCTTTTGCCACGTTAATTTAACATAAATAGGGCTCTCTTTGGTTATTTTCATTTACATTATGTCTAAATTAACGGTGAACATTTTTTTTTATCTATTTATAAAAAAAAAGTTTTGATCAAAAATGTAGGAGGGAATAACTTTACTTTATATATTAGACAGTCATTTTAAGCCTTTCTATGATGTTATTTTAGAAATAGATAGCACTCAACCAGGAAGTGTAAATGAAAATGACCAAATAGCGACCTATTTACGTTAAATTAATGTTGCCAACAGACCCCAACTAAAAATAAAACAGATATATAGTTTTTGGCACTGATATCGAATATGAACCAGTTTCCGGGAACTTTGCGTCGGCAGCGTTCGGTCATGTTATGTAAACACCCGAAAGATGCCGAGGCAATTAGCCAATCAGCTGGCAGACGACATTGAAGGAATGCGGTGTTGGATCACTGAACATGCAGACCGATTGGAAGAATTGTTTTGAGGGAAGTCTGCGAAGACCATTTGTTACAAAATCCTCATCAGATCAGAGGCCCAGGGCATACGGTTGAGATAGACGAGTCTCTGTTTAATGCTAACCCTAACCCGACTGATCAAAAAAGACAATGTCAAAAAAGTCCCCCCCAATTATTTTTCAGTTTTAAGAAACACAAAAAAAAACAACTTTTTAACCAGTTTACTGAATACAAAAAGAAATGCAAAAAAATATAATAAAAATGCATTTATTAACAATTGTTTAGCATTGTTTTGTTAAAAAAATATTTATTACCATTGATTTAGCTATGTTTTGTTCATTTTTTTGTTATTTGCTCTCTTTCTTTGAAAATAAAACTAAAAAAATACGACGCAGCAACATATCGAAGTTATCGTCTGTCAACATTCTTTTGGGTGTTTACGCAACATGCCCGAATGCTGCCGACGCGAAGTTCCCGCAAACTGGTTCATATTCGATATCATTATCTATTTTTTTAAATTATAATCTGAAGATGTGTTTAATTGATTGTATTACAAAAAAAAAAAAAAATTTATACAAATTTTAGAACCTGATAAAGTTTTTATTTGTTTTAATCTCCTTTGTCCATTAGTCAGGCGCAAAAGTACCACCAGTGGGTGGCCTTGTTTCTTGACTAGGGCAATGAACGCCGTCATACCCTTGATCTTTCTTTCTCTGGACAACATGGGAAATGGGGATACCTGTTTGTCACTTAATCTCGCATGACTAGTCTGGGCTGCTCTTATTCTTACAGGTTGAGGGTACAGGTGCGACAGTTTATTTGACTGCTGTTTTCGACTGGTAGTACAGAAGTCCTAACTCTTAGGTAGCAATAGGAACGGTTGCTCTATTAACAGTTGTATAATATTGGGGTAACTATAGTGCCATGTAACGCATGGAAAAAGACTCTGAATTTATTTCCGGTGGGTATTCCCGAGGCTACAACCTCATAGATACAGATTCGGTTACTAGTCTACTTGTGTGCACTTTGTTGTTGACATCGAACACCCACATTGTCGAAACCCCCCTCTATCAAAACAAAAATGAAAAAGTAGAACATAAATATAAGATGTTTTCCCACTTTACCATATTTTGTTATATACGTAAAATTTCAAAGGAAAGTGACGGTCCTTTCATCTCCTATCTGGGATCTACTGTAACTCTCCCACTCGATACCGTCACAAATATTTAATAGGATAAACGTTCAGTATGCATCGGTCGCACACCTTGTCTCTTATCGGATACAATCTTCCTTTTCATTTGCTACAGAACAATAAAAATGGCGTTCGATTTGTTTTCATGCCCTATTGAAAATAAGTTTTCACTTTTCTACAAATATATATATATATATATATATATATATATATATATATATATATATATATATATATATAGAGAGAGAGAGAGAGAGAGAGAGAGAGAGAGATAATAAATATTAATAAATATTTGTTATTGTTTATTATCTATGTACGTATACGTTTCGTCCTTAATAATCGGGACTCATCAGCATAGAGATATGACTATTCACTACCGGTTCATGCGATTCGACACCCCGGATTACGAGTACTTTGCAACTCAAATCCGACGCCTTAACCACTCGGCCAATTTTGAACAGCGAATAAACGGTGATAATTTTAACACTTAACGTCTAGAGCGTTCGACTTTTTTTTATTAAAAGGAACGATGCATTTAAAGCTAGTGACGTCATGCTGTGTTAATACTACACTTACAGTGCTCTACTAGACGGGTTTTTCTAGGAGCTACAAATAATAAATATATATATATATATATATATATATATATATATATATATATAACTGTGCTCAGTTATTTAAAAAAAATGGTTGCATTATTTTGCTCATGGTGTTATATATATATATATATATATATAACCTCATGAGCAAAATAATGCAGCAAATTAAAAAAAAAAATAACAGAGCACAGTTATTTATTATATCAGGCTGTTTAAACAATTTTATGCAAATTAGATATTTTTCCTTTTTTTTTTACTGATGGTTTACCACCGATCAAGGCCCGAGGGCCACTCGAGGATAAGAGTTAAAGAGATTGTCAGTTGGACGATGATCGTCACCACGAAAGGATTGAAAACAATGTATGGAATCGGCAGAAGATTATTTAAGAAGACATAAATTATCAAAGAGGACAGCTCAACAACTATTTGTTTACATTAGATATTAGATTTGAAGACGACCATGTTGCAGTCGGTTGTGAAGCAGACTCATGGTATCTCGTTCCATAGAAGGGATGTTTTAGGAAATAAACTTTGTTCCGTTTGGGTTTTAGTACAGAGAGAGAGAGAGAGAGAGAGAGAGAGAGAGAGAGAGAGAGAGAGAGAGAGAGAGAGAAGGAAAACTTTTGCTGTGGTTGTAGATAGACGCATTCTTGCGGTGACTGTTTCACAGAGAGGGGGTCAGATACTGGAGCTCAGTCGAGCACCTACCATGAACATAACGATACAGTAAAGAGAGGCTAGCACATCTTTTCTGCGTGAAAGAAGCTGAAAGGACGAGAAGAGATTACCCCCCACTAGATTGTTAAGTCGATTTTGTATTTTGTTAATAGTTACATAATAGTGTCATTGAATATAGTAATTGTAAACCAGTACTGTTTTTTTTTATAGGAGTTCAAACTTTCAATTTATAAAAGAAAAAAGAATATATTTATAACAGGCTCCGAAAATGTCTGCTGTTTTAATATATAAAAGCACCATGAAATTTAGTGGAGCCGGTAAGCGAAAGAAAATATTTATTGTTTTTATGAATATATGTTATGTAGCATGTATTTGATGCATGAATTTAGTATTCATTAAGTTAAAAAATTACGACTAATGAATATTCTGTGTTTGCTTAAAGTCAAATAATACGATTTAGTGTAAGAAAATGTCAATGACTATTTACACATTTGCGCATCCGTAGAGTTTACAAGTGGTGAAACGAAAATTATTTATCCTACAAAATATTTGAACCAGGTGATTCGAATAGCGGTCAAAAGACTTCTGACTGGTAGAGAGGTATCTCCTCAGACTATTTCTATGACATTACTAATCAAAACAAAACAATGTTAGTCGGATTTAATGTAAAAAAAAAAGTTGGAAATAAAATTACTTTTTGATCAGAATCTGAAATATGTGCACTATCTTACATATTGAGATTTTTATGCAGCCTTTTTATGAAGCTATACCGGTCAATCAAATAGGGGAAAACCTCACTTTACTTTATATATTAGATGTATATACACATATTTATAGGGCAGGTGAAACGCTCTTTAGTCTTGGTAGGCAATCACCTAGAGATGGTATCTCGATAAAAGTACTGGTCCCCATCACCACACTGGGTTGGCGTCAGGAAGGTGATCCGGTCTATAAACAATCTTGACTTAACTAAGGAAATGACTTCAAAAGAAAATCTGTTGCATTTCAGGTTAGGTAGTTTGAATAATGACTTGGCCAGAGATTGGTTAGTTTGGAAGTAAATTTCTAAAAGCCGTCCAACACATGCCAGCATGTAAAACGGACGTTAAACCGATGATGATGATGGTGATGGTGATGGTGATGGTGATGATGATGATGATGTAATAGTATACACACAAACAGGATTTGATGAAAAAAAAAACTTTCATTTATAATAGAAACTTTGCAGTTTGTCAATACTCAGAATACATCATGTTTTGAACTTATGGAGAAAATCAAATAGAAAAAGTCTGAGGACGAAAGGAGATCGATATTAATCTTCAAATGATTCATCGATAGTTTTCAAGCAAATTGAAACTCACACGAAGAAGTGCCAAAAAATGCTTGGTTTATATTAAAAACGTTTTCATTAACAAAAACGACTAAACGTTGTTTTTTAAATATCACAAATCTCGGAGGCGAATCATTTTCTTTGTTGCATCTTAAGAGCAGAATTGTTAGGAAAACAGGACGAGGTCCGTTCTTAAGATACGTCCATTCAATCTGCGCGTTTAGCGATGGAAATGCTATTACAAATTCAAGCGCCATAAGGTGGTCGATGGAGGAACAGAGTCTCTTATTCGTGGACACATCAAAATTGCCATTAAATTCTTAAGCATGACAGACTGGTGAAAATGCTATTTCAAGTTTAAGCATGACAGACTTACGAAATGCCTTTTCGAAGTAACGCGTAAGATCAACAAAAATGCTTTTTCAAATGTGTGACGGACTAACAAACATCACTATTTCAAAGACAAGAGTGACGGATCGACGAAAATGCTTTGTCAAATTTAAGAATGGGAACAACGAAAATGCTTTTTAAATGTAAGCGTTCACAACCAACGAAAATTCTATTTTAAATTTAAGTATAACAGACCAACTAAAATTATATTTCAAACTTAAGCACAGCAAACAGACGAAAATGACTTTTCAAACTTAAGCATGACAGATCGATAAAAATGCTATTTAAAACTTGATAATGAGAAACCGACGGGAATTTTAAGCATGATAAATAAACGAAAATGCTATTTCAAACATAAGGTAATAAATAGACGAAAATGCTATTTAAAACTTTTGCATAAAAGACAGATAAAAATTTCAAATGTAAGCATTATAAACAGACGAAAATGCTATTTAACTTAAACGTGACAGATTAACGAAAATGCTATTTCAAACATTTATGCACCACAGACTAAAGATAATGCTATTTCAAACATTTATGCACCACAGACTAAAGATAATGCTATTTCAAACATTTATGCATCACAGACTAAAGATAATGCTATTTCAAACATTTATGCATCACAGACTAAAGATAATGCTATTTCAAACATTTATGCACCACAGACTAAAGATAATGCTATTTCAAACATTTATGCATCACAGACTAAAGATAATGCTATTTCAAACATTTATGCATCACAGACTAAAGATAATGCTATTTCAAACATTTATGCACCACAGACTAAAGATAATGCTATTTCAAACATTTATGCATCACAGACTAAAGATAATGCTATTTCAAACATTTATGCACCACAGAGTAAAGATATTGCTATTTCAAACATTTATGCATCACAGACTAAAGATAATGCTATTTCAAACATTTATGCATCACAGACTAAAGATAATGCTATTTAAAACATTTATTCACCACAGTCTAAAGATAATGCTATTTCAAACATTTATGCACCACAGACTAAAGATAATGCTATTTAAAACATTTATGCACCACAGACTAAAGATAATGCTATTTCAAACATTTATGCATCACAGACTAAAGATAATGCTATTTCAAACATTTATGCACCACAGACTAAAGATAATGCTATTTCAAACTGAAGTGTAAGAGACTGACAAAAATGCATTTTCAGTCTTAAGAATAACAGACTGACGAAAATAAATTTTCAAACTTAAGCATAGCAGACCTATGAAAATGAACTTTCAAACTTAAACATGGTAAATTAACGAAAACGATTTTGTAAACTTAGGCATGACAGATCGACGAATATGACATCTCAAACTTAAATACGATAGACAAATGAAAATGTATTTTTAAAAGTAAACATGACAGACCAATAAAAATGTATTTTTAAAAGTAAGTGTTGTGAAGTTGTCCCACAGTAAATAATAAATAAAGGAAGTCAAGTCGAGGGTTGGTTTAACAAGTGTATTAACAAAGTAAGAAACTGACTAGCTCTTGGCTAGACAGTTACAAGACTGTGCTTTGTCTTCTGGTGACTCGCACTATTTATAGTGACAACCGGTGTTGTTTCTCCTGTGTAAGAACGGCCGGTGTAACAGTAAGCATGACAAACCAATGAAAAATGTATTTTAAAAAATAAGCGTGACAGGCCATCGAAAATGCATTTTTACAAATAAGCGTGACAGGCCATCGAAAATACATTTTTACAAATAAGCGTGACAGGCCATCGAAAATACATTTTTAAAAATAAGCGTGACAGGCATCGAAAATACATTTTTAAAAATAAGCGTGACAGGCATCGAAAATACATTTTTAAAAATAAGTGTGACAGGCCATCGAAAATGCATTTTTAAAAATAAGCGTGACAGGCATCGAAAATACATTTTTAAAAATAAGCGTGACAGGCCATCGAAAATGCATTTTTAAAAATAAGCGTGACAGGCCATCAAAAATGCATTTTTACAAATAAGCGTGACAGGCCATCGAAAATACATTTTTACAAATAAGCGTGACAGGCCATCGAAAATACATTTAAAAAAATAAGCGTGACAGGCATCGAAAATACATTTTTAAAAATAAGCGTGACAGGCCATCGAAAATACATTTTTAAAAATAAGCGTGACAGGCATCGAAAATACATTTTTAAAAATAAGTGTGACAGGCCATCGAAAATGCATTTTTAAAAATAAGCATGACAGGTCATCGAAAATGCATTTTTAAAAATAAGCGTGACAGGCCATCGAAAATATATTTTTAAAAATAAGCGTGACAGACCATCAAAAATGCATTTTTAAAAATAAGCGTGACAGGCCATCGAAATTGCGGTTTAAAAACTTTTTCAAATATAAGCTGATAAACAGAGGAAAATCCAATTGAAAATTTAAGTGCGACATATTAACAAAAATTCTATTTCAAACATTTATGCATTATAAATGAACAAAAAGGCGTTTTTAAATATAAGCATGACAGACTGATGAAAATGCATTTTCTAAATTTAGTGTGATAGACCAACGAAAATGCCATTTCAAACATAAAGCGAGTAGAAAGTAGACCTCAGCTTCATTTTCGGCAGCTGCGCAACTCTCACTTCCCCCTAGTTCTCAAATGTCATGAGCGATGTTTCTGACAAAGGGGGAAGAATTGCTGTTTTCTTGTTGGTTATTGTTTTGAGTGGGTGGTATGTGGAGATTTCTAATCTTCTGAAAATATTCTATCATCATTCCACAGTCAATCTATCCATCTTGAAAACCATTATTCTAGAGTGGTTTGGAGCTTGATAAGTGGTGACTCATTGGTATATATAAAAAAAAGTTATGACAGACCGACAGACACAGCTTCTCATAGAGATACGAGGATGCATCTAACCGCCGATGAAGAAAACGAAAAAAGACAAAGAAGCGAAAAGTTTTTCGAACAATGGTAGATGCGAGAAGCAATAGATAAGTCAAAGAAAATTATTTGCCTGATTTGAGAGCAACAGGTTCAAAAAGAAAACCATTCATCGCCATTCTTCGGACAATAGAACGAACTAAAAAGAACGAGGCCAATCAATAATCCAAGACATTTCCTAAATTGATGGCACTGAGGTCTCATGGAACAAATCCATTCCTTTTTTTATGGATTATGTATACTAGGCCATCCGTGACCCGTTGGGTCACTATTTGTTATATATATATATATATATGAGGATAAAATGCACGATATATCATAAAATGAAATGCCGATGTGTGAGAAAAAGACAAACGGAAAAACAAATTTAAATACAGGAACAAATCATCAAGAAAAGTTCTGTTAATCTGAACGAAACCGGTAAAATCTCTCGTTTCTTGATGATTTTTTCCTGTATTTAAATTTGCTTTTCTGTTTGTCTTTTTTTCACACATCTTGTCTTTCACGGCATTTCATTTTATGATATATCGTGCATTTTATCCTCATATATATATATATATAAATTTGGGAAAGTTCATTTTTTAAGCATCTTTTAAATTTTAAACATAAAGATAGAGGCAAAATTCCTTCATAAGAAACCATGTGTTAGATGCAAATATTTTTTTATTAAATCAAAATCAAAATAAATTTTTTAATTTTTTATCTAAAGCTCTGTCGAGGCTTGTTATATCAAGCGAAATATTAGATAAAAAAAGTCAAGATGAAGAAAAAAATGTTTTTATTTTTTATTTCTATTTAATAAAAAAATATCTGCATCTAACACATGGTTTCTTATGAAGGCATTTTTCCTCTATCTTTATGTTTATATATATATATATATATATATATATATATATATATATATATATATTAAATAATTGGAATTTACAAAATGCTTTAATAAATATTTGGAAATTTCATTATTTTGCTGAGTTTTTATTTATTTAAAAACAAATTCAATAGGGTATTTAGATTCCTTGAAAAATGTAACACTTATTGAAACTTATTTGAATGTTCTAACTGTTAACATATCAATTTCTATAACACACAAACAAACATTGACTTTTATATATATAAAAGAGTCCAGTTACAAAAGTTTTTTTTATTTTGACAACTGCAGAAATCCTGACAAAAAATAGTGTATGGGACTTCTGCACAGATCAATCTACAGAGGAGCGACTTATCACTAGAAGAGTTGGACGGCCATGTCCACCAGTTTCACTTGACCTTAGAGTTATTTATATTTCAATTATTTATTTATTATTTATTTTCCTGATTAAATTTTAAGGACATATGTATTTTGTTTTTTGTTGCATTGATAATTGAAGGAGTCGGGTGGACGAATCTCTTGATTGTACCTCACCCTTTAATAATATTTAGCGGGAGGTGTGTAAATATAGGGTTAGTATGGTAAATCTCTAATTTAGAATTCGAGTTAGGCTGCGTGTCCCGGCAGTGATGTCACACAGGCAGGAAGCCGTCAGTCTTACATGGCAAATGAGCAGGAGATATCTTTCTCTTTTGACTGAACTAGCAGAGAGTGAGAGAGAGAGAGAGAAAGAGAGAGAGAGAGAGAGAGAGAGAGAGAGAGAAAGAGAGAGAGAGAGAGAAAGAGAGAGAGAGAAAGAGAGAGAGCAGTGGGAGGGGTTTGGTGTTTTATGCATATATAATATGCATATATAGCAGAGAGTGAGAGAGAGAGAGAGAGAGAGAGAAAGAGAGAGAGAGAGAGAGAAAGAGAGAGAGAAAGAGAGAGAGAGAGAGAAAGAGAGAGAGAGAAAGAGAGAGAGAGAGAGAGAGAGAAAGAGAGAGAGAGAGCAGTGGGAGGGGTTTGGTGTTTTATGCATATACGTATACATTATGAAGAAAGAATAAAATCCCAAAAACTTTTTTAAAACCCAATTTCATTTGTAGATGTTGTTTTATTAATATCGTTTATGAAAGCTTTTAATGAGAAGAAGAAGAAGACAACGTCAGAGAAAAGAGACGATGGGAACCTCATCACCACTGCGACTATAGAAATTCAACCAGCTGATTCTGCCGACAAAGTGGACGCACTGTGAGGATTGAAGAACACTGTAGCTATGCTACAACCTCGCTCCCTTCAAAGTGTTTATATATATACTAACGGGATCATGTGGAAATCCCACGGTTGCTTTCTTCAATGAAATTTAAATTTTTGAAAGGGGTTCAAAATACTATGAAGGGTCAGAAATACTTTAATTTTATAGTAAACTAGCTGTATCTACCTGACGTTGCCCGGGATTCAGTGAAGTCATTTTAGTTTTAATCTTTGTTTGTTTGCACATCTTTTTAAAAACTTATACAAAGAAATAAAAAAAAATTTAGTTGTAAAGGAAACAACTCTTTTCATATTCGTCAATTAAAAACATGAATTATTCATTACCCTTGCTGATTTTGATTTTTCGGTCATAATTAAAAAATGTTTACATATCAGTTTTCTGGGTCGCAACACATAATTTTAAAATAAATAAACTGTAGCAAAATACATTAGTGCCAATAACATGGTAAAACAATAACAAATGAAAATTCGTTTATCAGCATCAATGGTTTAATGTGTCAACTTAAGTGCTATTTAGGTCCAACTTTTTAAATCGCAGAAGATAACTTTATATGATAAAATTATAAGCAAAATATTCGTTTTTAGCTTTTATCTATATTAATAAAATTATGAGACAACCTCACACGTGTGATACTTTGATTATTACACATTGAATTATTATTTTTCTATTTACAATTAATCGAATATTTATTGAAATAAAAAATTCGATAGCAAACGAAATTTTAAAAATCCTATTCAAGAAATCAATTTAATTCTGTAAAAGTCCAACACGATGTATTTCGGTTTCCTCCCTTCCTTCGCTCGCATATCAGATCGACAGTACGTAGTCAATTTTTCCCCTCACTGCATTCGTTACTTAATCAGTATGCTCGCTCTCTCTATCTGCTTGTTGAGTCATACCAAAGACTCAAAAATGTTAGTTGATACCCCCCTTTCTAAACACTCGGCATGATAAGGTGAGGAGTAGGGGCAAGTGGAGCTATCCAGAGAACGGAGTGGCACCCTCCCCTACATTTTAATGTAGTAGCCAATGGAAAGAGAGCCTTCGGGTTGCCCTCATCTTTGGTCGATCCATTGATTTTTTTTTTTTATTAATACTACTATTGCGTCGGGTTTAGATGCATTACATCTCTTTTGATTCAGAGCATTTGTATTGGCAACATACGACCGTGCTAAGAAACTAAGAGGTGTACACACAATTATTCTCCAGATATTGATTTAGAATATCAAATGAAGACATTTCTCCTTCTTTTTCTTCTCATTATAACTTCATTATTTTCACCAAAGTCGTATTAATCTTAGAACTACGTTAGAACTGTTAAATAAAGACATTTGCTGTTATTATTATCATCATCATCATCATTATTATTATAACTGCAGTATGTTCACCAAATCCGTGTTAGTCTTAGAACTTTAATAACGAAAACTATTCTCTCTCAGATTCTTTTCATATTCCCATCTTAATCCAAGAATTTTATAATTATAGCATTTCCTGCAGTTTCGCGTGGAATACAAAAAGTCGTTTACATTGGAACACACAAAAGTGATTTTACAATGACAAAAATATCAGAAGTGGAAAAATTCATAAAAGTTTCAAAATGGAATTGAAACAAATTTATGGTAAAATTAAAAATTGGCCGATATTTCAATCTTGGAGAAAGAAATAGATTTTTAAAAGGAAACAAAAGCCGATATTCTTGAAATGTGTCCATTCAATTTGAGAGTTTAGCGATTGAAATGCTATTTCAAATTGAAACATAACAAACCAAGGAAAATGGTATTCCGAATTCAAGCATGACAGACCAAGGAAAACGGTATTCCGAATTCAAGCATGACAGATCAAGGAAAATGGTATTTTTAATTTAAGCATGACAGACCAAGGAACATCGTATTCAAAAATTAAGTATGACAGACCAAGGAAAATGATATTCCGAATTCAAGCATGACAGACCAAGGAAAATGATATACCGAATTCAAGCATGACAGACCAAGGAAAATGGTATTCCGAATTTAAGCATGATAGACCAAGGAAAATCGCATTCAAAATTGAAGCATGGCAAACCAAGGAAAATTCTATTCCAATTTTAAGTATTAGAGACCAAAAGTAAAAGAAAAAAATAGTATTCCAAACTTAAGCATGACAGACCAAGGAAAATAGTATTCCGAATTCAAGCATGACAGACCAAAAATAATGCTATTTCAAATTGAAACATGCCAGACCAAAAAAATTTTTTTTCAAAATTTAAGCATGTCAGACGAAATAAAATCCTATTTCAATTTACATATTACAAGTATATAAAAACAAATAAACAAATAAAAGATGCTATCCCAAATTGAAGCATGACAGACCAAAGAGAATGCTATTCTAAATTTAAGCACGACAGACCATAGGAAATGCTATTCCAATCTTAAGCATGAGGGACCAAAATAAAATACTACTTCAAATTGAAATATAACAGACCAACGAAGATGCTATTTTAAATTTAAGAGTGACCAACTGACGGACAGAGCTCCTTATAAAGATGTATGGACGCATAAAACATTCTATGCATCTATCTACTCTGTACGTTTAGTGACGAAAATTCTATTTCAAACTGTAGCGTTTCGGACCGACAGACAGAGCCACTTATAAATATACGTAGACACGTATATAAAAAAAAACATCACAGAAATTCTTGCGAATATGTTTCTACTAAAACCATTAAATTCATTGATTTTTTTTCAATTCCTTTATATATATTTTTTTTTTATTATTAAAAATAGGTTTTTCATTCGGAAATAAATTCAAGGAAACTAAAAATTATCAAAAACGAAAAGCAAGAAGAAAATCACAAAAACCTGATTGAAACAGAAGATAATGTCCTCCATCTTAAATTTTCTTTTTAAAAAAACATGTAAAACTCCGTATGAACAGAACGAAATAACACTAATAATAGCCCTAAATATTTTAAATTCTTACAGCTACGACGTTTCGTGAATTATATCATATTTATTTAAAATATGAAAAAATTAATTGTATACAAAATAAAATTTACATTATGTAAACAAATTCCATAGCTTTTAGTTATTCGAAAACAGAAATTTTCTCACCAAGATTGAAAAAAAAGAAAAAAAAGAAGTGTAATGCATTTTGAAAAAGAAGAATTATTAAAGAACTAACAGGGATACCCGGCGTTCCCTGGGTGGAGGGATAACATAAAATGTTGTAATATGGTGTTGAATTTGTAATGATGAAAGAGGAATTTTCCACAAAAAATTAGATTAAATAAGAATAACAAATTTCCACTAGAAGTTAAGATTATAATTAGGTTTACTTCCAGCAGCCTCATAACTCTCACTTGAAACTTGTGTTGCTCCGAATCAAAAGTATGTAATTTATTTAAACCCAACACAATAGTAGTATTAATAAAATAATTTAAAAAGTAAATGGATCGACCAGAGTTGAGGACTTTATATGTATAAAGGAATTGAAATAAAAAAAACTCAATGAATTTAATAGTTTTAGTAGAAAGATATTCACAAGAATTTCTGTGATCCTTTTTTTATGTATCTACAGATTTCTATAAGTGGCTGTCTGTCGGTTCGAAAGCTACAGAAAATTTTCGTCACTAAATGCACAGACTAAATAGATGCATAAAATTTTCTATGTGTCCATGTATCTTTCGTGTGAGAGACGAACGGACGTGTTTTTGGGGTACTTCACCCCTCGTTGTAGATTATAGATAATCCTTTTGTCCTCACATTCCATGAGCTATGTTTCCAAGAAAAAAAGGGGAAGAATTGTTGTTTCATTGAATTTCTCTGAAATTTTGCATGAAGTTGTAACTTTGGTCAGGTTAGAAAGTGACATTCTCCGATTTTTGAAAAAAAATCTGGTTAGCCCCCCCAGGGGGTCAAAAGACCACGAAATGGCAGAAAATGACATTTTTTGCCCCATAACTTTTCATCCATCCATTCAATTTCTCTGAAACTTGGCCAAAATGTGGAGGCAATTGTTCCTAATAGAAAATAAGTATCGCTGACCTAGGAAACAATCTGGTTCGCGCCCCCAGAGGGTCAAAAGCCCCCTAAAATGGCAAAAATGACCCTTTTCTCCCATAACGTTTGATCCATCCATTCAATTTTTCTGAAACTTGGCCAAAATGTAGAGGCAATTGTTCTGGATATAAAATGAACATCCTTGACCTCAGATAAATTCTGGTTCGCGCCCCCAGGGGGTCAAAGGGGGGTCAAAAATGCCCCAAATTGCCCAAATTTATTGCATTTTACACTCGCCACATCGAGTCACATACAGAGGGGGACCACGCACGCGCGGCTTGTTTTTTTAAATTTTTTTATTCATGATTTATCCTAAATCACAATTGTATTTGTTTTTAGTTGGGTCTATTTTTGCTTTTTTAAATTGGGTATCAATAAATATATGTATATATGTATGTACCAGCACGACCTCCAGTGCTAGATTTTCATATTTGTGGTCAAGTCTGCAAATCTAAAAGTCGCCTGACAAGACATTCAAAGATTCATAATAAAGCTTGAGGGTTCGACTTACAGGAGAGTTTTAATTACCTACAAGACAGTATCCTCGAGTGTCTTCGGTCTCTCTGTACAAGGGTTTGTCAGGACAACCGGATACTTCACTCTACAAGTAAACCCTGACAAAATATTCAAAATAATATAGTATTTGAAGACCAAATAAGATCTCCTCGACACGGCTATACACTGGCCCATACGAGGAATAGTGCACCTTCTTCAAATACTGTTGCCTCATGTAACTGCACTTATCTGGATACTCCACCAGACTAGATGAATTCTTGTCCTGGAATACGGTAAGACCAACTAACCACGAGAAAAATATACTATAACATAGTTAATTGGTCAATTGGGGAGAGGAAAATTAATGTTCTTCACTTCTTTACTAACTCAATGTTTAAGAGATAAAGGAGAACTTTAATAGAATATTAGAATATATATGTATCTCATACACAGATCAAGTGTTAGCCTCAGGAAGGGGCCCCTTGATTTCTGAGAACTTCAACTGAAGTAAAATGAAACAATAAAGCTTAGTAGAAGGGAAGTTTTTGTGTCACATATGTGATGTCCATGTAAGACTAAAGATGGGTTAAAGAGCCACCTACGTGTGCAAGGCTGCACAGCAACTAATTGAAGGGAGGCAAACTTCGTCCTACGTATGTACATGTGTATGCATGTTTCTGTATGTTGATTATTATTTGTTGTTATCATACTATTATCGTCTGCATGATTTTCTTTTCTTTTTCTTTACTTATTATTATTAAGAATAATTACATTAGGGAGTTAGGCAGAAGAGGACCTTATTAGTAAGTCCCTGCTCCTGCTTACATTTGTATATTTTTGTATTTGAAAATGATTAAATAAAGACGTATTATTATTATTATTATTATTATTATTATTATTATTATTATTATTATTATTCAAAAGTGAACAGTCTTTTTCTTTTTGAAACATTAATTTTGAAAAGAAAAAAAAGATGTAGTTGTCTGATTAACCCGATGTCACGAATGAACAGGTTTGATTGGTTGATTCAAATCATGTGATCTCCTTTGATTCATGGCTTTGGCCAGCCTGTCATTACGCACAATATTTACCATGAAATTACTTTCTGTAGTCGCTTACTCAACTTTTATGATGCATAGCAATAAGGAAATAAATATATAACATTTGATGCTAGACAAACGACAAGAGTTTTTGCATAAGTTATTTTTCTTGTGTTCTTATTAGAAGGTGTGTGTTCTACCAGGATATTAGAACAAATATTAAGAAAATGTTGGCTTTGATCTTCAATAAAAAAAATTCTTAAAGGAATAAATGATGTATATTACCAGTGTATATTGGTGATAAGCAAGTTCTTATTGAGAAAAAAAAATGATTTAAATACAGAGACATGAAAGAAGTAAATACTTCTCTCAGAGAGTCATGATAGACCTAGACAAGATAATATTGATTATTTTCCCTCGCTGATGAATTAGATAGTCACTCAGTTAACGGTTGAAAGTTGAATCCCGAGGCTGGCAGCGATTTTACGCTGATTAAATTAACCTTCATATTAACCTATAATATGAATCCCCTGAAATTCTGAAACCCCCAAAATATCAATTAGTATAAAATATCGATAATTCCAACTTTTACTGCTGCTTTGTACGCCTCCGGGTGTTGGCCGTCGACGAAGATAGCAGAAACTTTAAACATGCATGAATTATTTTTGTGGGGGTGTCTATTTATTTTTTTGATGTCTGTGTATATATAGGGAGGTTCTGCTGTGATTGCAACAGTTAGGAGTGGATGGAGTAAGTTTAGGGAACTTTTGTCATCATTAACCAGCAGAGCATTACAGCTGTCTACAAGGCACAGTGTGATGATGTATAGAAGTAAAACCTGGCAAGCCAGTGAGGGTTGAGGATATGTGTTGCATGACAAAAAATTATATGAGAATAATACGAGGGATGTATAATGTAAGTATTAAAGACAGGCTTAGATCTGATGATCTCAGAGGAAGATTAAATCTGGAGAATATAAAAAGACGTGTACAGAACAGGAGACTTCGTTCGTTTGGTAACATTGCAAGAATGGATGAGAATGCTTGGGTTAATAGATGTAGAATAGTTGAGGTAGTATGGTCAGTTGGCAAGAGAAGTCAAAGGAAAACCTGGGAGGAAGTTATAAGGATGTATTTGAGAGAAAGAAAGAGAAGTCCTGGCTAAAAAATAGGTTCGTTTAAAAGTCCATTTCTAAAAGTCGTCCAACACATGCCAGCATGTAAAACATTTTAAACCGATGATAATGATGATATATTACTACTTATAATCGTGAAATACTTCCTGTAGATGTATCAAGTATGGCTATCAGGCTTCTTTGCAACTTTTGGGTTTCAAAATATCAGACCTACTTCACCAGCAACCCTGACACGATTCTAAGAGAAAATTGCCCTCATCTCAATCGTAACATGCTCAGCGCCCTCAAACCATGCTAAAAACATCAGACTTCGACAGTCAATGAAATTGAGATAGATTCAAGAGTACATTATGTCATGGTCTTTCGAGACAAGGGTACCAAAGATGATGATTTAAGCAGGAGTATAGCATATAGTTTGTAACCACATAGCTTGGTTGTTTTGTTTAACGATAAATCAATCGTTTTGGGGTCATATAATGTTGAATTCAGTCATTTTGGTAAAACTTTTCATGTTTAGAGTTCTTAATATCTTCAAATATTTATAAATTTATTTGTTAAGTAGACATAATATATATATATATATATATATATATATATATATATATATATATAGTAAGCTATGACAATATATTTATGGCAATTAAGCTACACAGAGGCTCCCACGTTTCATCAATGGGGGAATCTTCAGGCTAAAATGCATGGAGTTATTTTTGCCGGGTGTTTTTATATACACGGCTAGCTAGTTAACCAATCAGATTCTTTGTTGTTCTCTCAGCCAATCGTTGGGTTTCCCGCGAACAAAGGTGTGGTTAGTGTTACTTCCTATATCCTGTTCTACTGTTCCGTTTTCTATAGATTGGCCTATGTCCTGTTTCCTTTGTTGTGTCAATATAATGGGTGAATTTATTTTAACACGCGGTTCTTTGTATTTCTATTTTAGGTTTTAATTTTTAAATTGTTAAGTTTTTGTTTAGTTTTGTTTTTTTAAGCTATGAAAATATATTTATGGCAATTTTCATAGCTTACTACCTAGCTCTACTTACGTATCGAGCACTGTTGAAGTAAATACTGAAAATTGATACATAAAAAATTATATCTCCTTATAAAATTTTATGTGGATACATGAAATACTATATATATATATATAATTTTGTTCACCCCAAACAAAGCATAATGCCACTGAGACGTAAGGAGCTACTGTGAATTAGGGGCATCCTAAGTGGGGAGTTGTGCAGCGAGATGTTTGTTTACAGTACATTTCAACTTTTGGATGTTGGTACAGTCAGGGAAAACAGGAAGGGAATCTAAAAGGTTAGCAGTTTGAGGAAAGAATCTATTAGAGTAGAAAGCCCTCCATCATCTGAGGACGTCTACAGTGAAGGGGTGGGATCTTGCTGACTAGGGTTGATAAATAATCTGCAAATAATGGGACCTGTGCAGGTACTATCTATCTGGGTCAGAGTTGACCTGGGAGTAATGACAACTGAGGGGTTACTTCAGACTCCCCATAGCTCCCAAATTGGGGTCTCACCACCAGATGTATTTTAAGATCATACCGAGAACTGTACTTTTTACATTACACCTTATTTTTATTTTTATTGCGTTAATCACGAGCTACGGCAAGGTCCACAATAATGGACTTTTTTTTTCTTCACTTGGCACGTTCACAAGCTTGGTTTGGGTGAAGGCCGGTTTCACAGAGATCTTTGTACAGGGTGTCTGCCCATCTCATCATCAGCCTACCTATCGGTCCAGTGCAAAGGCGAATTTTGTGATGGTGTCGTTGTTGGCTCTCAGCATATGTCCAAACCATCTAAGCCATCATTCCTTCATCTTTCCCTCAATTGATGCAATGCCATAGCACTTTCGGATAGCTTCATTGTAGACGTGGTTGATCATTGTAATTGCGAACATCCAGCAAAGCATTTTGCTTTCTATAACGGTGCATCTTCGCTCTGCCTTCTTTGTTGTCGATAAGCACTCAGAGCTGTATAAAGCGATGGGTCTCACAACAGTCCGGTATATTAGATTACCGATCAGTGTATTAATCCTTTATACCCTGTGTCGCCACTAAACTCGTTGTCGTCACCACCATCATCGTCGTCATTGTGAACCGAGGCTGATTTTTCGTCTATTGATAAACTTATGCCAACACTTGTTTCTTAGTTTATAACAGTTTTATTCAAAGGGACAGAAACAGAAACTTTGCATGTGTGTGAGAGAGATGAGATAGATAGATAGATAGATTGACAAATAGTCCGTCTCACTACATCAGTCGCTCAACGCATGTTGTCTTCAAATTACAAATGAAGAACACCAAACATTGATTTATTATGACCTGTTGAAAAAATAGTTATGGAAATTAGGCATGCAAATAACTGTCTTTATGATATATACAGTATTTCAAAATATTATGTGTATATGTCGGGCAGCTGATGCAGTGTGACAGCATGCAAACACTTTCCTCATTGAAATGTCGCCAGTGAAAGAGGACCTCAACTTTCGCCAGAAGTGACCTCTGAACTTTAAAGCCCCTCCGCTGAAAAAAGTGACTCCCATTATTTAACTTATTGAGGCAGACAGAGTTTGCAAGTTAAATATTGGTGGACACTTGAGCTATTATATATATTAGTTAAATATATGTTTTGTAAATAGGATAGGTCACAACTAGGTTATGGTGTTGACCTTTTAAAACTAAGTTAGGTTGGTGAGAATCGGAAATGATAACGCTTAGGGGGAAGTGACATGATTGTTTGAGAAAGTGGTGGCTGCTATCTGGGACACTGGATGGAAACTTAGAGACAAGACGTGTTGTCAGATCACTTGATGAATCGCTACAATAATTAAGCCATGAGCTTATAAAATAAACATCTCTCTCTCTCTCTCTCTTTCTTTCTGATCCTTGTTTTGTCTTGCAGCTCAGATAGACACCCAACATGCTGAAACAAATAAATAACTCTCTTCCCAAAAGATACGGTGTTGAATTAATTATGAATTATAGTATAATTATGAGATGACTTTGTTGCAGCCAACAAATTATCCTTGGTATTGGAGGATATGGCGACAGCACACTGGGAAACTGACCAGAAAACAATGATTTAAATTAAATTGGAACTGTTCATTCTTGGTAACTAATAAATTAATAAGTAATAGTTAATATGAGTATTTGATATGGTTGGAAAGTAGGGTAGGCCTAAAAAATTTTTTTATTAAAAAGGTAGAAAGTGGATGAAAATAGAGATTTTGAGTCGTTGAAGTGGGTGTCGGATGAACATCTAATACAAAGGCGTCTGAAGCAGTTAGCTGAAAATTTGTCAGATATTACGAAGATTTTGATGACTTATTTCCTTGTTCTTTTCGGTATCGAATACTTTTTCCAGAAGATTTGCATTAATGTTTTGTTTGCAAAACATAGACATGTCACAAACCTTTTTTTTTAATGGTAGTAGAGTATAGTAGAGAGTAAATACCCAAACACAGCTATTTGTATGCCTAATTTGCATAATTATTTTTTTAAATAGTTTAAAATAAGTTTAAAAGCAAAAAAATAAAACTGAAAAATTATTTGCATTGTATGTATGGTTTTCAATGACTTTATTGTTTTAATTTTCAAATACAAATTTAAACAATGATTCAAAAGAACAATTTTCATTCTATCTTTTTATAACCCCGAGCAACGCCGGGTAACCCTGCTAGTCTTTTTATAAATGTGAAAGTGTTTTGTATTTATCACACTTGTATTACAATCAAAACGGTTCACCGTTATTTAAATCAATAATACATGTTCATTTGAAATGCTGTATATATAGTAAAAAGCAAAGATGCAAACACGACCATTTGTATACCTAATTTGCATAATTATTTTAAAAATTGTTTAAAATAAATTAATGTTTGGTATTATTGATTTGTAATTTTATAGCTCTATTTTTTCTATATATATGCAATTGCTTTGTCTATATTAACAGTAATTAAAGTGATTTAATAAAAAAGGAAAAATTAGCAAAACCTTTCTTAAAATATAATGTTTATTAATTATCAAGGGAGATGATGAAAATTATTTTATGAAAGTCGCTCTAGACAAGGCATGACGCCACTTGATGTAAGGAGCTAAAAAGAACGAAAGATGATTATCGCAAAGACAGGAGATGCTTATTGATCTTAGTCTTGAAAAGATTAAGGCTATAGGTAGGAGAAAAACAGTCAGCAGGAAGAGAGTTCCACAAGCCTGCAGTTCTTTGAAAGACGCTACGGGAATAGGAAGCTGTATTATAACAAGGTATCAGAACAGCGAATTTATGAAGGCAACTAGACCAATGAGTCAAACGAGCTAGAATAAATCTTACAGTTGTGATGAACACATGTCATAATAAGCTTGACTTTAATGACAGTTACTGAGATTCATACAAAATTTTCCTCAAATCACAATTTCTATTTCTGTTTGTAGTCTGGTTTTTATTTTATCTTAAAACAGAAGAATTTGCGAAATGATCTGTAATCTTCCGAAATAGTTATTTTTAGAAGAATATTTTGGAGGGTTAGAGGCTGCCGCAGTGTATAAATTCGGCATTAGATATAGATGTAAATTACGTTAATTTCTATTTTTTTCTCTTACATCTTTTAAATGAGTAATATTTCGAGATAAATCTCTTCTTCAAGGGAAAATTAAGAATTGTGATTGAGATTGTTTTACTTTTTGTGTGCGTATCTGTTGTTATTGGATAGGTCAGTTTAAACCAATGCTGTATTGAACTGTTGGTTGAAGAGATTATTGTCAAAATGTTTATTTTATTTTATCATTAATAAGTCCCCACTAATCAAGGCCAAAAGCCACTCGAGGATAAGGGGTTTAATGAGATGGATGGATTTTCAGTTGACTGATGAAGAATACTGTGAGATGACTGAAAACGAAGGGAATAAACAAAATCTGATTTCTTCTGAGGACGGTTTATCACAATTTGAAGACGACCATGTAATAGTCTGCAGGGAAGCAATTCTGTGGTAATATGTTCCACAGACGGGAATTCCTTGGAAAGAAACACTGTTCATGGAAATTCCGGCTTAACTAGGCACATGGAGGAACAATGGAAAGTTTGTTTTTTCCGTTGCAGTAGAAGATAAGTTCTTGCTGTGAATGTCTTACAAGGAAGAAACAGAGATTGGAGCTCAGTCGAGCACTTTTCATGGAAATAACGATAGAGTAGAGAATGACTAGCAACGTCTCTTCTGTGAGAAAGGGGCTGTAGAAAACAAGAAATCTTCACCCGTGTTATGATGATCTAACCTATTGCGTCACTACATTCACTCTTCCAGACACTACAAATAATGATAGTAACAGAGAGAGAGAGAGAGAGAGACACACAGAGAGACAGAGAGAGAGAGAGACAGAGAGAGACAGAGAGACAGAGAGAGAGAGAGAGAGAGACAGAGAGAGAGAGAGAGAGAGAGTCGCTATGACGAATCCAGAAGCAGTCTCTGGCAACCCATTACTTCTGTACTTTCTGTAAATGCATACTCTTGTTAACTACCTCCTTGTTTTCTTATTTCTTTTCGACCCTTATTGTGGCTTTGATGAGCCGGTAATAATCAAGACAAACACAGTGGTATGATAAACAAAAGTATGGTACAGAAAGTATGTGTCTGATCTGTAGCCAATACTGCTATCAATAACTGCCACAACGCTTAATCATAACTGTACCTTGTTTTCTTATTTCTTTTCGACCCTTGTTGTGGCTTTGATGGGCCGGTAAACATCAAGACAAACACAGTGGTATAATTAACAAAAGTAGTTACAGAAAGTATGCGTCTGATTCTGTGGCCATAACTGCTATCAATAACTGCCACAACGCTTAGTCGTAACTGTATCTATTGTCTCTGGGTAAGTCCATTTATTCCCTAAATAGGGTTATCAACTTACACCATAACCATCCTTTAAGATCACAACAACCCGCTAGATTGCAAAGTCGATTTTTTACTCTGTCAAGCAAGAAAGAGTTTTCTGACCGGCACCTCCCCAGATGTGGCAGCAATACTCCAACTTAGGACATATCTGATTCTTTCAGTCAGTTTATGTCGTCATAGGCGGGAAACTAATCAAAATAATTCCTTTGAATTTGTCATGTGTATGTGTCAGTTATGTACGAGTGTGTTAAATAAATAATTTGAAGAGATGTATCTCGAAATATTGTTGTCCAGGCTTTAAAGATAATAAAAAATGTTTTTAAAAAGAGGGTTATTGGAACCGTAAGTCTAAGTTCGATGGTGGTTGCCAATCGGATTAGGGTAAGCTTTTTATTATTATTATTATTATTATTATTATTATTATTATTATTATTATCTTTTAAGCCTGAAATTCGCCAACAAGCCCGGGCAAAATTGTCGTCCATCTTGAAAAGCACGCTGGCTTGGCTAAGTAAAAATAATGCTAACAAATGTATAGATAATAAATCTTACAATCGTGAAAATTATATAGTTAAGTAAAAAAGTATTGTTTTTGCGTTTGGTAACAGTTATTTGTTGTCTGTCTTTTTTTAACCCCTTTTTTTCTTGAAAACTATACAGCACTGTCGGCCATTTTTCTATATAATCACAATGTTTTAAGCAAATCACAACACTGACTGTTTGTTTGTGCTTCTTGTATTGATCGCAAGCAGGAAAAGTTCAGAGTTTTTAATTCCACAAAACTTTATCGTCAGTCGCACAAAAAGATAACGTTTAGCTTTCAGATTTTAATTATACCGACATAAATTAGTGAACAACAACAGCAACAAAAAGGAAAAAAAATTACAAGTTTAACAAATATTTTTTTTTACTAAAACTAGCAAATACATGCTCCCTCCGGTCACATATTTTTGCAAAGTAAGGAGGATTCTATAATTGTGAAAGAACTACATACAATACATAGTTAAAGCAAAATCAATTGTTTGGGCCTATTAAAATAATTTCCAACGCTACTGATACTGTTTACCCATTCATTTATTACTTTTTTTATTTTTACTTGTTTGAATTCATGTTTTGAAACATGACGTAAATCATAAATGTATAATTATTGCATTATGGTAATGTTTTAAGCTTATAAATAAAGCTTGAAACACCACAGGATAGTGCAGGTCCTTGCATGATTACAAGAGTTAGGAGTGGCTAGAGTAATTTCATGGAACTTCTACCATTACTAACCAGCAGAGTGTTACCACTGTCGACCAAGGGCATGTGTACGGTTGTGTGAGGATGCACGGAAGTGAAACCTGACCAGTGAGTATTGAGGATATGCATTGCATGGAAAGAAATGATATGAGAATGATACGATGGATGTGTAAAGTCAGTCTTAAAGATAGAATTATGTTTGATGACCTAAGAGGAAATTAAATCTTGACAGTATAGAGAGATATGTGCAGAACAGGAGACTTTGATGGTTATGTTACGTTTAAAAAATGGATGAGAGTTGTTGGGTTAGTAGATGTAGAACAGTTGAGGTAGCAGGGCCAGTTCACAGGACAAGATCAAGGAAAATATGAGAGGAAGTGATAAAATGGATTTGAGAGAAGGAGGGATAAATAAACACCTGCCCAGAGATAGGTTGGTTTGGAAGTCAATTTATAAAAGCCGTCCAACACATGCCAACATGTAAAACGGACGTTAAATCGAATATGATGATGGTGATGATGATGGAAAACCTTTTGCATTTATTTTATAATTTTTTTCTGCAAGACTATTTTAGTAATTAATCCAAAAAGGGTTGATATGCCATAAAAAAATAGACTAAACCAAATAAAGCCAAGATTCATCTGCCATTTAAGTATCTTATATAAATAGAGATTTTGTCTGTCTGTCTGTCCGTCCGTCACAATTTTTTAAAACGTAATAATTACATTGCTGAATTTGTCTTATTTCGAAATATTAGAGATCTTAACTACTTTTAGAAATGTAGACTATTGCATTAATTGTAAATAATTCATTCCCGACGAATAAAGCGGATAACATGACCGGAAATCGAAACCGAAACCTTGAGATCGTCAGTCTCAGGTTCTACCAACTGACCTATTTGGACTTTCTTATAAATAGAGCTTAACAATATAATTATACTCTGGTTTGATATCATAGATTTATGATTTACGTAATGTTTACAAAAAATAAATTAAAACATAAGCTATAATAAAAATAAATAAATGAATAGATAAACATTATCAATAGCATTGGAAAGTATTCTAATAGTTCCAAACTATTTTGCTTTAACTACGTATTGTATGTAGCACTTTCACAATTGTACAGGGTGGGCAAAAATAAGGGTCCTATTTTTAAAAATTCATAACTTTTTTATTTATTGATTTAAAAAAATTTTTTTTTTAGAATAAGTAAAGGACCCCTTCCGAAGCAAGCATGAGCCGTATTAGCCCTAAGGAACGTACCCTCATTTAGAAAACATTATTTTTGCTTAAAAAACTCAAAACAGTGTAAAAAACAATACTTTAGTTTTTGTAAGTTTTAAGAAGTGTTTTTCGGCTAAAATTTGTTTTGTTTATTTCAAAAAATCTCGGAAGGGTCAGTCTACACACACATAAAGTTTGGTGAGTTTAACTTTTATTTTGTGGAAGTTATTCAAATTCAAGTTATTCAAATTTAAAGATAGGTCCCTTATTTTGGCCCACCCTGTATAATCCTCTCAGCCTTGCATACATTTGCTAGTTATTTAAATTCTATAAAGGAAATTCTTGAAATAACCTTTGTCAAAGAACGGGAAAGAACCAAGAGATTCTGCATCCCTTTGTCGTAGAATCAAGAATACGTAAAACATTCGGTTCTTAAATGGAACTTACCAAAATTTATTTTTACTTTTCGAATTGCTTTCTTGGAGAACAATGGACAGCAAAATTTTATAAATTTAATGCGTTCTGCCATTCTGAAGATAACAGGAATGTTCATTCTTTGTGACAGGAGGATGAAAATATGTTTGAAGAAGAGGAATGCAAAAGTCCGGTATAACCTTTATGCTTGGAACATTGGCGATATTTTTGGTAAAATAATACATTTAGAAACTAAATACAAAGTCACGTCATCGAAGAATTGAAAGTTGTCTCTTTTATTTAATCAAATTTGTTTGAATAGAAAAAAAGTTATGTCTGAAAAGTAACGGGGCTGACGTCACGAATAATTTATTTCAATTCCAAGCTACTAGGTACCTGTTTCGGAAATTTTTTAGATGACGATTGATAATTTAAACTAATATTCTCATCTTGGATGTAATTAGAATAAGAGTCCGAATAATCCAAATAATCTATATACTATTAAAAACGTTATGGCGTTTTGGTAATTTGTCTGTTCGTATGCAAATAGAAACATGTGATTGATTGACAAAAAAGGAATAGGCAGAATACGCATTACTCAGGCAGTAGTTTTTACATTGTAAATACCTGAATTCGAGTCAAATGTCTATTTATATAAACATTAACTGCCAAGAAAGATTGTATATGGAAGAACTGTTTTGGACTATACTATAACGTTATTTTCTTAAATATGCTGGTGGCTTTTATTATATATATATATATATATATGTATATGTATATGGGGTCTGATCAACTCTGCTGGGAAGCCATGAGATAAAATACTGTTTTGTATTTAAATTCCCGAAACAGTTTTTCATGTTAAACAACTGATGATCCCTTAAATAATGTAAAGACTAGCATAAATTCTTGGAAGCAAACTAATATAGTGACTGTAAAAAGTAAATTGACTTATAAGAAAAGTAATTTTCCACCAAAGGACTTGAGACTAAAAGTGTGTTCTTCTTTGGGGGGGGGGGGGTCCATGTAGTTTTAATGGTTGCTCAACTGGTCGTACAGTTGAGCTCTAAGTATCAATTCTATATATAAATATTTCTATAACCTCCAAGACTAATATATATATATATATATATATATATATATATATATATATAGAGAGAGAGAGAGAGAGAGAGGGAGAGAGAGAGAGAGGGAGAGAGAGAGAGAGAGAGAGAGAGAGAGAGGGGGTATATAAATGCCAAAACCAAAAGTATTATACAAGCCTGAACCTATTTATTTGTTTAATATTTTAACATGTTCACCTAAGAATTAAATATCCCTTAAATCCAGGCTTTTCAAAAAAGATTCCTTTCTCATCAGAGGGTTAAGACATAAAAAAGATGCTTCAAATATAAAAAAAATATTTTTTTTAAGTATTGAGAAAAATTGAAAGAAACCCTTTAGAAGGATTTTTCAGTTATTTTTCATACAACAAAAACTTTTTTTCTTGAAATAACCTTCAAATTATTGGGGTTTTCTATTGGTTGAGCGTTCCAGTTAAACGATATTACAAATGATAAACAAATGATAAACAAGGGTCGAAATTTCGGTGTATATCCACCATGAGGACAAATAAAGGTAAAAAATAGGTGTGCTAAAGTTCAACATGCAGCTCACAGCTTTATATATATATATATATATATATATATATATTTGTGAGTTCTTATAAAATATATATTTAAGTATATACTCCTTATAATATCCGAAAATGTTTCAAATTGCAAGCTCAATGAAATTTTATTACAAGCTTCAGAGCATATATACTTTATAGCTACATTCCAATGATCATAAGAAAAATCAATCTAAAACCATAATTTTCATTTATTCTTACAATTTCTTTATTCCCATATTTCGGTGAATACCTGTATTTCTTTTTACTGTTTCACAGACAAACACTTTTTAAAATTTATTTTTTCCGAATTTAATACCTTTTCTATATCTTACGCGATCATGATGATCTGATTATCAGCAATGTAAACTAAAGAATATATATTTTTCTTGACTTTGCTGTGAAATGCACATAAGATATAGAAAAGGTATTAAATTTTGAAAAAAAAAATTATTTTTTGTGATACGATAAAAAGAAATACAGTTATTCACAGAAATAGGATACAGAAATTGTAAGAATAAATGAAAATTATGGTTTTAGACTGATTTTTTCTATGGTCATTGGAATGCAACTATAAAGTATATATATATATATATATATATATATATATATAACAAAAAGTTAACTTTTTGTTAGGTTGACCTAACTTATTTCCCTTGGACAGAAAAGTAAGAGTTATCGCCCTTGGAAAAAAAGGGTCGTCTGCCGAACAGTAGAAAAGTAAACAGAACGGTCTCACAATCAAACAAGCATCTCGCGTTCAGCGGTTTTTCTACATTTTAATTTATTCAGTGTGTTTGTTAAATAAATCTGTTAAAGGTTCTACTTCGTACTTCCTTCATTTTTCCGAGTTGTAATTGAACCGAAACGTATACACATCAAGACGTAACACTTTCAAACTTACATACACGAGCAATTCACTGATACAAAATAACTGCCATATCTTGCAAATTTGTAAACTCCTTCTACCGTGAAAATAATTGTCATTGCCAGCTAAATATTTAAAAAACATAAACGAATACATTTCTCCTTTATTTAAAATTGTAGCAATTTAATTGTTTTTAAAGCAATAAATATTTTCTATCTTCTTACCGTAAAAGTAATTTTCAGCTAAATATTCTTCAAATCAATAAAATTAATGTCACTTTTTGAAATGCATTTATTTAAAATTGTACTGTTTTAGTCAACGCAACGACATAATTTGATTTTGAAACAATTTATTTAAAAATGGATAAAGTCAGAATTGTTTACCTTAGCGACATCAGATTAATCAACAATCACGGATGATCTAATTTTTGTAAATGCATGCGAAAGATTATTACGTACGAACTGTACGGCTGTGAGACCTGGCCCTTGCACAAAGAAGATCCTCACAACCTCATATTGCCTCCTACGCATCCGTCTCTCCTACCAAATCCCAAACTGCACCATCCGTGCAAGATGCAACATCACCAGCACCGAAGAAACTCTTCTGAAAAGGAGACTTCGCTGGTTTGGTCACATTCTTTGACCCTCTGAGGAAAAATTCACCTGAAAGTTGGTAACCTCAATCGGACCCACTGACTGGAGGATTGGTTGGTTGGTTGGTTGTTTTTTAACGGCATATTGACCCTGTAATATCATTTAATGCCATGAAACGTTATTTATTGTAGATTCTTACGTGTACATTATTTGCTGTAGAATTGGGTCACATTGTTTTTTTTTTAAACGTTTAGTGGTAGGAATATTTGGGAGATGAGTAAAGAGATTTTTGTGTTTTTCAAATTTTCTTGTAAAGTCCTGTAGCTTTCAGGAAATTGAATATATTGTCTACATGAACTTTGTTAAACAAATCCTTCAAATTGTCTATTTGGTAGTATTTTTGTCTGGTTTGTTGGAGATCTTTACAGGCAATGAGTATGTGTTCAATGGTGAAGAGTGGCTGGCATGGTATGCATGTTGGAGGTTCTTCTCCCTTCAAGAGATATGAATTAAGTGAGTGAGTACAACCGATTCGTATTCTTGCTAATTAAACAAAAATTTTTTTTTTAAACATAATTTGTTTTTAATCTAAATGTTTTTTTTTGTTACACATTTTATCAAAATAAAAGTCAGATATTTGATTTCGCCGATTTAAAGGCATTTTTTCGGGTCTAGCGAAATATTGTTTCTAAAAAAAAACACTTTGGTTCGAAACCAGACATTTAAGTTTAAAGTATATATTCATGTCTTCCAAAAATAAAACAATAATGTGAGAGAAAGAGAAGCAAAGAGACAGATACAGACATAGGTAGATAGAGAGGGGGAGAGAAAGAAAGAGAGAGTCAACAGATGACGATTAGAACGGAAGTGACGCCGCCGTTACTGACATAGCATTGCCACGAACGATAGCCAGGGAGATGCGTTAGAACAACTAGGCTGACTCAGGACATTGGACGGAGAATTTCAACGTCTAGGCACGAGCCCCGTGAGTCAGCCTGGTTGTTCCAACGCATCTCCCTGGCTATCGTTCGTGGCAACGCTATGTCAGTAACGGCGGCGTCACTTCCGTTCTAATCGTCATCTGTTGACTCTCTCTTTCTTTCTCTCCCCCTCTCTATCTACCTATGTCTGTATCTGTCTCTTTGCTTCTCTTTCTTTCTCTCCCCCTCTCTATCTACCTATGTCTGTATCTGTCACTTTGCTTCTCTTTCTTTCTCTCCCCCTCTCTATCTACCTATGTCTGTATCTGTCACTTTGCTTCTTTTTCTTGCTAATACTGGTTGGCGGAAGCGCAGAGGCGGCCAACTGAAGACTTGGATTGGAACAACAGTGAAGATAAACATGGAGCTGGTGGCTGAAGAGTTTTTGGTGTTCATTGCTGGAACCGGGAATGGCTGAAGACTGCCGATTGGCGTGGGGTGGACCACCTTGACGCAGGATACAGTAAATTCATTTGGAGCCGGTTCAACCCATCCCAAGTGAATGTCGTTACAGTAAAGTACAGTACATACGAACATGAATTGCATTAATGTATTATTATATTCTAGATGATATATATTTTTTTAAGTTTTAAATATTCTAATAATATCTTTTTCTTCCCTTAATCATCGAACCAATCATTGTATTTGCCTTTGAGACAATTCGGCAAAATATAATTATGAGATTTGAATTTATCATTAAAATTTCCTCCCAAGTCACATTCTTCAATTACGTTTTTTGCATTCTCATCTTGTTTAATTCATACTGATATCTTTATATTTTCTGTTCCAATATGTAAAACCTTAGAATTTTCTGTATTAAATTTCAATTTCTATGTATCTTCCCATTCCGATAAACCACCGAGATCTGTCTGTGATTATAGTCCAACAAGTAATTTAACATCATCAGCTAATAAGTTCCACCATTGTTCCTTACAAGTATATATTTATCATTTACAAGCACACGAACTGGCGGCGGCAAACCGGAAGAGTATCCAACTCAAAGTCAGCAGCAAACGATGTTCGGTCAGATTTAGTTCCTGATATTAAAGACTTCCCGCTTTGGGTCGCTTACTCATCTGGTTTGCAAAGTTTTGTAATACTTTTTATTTATTAATTTATTTATTAAATTGTTCAGTGAAAGTACAGAATAGTTAACAAAGACCCCACCCCCGATGTTAAGAATGGCTTCTGGATTCTCCTCCAGAGCACACAGTAGCCACGGCTACTACTTTCCTTCATCTCTCCATAATGTCAACTCCAAATTTCGATGTACTTGCATAACATTTTTCTTTAAATTATCATCCTGAGGAAGTCTTACAATAAAGACGAAACGTTGATGAATACATTAAAAATATCTCTTGGTTTTTCCTTTTTCATTTCCCATTACGTCGGATTACTCTCATCCTTCCTTTCTCATATATATATATATATATATAAGAAAAGAGTACACACCATCGGGTGGCTATTAATTTTGCTCTATTCGTTTTACATGTATAACTCACATTATATACCTTTAATATAAATTGTAATTTAAAAATCTAATAGTTTTTATTTTATCAGACCTTGTATGGAGTACTGTTGTCATATTTGTGCTGGTGAATCTCTACGTATGAAATGGCTTGTTTTGTTTAATCTTGTTAAGACTCAGCTCGTGTCTTTCAATCGTAGAAGTGTCCCTTTTCTTCCTGAGATTTGCATGGATCGCTCTGTTCTTTATGAGAAATCGACTCTGAAACTACTTAGTTTTTTTTTCTCATCAAATCTTTCTTTGAGTTCATACATTAGATCTATTGCTCTTTATACGTCTCGTAAAGTAGGTTCTCTCTATCGCTCCAGACACATGCTCATACCTAAGGCTATCTTTATTTCTACTATCAGACCTTATATGGAGTACTGTTGTCACCTTTGGGCTGTCCCATTAAAAGGTTTCTGATAACGTTCAGAAGCATATATGTAATTTGGTTTGCCCACCCATTTTCTTCTTTGCACCGTCTCTCTCACAGACATGATGTTGCTAGTCTCTTCTATATTTACTATTATGGAATGTGTTCTTCAGAATTGTCTGATTTATTCCCTGCTTCCTATGTTCCAGCACTTTTGACTCGTTGGTCTATTGGTCTTCATCAATTCGCTGTTTTGATACCTTGTTATAATACAGCTTTCTATTCTCGTAGCTTCTTTCCAAGAACTGCAGGCTTGTGGAACACTCTTCCTGCTTACTATTTTTCTCCTACTTATAGCCTTGGTCTTTTCAAGACTAAGGTTAATAGGCACTTCCTATCGTTGCGATATTCATCTTTCTGTTACTTACTACTGATATCGACAAAACTATTGCATATATATAGAAAATAGGACTATAAAATTACAAATGAATAACACTAAACAATCATTTATTTTAAACAATTTTAAAAATAATTATGTAAATTAGGCGTACAAATAGCTGTGCTTGCATCTTTGCTCTTGGCCTTTTGACCAAGATCAAAGTGTAGTATCTGTTCCGATGGATACTACACCCTACAGACCGGTATCGTCTTGGCCTTCGGGGCATGATGACGCCGGTCTGTGGGTTTGTCCTGTGCAGTTCTAGGAGGTCCACCCTCCCAGACTTTGCCTTCTCACCCTTTGAGAAGGGTTAGTTTATTGCTAATCGCCTGAAGCGCCCCTACCGGGGAATGCTGCCCAGGCATTTTTTGACGGTCATAAGTGCTCTTCTGTAAGAACCGTTTTGATAGTAATATCAGTGTGATAAATGGAACACACTTTCGCATTTATAAAAAGACGAGCAGGGATATCCGGCGTTGCCCGGGACAAAAGTGTAACATATTTGTATCGCACTTTCATCTCCCTCTCCCTACCCCCTCTTTCTTTTCCGGCCAGCCCATTCTCTCTGGCATACACACACTTTTATAGATTGCTCGAGGAATGAGTCTACATAACTCAGTGAAAAATAATCGGTGTTACTTCCTTTAGTTAGTGACTGGAAATGACCTCCCTCCCCCACGACCAAATCTTCGGCATTTTAGAGTCAAATAATGGATAATCTTTTCTAAATTTTAGATATTATACAACCAGGGCAACGTCGATCAAGAAAATACCAATTTTGGAGGTTATTTTCTGAGGGTCGTTTTACAGTTTTAGCTGGACATACATACAAACAACTTTATATAAAAGATAAAATGAAATTTTTTTCTTTTTAAGAATTGTTTTACTTTGTATTTGAAAATTAAAGCCGTTAAATGCAAATATTTTTAATTTTTTTTTATTTTGGTATAAAAAAAGGGGCTTTATGAAAAAAAAATGGCTAATAATATGAAACTACTCCAGTAGCCTCTGATGCCACTGGAGTAGTTTAACATTATTAGCATTTTTTTTAATAAAGCCCTTTTTTATACAACTTGTTGTAATTTGCAAAATGTATAATGAACTTACGAATTACGACAACCGGTATATTATTTACTCCTTCCCAGGAGTTAGGCACACGGCCAGTTTTATCTTACTCCCACAAGTAAGATGTGACCCAAGGTCGGGTCGGGAAAGTGGGGTTTGAAAAGCCAGCGCCCGAGAAGTGGGCACTTTGGCCATTAAAAATTGCCTGGGCAGCTCTGTCGGCATTTCCCGGTAGGGGCGCCTCAGACAGTAAGCAATAAACTTACTCTTCTCCAAAGAGGTAAGGCAAAGCCGGAGAGGGTGGACCTCCTAGAACTACACAGGACAGACCCGTTGACCGGCGTAAATCAAACCCGAAGGACAAGACAATACCAGTATGGGGTGCAGTATCCATCGGAACAGATACTACACTTTGATGAATTTTACATTCTAGTGTGATACATATGTAATTATTGTGACGTGACCTGATTGGGGTAGTCACAGTAAGAACTCGTCTAGTTACAACCACTGAAAAAGAATTTCCTTTCTTCCTCTGTGTACAGAAAACTAAATGGAACTTCCATAATAAAAGTTTCTTTCCAAGAACTGCCCGTCTGTGGAACACAATACCACGAGGATGCTTCCAAGCTGACAACAACATGGTCGTTTTCACGTCCAATGTTAAGAAATTCTTGTTGATTCTTAAATAATCAAACTCTGCCCAGTCGCAACCATCGTTACCAATCCTCCTAACAAACTCATTGACTTTTATCATGAAGTGATCTTTGGCCCATGATAAGTAGATAAAAAAAGAAGAAATTAGAGGTTTCTGGTTGTGTGTGGGCCAAGAAAAAGTATGGAAATACAAAAAGCTTTTTCTAGTCTAAACAAGTTGGTAGTTTTTAACTAAAAACAAGGCCATCTTTGTTATATTTCTATCTCCAGCCATGTTTTATCAGCAGATAACTATTTTAAGCTCAGAATGGTTTAATTTGGGATGTGAGGAATTCAGCAGAGCCTCCTAGAGTTAACTTGAAAGACAAGATTATTTACAGACGCTGACGTTTCTTGCATACTTTAAATTATAAGAACGTGTAACATGGTTCCTGGTATGAAGGTGATATAGAAGATTAATTAAAATTATTTATATTTCTAAGAACCAGCATTATTTATTTTTGCTAAAAATAGCATTATTTATTTATATTTGAAAAAAAAATCAGCATAATTTATTTTTATAAAAATCAGCATTATTTATATTTATTTGAAAAAAAAATCAGCATTATTTATTTTTCTAAAAATAGCATTATTTATTTATATTTGAAAAAAATCAGCATTATTTATTTTTCTAAAAATAGGATTATTTATTTATATTTAAAAACAAATCAGCATTATTTATTTTTCTAAAAATAGCATTATTTATTTATATTTAAAAAAAAAATCAGCATTATTTATTTTTCTAAAAATAGCATTATTTATTTATATTTGAAAAAAATCAGCATTATTTTTCTAAAAATAGGATTATTTATTTATATTTAAAAACAAATCAGCATTATTTATTTTTCTAAAAATAGCATTATTTATTTATATTTGAAAAAAAATCAACATTATTTATTTTTCAAAAAAATAGCATTATTTATTTATATTTGAAAAAAAATCAGCATTATTTATTTTTCTAAAAATAGCATTATTTATTTATATTTGAAAAAATCAGCATCATTTATTTTTCTAAAAATAGCATTATTCATGTTTGAAAAAAAATCAGCATTATTTATTTTTCTAAAATTGAGCGTTATTTTTCTAAAAATTAGCAGTATTTATTTTTCTAAAAAATAGCAGCATTTATTTTTCTAAAAATAATCATTATTTATTTTTCTAAAAATTAGGATTGTTTATTTTATTTTCTAAATATAGCATTATTTATTTTCTAAAAATTAACGTTATTTATTTTACTAAAAATTAACGTTATTTATTTTACTAAAAATTAACGTTATTTATTTTACTAAAAATTAACGTTATTTATTTTACTAAAAATTAACGTTATTTTATTTTCCTAAAAATTAGCGTTATTTATTATTTTTTCTAAAAATAAGCGTTATTTATTATTTTTTCTAAAAATAAGCGTTATTTATTATTTTTTCTAAAAATAAGCGTTATTTAATTATTTTTCTAAAATTTTGCATCATTTATTTATTTTTCTAAAAATTAGGATTGTTTATTTCATTTTCGAAAAATAGCATTATTTATTTTCTAAAAATTAACGTTATTAACTTTTCTAAAAATTAGCGTTATTTTTTTTACTAAAAATTAATGTTATTCATTTTTCTAAAAATAAGCGTTATTTATTATTTTTCTAAAATTTTGCATCATGTATTTAGTTTTCTAAAAATTAGGATTGTTTATTTTATTTTCGAAAAATAGCATTATTTATTTTCTAAAAATTAACGTTATTAACTTTTCTAAAAATTAACGTTATTTTTTTTACTAAAACTTAATGTTATTTATTTTTCTAAAAATAAGCGTTATTTATTATTTTTCTAAAATTTTGCCTCATTTATTTACTTTTTAAAAATAACCTAATAAAATTGATGATCGAGTTCAAATAGCTTTAATATAAATCATTATCATAAATAATCCTAAGAAAATGCATTTACAAAGAAATTTGGGGTGGATCTACTTGATAAAATATTTAAGAGTGTTTGATCTGTATATTTATATTATATATTTTGTGAGATTAAAGAAGTAGAAACAAGATTCTTTATTAAACTAAGAGATGCCTAAAGAGACATAATTAATAAGTTATGAGTAAATACACACAAATTCTGAATAGTAAACATGAATACGATTGAAAAAAGATTTTTGGGAATTATTTCTATTTAGTGTTTTGGGGCCTCCATACTAACTGAAATCTCTCATCACTAACTTTTTTTCATGTAAAATGCATTTTTGACAAAATTATTTTGCATTAGCAGGGCTACTCAGCGTTGCTCGGGAATAGAGAATAAGTATTTGGAAAAAAATCAAAGGAAGAATAGTCTCATTATTTTGCTAATTATTTTGATAATTAAAACAAATATTTACAAGATACAAATAATTAAATGCTTTATATGAACCAAATATTTTAACAATAGATATAAATAGATTTTACATTTATATAATACTAGCAACACCTACTCGCCCTCCGAGCAGCAATTTATTGGAATGGGAGACTGTTAATTAAAAAAGTAATTTTACTCAAAGAATTCCGAAACTTTTAACAAACTTTGGTAAATGTGTAGATTAAAACACTCAGCTAAATTACACCCCCCCCCCTAAAAAATGAGATACTTCTTTTTACGGTCATTCTAAATTATTAGGGTAGTAAACTAATATATTTTTTAACACTAATCCTAAGTTCGACTGGCAAGGTTGTAAAACCACACGCAATCGCCCCAAAACAATAACGTACAGAATTCATCTCCAATGGCAAAACCTGCCATAATAATAGAATGATAATAATAATAATAATAATAATAATAATGATAATAATAATAATAATAGAATGACTCGGAAATGAAGGATCATTTTACGTTAAATTTATTTGTGAAACAAACCCCTCAGGCTAAATTCTAAAATATTTTTTGTTGTTTCTCTTTCCACCAGTTTTTTAGGGTATTCACACATAATCGCCTAAAAACGTAGAATCTCATTTTATCGGGTGATGGGTGTTCATCTAAAATAATATCCAAACTTTTAATATTTTTATCTATTAGTTAGATAATTTTAAAGTTTTTTTATTCAATTTTCACGGGAAAAGTAAACAACTAAAATCAATTGCTTGAAATAAAAATAAAAAAACGGACGTATAGTTAAAAAAATGTATAAGATTTAAAAAAATTAAATATGGGTAAATTTGCAGATTAATACCCTCTTATATCCCCCCGAAAAAATGACATTCTGCTTTTTTAGGCAATTGCATTTTAACACTGTGGAAAACGGAGATAAAGAGAAACAAATATTTTAGAATTTAGTGGGGGATCAGTTTATATATATATATATATCTCAAACGTACTATGCTCCCAATTTCCGGGCCATTCTATCTATTTAGGGAAGTTACTAAAACTTTTTACTTCTAGTCTGACATGTAATCGCCTAAAAAAGTAGCTACCCCCCGACAAAAAAAAAAACGCAGCAGAGTTAACTCCCATAGAAAAAAAAGAATTTAGTTAACTGCCCTAAAACTGGCCCGAAAAATGAGAATCATTTTCCATTAAATTTATATACAAAAAATTCCTCCCACTTTAAATTCCAAAATAATACCTTTTTCTTTTTTAATTTCATCTTTGCGTGAAGTTTTTCAGGGTGTTCACATGTGATCGCCTAAAACAGGTAGAATACTTTTGGGGTAGATGGGGGGGGGGGTAATTTCGTAGAGGATGTTAATCTTCAATCATACCAAAATACGAATCAATATTATTTCGTAATTCGGACAGTACTACTAAACTATTGTTTTAATTTGTCAATCAGAATAGTGATAAGGTCTTTGTAAACATTAAACAATAAGTTTGTTGTTAAACTTTACAATAAAGGCATTAACTAAACTAATAAAAAAAAAGTTATTTATATATTTTTTAGTGAAAATGTAACAACTGAAAAAAGAGGGCGAAGAAAGGGATCAGTGAAAAAGCGAGCGAGACAGTCACATTCTTTCCCCCTCCCCTTTCTATCCTCGCTTATGCTTTGCTCGACCTACAAGGTCATGAGCGAGCGCTGGTTGTTGAAACTGAAAGTGTTTTAATAATTTTTCCGATTTATTTATTAAATAACTTTAAGTAGTTACTGTTAATATGGACGAAACTGTTGCATATAAATAACGAACATAAGCAAATTCAATTCCAAATCCATAATACTGAATGTTAATTAATTATGAACGGTTTAAAAAAATAGTTATGCTAATTAAACAGTCAAAATGCTCTCTCTTAATATTTTATCTTCAGTATATATACAGAATATCAACTGCTAAATTTGTAATATTGATTAGAATAACAGTAACCGGTTTTGATTATTACATAGTAGTGATAAATGAAAAGAACTTTTGGATTTATTCATTTAGATATATATATATTATTCAAATTCAAATATATTTATTTATTCATTTAGATATATATTATTCAAATTCAAATATATTTACATAATGAACACCAACCAATATTTTTCCAAAAGTGCTCAATACAAAGTAAAGCTTTTAGGCACAGTCTTGAGAAGATGCAGATGCGTTGAAACACGAATTAATTAGTGTCGACTGTCACTAATGTTTATTTAATTATATATATATATATATATATACACACAATTTTTTTTACATATTACCAATAAGTCAGTGAAAGTGTGAGGAAATACATTCTTTACATTTTACATTGTCGTCTATTGTATTTTCTTGTGTTAAATTTATAATCTCAGTTGCATGAGACGATTCGTTTATTTATTCTATCTTCCGTTTTTTTGGAATGCAACAACCCATTTATTTGTTCCAAGTTTGAAAAACGAAAATTTTGTTTCTATCAGAAAATGTGTCAATTGTAGTTTTCATTCCAAAACAGAGAAACTGAAGCTACCAATCTCGAAAGGAGGGAAAAATGGTGGTTTCCATACAATCATCTTAACAGATGATTTGTTCGAAGGAATCAGATGTTTCTCTCTTATTGAAACAAGAACGGAAATTCTTAAGATGCAGCCTTTCAATCTGTGCGTTTAGTGATGAAAATACTGTTTTAAACCTAAGTGTGAATGACCAAAGAAAATGTAATTCCAAAGTTAAGCATGGTAGAAACCAAAAAGTGCTATTTCCAATTTAAGCTTAACAAACCCAAGAAAATGCAATTTCAAATTAAAGTATAACAGACAAAAGAAAATGCAATTACAAATTTGAGCATAACAGACAAAAGAAAATGCAATTTCAAATTTGAGTATAACAGTCCAATGAAAATGTTATTTCAAATTTAAGTATAACAGACAAAAGAAAATGCAATTTCAAATTTGAGCATAACAGTCCAATGAAAATGTTATTTCAAATGTGAACATAACAGACCAAAAAGGTGCTATTTCAAATATAAGCTTAACACACCAGAGAAAATGATATTTCAAACTTGTGCATAGCAGACCAATGAAAATGATATTTCAAATTTAAACGCAACAGACCAAAGAAAATGCATTTTCAAACTTTATTATGACAGACCAAAGAAATTCTAATTTCAAATGTAAGAATGACACGATAGCAAAAATGCATTTTCAAACTTTAGTATGACAGAGCAAAGAAAATTCTATTTCATATTTAAGCATGACAAACCGACTGAATGACAGAAACCGCTTCAAAAGGTATTTCATACTTGATGCAATCTTCTACATGTATAAGAGTCAAATACACCCTAAGATGGAGTATTGTTGCCACATCTGGGGAGGTGCTGCTCAGGGCACAATTAATTTTGAAATCTAGTAGGGGATCCCCTTTTCTCTTCCCTACAGCCTTTTTCTTGCAGAAGAGATGTTGCTAGTCTTCCGCTGCTGTATCGTTTTTTTTTATGGAAGGTGCTCGACTGAGCTCCAATCTATGGTTCTCCTTTGTAAAACATTCACAGCAAAAACTCGTCTATCTATAACAACTGTCAATAATTTCACTTTCTTCCTCTGCGTACCTAAAACTAAATGGAGTTTCCATGAGCAAAGTTTATTTCGTAGAACTACCCGTCTGTGGAACATAATATCGTGGGCCTGCTTTCCAGCTGACTACAACATAGTTGTTTTCAAATCCAATGTTAACAAATTCTTGTTTCACTGTCCTCTTAAATAATCAAATTCTGCCGAGTTTCAACCATCGTTACTAATTATCACGGTGTTGTCTAACCGTCCACCTGGCAATCTCATTAACCCTTATCCTCGAGTGGTGTTTGGGCCTTGGTAAGCGGTGACTCATTAGTAAAAAAAATAAAATAAGATGCGTCCTTTGAATCTGCGCATTTAAGCAACGAAAATGCTCAAACTTAAGCGTGAAAAACCAATTATCAATCAAATAAAATATTTCAAACGTGAGCGTGACAAACCAAGGAAACTGCTATTTCAAACCGTTGGACATATTCGCATGTAGAGATGCTTAGATTCATCTAAAATGAAATGTATTTATTCAACCTGTACGTTTAGTGACGAAAATAGCTATTTCCAACTGAAGCATAACAAACCATTGAAAATGCTATTTTCAACTGAAGCATGACGAACCATTAAAAATGCTATTTCCAACTGAAGCATAAACCATTGAAAATACTATTTTCAACTGAAGCATGACGAACCATTAAAAATGCTATTTCCAACTGAAGCATGACAAACTATTGAATATGCTATTTCCAACTGAAGCATGACAAACTATTGAAAATGCTATTTCCAACTGAAGCATAACAAACCATTGAAAATGCTATTTTCAACTGAAGCATGACGAACCATTAAAAATGCTATTTCCAACTGAAGCATAAACCATTGAAAATACTATTTTCAACTGAAGCATGACGAACCATTAAAAATGCTATTTCCAACTGAAGCATGACAAACTATTGAATATGCTATTTCCAACTGAAGCATTACAAGCTATTGAAAATGCTACATCCAACTGAAGCATAAACCATTGAAAATGCTATTTCCAACTGAAGCATGACGAATCATTAAAAATGCTATTTTCAACTGAAGCATGACGAACCATTAAAAAGTCTATTTCCAACTGAAGCATGACAAACTATTGAATATGCTATTTCCAACTGAAGCATGACAAGCTATTTTAAATCTATGCATGACAGACCAAAGAAAATGTAATTGAAAAATCACAAAACAAGAAAATCAATTAACAGATCCTAAAGAAATAAAAACCTAATTGCAAAAAAAACCTGTCAAACTAAACAATGTAAACAAACGTAATTTAAAACGGTTTTAACTGATAACAATTGTGCTTTTTAAATGATTTAAATTTAAAACGGTTTTAACTGATAAAAATTGTGTTCTTTTAAATGATTTAAATTTAAAACAGTTTAAACTGATAAAAATTCTGTTTTTTAAATGATTTAATTTTAAAATATTTCCGACCGAAATGTTAGGGGCAGGCACGGCAATCGGCACAAAAATCCGGATGCTAAGTAGCCTTTGTAGTTTTAATATAGTTAGATTTGGTAAAAAGAGTATTCAGAAGAAAATAATTGTTATGAATATCCAAAGAGTTATGACAGGCGAAATGCAAGTAATAGCATTGTCGTCTGCCAACCCAATCAATGGCAGCAAATACTAGTGGAGAATCCCCTTAAGTAATCAAATTCTACCGATTCCATCAATTGTTTCCGATGTTCTTATTTTATAACAATCCATCATAATCTTATATAAATAGAGATTTTGTCCGTCATTCAGTCAAAAATTTTTTAAACATAATAAAAACGTTCCGGAATTTGTCTCATTTCGAAATATCAGAGATCTTAACTATCTTTAGAAATGGAGAATATTGCATCAACAGTAAATGATAAATTTCCAACAAATAAAGCGGACACCATGGCCGGAAATCGAAATCGAAACCTGACCTATTTGGACTTTCTTATAAATAGAGCTTAAAACATTACCATAAAATAATTATAGCTTCGGTGTAACGACATAGATTTATGATTTACGTCATGTTTCAAAACATGAATTCAAACATCAGCGATAATAAAAAAATAAATAAATGAATGGGTAAACATTATCAATAGCGTTGGAAATTATTTTAATAGTCCAAAACAATTTATTTTGTGTTAACTATGTATTGTATGTAGTTCTTTCACAATTATATAATTCTCCCAGACTAGCAAAAGTATGCAACCGGAGGAAGGAGCATATTTTTCTAGTGTATATAAATAGTATGTAAAATGATGATGATGAAGATAATGATGATGATGACGATGATGATGACCATATTCGGTTTGACGTTTATTTTACACTAGCAGGGGTACCCGGCGTTGCCCGGGGCTCTCCCTCCTCCTCTCCGCAAGCAAAATAGTATATTGAGCACTTTTCTCCCAGACAACGCCGAGTATTTAGAAAATCAAGATGGCCTCCAGAGCACTACTAAAATCACTCTTACCGATCCCTCCCTCCTTTTCATCTGCACAATAGTCCGACGAGAAACACTACAGTAGCTCTATCTAGGACATTTAGCACTTTTCTCCCGGACAACGCCGAAGCCTCTGGGTCCTAAATTGACGAAGCCCCCCCCCCCGGTGCTGGGTCCTATACTGTAGAAGCACTCCCGGTGCTGGGTCCTATACTTCAGAAGCACCCCCCCCGTCCCTGTACTGCAGAAGCCTCTGGATCCTATACTGTAGAAGAACCCCCGGTGCCTATACTGCATAAGCACCGATGGTCCCTATTCTGTAGAAGCATTCGGGTCCCATATTGTAGAAGCTCCCCCGGTGCTGGGTCCTATGCTGTAGAAGCAATCCTGGTCCCTATACTGTAGAAGCAGCCCTGGTCCCTATACTGTAGAAGCAGCCATGGTCCCTATTCTGCAGAAGCATCCGGGTCTTATATTGTAGAAGCACCCCTGGACGGCCTTTAGAAATTGACTTTCAAGCTAACCTATCTCTTGACAGGTCTTTATTTATCCCGTTTTCTGTAAAGGTCATCTTTATTACAATGTGGAAAATTGCGCAGCCAAAACAATTTACACCCTCCTCCTCCTCCTCCCCCCACCCGCCATGTGGATTAAATAAAGGGTTCAGTTCGAAATTCTGTACAGGTTCCCGAGTTCGACAAGATGCACCCAAAAGGTTGGAGGTTACATCGGCCGAAACGTTGTGAGGATAACATCCAAGATTTTGTCAATTTGTCTTGTTTTTAAACAAAAACACTTATTTGAGATGAAGTGTGTAAAATACCTCACTGAAAGCTTTTTTTTTATTGAAACGTTTTCGATCGACCCATCCATCATTTTACAGAGTGAAATAATAAAATGAGTTTTTCAACTGTTCTCGCAAGATTCTTTTATTAGCATCTGTCTCGCATGCTTTTGCGAATATTAAGGGATCAACGGAGGATGGGAGGGAATCGCAGAGAAAGATTATTCCATTTAAGATTTGATACAACTTCATTCATCAGGAGGTATGCTGTCAAAAGATGCTGTTATACATTTACAGCATCATAGTCACATATTAAAGACTAGAACATTATCATCATCATGATCACCATATTCGATTTAACGTCCATTTTACATGCTGGCATGTGTGTTGGAATCCCAAGTTCGACAAAATGCATCTGAAGAAGGTCAGAGGTTACATTGGCTAGAACATTGTGAGAATAACATCCAAGATGAGAACAGCGGTCCAAATAATTCAAATAATACAGGATTGTGAGAGTTTGTTGAAAAAGATTCTCTTGGCATAATATCAAACAAGGTGCTGAGAGTATGCTGACTGTGGGAGGGCAACAACACTTCCTGGTAAAAATTAATGTCATCAAATGCGAACTCAGATATGAAGAAAAGATGTGTGGATAGCAAAGTTATTGAAGTTGTTCAGATATTTTGCTACCGTGGTGATACCATCGGGGCATAGGATGGAGCCGGGGCTAATGCGATAGCTAGAATTAGGATTGGACGGAGTAAATTCAGGAAAGTTTTGCCATCACTAACCAGCAGAGCACTAACACTGTCGACCAAGGGAAGAGTCTATCAGGCATGTGTACACAGTGTGATAATGTATGGAAGTGAAACCTTGCAAGTGAGGATTGAGAACATACGTTGCATGGCAAGAAATGATTTGAGAATGATACAATGGATGTGTAATGTGAATCTCAAAGATATGCTTAGATTTGATGATCCCAGAGAAAAATTAAATCTGAATAGTACAGGGAAATGTGTACAGAACAGGAGACATTGTTGGTTTGGTCACATTGATTCGACATCTACTAACCCAAGAACTCTCATGCATTCTTTCAACGATTTTTTTTAGTGACCATAGCACCATATTTGATTTAAGTCTTCTATTTCAGGTTCAGAGTGAAAGTCAGTCCTAGGAGCTTATCAAACAAAAGGGCTACTTCAAGAAAAGACTGGAGTTATTTTCCACATTTTTTTGAAACAGCCATTATCAATGACTAATCGAATTATCACTGCATAGTATTTTCCATAATAAATATATATTTATATATGAAATAAGTGTATGTATTTGATTTACCTTTTCTTCAGGAGGTTAAATTCAAGGTCAGATGTGGTTTTGAAAATCCAGCGTACTCGGATTAACGCGCTGTAGCCTAAGCAGTCTGTCGGCATTTCTCAGTAGGGACGTGTCAGGCGATTAGCAATAAAATAACCTCTTCTCAAAGGGAAGGTAAAGCCTGGGAGAGTGGACCTCTTGAGACTGAACAGAACCATACCTCAGTCTGACAGAGCAGAGCCAAAAGAAACCACAATTGTTCATCTCGACTTGGTAAGAGCACACTAAATGGGGATACAAGTTTGTATCATTATTCCTTCAAGTCCATCTTTATCACTTTCTCCCATGTTTTCCTTGATCTTCCCCTGGGAACCGAACATGCTATCTCAACTGTTCTACATCTACTAACCCAAGCAATCTCATCCATTCTTTCAACGTGGCGACACCATCGAACTCTCCTGTTCTGCACACATTTCCCTATACGGTCCAGATTTGATCTTCCTCTGAGCTCATCAGATCTAAGCTTGTCTTTAAGATTCACAGTACACATCCATCGTATCATTCTCATATTATTTATCTCCATGCAACGCATGTCCTCAACCCTCGTTGGCCAGGTTTCACTTCTGTACACATGCCTGATAGACTCTTTAAGCTGAAGCACGCCACGTTTCTCAAATGTTTTTTGACCTTTGAAGTTTAGTTATAAAAGTCTGCCAGTCAGAATTAATAAAAATAAAAAAATATGTATTGTTGATTTACTAACGTGTCAGCACTTATCAAGGGCAAAAACCGCTTTAGAATAGGTGTTCATGAGATGGAAATGATTGTTAATCGAGAGATGAAGAACACTATGGGAGTACTAACATTGAACAAAGGTATGAACTGCGTTTGATGACCTATGGTGCGGTTTATGACAAGCACGTTGTAATCAGCAGGGAAGCAGTCCCACAGTAATGTGTTTCTAAAGGTGGGAAAACCCTTGCAGAGAAGCTCTGTCCGTGAAAATTCCGCCTGATGCTAACCACATAAACGGAGGAAAAATATTTTATTTACTAATGAGTCACAACTTATCAAGGCTAAAAGCCACTCGAGGATAAGGGTTAATGAAATCGATAGATTGTAAGTAGGAGGAAGAAGTATGTCATGAGAGGATTGAAAATAATGAATGTTAAAAATAGAAATATAGCATAAGCATTTCACATAGTAAATTTACGATCATAATGCAAGTCTAGCTATCATCCGAGGAAACACTTCTTGGTATTTTGGCTAGGAAGAAAGTGTAGTATATGTTGAATAAACACTATGTCCATTATGACATCATCTTGAAACGTCTAATTCTTGAAAAAAAAAAAAAAATTTGCTCTCGTGTGCAGGCAAGTTAATAGAGACTTATTGAAATACACTTTTATTTTTAAAAATAAATTACAAAATCATTGCTTTAAAAATTATAGACTGCCATTGATAATTCTAAAATTTAGAAAATATAAAATCAAATAATATTTCTGCTATAGTAAAATTAACATATGTCCTCAAATACATTACACACATTGTATATTGGCCGACAAATAGCAATGTCGAAAAAAATTAGATATCTGTTAAATATATAAAGTACTGGCATTGCCATTCATAGGTAAATTGAGCATTTTAAATTAATTCTATCTTTACCAAATAAATAAATTGATAAGTAAAATAATAGATAAATTAATTCTATCTTTACCAACGAAAATTCTATATTTACCAAATAAATAAATTAATAAATAAAATATTAAATAAATAAATTAATTATATCTTAAAAAAATTATTCTATCTTTACCAAAATAAAAATAAAATAAAATAAAATTATAAAATAAATAATAAATAAATAAAAAAATAAAATAATAAATAAATTAATTTTATCTTTACCGAAAAAAATTCTATCTCTACAAAAATAAATAAAATAAATAAATGAATAAAAATTATAATAAATAAATAAATAAAAAATTAATTCTATCTTTACTAAAAATAAAATAGTGTATGTCCTCAAATACCTTACGCACATTGAATATTGGCCGAAAAATGTTGAAAAATTGACATCTGTTTAATATATCAAGTACTGACATTGCCAATCATGGGTAAGTGCGAATAAATTGCACATTTTAAATTAATTCTATCTTTGCTAAAAAAAAAAAAAATTCAGTGGAAAAAAATTAATTTTTCTTTCTTAAAACGTAAATATTGAAAATCCAATCAAAATTAAATTTAATTACGATTTTGGTTCTTCACGACCTGACCAGTGAATTGCTATATAATAATTGAATCGATTTTTTTAACGTTTCACGTACAACTGATTAATGAAAGAAGATTCGTATGGACTTAGTACACAAAAAACATTAACTAATATTGAATGGCCGTTCTCTGTATAAGATGAAATAATGTTATATTGTAGATTTAAAAAAAATCTCATTTCCTGTTTATCATGAATTGCATTATTTCTCAAATTATACATAATTTCATTGGTTTCTTCTGAAATTAGTAGATAATAACGTTGGAAAATGGAGGAAAAAGCCATTACCCATTGGAGAAAAGTGCCCAGTTGACCCCGAAAGGGTCAATTTTTTTTTCCGATTCTGAGACAATACACGTCCGGGGGCTGACTGGTTGGAATGATGTCAACTGTGTGAGTGTTTGTTGGGTACTCTCGGAGGAGTAGCGTTACAGATCGTTGGTTGAGACTTTCTTTTGGTGAAGAATTTGATCGTGTTAAATATTGGTGGATGTTTTTGCTAGTATAAATATTAGCTAAAATAAATTTGCTAAAATAAATCTGGCATTATGTTGAAAACTGAAAACATTTCTGACAAGAGGTCGCAAAGGGTCCAACTGTTTGATTTTTCTTGTATAAACTAGAATATGTGAAAAAGGAAGTTAATAATATTAGACGAATAGGATGTCAGACATATGACACACAGTAGTGGGGAACTCGAACGTGTTAAATATTGATGGGTACGTTTTATAGCATACATATAAGCTAAAATATATTCATTTGGATAACTCTAGAATTACATTGAAAAACAGGATACGTTTCAGACAAAGATCACGAAGAGGTCATGGAGTTGACCCTGCCTGAAATAAGTTAAACTTCGTGAGAAAGGAAGTCAATGATATTTAAGTGGATATGACGTCAGACATATGACAGAGAGAGAGTCTCTTTCCTCATCTTGTGATCTTGTAACTTACTGCACATCATGACGAAGAAATCATTCAGATTGTGTTGTTGAATTGATTAATTGAATAATTAATGTAAGAAGAATGTAAGATGGCTTTTTATTACAACTTATTAAATTGTCCCCATTCGGCATGATAAAAACACACAATAGGGAACCCGATGTAGTTTCATGTCATACAGAGGATCCATAGATGTAGTTTCATGTCATACACAGGGCAGATTCTATTGATGTATCTGGCACCAGATGCAGTTTCATGTCTTGTGTATGATATGAAACTGCATCTGGTAACATACATATAAATTGAGTTCGTCTTGTGTATGGCACTAGATGCAGTTTCATCTCATACACAGGGCAGATTCAATTTGTATGTATGCCACCAGATGCAGTTTTATGTCATACACATAAATTGAATTCGTCTTGTGTATGACATGAAACTGCATCTGCTGGCATACATAGAAAGTGAATCTGTCCTGTGTATGACATTAAACTGCATCTGGTGACATACATATAAATTGAATTTGTTTTATGTATGCCACCAGATGCAGTTTCATGTCATACACAGGACATATTCACTTTATATGTATGGCACCAGATGCAGTTTCATGTCATACACAGGACAGATTTAATTCATATGTATGGCAACAAATGCAGTTTCTATGTCATACACAGAACAGATTCAATTTAAGCCCTACCACTGCAGATCTGAGTGGCCTTGAGAGTAATGGCAATTAATGAAACTCACTTAAACTGTTAAATTAGGGCTCAACCAGCGGTTTTAATTTAACGTCTTACTCGCGACAAGACAATCCTGGCACAGGGTTGCCAGCTCCGAGTTCTCTCCCTGTTGCATGCATTTGATTACACAAAGCAAAGTTATTTTAATTAACAAAAAAAGAAAAATTATAAAAATAACATTTAAAAAAAAAATTTGCAATTGCTTCGAGCTAATTAATATCAGAAACTTTGATTTTAAATTAAATTTGTCTCTCGTTTCATCTCGAGGCAAAATCATTTTCATAAAAAATTCCATCATAATTTGAAAGCAAAATTTATTAATTTTTGCTTTTGGCAAAAGTAAATAAATATATAAAATCCTAATTGTTTTAAAAGCCCAATCAGAAGAATTAGCAAGAAAACTTTGTAAATTTTATAATTTTACTCTAATTTGTGGTGTGCATTGCAACTAAAGACTTCATTTTTTTCATTTTCTCAAAACTTTTGGGTGTGGTAGAGGACAGGTGGTGGGGCAGAATGGTCTAAAGTCTGTACAGATGAATTCAATGTAACAAGAGCTGAAAAAACTATATACAGCATTTTGGTGAAAAGCTGATATCAATCGATTTGATCAATTTTAATATTTAATCCTATAGATATTTTAATTTGGATTAGTATAAGTATACAGGAAAGGAGTACGAACCTCACTCTCACACTTGGGGCTACTATTCCTGACACTCATTAAAAATCGAATTTTATTTAATAAGAGACATCTTTGTATGCACCAGTTTCAAACACGTTTTGATTGGCTAATTATTTTTTACATTATTTGGTTATCTACAGTGTTGTTTTTATTTTGATTGAATTTCTTTAAATTATACTGTTAACACTATAATTGCGTTATGATATGTAAGCAATTTATCCTATAATTATGCGAAGATATAAAGTTATTTTGGATGATTTTAAAAGTTGGACTTAAATAGCATTGAAGCTGACATATAAAATCTTGATTCCGACTAGCAAATTTTCATTTGTTAGTGTTGTACTATGTTATTGGCACTATAATAACGTACTTTGCTGCATTTTATTTTGGGTGTATGGTAAAGTATTGGGTGGGTTAGGGTTAGGGTGTGGTAAAGTATTGGGTGGGTTAGGGTGTGGTAAAGTATTGGGTGGGTAAGGGTTAGGGTGTGGTAAAGTATTGGGTGGGTTAGGGTTAGGGTGTGGTAAAGTATTGGGTGGGTTAGGGTGTGGTAAAGTATTGGGTGGGTAAGGGTTAGGGTGTGGTAAAGTATTGGGTGGGTTAGGGTTAGGGTGTGGTAAAGTATTGGGTGGGTTAGGGTGTGGTAAAGTATTGGGTGGGTTAGGGTTAGGGTGTGGTAAAGTATTGGGTGGGTTAGGGTGTGGTAAAGTATTGGGTGGGTTAGGGTGTGGTAAAGTATTGGGTGGGTAAGGGTTAGGGTGTGGTAAAGTATTGGGTGGGGTAGGGTTAGGGTGTGGTAAAGTATTGGGTGGGTTAGGGTTAGGGTGTGGTAAAGTATTGGGTGGGTTAGGGTGTGGTAAAGTATTGGGTGGGTAAGGGTTAGGGTGTGGTAAAGTATTGGGTGGGTTAGGGTTAGGGTGTGGTAAAGTATTGGGTGGGTTAGGGTGTGGTAAAGTATTGGGTGGGTAAGGGTTAGGGTGTGGTAAAGTATTGGGTGGGTTAGGGTTAGGGTGTGGTAAAGTATTGGGTGGGTTAGGGTGTGGTAAAGTATTGGGTGGGTAAGGGTTAGGGTGTGGTAAAGTATTGGGTGGGTAAGGGTTAGGGTGTGGTAAAGTATTGGGTGGGTTAGGGTTAGGGTGTGGTAAAGTATTGGGTGGGTTAGGGTTAGGGTGTGGTAAAGTATTGGGTGGGTTAGGGTGTGGTAAAGTATTGGGTGGGTTAGGGTTAGGGTGTGGTAAAGTATTGGGTGGGTTAGGGTTAGGGTGTGGTAAAGTATTGGGTGGGTTAGGGTGTGGTAAAGTATTGGGTGGGTAAGGGTTAGGGTGTGGTAAAGTATTGGGTGGGGTAGGGTTAGGGTGTGGTAAAGTATTGGGTGGGTTAGGGTTAGGGTGTGGTAAAGTATTGGGTGGGTTAGGGTGTGGTAAAGTATTGGGTGGGTAAGGGTTAGGGTGTGGTAAAGTATTGGGTGGGTTAGGGTTAGGGTGTGGTAAAGTATTGGGTGGGTTAGGGTGTGGTAAAGTATTGGGTGGGTAAGGGTTAGGGTGTGGTAAAGTATTGGGTGGGTTAGGGTTAGGGTGTGGTAAAGTATTGGGTGGGTTAGGGTGTGGTAAAGTATTGGGTGGGTAAGGGTTAGGGTGTGGTAAAGTATTGGGTGGGTTAGGGTTAGGGTGTGGTAAAGTATTGGGTGGGTTAGGGTTAGGGTGTGGTAAAGTATTGGGTGGGTTAGGGTGTGGTAAAGTATTGGGTGGGTTAGGGTTAGGGTGTGGTAAAGTATTGGGTGGGTTAGGGTTAGGGTGTGGTAAAGTATTGGGTGGGTTAGGGTTATGGTGTGGTAAAGTATTGGGTGGGTTAGGGTTAGGGTGTGGTAAAGTATTGGGTGGGTTAGGGTTAGGGTGTGGTAAAGTATTGGGTGGGTTAGGGTTATGGTGTGGTAAAGTATTGGGTGGGTTATGGTGTGGTAAAGTATTGGGTGGGTTAGGGTGTGGTAAAGTATTGGGTGGATGGATGGGATGCTCTAGAATCTCTACAACTGAATTCAGAACTGAAAGATAAATACAGCTTTTTGGTGAAAAACTGATATAAACTGTTTACAGTATAGTTGTGTTATATCTATAAGACAAACGTTATTGAACAATACGGAATGCTTCTGCCTAATAGGTTGTGATTTGCCTGTGACCATGTCCCGCATACGGCATCTCATCACCCATGCATACATTTAAAAAGCCATACATTGCCGCACGGTTCGACGAACTAAGCACATATAAACAAACCAGACTAATACCGTGCCTGAAGACGATTGGATGAATGAATCAAAAGTACTCGAGAAGAATGGAACATAAAACCTACGAATCCTACATACGACAATTTGACCTAAGTTTTTTTTCTCTGCTGAAAAACCTACTCGAACACTGATGGTTATAAAAAAAGATTTATTCAAAAAGAGAGACAGTCACATAAAACATCAGTGCGACAGACCACTTGTGTACGCATGAGAGAGAGAGAGAGAGAGAGAGAGAGAGAGAGAGAGAGAGAGAGAGAGAGAGATAGCTCGCCTCTCTACACCGAACCACCCTGTGTGTACTGCGCTCCTACCATTGGGGACAGCATCCAGACATATCTTTTCTGCTTGAAATCTCGCCAGCCAAAGAGAGCGAAAATCTTTACCTGTAAATCACTTGGATTTGTGACTTCCGTTCGAGGATCACCTCTTACTCTTAGGTGTCACTAAATCTTTTTCACTCAAACACGACCTTCGTTATGTAACACTGATTTCTAGCAAAAATTAGATAATAATTGCGATAAAGTCTGTTCTGTGTGGCAAGATATCTCACCATTTTTATTTATTTTTTAGGTGGTGGGGGATCTACGAAACTCATTCAAATGACGTCCACGGAAGAAATTGTAAATAGGTAATGCATTTTTGGGGGCCACCTGACAAAAATTAATATAAAGGAGCAAACGTATAGAAGGGTAAAAAGGTGTAGAAAAATAAGGTAATGATAGTTTATGGCTTAGTTAAATAAAATGTAATTGTTTATAATCTAGTCGACAGATCGGATTGAAATATTATATTTTCACTTACCGGTTAGGGTTAGGGTTCAACAAAATTTATTGCATGATGTATACGCGTTATATTTTCACTTACTGGTTAGGGTTCAACAAAATTTATTGCATGATGTATACGCGTTATATTTTCACTTACCGGTTAGGCTTAGGGTTCAACAAAATTTATTGCATGATGTATACGCATCATAGTTTCACTTACCGGTTTGTGTATAAATCATTATAAACCTGTGTCGTCATCGAGATCCCAGACTCCTGTTTGTCTATGGATAAAAACCACTCAGGCGCCGATGTTTAGTATTTAATAAAGGTTTATTACAAAGAGAAGAAACCGTCACAGAAAACATCAGAGAGACAGGTTACTTCAGTATGCGTGAAGAGAGAGAGAGAGAGACAGAGAGAGAAAGACGGACAGATAGTTCGTCCTGCTACACCTAGTTTCATTGTGTGCACTCCTCTTCATTTGGGACGGTAGCCAGGTCACATCTCTCCTGCTTGAAGTCCCGCTAGTCAAAAGATAGAAAATCTTTGCTAAAACTCTTAAACTACAAAACAACCACCCAAAACAAAGTTGGTATTTTCTTGATCGGCGTTGCCCCGTTGAATAATATCTAAAATTTAGGAAAAAATATTCATTCTTTGACCCTAAACTGGCGCAGATTTCGTCAATGGTGGGGGGCGGTTTTCCAGCCAGATTATGTACTAATTAAAGGGAAGTAACTCTGATTTTTTAATCAATGAGTTAATTCCCTTATGCCGACTCATTCCTCATAAAAGGGAGTTGTATGTGTGTGTATGTCCAGAGAGAGGAATGAGCTGGGCAGAGAATAAAGAGGGGTTGTGTAAAGAGAGGGGAAAAACGGTGGAAGGAGGAAAGATAGATAGAGAGTGTTAATAGAAATATGTTACACTTTTGCGCCGGGTAGCCCTGCTAGTTAAAATATATAGGAAAAACGCCTTAGGGAAGCAAACGCTGATTAACTCAGCTTTATTCTAATAATAGCTACACATATCTAACTTTATATAAGTAAAGATATATTATTCGTACCAGTGTTGTATATTGACGCTGTGCTTAAAAGAATGCTAACAAACACTTATGTATAAAAATATAATGGCATATTTTTATTGCTAGGTTGTGAAAAACGTGTAAAGTGAAAGAGAGTGAAGAAAGCATAAGATTTGACGGATGTTGATCTCTCGAATTTGCTAGCCAACAGCCTTCTCTTCGATCTTAATTTTGACCAGTTAATATAACACTTTTGGACATCCACCCATCTACAACTGCAACGCCCATTCCAAGATTTCACCTAAGCACTCTATGTAGCCACACCCACTTTTTGGACGTGGCTTCCATACATTTCATTCAAAATACTGTGCAACTTACACAGGTCCGGCTAGTAGATATACAAGAAATATAAACCATTCTCGTTGTTCCTGAAATTCCCAAATGTATTGCATAAATCATCTCTTTAATCTTGACAGTGGATGCCCGAAAGCGATCACATTAAAAAGAAATGAGAGGGGGGAAACGGAATCAAATATTTAAACGGCGAATTTCAATTTGAAACAACAACGTTGTCAAATCTGATTGCAAAGAATGGAAAATGGCACAATTCGATAATATTTATTGAACAGAACCGATTTTAAGGTAATGGGATATTCGTAGAACGCAGAGTTACAAGCAGCATATATATCAAAGCTAAACATCCTTTAAGTTTAACTGACAAAAACCTAAAAAAATGTGAGGGACAATATAAACTTTTATGACAACATATTTGAAATGATGTTAAACTATAATTTATTTTAACAGTCAGTGATATGATAAAGAAACCTAGAACTAATGGAAGTTATTTTTGGATTAAAAACTCATAACATCTGAAAATATGTTCTTGCAAATGATCAAAGATGGCTGACACAACAAGTTTATACACATGATGCATTAATTTATAGGCACTGCTATGAAGAATATACAGGGTGATTCATAAGTCACTTCACTTAGCTATTTTAAATGATTACCATACGAAACACAAACATACTATGACCTTTTGATAATTGTTATCTTACTCTCTAATTACTGCTATTTGTTATTTTAAATTTGTTCGTTTATATATTTGTTTCTATATATATTTATTTCATAATCAATCAAATATGCTACAAAGAGTCGTAAATTCCTTGCAAAAAAGAATGGAGCTATGCATGCAGAACGAAGGTGGAAATTTTGAAAATTTGCTGTAATTTTAAACTCGCATAATTGAATTTGTTGAATAAACTTTCTGTTTTGTATTACCGTATTTTTTAAATTTCAAAAATAAATAGCTAAGTGACTTATGAATCACCCTGTATATCTATTTATATAAAATCATATATGTATTTTTAACTTTGTAAATTATTTTCAAATCATATTCCAAATAAGTAGTATGCACAAAGGTATTACAGTTGTTTACAGCTGTTTTAAGACGATGTTTATTTTTAGTCATACAATGCAACATAAAATCTTTCCAAACAGTGTCTCTCGTCAGAACGGTATTTCTCGCGCATCTTTCGCATTTAAAAAACAAAAAAACAATAAAAATGTCTGACAAAAGTTTAATTAAATACAAACACGAAACAAAAATCACAAGAATAGAGCCAATGTCAAATACCTCGGTAAGATGTGAAATTATTTGCATATTTTGCAATCCAGGAGAAAGATAAAGTATCTAAGTGGTCTGTAATTCAAAATCTGCCAGTTATCTGCTTTGGGCAAAGGGTGTCACTTAATTTTACTCCTTATGAAAGAAGATAATTAAGATTTTTTAAGAAAGATTTTTTTTTGCAAAAAGATTTTTCCTTTATTTTTTGTGCCATTCTATTCGCAATCCTACTCATATTTCTCCTGGATAAATCTTTTCGAGTAAGCCGTGTTTTCATTGAAAAAGTTTAGAAGTCAATAGGTCTGAGAGTGATACCAAGCAGGAGTTGAAAACAACAGTGTTTCGGGTGAAGATCTGTCTCTTAGCCGGCAAAGACTTCAAGCAGAAAAGACGTGTCTGGCAGCTCTCCCAAAGAAATAAGAGGGAAGCACATGTGGGCGGTTGATGTAGCGAGACGGGCTATCTGTCTGTCTGTCTGTCTGTCTGTCTCTCTCTCTCTCTCTCTCTCTCTCTCTCAAGTGTATGAAGTCAACCTGTTTCTGTGACTGTCCTTTTAAATAAACCCTGTTAAAAACTAAACAACCAGTGGTGGGGTGAGTTTTATCAACAGACGATCAACAACCTGGGTTCACAACAATGGCGGCAGCAACAAAGATATGCATACGTAAAGGATTTTCTGCATGCGTGGTAAGCAATAATTTAACAAATGGAAGTGGCCCCAAATTCTAAGTGCCACTCACCCAAGGAAGCTATGGAGGTAGAACCTCTCTTAAAACTTCAGATATATCCTATTTTGACGAAATTTAAATAATATGTATAAAATTCTTCAGCGAAGACAATGGAAAGTGATTTCCGAATCTCTACGTGTCCCCCTCTAAGGGAGCTATGGGGACAAAAACCCTTAAAACTTAAAATACGTATCTCTGATTTTAATTAAATTTTAAATCATATTTACAAGACACTAATTCAGAGAGTTTTCCCAAATTTCAGTCTATTTTTACAACATTAGGAGACAAAATGGTGGAGGGGGTTAAAAAGAAAGAAAGTAATATAGTGTTATTAGCACAATGAAAAAGGACATAGCGTTTATCATTAAATCATGAGCAACGTCGGGGTTTCCTGATAGTTGATTTATATAAAAATCGAATAAATCGTTTTATTTCATGTTATATATGTATTTATATGCAGACATGACAAAAGTAAATAGACACCCATATTTATTTAAAATATTAATTACTAGCAGGGCCCGTGTCCCGGTGGAAATAGAAAAGAATGATTTAACTGAGAATGTGGCATCCAATCTGATATTCCTTTATTCTGTGATTAGTCATAACGTGCCCCAGCGTTGTGCATGGAAAAGATGAAATATTGATTTAATTATAAGAATAAATAAATATCAGCGTACCAAATCTAGGGGGAGGGGAATAAATAGTAACTGTAATAAAAAATAATTGGAAAAGCTTACCGATGCAAACGTCTAAACTCTCAGCGAACCATTTTTGTTTTTCATGAAAGCGAATGTGAAGTGTTCGTTAAGTATTCTGGAATAATCGGTGTTCCTTTAATTTTTATTCCATGAAGAAAAATAGCACATGGTGAATCTGGTGACAGTGATAGTAGATAAATAGTAGCGAGTTAAAAAGGAGACCACCTTCTCTTTGGAAAGTTTTTTTTTGAGAGTCAGATATTCCAGATAAAATGTAATAAATATTAAATGAAGAAGAAATTAATGCATAATTTATGGAAACATGCATGAAGGCTTAGGGTAATTGCATTCCGGAATAGATTAGCATATGAATGTTTTGGTTATTAAGCTATTATGTCTGAATACGGGAGGAGGAAAATATCGACTTTACTTCATTATAGAGTTTTAATGAAGATATGATGAAGTTCTAATACTGATTTACTAATACTTAGTTGAACTCTCCTTTGCTTCTTTTAATGCAAGAACCCTTTTAGGTATGATGTTGATCAGTTTACCAAATATTGTATCTTGTGCACTTTCTGCCTGTTTTAAAATAGGATTTTGAAAGTCAAATTTAATTATTACAGCGTCGTCTAATCATTAAATTGAAATCAAATTGTTAATAAATAATAATTAATGTTCTTAAGTTAATGTTGCTTTGAATTTTATTCCTAAAAAAATTATTGGATATAAATAGCTTCCCAAATGCTCAATCTTTTAATACATGAGAATTTGCTAAGAAACTGAAAGTCAGTTTAAGTGATTTTCTAGTCGAGAGTTTACATGTCTCCAAATTCTTTTAAGATTTTGAAGGATTAAGTAATTCTTGAGAGATTTCTTGCCATGTTTCACGAAGTAATCTTTAAACTGCTGCTTTTGAAGATGGTTTCTGATCCTTTTTTATCAAAGATTTCAGTCTAATATGGCCCAGAGGTGTTGGATAGGGTTTATATATGCCAACTGTCTTGAAATAGCCTGAATAAAAAACTATTAATGACACAAGAGAAAGAATTGTACATTTATAAAGAGAAAAGATTAAATTTTGTTTACTCCAAATTTTATCAAAATAATTATAAAAATAAACGAGATAATTTCTTATCCTTTTTTTTTTTTTTAAAGATTTCAGTCTAATATGGCTCATAGGTGTTCGATAGGGTTCATATCTGTGATTATTGACTTGGCCAGGAAGTTTTTTATTTCCATCTTGGTGCAACCAATCTTGTGTGTTTTTAGCAGAGTGTGGCCTCATGTTTTATTATTTTACCACTGGAGAATATTGGAAGGAGACCTTCCTGCAATATGAAAACTGGGTACTGGTCCAGAGTAGGACCCAAGCTAAAATTGACTTGGCATTGGATGTTTGCGTAGACAGCCAGAAGAAGCTGAATGAAAAGTCAGTTGCCTGCGCCAAAAAATAACTAACATTTAAAGTAAGAATACAATTATTCCAAAAAAGAAGTGTTTTAATTGAATAATACTATTAGTTAAATTGTATGCAAGAAAAATTTATTTTTTTAACGAAAAAAAAAATTTATTGTGTGAAGCAAAATGAAACTAAACAAATGATAAAATGTTTTTGTTTTTTTTATGCGTAAATGTTTTTTGTTAAGAATAATATCACTGAAGTGTTAAAACGGTGTTAAGAGTTAGGGTTAGGGGTTAGGGTTACAAAATGTTTTTTTTCCTCTGACAAAATTGAATCACTCCTTTGGGAGACATAATAACCTGTACTAACTCGTTAAAATTTGTTATCATTTTTATCAATTTTTATTTCAAATTAGTGAATTTCGCGATTCAATCAATTAAAATGTTAACTTGATGTCTGCTTATTTTCTCGCATTCTGATTGGATAAACGCTTCGGGATTTTCCGGCCGTTTACGTAAATATCCGGAAACTATAGACGCCAAATCGATTTTAGCTTGGGTCTTAATCTGGACCAGTACCGGAAACTGTTATGGTGTTATGGTGATCTATCCTATTTCGGAAATAGATGGACTCTTCCAGACAAAGTGTTGTGGCGGTCATTGCGGAAGTCATAGCATCGGATGCAGACTATTCTGTACTTTTGTAAATACACTCTTCTAAATATACCACCGCGTTGTCTTAATTATTATCAACCCTTCAAGGTCACAACAGAAACATATTTAACAAAAGTCATGATAATTATTTTAAATAAACATAAAAGTTTATATGAGTGTCTATGTACTTTTGTCATGTCTGTGTATAATTAAAAAATATTTTCCTTTCTCATAATATTCGACAGTATTTTAGGTTTTATATTTGAGTCTTAGAGAGCATTCAACAGAAGAGTTAGATTGTTTGGAAATGGTCCGGAGGCCGGGGTTCAATCCTTGGTCGAGTCATACGAAAGACTCAAAAATGGCACTTCATGCCCCCTTGCTAAACACGCAACATTATAAGGTGAGGATCAAGGGTAAGTGGAGCAATCTAAGGAAAGGAGTGGCGCCCTCCCCTACATCTCGATGTAGTGACCAATGAAAAGGGAATTTTTAGGTCGCTCTCGACTATGGTCGAATCTTTTATTTATTATTATTTCGTGGGTATACAATCAATTTTTATCCCAGGCATCACCAGGTTTCTCTGCACGCTACTGCTACCCTACTATTTTAATCATAAGTGAAGTGAGGAGAAATGGACTCGTACTTTTTCCAAGAGTATGATTCGGCATTAACCATGCCATCGACCACTCCTGCCACGAATATAGCATAAATAATGCAATGCAATATAAAATCCTAATTAAGTGCTTTTTTTGACGACTATAAAAGTTGATTTTGACAATTTCAAATCGGATTTATCAAAGACAATTGATGTTCATTGGAATGGCAATTCCGGATGCTTAAATAGTAAAGTAGGTAGAAAAAGAATGGACACGTTCGTAAGATACGTCCATTCAATCTGATCAAAATGGTATTTAAAACTGAAGCGTGACAGACGGACGGACAGAACCTCTTATACAAATGCTCGGACGCATTAAAATAAGAAGTGTCCATTGAAACTGCTCATTTAACATGGAAAATGCTATTCTTAAATAAAGCAAGAAAAGATTAATGAAAATTTTATTTAAAACTTTAGCGTGACAGACGGATAAAAATGCTACTTTTAACTTAAACATGAGAAAGCAAAGAAAATGCTATTACAAACGGAAGGTGTGGCAGACCAATGAAAATGCTATTTCAGACTTAAGCATGACAGACAAATGAAAATGCTATTTCAAACTTAAACACGACAGACAAATGAAAATGCTATTTCAAACTTAAACATGACAGACAAATGAAAATGCTATTTCAAACTTAAACATGACAGACAAATGAAAATGCTATTTCAAACTTAAACATGACAGACAAATTAAAATGCTATTCCAAACTTAAACATCACAGACAAATGAAAATGCTATTTCAAACTAAAAGCGTTACAGACGGACGAATATGCTATCTAAAACATAAACGTGGCAGATAGAAGATATTGTTATTTCAAACGTAACCAAAGAAACATGACAGACAAATGAAAATGTTATTTCAAACTTAAGGATGACAGACAAATGAAAATACTATTTCAAACATGATAGACAAATGAAAATGCTATTTCAGACTTAAACATGACAAACAAATGAAAATGCTATTTCAAACTTAAACATGACAGACAAATGAAAATGCTATTTCAAACTCAAACATGACAGACAAATGAAAATGCTATTTCAAACTCAAACATGACAGACAAATGAAAATGCTATTTCAAACTTAAACATGACAGACAAATGAAAATGCTATTTCAAACTTAAACATGACAGACAAATGAAAATGCTATTTCAAACTTAAACATGACAAACAAATGAAAATGCTATTTCAAACTTAAACATGACAAACAAATGAAAATGTTATTTCAAACTAAAAGCGTTACAGACGGACGAATATGCTATCTAAAAGATAAACGTGGCAGATAGAAGATATTGTTATTTCAAACGTAAGCATGATGACCCAAGAAAATGCTATTTCAAAATAAAGCATGACAGACACATGAAAATGCTATTTGAAACTAAAAGCGTTACAAGGTCTGAAAGAGTTATCTCCATTTAAACACAGAATTGTCTTTAGATGAAATATGATTTCCTATCGAACAATAAAAATAGTAGTCGTTTAATCCAAATGATCCAAATTATCAATCCTCATAAAAATAATATGCAATATTTTTTTATGTGTCAATGTTTAATGCAGTTGATTTATATAATGGTTTTATTTAATAGAACCATGACGGAATGGTGAAAATGTTCCCATTCACTCTGTACATTTAACGATAAAAATGCAATTTCAAAATGAAGCGTGATAGACCAGCGGAAATTATATTTAAAACTGAATTCTGATTATTTTCTGTGTCATCTGAATTATTTGAACAAAACGAATATGCACTTGCTAAATCACATATTTACATATATACGGAGAGGTTGAATTACCTACTAGACACGATCCTCGAGTGTCTTCGGTCTCTCTGTACAAGGGTTTGTCAGGACATTCTGACATGAGGATACTTCACTCTACAAGTAAATCCTGACCAAATATTCAAAATAACATAGTATTCGAAGCCCAAATAAGATCCTCTCAACACAGCTATAGATTGGCTCATATGAAGAATGGTGCACCTTTTAGTGATGTTACCTCAAGTAACAACATTTAGCTGGATACTCCACCAGACTAGATGAATTCTTGTCCTGGAATCCGGTAAGACCAAGAGACCACAAGAAAGATATACTATATCATAATTAACTGGTCAATTGGAGAGAGAAAAATTAATGTTCTTTACTTCTTTAAAAAAACTAAATGTTTGAGAGGTAAAGGAGAACTTTAGTTGAACACTCGGATATCTATGTATTTCATATAGCGATTAATTCAGGAAGGGCCCCTTGATATCTGAGACTTTACACTGAACCAAAATAAAAAAAAGTATTGAATTACATTGACACACCGGTTCTCGTTAGATCACAGAAGTTAAGCAACGTTGACCTTCGTCAATACCAGATGAGTGACCATTTAGGAATACCAAGCGATGTATGTGGGAGGACGACGTAACATCCCTGCAAAAAAAATTTAAAAAAATACAGCCCTGAAGATGTCTTTAACAAGCACTTCAGTATAACCGGCTAATCCAAACCATACGATTTTGATACTGTGTGTAATTTCTAAACTCGTCGCTGATTGGTTTTTCTCTAGACAGTTTTTTAAAAAGGTAAGGATTTTAGATGAGGGATCAATTTAAACTGAACTATAATACTAAACTTTATTCTTACCTTCTGCTTAAAATGAACACACAAAATATTTTCAAATATTGTACTTGTATGTTATTTGGTCAAATCAATCATCTTGAGAAAGTCTTGAAATAAAGACGAAACGTTGATAAATATATAAATAATCTTGGTTTTTCGTTTTCACACACACACACACACACGCACGCACACACACACACCCACACACAGAGCAACCCTAGTTGAAGTCAGTGTCCCTAATAATGCAGGATTGAACAGAGCAGAAAGGAAAAAGATTACGAAATACCAAGGTCTTATGTACGACATGAAAAGAAACTGGAATCTTAGGAAAATCTCCATCATACCAGTAATTATAGGAGCAACAGGACTAATGAAAAAGAATTTCAAGAGCTATCTGGTGAGTATACCCGGTGAACCGAGTGCAAGAGAAATACAAACAATTGGACTTAAAGGGACGGTTAGAATCTTAAAACGATCTCTAGGCTGGAGTGTCTGAAATAGCCGGTGAATGTCTGGCATCCGGTAGGATACCCCATCCCCAGCAAAAACAAAGATAAGAAATATAAAAAATAAAAAACATTCATTATTGAAAATTTATTTCTAACAAATATGTAAATATCTATTTTTGTACATATTTTTGTATTTTTTACCTGTTTTATTTCTATTTGATTTTTCTGGATTTATTCCCTTGTTTTTGCTTTTTATTTTAATTTCATACAAGACTGTCTGTAAAAGGAAGATAACCTTGGATGCTACCACTGTGGGAACTGATGTCCGAATTTTAGATGCAAAATTTCTTCCTGTTTTGAACCAACATGCGTAACGAGTGGACCTGTGTCTTTGTCAAAATACATAAAACAATAGTTGTCTCTATTTTTTATTTAATCTTAGCAATACCGACCCGGGGTTGTACGGGATCCACTACGTTCAAATTCATTTTGTAAATATTTTTATGTTTTATAATCACACCATTTTTTGTTATGTTCAGTATCTAAGCTAAAAACGCAAATAAGAAACACTAACTCTTACTAAAAGAATAAAAGTTATTCCCTTAGCTGATTTTTCTTTTTAAGTCTGTTGATTTTTTATTGTTTTGTTTTTTCTTTGCCAAACTAAATCATGTTCTGTAAAATTCAAAACAAAAAAACAACAATTTCCTTCCCTCTTTTCCCCTCTTTCCCTTCTCCTCCCCTTTCACTCAACCAAACACTATGAATAAACACTTGAACATATAAAGAACTTGAAGCATAAAAACTTTCAACAAAATGACCGGATTCGGCATTAAATACCCTAAGGATGGTTGATATGCCATAAAACAAAACAACCATCATTTTAGGTGTTTAAGAATGTTTCCATATTAGCAAACTGCCGAACTAGATCAAGTAATTAAAAAAAAATTTGTAGCAAAGTACATTAGTTTATTGCCGATAACATGGTACAACAATAACAAATGAAAATTGCCTAGTCAGAATCAAAGTTTGTTTTGTCAGCTTAAAGCTATTTAGGTCAAACTTTTAAGATCCTTCTGACATAATGTTATATATTAGATGGTTAACATTTAACTGGAGATAATATCTTAATAGAAAACCAAACGGTTAAAAAGAAAAACGAATAGTTTGTGTTCCTTGACTCAGTGGTTCCAGGATCCTCATCTGACATTAGCAGAAGAATAAGAATAGCAACTTTTGCATTTCGATGTCTCAAAGAAAATCATATGAAGCAGGAAAGGGCATGTTAATGTCTCTGAAGTTAAGACTACAATGCATTGATAGTTCCTATTACTGTATATGCATTGATAGTTCCTATTGCTGTATATGCATTGATAGTTACTATTGCTGTATATGCAAGTGATAGTTACTATTGCTGTATATGCATTGATAGTTACTATTGCTGTATATGCATTGATAGTTACTATTGCTGTATATGCATTGATAGTTACTATTACTGTATATGCATTGATAGTTACTATTGCTGTATATGCATTGATAGTTACTATTGCTGTATATGCATTGATAGTTACTATTGCTGTATATGCATTGATAGTTACTATTGCTGTATATGCAAGTGATAGTTACTATTGCTGTATATGCATTGATAGTTACTATTGCTGTATATGCATTGATAGTTACTATTACTGTATATGCATTGATAGTTACTATTGCTGTATATGCACGTGATAGTTACTATTACTGTATATGCATTGATAGTTACTATTGCTGTATATGCATTGATAGTTACTATTGCTGTATATGCATTGATAGTTACTATTGCTGTATATGCATTGATAGTTACTATTGCTGTATATGCATTGATAGTTACTATTGCTGTATATGCATTGATAGTTACTATTGCTGTATATGCATTGATAGTTACTATTGCTGTATATGCAAGTGATAGTTACTATTGCTGTATATGCATTGATAGTTACTATTGCTGTATATGCATTGATAGTTACTATTACTGTATATGCATTGATAGTTACTATTGCTGTATATGCACGTGATAGTTACTATTACTGTATATGCATTGATAGTTACTATTGCTGTATATGCATTGATAGTTACTATTGCTGTATATGCATTGATAGTTACTATTACTGTATATGCATTGATAGTTACTATTACTGTATATGCATTGATAGTTACTATTACTGTATATGCAAGTGATAGTTACTATTACTGTATATGCATTGATAGTTACTATTGCTGTATATGCATTGATAGTTACTATTACTGTATATGCATTGATAGTTACTATTGCTGTATATGCATTGATAGTTACTATTGCTGTATATGCATTGATAGTTACTATTGCTGTATATGCATTGATAGTTACTATTGCTGTATATGCATTGATAGTTACTATTGCTGTATATGCATTGATAGTTACTATTGCTGTATATGCACGTGATAGTTACTATTGCTGTATATGCACGTGATAGTTACTATTGCTGTATATGCACGTGATAGTTACTATTGCTGTATATGCATTGATAGTTACTATTACTGTATATGCATTGATAGTTACTATTGCTGTATATGCACGTGATAGTTACTATTACTGTATATGCATTGATAGTTACTATTGCTGTATATGCATTGATAGTTACTATTGCTGTATATGCATTGATAGTTACTATTACTGTATATGCATTGATAGTTACTATTACTGTATATGCAAGTGATAGTTACTATTGCTGTATATGCATTGATAGTTACTATTGCTGTATATGCATTGATAGTTACTATTACTGTATATGCATTGATAGTTACTATTGCTGTATATGCATTGATAGTTACTATTGCTGTATATGCATTGATAGTTACTATTGCTGTATATGCATTGATAGTTACTATTGCTGTATATGCATTGATAGTTACTATTGCTGTATATGCATTGATAGTTACTATTGCTGTATATGCATTGATAGTTACTATTGCTGTATATGCATTGATAGTTACTATTACTGTATATGCATTGATAGTTACTATTGCTGTATATGCATTGATAGTTACTATTGCTGTATATGCATTGATAGTTACTATTGCTGTATATGCATTGATAGTTACTATTGCTGTATATGCAAGTGATAGTTACTATTGCTGTATATGCATTGATAGTTACTATTGCTGTATATGCATTGATAGTTACTATTACTGTATATGCATTGATAGTTACTATTGCTGTATATGCACGTGATAGTTACTATTACTGTATATGCATTGATAGTTACTATTGCTGTATATGCATTGATAGTTACTATTGCTGTATATGCATTGATAGTTACTATTGCTGTATATGCATTGATAGTTACTATTACTGTATATGCATTGATAGTTACTATTACTGTATATGCATTGATAGTTACTATTACTGTATATGCAAGTGATAGTTACTATTACTGTATATGCATTGATAGTTACTATTGCTGTATATGCATTGATAGTTACTATTACTGTATATGCATTGATAGTTACTATTGCTGTATATGCATTGATAGTTACTATTGCTGTATATGCATTGATAGTTACTATTGCTGTATACGCATTGATAGTTACTATTGCTGTATATGCATTGATAGTTACTATTACTGTATATGCATTGATAGTTACTATTGCTGTATATGCATTGATAGTTACTATTACTGTATATGCATTGATAGTTACTATTGCTGTATATGCATTGATAGTTACTATTACTGTATATGCATTGATAGTTACTATTGCTGTATATGCAAGTGATAGTTACTATTACTGTATATGCATTGATAGTTACTATTGCTGTATATGCATTGATAGTTACTATTGCTGTATATGCATTGATAGTTACTATTGCTGTATATGCATTGATAGTTACTATTGCTGTATATGCATTGATAGTTACTATTGCTGTATATGCATTGATAGTTACTATTACTGTATATGCAAGTGATAGTTACTATTACTGTATATGCATTGATAGTTACTATTGCTGTATATGCATTGATAGTTACTATTACTGTATATGCATTGATAGTTACTATTGCTGTATATGCATTGATAGTTACTATTACTGTATATGCAAGTGATAGTTACTATTGCTGTATATGCATTGATAGTTACTATTGCTGTATATGCAAGTGATAGTTACTATTGCTGTATATGCAAGTGATAGTTACTATTGCTGTATATGCAAGTGATAGTTACTATTGCTGTATATGCATTAATAGTTACTATTGCTGTATATGCATTGATAGTTACGATTGCTGTATATGCAAGTGATAGTTTCTATTGCTGTATATGCAAGTGATAGTTTCTATTGCTGTATATGCAAGTGATAGTTTCTATTGCTGTATATGCAAGTGATAGTTACTATTACTGTATATGCATTGATAGTTACTATTGCTGTATATGCATTGATAGTTACTATTGCTGTATATGCAAGTGATAGTTACTATTGCTTTATATGCAAGTGATAGTTACTATTGCTGTATATGCAAGTGATAGTTACTATTGCTGTATATGCAAGTGATAGTTACTATTACTGTATATGCAAGTGATAGTTACTATTGCTGTATATGCAAGTGATAGTTACTATTGCTGTATATGCAAGTGATAGTTACTATTACTGTATATGCAAGTGATAGTTACTATTGCTGTATATGCAAGTGATAGTTACTATTGCTGTGTGTGTGCAAGTAAGACATGGACTATACTGGCAGAGCATGAGGAGAAGCGCAATGGCTTTGAAATTAAATGTTTAAGAACCATCCTTGAAGTAACTTTGCGAGATAGACTAAAAAATACAGATATCAGAAACATGCTTAATATTAACAGATCCATCAACAACATTATTCGAAAAAAAAAAAAAAAGAGATGAACATGGTTTGGACATGTTACCCGGCTACCAGACTCCAGCTACGTAAATAAATCATATAAAGAAGACTTTTTTGAATAAAGATGAAGAGGATGACCACCAAAGAGATGTGCTGACCAGATGAGGGTTGAGACTGGCATGCCGCTCCTGACAGCGTAAAGGCTGGCCCAAGACCATGATAAGTGAGGTAATTTTGTTTTCAAGCATGTGGCGAAGTTCTTTGGATTATGGAAATAAGTTATTTCAAGTAACATTTAACAACAATTTTACCTCCGAACATGAAATGCAACAAGTTTTCAATTTAGAAATCTGGTCACCCTAATGCACATTGCGGCACAGTTTTCGGACGGAATTCTTTGCATGGGAAAATTTATGATATGTACTCGTATTCATCTATTATGTAAAGTTTGGTACAATTACGTTGGAAGTGCTCGATATGGTTTACGATTGCTGCAAAAACTTATGCAATATGCCGCATAAAGTTCTACAATAAGCAAATTGGCAAATCTTCAAGAATAAAAGCGGTTAAGTTTTTGTTTAATGTTCTTGGATTGAACGCGGGATTTTATGGCAGTGGGGTTTTACGTCGATCAAGTTTAAAGAAATTTTTAGAAAATGGAAAAGAAAGATTCCAAGAGAAATTTATTTATGAACGCATCTGAAGATATGGATTATTTAGACTACTATTCTCATCTTGGTTGTTATTTTCACGTTTTGGCCGATGTAACCTCCACCTTCTTCATGCACATCTTTTTGAACTTGAGAATATTTCTGCCGAACTCGGGAATCTATACAGAATTTTGATTGCTAATTTGTATTATTTGTATTTTTTGGACTACTATTCTCATTTTGGTTGTTATTTTCACGTTTTGGCCAATGTAACCTCCGACCTTCTTCATGTACATCTTTTTGAACTTGAGAATATTTCTGCCGAACTCGGGAATCTATACAGAATTTTGATTGCTAATTTGTATTATTTGGATTTTTCGGACTACTATTCTAATCTTGGTTGTTATTTTCACAACGTTTTAGCCGATATAACCTCCAACCTTCAGATGCATCTTTTCGAACTCGGGAAGCTATACGGAATTTCGAACTGAACCCTTTATTTAATTCATACAGGTATATTGTTCTCGTTCTGTCAGCCATAACCGGGTAGAAGTGTTAATTTTTATGTTATTCTTACGTACTATCGCCTGTAGTAAGGATTGAAACTCGAGAAGACTGTCACGATGATTGTTCATGGACTCATAGCATGACGGGTAAAAGCGTTGGTTAACAAGCAGTTCTAAGCCTGTTTGTGTTAGCATTGATCTATTTAACCATTCCCACCCATTTCTGCATCCAAGCATGAGAAGATGCTTAATATCTGAAATATAGGTTGGAGACCCCCCCCCCCCTCTCTTATGGATATAAACATGCTTCAAAGTGAGAAGTTTTCATTCAGTGTTTCATCAAAATGTCTGGAATAGAAATCTCTAAACCGTCTGTGTTAGTCAAAGCATCACCAACTTATATGCTGTGTCTGCGGTAGAAAGGGGACAGTGGCTATCTCAGACACGTAGTTATAGACAGCCATCTGAGACAACGAAGTGAGCCATGTCCAGTTATGCAAATGCAGTCTGTTGACCAATTAATGATATTTCGTCGGTCTTGATATAAGCAGTCATAAATCACCTACTTAATCAGTTACTTATATGCTGTGTCTGCGGTAGAAAGGGGACAGCGGCTATCCCAGACACGTGGTTAATTCAGCAACTAGCTTGCCGTTCAGTTCTAGTTGGTTCCCATTGTAAGTTAGCATCCCATTGTGGTAACCGGTGTTTGTTGAAGGTACTGTTCATTGAGGGCCGTGTTTATTGAAGACTTGTCCATCTGCTGTTGTCTAAGTCAGTTAAAAACTGGCTGACATTTGGCTTTCTGTAAGTCCCGTGGGAGTCAGGGTAGTAACAGTACCCTAATTCAGTTTTATGTACTAAACTGTTTCTTGGCCTTTTGGCTAAGATCAAAGTGTAGTATCTGTTCCGATGGATACTGCACGCCTGTCCTGTGCAGTTCTAGGAGGTCCACTCTCCCAGGCTTTGCCTCCCCTCTTTGGCGAGGAGTAAGTTTATTGCTTACTGCCTGAGGCGCCCCTACCGGAGAATGCCGACAGGGCTGCCCAGACAATTTTTAATGGCCAGAGTGCTCACCTTCTCGGGCACTGGCTTTTCAACCCCCACTTTCCGACCCGACCTTGGGTCACATCTTACTTGTGGGAGTAGGATAAAACTGGCCTTGTGCCTAACTCCTGGAGAAAAGTAAATAATACTAAACTGTTGCGCTTCTTTTGGCCAAGATCAAAGTGTAGTATCTGTTCCGATGGATACTGCACCCCATAGACTGGTATTGTATTGGCCTTCGGGGCTTGATTAACGCAGGTCTCTGGGTCTGTCCTGTGCAGTTCTAGGAGGTCAACCCTCCCAGGCTTTGCCTCCCCTCTTTGGCGAGGAGTAAGTTTATTGCTTACTGCCTGAGGCGCCCCTACCGGGGAATGCCGACGGAGCTGCCCAGACAATTTTTAATGGCCAGAGTGCTCACCTTCTCGGGCACTGGCTTTTCACGCCCCACTTTCCGACCCGACCTTGGGTTACATCTTACCTTGTAGGAGTAAGATAAAAATGGCCTTGTGCCTAACCTCCTGAAGGAGGTAAATAATACTAAACTGTTGAAACCATGGATCAGCGATTATCCTGCTGCACAATTCTAGTCGATTTTCTGTTGTAAGCTTGCTACCCATTACAATAACCGGTGTTTGTTGAAGGTGGTCATTGTTAAAGATCCTATTCGTTGAAGACGCTATTTTGAAGACCTGTAGGCCGTGTTTACAGTCCTGTGCGAGTCAGGATACAAGCTGTATCCAGTTTTATGTAATACATTTTTAAAATCATGAATCATATCCTTATCGGTTAGAGTCTATCAAACCCATGCAAGACGGCAGGTCTGGCAGGCATATAACCGTACAGCTACGGTTTGTGTAAACGAGTAAAAAAACAAAATTTGCAAATAACGTTGTTCGAAGACACGAATATAAGAATAAGTAATTAGCAGACATTGAATTTAATAAATATAGACTATGTTCAGCGATTGAATGTATAATTACGCAGAAACATAAGAAGGTAGAAAAAATAGGTCGTCTTTTTTAGAAGAATGAAGGTTCTGCATAGAAATATAAACTGGGAAAACAAATGGGAAAATTAAGCATTTTAGTTGGAAATCAATTAAATAAAGATGTCACGCCACAAAGAAAGCTTTTGCATACGTAAACAGAATCTGGAGTGGGCTGTGTGCGTACGTGTGGAGACTTTTACAATAATTGATGATGGTGTGAAATTATTACCTTTCCTTCCCCTGATATACTTTATTTTGCAAAAAACATCTTCAGCTCATTAAAAGAGGACATTCTTCTAATTCAATGTAGTTTATTAAGTGGATATTATTTGCCGATTCTATCATCAAAACAAACAAGCAACTAAAACTAAAAAAAACATCAAGTGAATAGGAGTTACATATAACTTAGTTTGATTGGCTAATTTTGCTCATGTGACTAAACCGTGAATTCTTGGTGATTTATATAGTTATTGTTTTTTTAAAGATTTTTTTCATAGAAATCGCTCCAGACAAGGCATGAAGCTACTTGATGTAAGTAGCTAACAAGAACGAAAGATGATTATCGCAAAAACAGGAGATGCCTATTGGCCCTAGTCTTGAAAAGGCTATAAGTAGGAGGAAAACAGTCAGTAGAAAGAGAGTTCCACAAGGCTGTAGTTCTTGGAAAGAAGCTACTGGAATAAGAAGCTATTACAATGATGTATCAAAACAGCGATTTGATGGAGACCACTAGACCAACAAGTCAAACGAGCTGGAACAAAAGAAGCAGGGAAATAAATCACACAATTCTGAAGTACACATGCCATAATAGTATTTTTAGAAAAGACTGAGACTAGCAACATTACATCTGTAAGAGAGAGGGTACAGAGAAGAAGAAAAGGTGGGCCAATCAAATTACAGATACGTTTCTGCACCTTATCAAGAACCTTCAAATGGGACAGAGATTCACCAGCCCAAATATAACAACAGTACTCCAACAGTACTTAGTCACAGCTTATGTTAAACAGTGGTGGGTATGTCTACTAGTATAAATACTAGTTAAAATATATTTGTTGAGATAGATCTGTCGTGATATTGTAAACAGGATATGTTCTAGACAAAGATCATAAAGAGATCATGGGGGTCAACCCTGTCAGGAAATAAGCTGGGGATACGTGAGAAATAAAGTGATAGATGTCAGTTAACTCAATTTCTCCTAGTGCTACCATCTATTTGTAACTCATAATTTATCTTCTCATAAGCGACCCTTTTTGAGCTTTTCTCCTCCTACTTCTGTTTCAAATATTTGTACTTGCGTGTTATTTCTTCAGACCAATCATCCTGAGGAAGTCTTGAAATAAAGACGAAACGTTGATGAATACATTAATAATAATTTTGGTTTTCCTTTTTTTCATTTTTCATATATATATATCTATAAATATTTGTTATTGTTTATTTTTTTATCTATGGACGTATACGTTTCGTCTCTTTTCAATCGAGACTCATCAGTATAGAAGTACGACTATTCACCACCGGTCACACGATTCGAAACCCTGGACTACAAGTATTTCTCAACCCCAGTCCAACGTCGCTAACCGCTAGGCCAGTTCTGAACAGCTTATAAACAATGATAATTTTAACACATTAACGGCGGCGAAGCGTACAGGCATTCAAACTTCTATAATTGAAGGAACGATGCATATAAAGCAAGTGACGCTACGCTGTGTTACTACTACCATTTTACAGTGCTCTACTTTTTAACGAGGAGCTTCAAATATAAATATTTGTTATTGTTTATTTTTATATATATATATATATATATATATATATATATATATTATATATATATGATGGACGGACTCTCCCGTTGGTTTCGATGTATGAGGTTCTGTCAACACTGTTTATTGAACCCTGTGTGTGAGTCGCAAATGACTCTTCAGTCCTGTAAGTGATTTGCAGAGAAGTCCACAGATTGTGCAAGAGCGCAAATCGTTTAAGTATATGGCTGAAACAGCAGCAGATATTTTGTTTCTTTCCCTAGTTTCACGAAGTTTGACAATTTTCGATGCTGCATTATTCCTGATGCCATTATAGCATGCCCTCCTCCATTCATCACGATCAATCGCTGTGTTCTCAAAGGAAACATGGTTAATATCTGTGGCTATGAGATCACTAACAGGCACATATTTTTCTGTCGAGGCGATGTGGCTGCCCAGATATTCGAAGTCATTTACCTGCTTGAGAAGTGTTCTGTTCAGTGTTTCTATTGGACCTGTTTGATAATAGCAGATATATTCTGTTTTCGTTGCATTCGTATGCAGTTCAATCATAGCAGATGACTCTTCCAAAAGATGGAGTAGCCTTTTGGCATTAGCATCGTTATCAGTTAAAAGTGCAATATCATCGGCGTAATCGGCATCGATGATCTTTTTTGCTGGATGCCGTCTGCTTCTTGCTGGCGTTAATGTTAGGCCATATTCGCTAAGTTTCAGCATGCAGAATAGCCAAGGCTTGGAGTGCACTTAATCGGCTAAGAGTTATTTGGAAATCAGCACTGTCTGATAAAATAAAAAAAACTTTTTTCAGAGCCGTAGTAGAATCCATACTGCTTTATGGATCACCAGCTTAAACTTTAACAAAAAGACTGGAAAGGAAACTAGATGAAACTTACACACGGATGTTCTGTGCTGTATTAAACATGCACTGGAAAACGCACTCATCTAATAAACGGCCGTATGGCAACTTGTCTAAAATATCATCAGTAATAAAAGAAAGGAGAATGAGATTCGTTGGACATTGTTATAGAAGCAAAGAAAAGGTTATCAGTGATCTGATTTTATGGACGCCAACACACAGAACAGTTTAAGTTGGTCGACCCTATAAGACGTACACAAAACAGTTGACCAAAGATACTGGTTCTCAACTTGAAGATCTTCAGAGCCATGACGAACAGGGAAGTATGGAGGAGTTGGGTCAATATGGTCCGGGCAACTAACCCGATCTGATAGAGATAGATGAGGTCACTTCTGAGCTTGTCTTTGTATCTAAGCAGCGGTCGACCCACGTTTCGATGACCACCGTCTAATTGACCATACAGGAGCATTTTTGGAATTCTGTTGTCTTCCATACGTATCACGTGACCGGCCCAACGTAATTGTGATTTATGAGAAAAGACTCAGTACCATCAATACTACACATGGTGAAAAAGTCAGCATTGGTCATCTCATAACTAAGAGTTATTCCACAAACTTCTCGAAGACATCCTTTGTGAAAAACATCCAACCGTTGAATTTACTTCCTATACAATGTACAAGACTGAGTCATATAAAAGAGTTGCAAGAACTACAGCCCTGTAGACTTGTATCTTGGTTTCAAGCCTTAGTTTCAAGTTTCCAGAGCCGATGACGAAGCTTCCCAAATGTGCTAGAGGCTTTAGCTTTTCGGTTAACTATTTCATCATCCAAGGTTCCACTCGCATTCACCTTGCTACCAAAATACTTGAAGTTTTTTACATACTTAGAGTTATGGCTGTCAACTTTGATTGGCTTTTCAGGAAACACGTGAACAGGTGGATTCTGTTTCACTCCTTTTATTTGCTTCGGTGCAGGGACAGGCTGGTGAACTACTTCGGTTTTTGCGGTACTAATTGCTAATCCAAATGCTTTACAAGCTGCAGAGAATTTTTCCATCAATTGTTGAGCTTCTTCGAAAGACGTAGCTACAAGTGCAGCATCGTCAGCAAAGAGTAAGTCACGGATTATACAAGTGCGAGTTAGAGTTTTTACTTAGAACCTCTGATGGTTGAAAAGGTCGTCACTTGTTCTAAATTGAATCTTGACACCAACTTTAGTTTCAGCAAATGCGTGTTTCAGCATTACTGAAAAATAGAGGGCAAAAAGTACCGGTGCCATAACACATATTTGCTTCGTGTCACTCGTAACACTGAATGAATCAGAGATTTCTCCATTAAAGACAACATTCGCTTTCATACACTCGTGGAATGAAACTATCACTTGCAGAATTTTCTCAGGTATACCGAGTTTTTGCAAAATCTTCCACAAAGCAGTCCGGTTCACAGTGTCTTGGTGAGGTTAAGTTATTCGTTTAATATATATATATATATATATATATATATATGCACACACATGTGTATACATTTATTTCTCGGTTGTTAACTATACTGCAGGATTACCATTTAATTTATATATTCATTGAAATTTTAATCTTATTTATTGTTGTTTTCGTTTATTATTCGATCACTATATGATAATTGTCTTTTTATTCTACAATTTTTATTGATTTAATTTTGTTTTATATATTACTTTTTTATTATTTGTTCACTAAAGGACAATTATTTTTGTTGTTTTATCTATAATATTGATTATAAATTATTTGGACAATTGTCTTTTTTATTCTACAATTTTTATTGATTTAATTTTGTTTTATATATTACTTTTTTATTATTTGTTCACTAAAGGACAATTATTTTTGTTGTTTTATCTATAATATTGATTATAAATTATTTGGACAATTGTCTTTTTTATTCTACAATTTTTATTGATTTAATATTGTTTTATATATTACTTGTTTATTATTTGTTCACTAAAGGACAATTATTTTTGTTGTTTTATCTATAATATTGATTATAAATTATCTGGACAATTATTTTTGTTGTTTTATCTATAATAAATTATTTGGACAATTGTTTTTTTTATTCTACAATTTTTATTGATTTAATTTTGTTTTATATATTACTTGTTAATTATTTGTTCACTAAAGGACAATTATTTTTGTCGTTTAATATATAATATTGATTATAAATTATTTGGACAATTGTTTTTTATTCTACAGTTTCCGAATCTGAGCTTCAATAGTAAAACAAGTATTTGTTTATGTGTCTACATTTTGCTATGAATTCTTGTTAAAAAAAACAAGTTAATTTATTATTAATTTGGTTTTTGAAGTTTATGATTTGATATTTTTCCTCTCAGCATAATTTACAGTTTCTACTATGTATATTGCAAGGAAGAACATATATATGAAACTATACTTATGGCAAGTAAGCTACACATAAACGTTTCTGTGTAGCTTACTTGCCATGAGTATATGTTCATACTTCTACAAAGCTCTACTCACGTATTGAGCACAGCTGAAGTAAATACTGAAAATACATATATATGTATATTATATTATATTTTGTAATATAAGTGCATATACATGAAATAGTAAAAAAAAGTTTTAAAAAAAATAATATATATATATATTTATTTTGGTACAGAAAAATTAGTACAACATTCGTACCGTCGGTTTCAAGCACAGAAGGACTTAGCCATCCGGCTCTCTTCAGTTTTTGTTGTCATCTGTTTCGGAAATGTGAAGTTATGTGTCACTCTCGTTGAGTTTTAAACCGGAGAAGATTTAAAGAGATATAAAATAAATAAAAAAATATTTCAGAAACAGATGACAACAGAAGCTGAAGAGAGCCGGATGGCTAAGTCCTTCTGTGCTTGAAACCGACGGTACGAATGTTGTACTAATTTTTCTGTACCAAAATAAATAAATATTACGCTCTTAATTTTTAAATTTTAATTCTCAATTAATCGAACACTCTGCTGGGATTTTTCCTGCTATATTACAAAGAAGTATATATATATATATATATATATATATATACAACTTCTTTGTAATACAGCAGGAAAAATCCCAGCAGAGTGCTCAATTAATTAAGAATTAAAGTTAAAAATTAAAAATTAAGAGCGTAATATTTATTTATTTTGGTACTAATTTTTCTGTACCAAAATAAATAAATAAATAAATAAATATATATATATATATATATATATATATAGTAGTAAGCTATGGAAATATATGTATGGCAGTTAAGCTACACAGAGGCTCCCGCGTTTCATCCCCGGGGGGGAATCTTCAGGCAAAAATGCATTTTATCCTGAAGATTACCCCCGGAGATGAAACGCGGGAGCCTATGTGTAGCTTAATTGCCATAAATATATTTTCATAGCTCTACTTATGTATCGAGCACTGTTTAAGTAAATACTGAAAATTGATACATAAAAAATTATATCTCCTTATAAAATTTCATGTGGATACATGAAATACTAATATATATATATATATATATGAATAAAATCTAAGTGAAAATTGCCAACGAGAAAAATGAGATAAAAGTACATAAGAATGTAACAGACAATACTTACTACTCAAGCCAAATTATTCATGTCTTTATATCGACAAAGACATAAGAATTATGTCGGAAATTTAAAAAAAAAGAAAAAAAGATACTAAATATTTCTTTCGTGTTTCTAAGTCCACCGACTTCATATTTCTTCTATATTTTTCTGCTATTTTATCTTCCCATTGGCCATTTTCACTTTACATACGAAACATCTTCGTTGCAATCTTTTAACCATTTCTATTCCTTTTTTTTTTGGCAAACGCAGACAAACGCACACATTCGCTATTTTTCCTGTAGACGCAATTCTTTTGATGCGTATGGATTTTATCGAATAAAAAGTATTCGCATTTTGTAAAACCACAAATGTAAACATCGGTCCGTTCTTATGAAACTGATTACTACTTTCAGAATTTACCTTCCACACAAATAGACTAGCAAATATATGCTCCCTCCGGTCGCATAGCTTTGCAAGGCTACCGCGTCACCCCCTTTCTCTCTCGCTGTTTGCGAGAGGGTGTTCCTATTTACTTGTCTAGAATTGTGAAAAAAATTGTACAGTACATAGTTAAAGCTAAATAAAATGTTTTGGACTATTAAAATAATTTCCAGCGCTATTGATAATGTTTACCTATTTATTTAATTATCTTTTATTGTCACTTATGTTTGAATTCATGTTTTGAAACGTGACGTTAATAATAAATCTATGACGTCACGCTTAAGCTATAATGTGGAAAAAAAGAAAGTGATACATACTGGTTGTGGGTGCCGGACTTCAGGTGAGGTGGAGATAAGAGGTGATATTTATGTATGTTAAGATTGGGGGTGGCAGGTTGTTACAAGCCTATAAATTGAGGTTCTACCTCTCACTGGAGTGTTAGTGTGTTATTATGTTCCAGAGCTTGGTGGTGAGCAGAATTAGTACATTATTCGACTCACTATAGACCAGACGCTGGATCGTTGCTCCTGCAGAGAATTCAGTTCTCTGCCCCATTACATATTGTTACCAGACCTATTGGTTGGGTCGCTAAGGGAGCAATTCCTTTTTGCAACCCACCCCCGACTGCTGCCTCGACCCCTTTCAGAATATTGACTCAGAATTCTATTTTTCCTACTATAATTATTTTGTTAACGGAATGTTTTAAGATCTATTTATAAGAAAGTGCAAATAGCTCAGTTTGTAGAACGTCAGGCTGAAGATCTAAAGGTTTCGGTTTCGATTTCCGGTCACGGCGTTCGATTTATTTGTTGGAAATTTAGATATTCGTTTAAAAAATTCTGACGTATAGATTCAGACACACACACAGAGAGAAAGTACCCATTATACTATAAGTGGATTCTTCTTTTGTATGGACACAATGTATTCTATAATTTAATCTGATGTCTTAGATGTCTTTTTTGCCGTCTTTATAGTTTGCTGTAGACAAACTATTAGTAAATGAAATGTTTTTGTCCCCCACGACTTTTTAACCCGTCTTTTACGTTCCGATCTGTGCCCATATTGCCAATATAATGCACAGTGGATTTTAGCAACCGCCCGTGTTCATCAAGAATTTAATTTCTCTACCCACGCATGTCTAAACATGATAAAATTAGAAAAGGAAACATTCCAATTCTTCAAGTTAATAAAACAAAAACCATATTCTTTAAATCAAAGCGTTAAAGTTTTTCTATTTTATTTTTATTTTCAAAGTTAAAATTTGTTCATCTTTAAAAAAAACGTCTGTTTTGTTATGCTGACACATAAAATATATAGGAAATATGACTGAAGCTAATCGAACTGCCAGGCAACATATCTGTCCTGTCTTAGTGCGGCATTCACTCCTTCAAGGAGGAAGTTTCTAGGGAATATTAAATCCACAAGTGGTCCCCAGTTGTACATATATCCCAATCTAGGAGATGATTTTGATGACATTAGATTTTACAAGTGTTAGATAGCGATAGGTATGCCCAGGTGGATGGATTTGAGTGATGCCCTAAAAGAGGGAAATGGACCTATAAAAATTTCAAAGTTGACTAATTACTTAGATTCGCAGTAATTCTTTACTTTGAAATCCGAAACACATGATGAGCATATCAGTAACGACAACAAACCGGCCATTATTTTGTGTTTGAGATAAATTGAAAGAAAGATTAAAAAATATTATTTGTTTGGAAAAATGAAAGCTTTTCGAGGTTTCGTTTTTTTTAATGCCAGTATTGTAACTATTTTTGGAAAATATGACTGAATTCTTGGAGAGCGAGAGAGAAATAAGCATTGGTATTCTCAATTTCAGACTAAATGGCACCAAGAAATAAAAACCAACTTAGATTTACAAATAGAAATTTAATTGATTTTCTTTAGAAATCCTGTTGCCAAGGGATTAATTTTGACTTTTGACTGTTCAAGAATATTGGTAAGCAGTTGTTCTTATTTACTGCCTACTCACGAGGGCTGGAAGTGATGCAAGGTGGGTTTAATGTGGGAGGATATTCAACTCTCTAAAAAGGTGTATTCTGGATATGGCAAAAATAAAAAAATTCTCCCAGTTGAAAAATATTTCTCCTACTTCGACTGAGGATAGAACAGATACCACACTTGAAATTATTTATTCACAAATTTTAAAAACATCAATTTCACTTGCAAGTAAGGCACAAGGCCATCAAAACTGTGTAGTTCTGGTTCTGTGGTTATCCTCTGTCTATTCTATTCTTAACTAGATGCAGTTTGACACATTCGTTCACACACTATTTCTATCATTCTTTCAACAGAATCATAGAAAATATCAAGAAAAGCCAAAAATAAGACTCATCAATTCTATTTGATAAGGAGATATATCTGGAAATATCATATACTAATAACTATTAACATCTAGGTTATTTTATTTTATTTTAAACTGCATTGATAATATTTTTCTGAATTTTTTAGATGAGGATTGATAATATGTATTATTTGGGTTGTTCTCATCTTGGGTGTTCAAGATGAAAACAGTAGTCCGAACAATCCAAATAATACATATCAATCCTTATCTAAAAAATTAAAAAAAACATTATATCAAATCGGTACGGATCCAAATCAATACGAAAATTGAACCGACTCAACACTCTTTCTGTTTCATAAAGACATCACATAATTTGAATTCTAACGACTATGGTTTGTTGGAAAAAAGAACAAAACCATTCTTTCCACCATTCACGAATAAGAGCCATTGTCAAGATACACCTGAAGACGGTCGGAGGTTACATCGGCTGAGACATTGTGGGAATAACACCCAAGGCAGAAAAGGCTGCTCTGAGTGGCACCTCCCCAGATGTGGCAACAGTACTCCATCTTAGGACGTATTTGACTCTTATACAGGTAGAGAATTGCGTCAGGAGTTAGATACTTTCTGGAGCGAGAGAATAATCCAACCATTTTTCTAGCGACCTTAGCAACAGATTTAATGTAAGTCTTCCATTTCAGGTTTGAGGTGAAGATAAGTCCTAGAAGCTTATCAAAGGAGGGTGTTTCCTCAAGGATTGAGCCATTCATTTCAATTGGGGCAAAATGAGGGTCCGAGCGTTGGTGGTGAAAGGAGAGGAGCTTGGTTTTAGACGTATTCAAAGTAACCAGCCGCCTTATTCCCCACTGCACGACGTGCTTGAGGCTGGAAGAGAGAGAATCAGAAAGATTTTGATCATTAATGCTCTTCAAGGTGTTGCCATAAGTCGTTGTGTCCTCTGCATAAATGTCAACAAATGATCTTAGAATGTGATTTGGGAGATCATTGATGAAGATCAGGAAGAGAGTTGGGACCAGAATGGATCTTTGAGGCATGCCAACGTTGATACTATGTGCTTCTGCCCATCAATGACTACTTTTATAAATCTATCAGAGGGAAAGGATTTGATGGTCGAGAAGAAATTTCCAGATATGTCATAGCTAGCAAGCTTGTGAAGTAAACCTTTGTGCCAAACCCTATCAAAGGCCTTCGATATGTCAAGAGCTATTGCTCTAGAAACGAAGCCCCTGCCAATAGATTCACGGATCCTGTGTGATATTACAGTCAGCACATCGGCTGTTGATCTTGCAGGACGAAATCCATATTGCTTGTCACTGAGTAAATTGTCTTTGCTGAGGTGGTAGACAACTTCTTGGTTTATCACAGATTAGAAACAACTTACTCATGATGCACAGGAGACTGATTAGTCTGTACTGAGATGCAAAAAACGATTTCCAGTATTTTTTTTTTAATACTGGGCAAACTGATGATGTTTTCCAAAAGGCAGGTTTCGTTTGCGCACCAATAAGGAGTTTCGTAGTTGTTCTGAGTGACGTGGATTACTTGGGCAGCTTGGCTTTCTTATTGAAAAGCACGGATGAACTCCGTTAAATAACATTCTCGGCTGGCAGATTGGTTCCTTATATTGGGATTTAACCAATCAAAATTGAGTATTTGCCCCAATCAGTTTCAAGCATTCAAGTCAGCAAATATCGAATGATTTTAGACATCGTTATTCTGCTGCTGCTGCTGTTGTTGTTGTTAAATACTACTGCTACAGTTGGATATAAAAACAACAAAATGTGAAAAACTAAGGGTTTTTTTTCCAGATAACTTAAGGGTTCATGGTTTTCTTTGTAGTTCAGACTGAAATCTGACGATTATCTCTCATACACCTTACTCTTATATATCGTATGTACAACTAACGGACCTATGTCCTGACGTTGCCAGGGAAAGTAAATTACCCAAGAAAATCCTGTCTCCGACCCCCTTCTTGGCCTTTTGGCTAAGATCAAAGTGTAGTATCTGTTCCGATGGATACTACACCCCATAGACTGGTATTGTCTTGGCCTTCGGGCTTGATTTACGCCGGTCTATGGGATTGTCCTGTGCAGTTCTAGGAGGTCTACCCTCCCAGGCTTTGCCTCCCCTCTTTGGGGAGGAGTAAGTTAATTGCTTACTGCTTGAGGCGCCCCTACCGGGGAATGCCGACGGGGCTGCCCAGGCAATTTTTGATGGTCAGAGTGCTCACCTCTCGAGCGCTGGCTTTTCAACCCCCACTTTCCGACCCGACCTTGGGTCACATCTTACTTGTGGGAGTAGGATAAAACTGGCCTTGTGCCTAACTCCTGGAGAGGAGTAAATAATACTCCTGTCTCCGACCTTATTTTTACATTTTGATTTTGATTTTTCGTCTTCTTGTCTCAAGCTTGAGGTTAGACGTTTCGTAAATGACTTCCAACTTTCCCTGTCTGTTGTCATTTCGCCTGTGGCGCCCGCTAGGATCAGGTTGTCATCACCTGATTCCCTCCATGTCTTAAGCGGCCTACCCTGTGGCTTTGCTCTATTAAATTATTTGCTGTTTATAGTTGTCTGGTGCGAATGCAGACCCCACGATGTTGATGTAAAACCACAATCGAAAAAGTAAAAAAAAAAAAAAATAACCTCTAATCATGAAATTTGCAAATCGCATGATCTTCTTGTGTAATTGGCTAAGCGAACTAATTTCAAGTACGTAATCGTTTTGAAATGTCAGTGACTATCCCTCGCCCCTCTCCCACATTAATTTCATTATTAAATTAAATTTGACCATAATGCATTTCGGTTCATACACAAATCAGCCATGTTATTCTTTTTTTAAATTGTACATTAAAAACAAAGCATCCATCTGAGCAAAAATATCACTGATTATCCCTCCCACCCTCAAAATTATTTCTTTACGAAATTAAATTCCACTATAATGCATTTCAGTTCTTTCTTACTTGTACATGAAACAGCATTCACCCGTGCATTGATCCGGCTCCATCCATCTTTGCCACTGCATCCCTCACGAAGGCTGACCAAGCATAACGATTTGAAGTCAACGATTGGGTGATCTCTAGTCACTCACTGTTCCAACAGTGAACTCTGTAGATTCGGGGACCCAGGTTAAGTTCCACGTCAGCTGATGACGGTAAAAGCTGATGTGGAACCCCAAAGAAAAATCTGTCACTTCAGTTCATTCGTACACCAGTCAGCCATTTCATTTTTTGTGACATTCTACTTTGTTACATTGTACTTGCATGAAATTTTTCTTAAAATTATTATCCTGAGGAAGTCTTACAAATAAAGACGAAATGTTGATGAATACATAAAAAAAAAACCCAAAAAACATCTTTTGGTTTTTCCTTTTTCATTTCCCATTACGCCGAATTACCCTCATCCTTCTTTTCTCATTCTACTTTAATGTACAAATCCCCCCCACCTCCAAATAAAATAAATAATATATTTATATATATATAAACAGAAAAGGCCTTAGAACAGAAATAAACGTTGATTAACTCATCTTTAGTATAATAATAGATTTACGAAATTTAAATACGTTTTACTTATATTTACATTGCTCGATGTCAAGTTGATTGGGCCGAGAGAGAAGACATCTTTCTTTGTTGATGCCTGGGAGCACTCTGGGGCTGCTGTCAAGCTGTCAGAAGTAGTCCTTAAAAGTTCCGGTTGGAATTAATATTCCCTCGAGTCTGATTGGTCTGTGTGTGACCAAATCACCTCGTAGGGGCTGCTCTCCACAAGGAGAAAGAATTGTTAATGTTTATGACTACTACAAAACCATTAATAATGAACTATCATAAACACGTAACCTATTCAAGTACAATAAAGCTCTGTCTGAAAAGGCATCGAGCACTAAGTGAAAATCTAAAATTTTGAACCAGTTTCAAAAGCCGATACTCACAACTACTAATATATATATATATATATATATATATATATATATATTTCTGTATTTTCAATCTTTTTTCTTTGGACATTTTTTGCATTTTTTCTTAAAATTTATCTATCATAATTGTATTTACATTTTTTAAAATTATGACTTTGGTATTTCTTTTACCAACTTATCTATTTGTATTCGTCTGATAAGAATCCATTTTTGAAAAGCCATGGCTTAAGGAAGGAAAAATAAATATTCTTTAATTGAATATACCTTGTTTTGAACAACTGAAGACCAAATAGATTTTGTATTTTCACAACTCTTCTTTCATTTATCTCATATATATACATATATATATATATATATATATATATATATATATATATATAATTTACAGTAATTTTTTAGGTTCCCGAAAATTTCCTACAGACTATTCCCAAAAAATAAAAACTGAAATTAAGATTTACTTTGCTTCTAAATTCAGCACGAAATTTTAAGTTGCACGTTTATTTATTTATTTTTTAATTCTCAGTTCTTTAGTCAATATTATACTTTTTTCTCCCACTGGTGTGCTTATGATTTTCTGTTGACTGATTACACCTCTATACATATAAATACACACACACACACATATATATATATATATATATATTCAATATGAACATTTAAAAGAAAGCACAGACTTTTTGCCTGAGGAGATCTTAGTTTTTAATAACTGCAGATCGAAACATCTTCATATCAGTGTCGCAGCGTTTGTACATGTCTATAAATAAAAATATTAACACATATATATATATATATATATATATATATATATATATATATATATATATATATATATATATTCAATATGAACATTTAAAAGAAAGCACAGACTTTTTGCCTGAGGAGATCTTAGTTTTTAATAACTGCAGATCGAAACATCTTCATATCAGTGTCGCAGCGTTTGTACATGTCTATAAATAAAAATATTAACACATATATATATATATATATATATATATATATATATATATATTCAATATGAACATTTAAAAGAAAGCACAGACTTTTTGCCTGAGGAGATCTTAGTTTTTAATAACTGCAGATCGAAACATCTTCATATCAGTGTTGCAGCGTTTGTACATGTCTATAAATAAAAATATTAACACACATATATCTCTCTCTCTCTATATATATATATATATATCATAACGGTTTAAAGACCAGTCGGAATGCAGATTTTTTTTGTAAATAAATATATTCATTTATATTTTATAAATAAATACATCTACTTGCTTAAATTCTAATTTTCGACCCATAACAGACCCCTCGTCAGGAAAATGCAGACAATCTTTTTTTACGTGCATGCTATTATTTAACCGTAGTCTTTTGTTCTTTTTGAAGATTAAGGTTTTTAGTGTTCGATTCAGTGGTGTGTGTTCTGGTATGCACGAGTTTGAATAAATAGTAGGGTCATTTCCACTGTTTCTTCGAATGCATTGAAGTTTGAAAATTATTATATATCTGTCTATATCTCTCTCATATATATATATATATATATATATATATATATATATAGGCAGCATCTTCTCTTGCAGCCAAGTATTGTTGAATATAAGAGACAACTCATGTCTAGATATCCTTTGGTAGATCCTTTCAATAGTCCGAATCCGGATCTTAGTTTCGGAGGGGAATTGGCTGATGAATTTGCCATAGTTTGGATTTGTCTCCCAAGTACTTTCGGACCCATCTGGGTCCATCTTCGGGGGAATGAGGTTAATCAGGTACAGACCATGTAATCTAAGATCCTGATTCGGACCATTGAAAGGATCTACCAAAGGATATCTAGACATGAGTTGTCTCTTATATTCAATATATATATATATATATATATATATACAATAATATTTATAAATAAATATTTATTAATTATTTTAATACCTACAGACATCGATGTTTCATGCTAACGCAATCTTCAGTGTAGGAACTAATTCTGAATGGTCGATATATATATATATACAGGGCTTTACGGAGCCCTCCAAAAAGGAGCGCGCTCCAGGAGCACACTCCTTTTTGCTGGAGCGAAGGAGAGGAGGGCTCATTTTATATTTAGCGGGAGTGGAGCGGGAGCAACTCCATTTTGGACTAAAGAGCAGTGGTTTTATCGCTCCTCGCTCCAACATTATTTGATTTTTTTTTAAAACATTAGTTTTTTATTCAGCAATAAAAAGGAAAAGAAAAGATATTTTCAGCTAACATTTTTGAGTTATTTTTTATGTATATTGTAAATGTATATTATATAGGGAGAGGAGAGAGGAAGGGAAAGAGGCAAGAAGAGAGAGTGAGAAAGAACGAGAGAGTTACACATGAAAAGAGAACATTTTAAGTTCTCTGTAAATTTTCACGTGGACATGTTACATTTTTGATAGGGCAGTATTCTTAAGGCAGCAGACAATTTGGCGAAAAATGTCTTCAAATGCGACGCCACATAGTCTATGTCTTTGAAGCTATTTTCTTAAAGATTTGAACTTTTTTGTATTCATGATGAGGATGGTTTATTGATGATTGAATAAATAAGCCATTTTTCTTTTAATTTACAGACAATTTATTTTTGTACTAAATCTTACTGTTCTTCTTCTTCTTCTTCTTCAAATAAAGGTATTAAAAAATCTTTAAGGGTAATAATAACTAAAGAAATTTTTGTTTTTGTAACAATTAAATACATCTGTTTTTAAGCCATTTGACTCCTACCCATTATATATTATTCCCCACCCAACGAAATAATACAACATATCGCTTTAACTCTTGAAAATAGAACTGTGTTTTTGTCTGTTGTTCAAAGTGTAGTATCTTCGCAAGTGTCTCCTCCCTGCTACACCGACGAAAATATTTTTACGCCCCAAAACTGTAAGTTAACTAAAATTTTACAATACATCTATCAACATCTTTTAAATGACTATCTGTATATTGGTAAAGTTTATACTTTCGACGCCGTAAAATATTTTCAACTGATTTTTTATAAATTCATTATTTTGTGATGTGTTCTTCTTTACGATAAAACCGAGACTTTCTAAAAAATGTATTTCTTTTATTTGTCCTAACATTGTTTTTAATAAGAAAACTTGGTATTACTGGATCATTTAGTTTAACCTATCGTATTTTAATTTTAGCGAAAAATAAAAATGAGATTCTACTTTTTTTAGGCGATTACATGTAATCAGTCTGGTAAAATATCCGCAAAAAAGGAACTAAAAAAATAACAATATTTTAGACTTTAGTGTGGAGGATCACTTTCCTATATAAATTTAACATAAAATGATCAACCACTTCCGGACAAGATAGCGTAGGAAATAACGTGTAACCAATTTTTAATAATGAGAGTGAATTAAGATTAAATTTTATATTATAAATCTTATCGGCACTTCTGCATTCTTTATGAAGCCGCAGCCGATTAAGAAATCGAAATTGAAGAGTTCCGTTTTTTTTTCTCCAAGTACCATTCATTCAGAATTCACCGGAAGTTGAATTTACCGGGAGTTGAAGTAGAATTTAGTTTTTAGAAAATGGAGTTAAATGAGTTGAATCTTCGCGACATTGGTAATTTATTCGTGGAGATAGACGAAAGTCTATTTTCACGAAGAAAGAACAATACGGGCCGTATCCGACGACAACTGTGGGTATTTGGTGGCTATGAAGCGGCCACTAAGTCTGGCTTCTTAGTAACAGTCCCTTACAGAAATGCCGAAACACTAATACCCATATTATCCTGTTCAATAAAAGAAAAAGGACAAAAAAATACAGTCCCCCCCCCAATGAAAACTTTTCATTTAGATAAAAAAAATCTCAAACAAAACTTTTCAACTACAATATATTTTTAAAAAATAAAAGCAAAATCAATGTTGACCAAAAAATTCATTCCCCCCCCCCCCAATCAAAACTTGACATTTTTATTTATAAAATTTTTAATTCATATAATAAAAAAAAGAAATTGTTAAGTGTTTCTTGTTACCCAAAAACAAATCAGTCTTGCATTTTTTTTTAGGTTGTAAATAAGTCACTTCCGGTTGAATTACTTCCCTTTATTTTCAGTAGAAGGACAGAAAATCTGCGGGTTCATAAAGAATGCAGAAGTGCCATCTTATCTTCTTTAAATATAAACTTTTCGGGAATCTTTTACTATAATCAACAGAACGAAAAAAGGATTAAAAAACAAATGTGTAACAAATAAATGTTAGCAAAGGCAAGTTAAGTTACTCATCTACCTGCCTGGATAATTTTATTTGTGTTTTAACTTATTTTAAAGAGTGGTTTTCTTGTTCAAAACAGTCGGTGTTGACTGCTCGAAAAGAAATTCAAAATGGAGACTCGTCCATGGCCAGGACTTGAAAATCGATTTAAAAAAATCGAAAACTAAACAATATACTGATAGAAACTGATAGAACATTACATTTTCGTATGATTGTCGACATTTATTTATTAATGCATTTGTTTTTTAATCCTTTTTTTCGTTCTGTTGATTATAGTAAAAGATTCTCAACTTTCCAAATAGTATTCTTTAAAGTTCTCCTTCATGTAAATAAAAAAAATAACATTCATTTTTCAAGTTATGTGAAAATGATATTCTACATTCATCACAAGATTAACTTAACATTTTTAAATAGTCTTCGTCCTCCGGAATAATGTTAAATATTTAATTTTAATAAATGTATTTATCATTTTGTCTCACTTCATAAATAAAAAAAAGCATATAAAAAAGCACTCGGTTAAAGTCCGCCGAAACGATTTAAAAATTAAATGTAAACTATGAATTTAGGAAAATTCGGTCATGGAAAATTGGGTAAATTTTACAAGGTAGGAAAATTCGGTAACTATTAAATAAATATCGATTGAAAATAGATTTTAGGACCGTTCGGTGATTTGGTGGCTAGGCCCACTCCCCTATATTTTTAATATTTGTTTGCTCCAAAACAATAGAGTAAATACTTATTTAAAAAACTATTTATTTAAAAATATTGAAAGACCCCCTCCCCCGTTTCAATATTTTTAAATAAATATTTTTAAAATAAGTATTTACTCTATTGTTTTGGAGCAAACAAAATCGATTTTTGTCAGTTAATTGTTCTTGTATCTTCTTTTTAAATTATTATTTTAATTTAAAAAAGTAGTAAATAAATTAAGTTTTAGTTATAAATAAGCAAAAACTAGGTTCAATTGTAGATGAGGGACCGTTGGAGTTTCTCGCTTATTTCGCTTGATGGTGGTATTTATCTACCCCCACAGCGGTAAGATGTGACACAAGGTCGGAAAGTGGGATTTGATAAGTCAGCACGGTAAAAACGCTAAAAATGAAAAACAAACACAAAAAAGAAAATTAAAAAATATAACCAAATATTCTGAAGTTTACAGACAATTTTCTGTGTTTGTTCTTCATTTTTAGCGAAGTATTTGTGTTTGTTTTCAATTCTGCGATACGCCTGGCTGCCCCGCATAAGTGAACTCCAGAATATTCACACAAAAAAGGCCAAAACACACCAAATTCGTGACATTTGGCCCTAAAAAGACCAACTGGTTTTGCGCACGGCCCACTAGCCAGTCAGACGGCCCTTATTATGCGTTTTTACCGTCAGCACCCTAGAGGAAGAGCATTTATGCCCCTCAAAAATGCCTGAGCAGCCCCGTCGACATTCCCCGGTAGAGGCGCCTCAGGCGATTAGCAATAAATTAACCCCTTCTCAAAGGGTCAGAAGGCAAAGCCCGGGAGGGTGGACCTCTTAGAACTGCACAGGACAAACCCACAGACCGGCGGAATCAAGGCCCGGAGGCCAAGACGGTACCGGTCTATAGGGTGTAGTATCCATCGAAACAGATACTACACTTTGATCTTAGCCAAAAGGCCAAGAATTCGCCCAAATATTGGATAAAATCGATTCTAGGTGTGAAATTGTACTTTTTGTCCTGACATAATATTCGAATTTATTTTTTAACGTATATAAAATTAAACTTTTATGTCAAATTCTTACCCGACCCACCATCATTTTTCCGACATTTTTTTTTATTGACTGGTATGTTTTAGTTTTAACTTCTTAATTTTTGCTTTAAAATTGGTTATATTTTTGGTCCAAGAATAAAAAGGGTAGAAAAAAAAGCACATTTGTATTTTGTTCTAAGAGCCGCACTGTGTTTAAACTGTTATAATCAACTGTTATGAAATTTCGAAGTAAACAAAGAAAATGTTAAATAACTACACAATTTACTTATTTTATTTAATCTTAAAAGACATATTCGTGTTTTTAGAGAAAGAATTTTATATTCAATTGTACTATAGGGGCCGTTGGATTTTCTCGCCCATTTCGCTCGGTATTCACCCAAATGTTCGATAAAATCGATTTTTGTAAATAGAATGTTCAAATTCTTTTTTTGTGTCTAATAAAATGCTAAAGCAGTAAACATATCTTTAGTCCAAGGAAAAAATAATAAAAACCAACACAACCGCCAGCAATTAAGACCTGAAATTAAAGTTAGATTTAGGGGGCTTTGTTAACTATTCTGTACTTTCACCTAACAATTTAATAAACAAAAGATATCGTAAACATTTAATTTAACTTGAAAATCTAATCTAAAAAATAGCCCGGTTCGTAAACTACACAAGTACCAAAAAAATAATATAAAAAATGTTCTTCACTGGGGAGGGGGATAGCCCCGTATTTACAAGTATATCTCCTGTAAACCGGTTCTAAAATCTATTTTCAATCAATATTTATTCGATAATTGCCGAATTTTCCTACTTGGCCAAAATTGCTGAGTTTTCCGTTGCCGAATTTTCCATTGACGAATTTTCCGTTGCCGAGTTTTCCTAATTCGTTTGAAAGTACTTGCGCGTTTCTTTGTGGTGTATACTATATAGTTACGTTCGTAAAGCAAACAAATATTAAACAACAGCACGACTAGTGATGTTGTCCTGGCTGTCTCTTCTCTCTCAGAGAAATGTTTTCTTTAAAAAGAAAATAATCACTAATAATGTTTAAAAGTAAAACTTTATTTACTTAAAAAAAATCTAAATTCTCTTCCAAAAAAAATAGAAAAAATATCGAGTCAAATTTTCCTCCCCTGAAAAAATAGGTTGTTAATGTAATGAAAATTAAAATTGTTTTAAAATACTTCAGGGATTTTCATATTTCTATTTTATACCTTAGAAAACGAAAATGTATGTATAATCCTATGCTTCATCCGACATGTTCTCCTATCACCCTTAGCACATCTCAAAATATTAGCGAGATTTTGTCAAATATTATCTTACGGTCTTACACTTAAAGTGACATCCCCACCCATATTCACGCGATCCTTTGACACCCACCCCTATCCGTCGACCGCTCATTGGCAGAATACAACGTTTATGAAAGAAGGTACATTTTCATTATGGAGCGCTGAAAGAGAGCCGCTCCTTTTTTATAGGAGTTTGAGTTGGAGCGGCTCTTTTTTGAAAATGGGGAGCGTGAGAGGAGCCAGCTCCAATTTTGGGCGTTGGAGCAGGAGCGGGAGCAGCTCCAAAGGTAGTGGAGCGCGTAAAGCCCTGTATATATATATATATATATATATATATATAATTTTATAAGATACACATTTTTACTCTCTGATATGTCGACTTTAAAACAAGAGATGTGAGCTTAAAGAATTTAAAAAGTGTTTTTCTTTTGTTTTGCAGAAAGCCAAGAGGAATTAAAGACGTTTTACAGACAGAGTTAAAAAAATAGCAAGAATTTATTATTCGCAAAGTTTTTTTCTTTCCCTTTTTTTTAACTATTTAGAAAAATTAAACTTGAATTAAGACAAAACATTTTTTCTTTTGTTTTTGCCAATTTTACTCTTTTGAATGATGTTAATCTTTGTAAAGCGAAACACAAAAACTTTCATAGAAACTCATTTTTATTTTTATTTAGAACAAGATTTTCATTTTTGACATGAGGAATTAAGAAAAGAAATAAATAAAGAAAGTGATCTGCTCTATTTAAAATACCTATAAATATAAAAATGAATCAGGTGCTGGTGTATGAATATGGCAGTTAAAAATAAAATGACAGTACAACTTTATGGAGTACTTACTTGGTATTAAATTTTTTTTAGTGTACACCAGAAAATTACGAAAAATGAGCAATTATTTTCATTTTTCTGTAAGAAAATAAAATAATATGCATAGTTCTCTAACTTCGCCATTGGTCGTCTTAGATAAAAATTTTTTTTTTTTTAACAAAGTTCACCCCAAACAAGGCAAGTTGCCACTGTAAACATAAGGGGCTTCTGAGAATTAGGGTGAAAGTATTGGGGGGGTCATCCTAAATTGGGAGCTGTGCAGCGAGATGCTTGTTCACATTAGTTTTAAATTTCTGCATGTCGGTACAATCAGGGAACAGGTAGGGAGTTTCATAGGCCGGCAGCATGAAGAAAAGAAGCTATTGGAGTAGAAGGCTCTCCGTCATCTGGGGATCTCCACAGTGAATGGATGGGATTTGACTGATTGTCAGGTTGGTCGAGTGAATTTACATCGAGGTGGCACCAGAGCAGCAAGTCCATCAGAGCACAATCCATTGAAGTACTTGTAAAACAAACACAAGCTTGTAAAATTTCGGCGATGGGACAATTAATGTCATTCACTGATTATTTCCCCCTTTTGCAGAAAATCTTCTAAAATGAAGACGAGAAATAGCGTCACTCAATCGTAAAATGGTTAATCATAGACATAAATTACTTTCATATCTTTATTAAAATTCTCGTCGCTCATTTTCCGTAATTTTCGTTGTACGCAAATATTTTTTCATACCAAGTAAGTACTTCATAAAGTTTTGCTGTCATTTTATTTTAACTGCCATATTTTACAACCGCCTTTACATTCACAAGCACCATAAATAGCACCAACAATTTACTACTAAATACGCATGGGATCTGTAAATAAAACAACGGTGCTTCTCCAGTGTTACACTTAGATGGAATAAATACCGCTCACCACAATTTACGTAAATTCATCAAGTAGTTTTGCTTTTATAAAATAAATTTAACTTTTAGCAGAAAATCGTCGCCATTATCATAATATTGAAAGAAGATTTACCCCATTTTAAATCTCTATTTAGGAAGAGGTATATTAAGGGGAGTTAAGCAATGACGAAATTGATTTTGATGCCAACAATGGTGGCGATTTTCCGCATTCTACTAAAAGTTGAATTTAACTTATAAAAACAAAATTACACAAATTTTGGTGAACGGTATTTATTTTCCCTGACAAGTAAGTACATTATAAAGGTTTCTTGCTATTTTCTGTTTAGCAACCATATTCCATCTAGGTCTAACACTGGAGAAGCACCAACATGATCGAAATGCAGTTGTTATATGATTTAGTCGTAGTATTAATTATGTAAACATAAATAGAAAAGTATACAAAAACGAACAAATTCTAATAAAGCAGCAAAATCCCACCCCTTCACTGTAGAGGTTCCCAGATGCCGGAAAACATTTTACTCTAAGAGCTTCTTTCCTTGGACCACTTGCCTTTGGAATTCCCTCTCTGTTCTCTGTTTCTCCAACTGTACCAACGTGCAGAAATTTAAATGTAATGTAAACAAAAGTCTTGCTGCACAACTCCCCACTTAAGATGCCCTATAAATCTGGTGCGATATTGAATTAGCTGACCTAGACGCCGCTATTCCGAATTCACAACAGCAAGCCGCCATCAATAGACTGCCTCTCCTGGACCAAACGGTCATAGTTTTTAAAAAAAGAAAAAAGTCACATAAAATCTTTTTCAGGTAAAATTTTATAATTAAAATTTATCAAAATTTGCTGGAATAATTTCTTAAATAAAAATTAAATATGAAGTAAAAATGGAATTTTTTTACTTGATTACTGAAAACCATCAAATAATTTCAATGAAAAAAATCGATTTTTATTTAATTCAAATTATTTTTTAGTGTGCAATCATTTATATCAGTTTGAAACCGTCTAAATTAAACTTAAAACGTTTTTTATGACCGTTTGGTACAAGAGAAACAGTCAACTGATGGCGGCCTACAGCCACACATTTGGAATTGCAGCGTCTAGGTCAGATAAATCAATATCGTTAAATGTCGCCCCTAATCACAGTAGCCCCTTATGTCTCAGTGGCAATATCCCTTGTTTGTGGCGAATAAAAGTTTAAAATAATAATAATAATAATAATAAAAAAGGGTGCTTCTCCATGGTTACACCTAGATTGAATATAGATGTCATAAAAAAATAGCAAGAAACCTTTATGGTGTACTTACTTGTGGGGGAAAATAAATACCATTTACCAAAAAAATTAGGTAAATTCATTCAGTAGTTTTGTTTTCATAAAATAAATTCAACTTTTAGCCGTCCACAGAATATGGAAATAGTTTCGATTACACACACGCAATCTCAATTATAATAAAATACCTTATTAAAAATTAATGTGCAATTACTACATTATTCATGAGATTCATTTTCCATACTTGATTTGTGTTTTTAAATTGCATTTAAAATTTCATGAACAAATATTGTTGATCAAAGTCTACCATTGTCTTAAAAATAATTGAAATCGGGTAAATGTTGATTTTTTATTGGTTTATGGAGTTTGGGTTTTCAGATTTTATTAGTCCTTCAATTGTGCTATGCGCATCGCCTGTGATGCACAGTCCAGTAGTTTTCATTGCATTTAAAGAATCACAAATGCTCGATAGCAGTGGCGAAAGTTTACCAATGAAATCTCAAAAGAGACCCCCAGTTACACGTGTGTGCGTTTGTTGTAAAGAAAATGACGCCGAAGCAAAGATGTAGCAATCATGAACATTCATATTTATTTCCTCGGCCTTTTGGCTAAGCTCAAAGTGTAGTATCGTTTCCGATGGATACTGCACCCCATAGACTGGTATTGTCTTGGCCTTCGGGGCTTGATTTACGCCGGTCTATGGGTCGGTCCTGTGCAGTTCTAGGAGGTCCACCCTCACAGGCTTTGCCTCCCCTCTTTGGGGAGGAGTACGTTTATTGCTTATCGCCTGAGGCGCCCCTACTGGGGAATGTCGACGAGGTTGCCTAGGCATTTTTTGTAGGCCAGAGTGCTCAAATTCTCAGACGCTGGCTTTTCAAATCCCACTTTCCGACCTTGTGTCACATCTTACCGCTGTGGAAGGTAGATAAACAACCATTCATATTTATTTTCTCTCGCGGAGAACTGTCCCTGTTAGATTATTTGGTCACACGCTGACCAATCAGCTTTCAGGGTGTATTTATTTCATTCGTCCCTTGAAGGACTACTTCAGAACCCTTCTGGGAATCGTGGCTGTCATCAGATAGTTTTCAGGAAGCAACCAAGAAGGACGCTCCCTTCCTCCCTCTTGTCTTCATCCACTGGATTCCCAAGCATCAACTATCTTCATTCGAGGTATAAGCTGCTCGTTGACTTTCTGCAGCTAAATCATTTCTTATTTCATTTCTTCTCTTGGACACTGTCCTAAACTAGCCAACTTATACTCAACGGTATAGGTAACTTAAATAAATACTTGTTTGTTGTTGTTCATAACAAAAAGTTTTGTTTTACATACAAATAATATAGGAGTTAATCTTAACTAGTGATGGGACGATTAATCGGAATCGAGAATCAGAAAAATAGGAACTTTTTTTCCGATTCCAAAAACGATTCTTTTAATTTTTTTTGTTGTAGTTTAATACGTAATTTTCAATTGCTGATACTAATGATACAATGATGAACATTTATTGATTTGAAACTCCTAGTAAAACCAAATTCTAGATATCATAATAACGAAAAATAGGTAAAAATGCCACCGGACGAAATGGCACAAGTAAAATGGCACTAGTTGATGAATAGGAAAAATGGCACAAGTGAAAAATATGGATGAAAATCTCACAATGAGATTATCAAATCACTATTTTCAATCAATTATGAGGAAAAGATTAGAGACAAACTAATTAGAAAGATCGATTCACGTAATGTACTTTTGCTTTTGCGAATCGGTGAAAATATTGGAATCGTCCCATCACTAGTCTCTGCTAAGAACAGCTCTTATACAGAAACCTTTCACGTGCATTGACTTTTGGTAATCAAACATATCAGCGTTCTTCTCGACATGAGCAGAACCCCCTAAAGTTCAACCCTTAAACACCATGGTACTGTGGCACCATGATAATGTCAGAGCTATCCGACTAACAGAGTTCTGGTGAAAATTCAGGAGAAGTCAGGATCCGTCGTCCTCTGGTCGTCTCTGCTTCTAAGTCTGTGGCAACCGAAGACATATCAGGCGCAAAACTGCAAATCCATAGAGTGAGAATATCAACGTTACTTCTGCACATGTGCAACAGCCATTCCTATGTGTGTTCGGAGCCAAACCTTCCTCGACTTGGTATGCAGCCATTGCCCCCCCCCATCACAAAATTTTCTTTAGTCTGTTATGCTTAACTTTGAAATAGCATTTTCATCATCATCATCATCATAATATTCAGATTAACGTCTGTTTTACATGCTGGCATGTGTTGGACAGCTTTTAGAAATTGACTTCCAAACTAACCTATCTCTAGCCAGGTCTTTATTTATCCCCCTTTCTCTCAAATCCATCCTTATCACTTCCTTCCATGTGTTCCTCAGCTTTCCCCTTCTAATTGACTGATAACTCAACTGTTCTACATCTACTAACCTAAGAACTCTCATCTATTCTTTCAATGTGACCAAACCAACAAAGTCTCCTGTTCTGCACACATCTCCCTATACTGCCCAGATTTAATCTTCCTCTGAGGTCATCAGATCTATGCCTGCCTTTAAGACACATTACACATCACTCATATCATTCTCATATCATTTCTCACCATGCAACAGATCTCATCAACAGTCACTGGCCAGATTTCACTTCCATACATCATCACACTGTGTACACATGCCTCCTAGACTATTCTCTTAGTTGGTAGTGGTAACACTCTGCTGGTTAGTAATGTCAGAAGTTCTCTGAACTTACTCCATCAACTCCTAACTCTTGCTATCACATATAGTCTAGTGGAGGATGATCTCTTCTGCACCCTAGCCAGCTCCTTTCTCACAGATTAAACGTTGTTAGTCTCTCTCTACTCTATCGATATTTTAACGGAAGATACTCGACTGAACTCCAATCTTTGGTTTCTTCTCACAGCAAGAACTCCTCTCTTTGCGATAACGAAAAATTAATTTAATTTTCTCCCTCCATGTGTCTAGCGTCAGGCAGAATTTTCACGGAAAAGCTTCTTTTGCAAGGGTTTCCTATCTATGGAACACATAACCGCAGGACTGCTTCCCTGTTGATTACAACTAGGTCGTCTTGTAATCTAATGTCAACAAATTATTGTCATAAACCGCACCATAATTAATCGAACACAGTTCATACCTTTGATCAATGTTAGTACTCCCATAGTGTTCTTCATCTCTCGATTAACAATCATTTCAGTTCATTAACCCTTATCCTCGAGTGGGTCTTGACCTTGATAAGTGATGACCGAATAGTAAAAAGTAAATAATCTATAGAGACGTGTGGACGCATTAAAAATGCTATTCTCAGGCGCTGGCTTTTCAAATCCCACTTTCCGACCTTGTGTCACATCTTACCGCTGTGGGAGGTAGATAAACAACCATTCATATTTATTTTCTCTCGCGGAGAACTGTCCCTGTTAGATTATTTGGTCACACGCTGACCAATCAGCTTTCAGGGTGCATTTATTTCATTCGTCCCTTGAAGGACTACTTCAGAACCTTTTGGAAATCGTGGCTGTCATCAGATAGTTTTCAGGAAGCAACCAAATAGGACGCTCCCTTCCTTCCTCCCTCTTACCTTCATCCACTGGATTCCCAAGCATCAACTATCTTCACTTGAGGTATAAGCTGCTCGTTGACTTTCTGCAGCTAAATCATTTCTTATTTCATTTCTTCTCTTGGACACTGTCCTAAACTAGCCAACTTATACTCAACGGTATAGGTAACTTGAATAAATACTTGTTTGTTGCTGTTCATAACAAAAAGTTTTGTTTTCCTTCGTGCGACAACCGTTTTCGTTTTACGTACAAATAATATAGGAGTTGATCTTAACTAGTGATGGGACGATTAATCGGAATCGAGAATCAGAAAAATAGGAACTTTTTTTCCGATTCTAAAAACGATTCTTTTAATTTTTTTTGTTGTAGTTTAATACGTAATTTTCAATTGCTGATACTAATGATACAATGATGAACATTTATTGATTTGAAACTCCTAGTAAAACCAAAATCTAGATATCATAATAACGAAAAATAGGTAAAAATGCCACCGGACGAAATGGCACAAGTAAAATGGCACTAGTTGATGAATAGGAAAAATGGCACAAGTGAAAAATATGGATGAAAATCTCACAATGAGATTATCGAATCACTATTTTCAATCAATTATGAGGAAAAGATTAAAGACAAAATAATTAGAAAGATCTATTCACGTAATGTACTTATGCTTTTGTGAAAATATATGCAATCATTAAACTGGTTTTTACGGTAATCCGAAAATTAAAAAAAAAAATAAAAACCTAATAACTAAATATTTAGAAATCTAAAAAGAAGCAAAAATCGGAATTGATAATTGCATCGGAATCGGTGAAAATATTGGAATCGTCCCATCACTAGTCTCTGCTAAGAACAGCTCTTATACAGAAACCTTTTGCGTGCATTGACTTTTGGTAATCAAACATATCAGCGTTCTTCTCGACATGAGCAGAACCCCCTAAAGTTCAACCCTTAAACACCATGGTACTGTGGCACCATGATAATGTCAGAGCTATCCGACTAACAGAGTTCTGGTGAAAATCCAGGAGAAGTCAGGATCCGTCGTCCTCTGGTCGTCTCTGCTTCTAAGTCTGTGGCAACCGAAGACATATCAGGCGCAAAACTGCAAATCCATAGAGTGAGAATATCAACGTTACTTCTGCACATGTGCAACAGCCATTCCTATGTGTGTTCGGAGCCAAACCTTCCTCGACTTAGTATGCAGCCATTGTCCCCCCCATCACAAAATTTTCTTTAGTCTGTTATGCTTAACTTTGAAATAGCATTTTCATCATCATCATCATATTCAGATTAACGTCTGTTTTACATGCTGGCATGTGTTGGACAGCTTTTAGAAATTGACTTCCAAACTAACCTATCTCTGGACAGGTCTTTATTTATCCCCCTTTCTCTCAAATCCATCCTTATCACTTCCTTCCATGTGTTCCTCAGCTTTCCTCTTCTAATTGACTGATAACTCAACTGTTCTACATCTAACCTAAGAACTCTCATCTATTCTTTCAATGTGACCAAACCATCGAAGGCTCCTGTTCTGCACACATCTCCCTATACTGCCCAGATTTAATCTTCCTCTGAGGTCATCAGATCTATGCCTGCCTTTAAGACACATTACACATCACTCATATCATTTCTCACCATGCAACATCAACAGTCACTGGCCAGATTTCACTTCCATACATCATCACACTGTGTACACATGCCTCCTAGACTATTCTCTTAGTTGGTAGTGGTAACGCTCTGCTGGTTAGTAATGTCAGAAGTTCCCTGAACTTACTCCATCAACTCCTAACTCTTGCTATCACATATAGTCTAGTGGAGGATGACCTCTTCTGCACCCTAGCCAGCTCCTTTCTCACAGATTAAACGTTGTTAGTCTCTCTCTACTCTATCGATATTTTAACGGAAGATACTCGACTGAGCTCCAATCTTTGGTTTCTTCTCACAGCAAGAACTCCTCTCTCTGCGATAACGAAAAATTAATTTAATTTTCTCCCTCCATGTGCCTAGCGTCAGGCAGAATTTTCACGGAAAAGCTTCTTTTGCAAGGGTTTCCTATCTATGGAACACATTACCGCAGGACTGCTTCCCTGTTGATTACAACTTGGTCGTCTTGTAATCTAATGTCAACAAATTATTGTCATAAACCGCACAATAATTAATCGAACGCAGTTCATACCTTTGATCAATGTTAGTACTCCCATAGTGTTCTTCATCTCTCGATTAACAATCATTTCAGTTCATTAACCCTTATCCTCGAGTGGGTCTTGGCCTTGATAAGTGGTGGCCCAATAGTAAAAAGTAAATAATCTATAGAGACGTGCGGACGCATTAAAAATGCTATTTGCATCACTAAACGCACGGATTGAATGGACGTATCTCAGGCCTATCTGTTCTTATTCAATGTTGGTTGTAATTTAAAATACAAGTGCAATTATTTTTAAAGTAATTCTTCGATTGAATTCCTGGGAATTTATGACTAAAATATTGAAATCGGAACAAAATTTAAGATTCAAATCAGATGATAAAGATGCATAAATAATTTGGTAACCCCCCCCCCCTCCCCCCAAAAAAAACAAAGTAATTCAAACCTTGCTAGAAATTCTTTGATCCGGAATCTCAGATTACTTGTGGTATTTTTTGTCAGTCTGTCACGCTTAAGTTTGAAATAACAATTTCGTCAATCCGTCATGCTTAAACACTCTCATTCATTCTTCCGATCTGACCAAATAACGAAGTCTCCTGTTCTGCACACCTCTCCGTTTACTGTCGAGATTAAATTTTACTCTGAGGTCATCAGATCTAAGATTGAACGGACGCATCTTAAGCGTATCTGTTCTTATTCGATGTTGGTTGTAATTTAAAAAACAAATGAAATTATTTTTAAAGTGATTCTTCGATTGAATTCCTGAGAATTTATGACTAAAATATTGAAATCTGAACAAAATTTAAGATTCAAGTCAGATGAAGAAGATAAAGAATAAATAATTTCGTTAAAAACAAAAATAAAAATAAACAAAAATAAAAACAAACTAATTCCAACCTTGGTAGAAATTCTATTCTTTGATCCGAAATCTCTTTGATTCCTTCTGGGAATAAGAATCAATATTTTTGGCACATTTGACACTAATTACATCGTTTCTCTTTTCTTTGTACACTCTCTTATAAATTGGTCACCTCATTGCGGTTTGCTCATAGCATCTTGATGATTCTTCTCAAAGAGAATCGGTAATTTTTATTGGGAGGAACTACTCGCCAAATTTTAAACATGAAATAAAATTTTAAAAATCACGTTTGGAATTAATTCACCTGAAAAAATTATGAATCGAGTGGCTGATTGGTTATCACCCATTTAATATTGACCAGGTTCAACGTTTCTTAACTAAAAAGAATCGAGTAGTTTGATTGTTGGTTTTTACGGCATATCGACCATCGTTGCGTCACTTTATCTCACAGCCTTACATACAATTGATTTCTAAATTAATTCTGAAAAGATTTTATTACATACAGCACTCCGGTCTTCCCAAATGGTCACCCATTTAGTACTGACCAGGCTATACATTGCTTAACTTCGGTGATCTTCAGGAAATGATTTCAAGAGAAGTGAGGTTGAGATTGTGCAACCATTGCTTCACTATAAACTCCTCATCACACAGGCGGAAACCAACAAAGATGAGTTTAGAAAATATCTATATTGATAGGGCTTTATAAATGACAAAGGAGCAAAGTGTAGTATCTGTTCTGATACTACACTTTGCTCCTTTGTCACTTTTTCTTTTCTGTCCTCGTTCAGTAAAGGAGAAATATTTCTAGATTGAAGCAATTTAAATTTTTGTCTCGATCCAGAGTGCTCCTTTTGGGGGCAGTAGATTTTTCCAACATTAAAAACCGACCTTGTGTCCAACTCTGCCCTCGTGGGGAGATAAGTAAATAAGAACTAAAAAAAACACTTTCGAAGCAACGGGTCCATTGGTTTTAAATGTATTATTCAGGTTTGCTTTTTATTGTTCCTATTTACTTGTCTCCCCACGAGGGCAGAGTTAGACACAAAGTCGGTTTTTAATGCGAGGAAAATTCGGCTCCCCAATTGTGTTTTTACAAAATAAAAATGAAAACAAAAAGATTATATTTTATAACGGTATAGAATCTCATCGTAAAAATTGGGCAAACATTACTTGATTCTCTAAGAGTACCCCCCCCTAAATTATATTTCTGATTTGATTAGCACCATCTTCAAGAATTGAAATAAAACCTTAATTTCAAATGTTAAATCTCAAATTTGTCCCTCCCTTGTTTAATAATAGAAACAATATCTTTTGTTATTTCTTTGTCTGTACAAAGATGAGATAAGGAAATTTCTATATTTACAGGCCACTGTACAAGATAAAACCCTGAAAAATCCCACCAATGTAATTGATGTGTAGTCGGTGGTATTTGTGGGATATAGGACGAATATATATAAAAGAATTGAATGAAAATTCCTGTATAACTCAGCAATTAACATTTTATTCTCCATTTACAAGTGAAGAAAAGAATTACTTAGTCCAAAAACGTCTTACTTGGAGAGAGATCTGTAACACGTGTTAATCCAAGATTGTCTCTATCTGAAATGTATAAGGGACATAACTCTACTCTCTAAATCTATTTGAGGCAAGAGAATCACCAAGGCAAAGAGTTACTTCCCTTTTAATATGTTCTCTAAAAGTAATTATTAAGAAAATTCACAATCCTTTCTACCATCCAATCATATTTGGTACAAATACGCTTCAATCTATGCCTGATTTATCCACAAAGTTTCCGTCATGGCTGCCCAACAATCTTTGTTTTATAGCTGTTCAATGATATGGGGGACACTTTGATGATTATCTCATCGGTAGCCTAGTCAGTACCAGATGGGTGTCCATTTGGGAATACCAGGCGCTGTACGTGGGAGGACGTCGACATCTCTTTGCAGGAACTGCAAAACCTAACGTCGTCATCTTCCTTGACCGGTATTTACATGCGATTGGGGACCGTTTGCGAATTTAATATTCCCAAATTGTCACCCATCCAGTATTGGCCAGGCTCAACGATGCTTAACTTCATTGATCTAACAAGAAACCTGTGTGTCAACATGATTATTCTAATATATCATTGGCATGTATTGATAAAAAAAGAGGATATTTCGGAAATGTATAGAATCTCTTTGCATAAAACAAATTTTGGATAAGCAATTCTTTGATTGATTTAGATTCTCTACGAGTCCAAATAAAAAACCCAAAAATTTCAAATCTGAATAATCAGTATAAAAGCATCGGAAGATTAAAATGGTTTACCATTCCGCGTTTCCAAAGTCCAGAATCTGTTCTTGCATAAGCGACCTTTATTTTGATTATACTTACTGGACTAAGAAGAGAGGAGAAAACCAGAGAGTTCTTGAAGTTTATCATTCTTCCGAAATCTTTGTTCTATTTGGTTCCCATTAATATATTGATAAAAAAAAGGAACATACTTTTCGGATCGGTATTGCTTTCTCGTAGAATATTAATCATGGATTTAAATTGATCCTTTTCTCGTGTGGAATCGTGAGATAAGAGCGATGGTTCAATCCATCCATAAACTGAAGACAAGGAAATCTTTTTTTTTATTTAAAATTTTATATTGTCTTTTAAAGCAGAACGACTCAATGCACGATGCCCGACTGATTCCCCAAAATAGTTAATCCATTAAAAAATAAGTAAATCTTCAAAAAGTGATGTTGCAGCAGCTTTTCTAGGAAATAATGAAATGGGTTTGGATTGATGATTCTTTTTTAAAAGATCAAAAGTTTATTATACGAAGAACAATGCCAGAAAAAAGTTTGGTAAACTTTTATTTATTTATTTATTTTTTTACTAATGGTTCCTAGCCTGAGCAATTGATATGCAGGCACCGTAAACTCTGTAAATAGGTTCTGATACTTTCTTTTACATCCACATCGCCCGTTTAATAGCAGCATCTCTATATCCGGTCACGTGATTAAAAAAAATCCCGATCTCAAAGAATTATCTCCCTTTGTTATATCTTTGTTTAATCAAAGGCAGTTAATAAAATTTAGTAATAGCACTTATTCATTTCTTTTTATATCAATGGCACAGTGGTTATGTGTTTTTGGTAAAACCACCATCGTGTCATTGATATAAAAGCCAAAAGCCATGCAAGGATAAGGGTTAATAAGATGGATGGATTGTCATTTGGATGATGAAGAATATTATGAGTGGATTGAAAATGACGAATGACATTGACAAAATTTGAACACTACAGAGACAGTTTATGACAAGTGTTTGTTGACATTGAATTTAAAGATGACCATGTTGTAGCTTTCAGGGAATCAGTCCCGCAGCAATGTGTTCCACAAGTGGGAAGTTCTTGGATAGAAGCTCGGTTCATGGAAATTCCGTTTGATGCAAGGCACACAGAGGAAGAATTGTAAGTTGTTTGCAGTTGTGATAGAAGACGAGTTCTTGTTGTGAATGTCTTACAAGCAAGAATCAGAGATTGGAGCTCAGTCGAGCACCTTCCATAGAAATAAAAAGAAATGTATGTGAGAATCCCTGTTGCAAGTATAGATATGTATGGGTGTGCGTCAATGCTATACTGATGGTATGTCTGCAAATGTCACGACATGACATGTGTTATGTTAAGTTATCAGTTCGTAAATATAATGATGTGTCACTCGATATAGCGTGGGAATCAAACATGCACATGATACTAAACTGAAACGGCCTATAGAAGCTAGCCTCATACCCTAATTAAAACACCACATCAACTAGAGACCTGGTTTCTTTCAAATCTCACCGGCTATAGCTAAACATATCATGGCCGAACAATATATTATCTCAAATACTTCATTGTGTATCCACATGTAGCTTCTTAGAGCATGCTCGCATCAAATGAGATATATTACTATTTTATGTATATACACATATATTATAAAAAATATAATATATTACGTATATATATATTTTCCCCTTTGAAATACTCCCAAAAAACTGATATTTGGGGAATATTTATTAATTGATGTCTAATACCATTTGTTAATATTTCACAAAAATCAGAGCTATCTAAATTTTCAGGAAGGACTTTCATCTCCCCTTTCCCTCTGTATAAAACTAAATTAAACTAAATATTTTTATTGGTTGATTTGATTATATGAAATTGTACGGATTTTAAAAAAGTACTATAGAGTTAGTTGTTGATCAGAGCCTGAAGATAGGCACAGTATGTACGGTCCTAGATAATGTTGAAAGTAGCAATGGAAAAAAGGAATACTCAGAGGGGGAGTGCGGTTAAGTTAAGAACAGTATTAGGGTGGAAAGGAAGAGGGTTGGTAGTAGGCCGAATGGTGTGTGTGTAATTAAAGATGATTGGTTGATTGGCAGTGGTTTGATGGTGAGTAGGTATGCAGAGAAAGGATAGGCATACTTGTGAGTTAGGGAAAAGGGGAAGTAAGGAGGAATGTTATGATTGGTGGTACAGTTGGTTGTGAATTATGGGACGGTGGAAAGATATTAGAAAAAGCAGTAGGAAAGTTTAGGCGATGGGAGAGAGAAGTAGAATAAGTAAAATACAAGGAAATAGTTGAGGGTAGTGGTAACTAATGAGAGTGGGTAGTGGTAGCTGTTTTATTAATGTAAAAGAATGTGAAGTTGAAAAACTGGAGTTTTATCGAAGATAATATATTGTTAGTCCATATTTTTTTATCTATAGCCAGTGAGATTTGAAAGAAAACAGATCTCTAATTGAAGCGTTCTTTAAAATTAGGATATGATGCTAGCTTTAATGAGCTGTCTCAGTTTAGTATTATGTGCATGTTTGATTATTGAAGATTTGTAGAGATTAATTTTGTGGTTGAAAATTAACATGTGTGAGACCAAAACATTCTTAGTGTCGCTTAATTTTATGGATCTGTTGTGTTCGTAAATTCTTTGTGAGTGAGGAGTTTGAGTTTCACCAATGTATACATTGTTACAGTCATTACAAGGGTATGTGTAAATGACTGCCTTTGAAGTTGGGACGGTGCTCGTGTTTTATGTTTGCTAAAATATTTTTTTTTAATGAGTGAGGTGGAATGCAATTGTTCTGAAACCATAGTTGGTTAATGTGGTATAATGCGTGTTGTTGTGCATGTTATTAGGTAGGACGATGGGTCTGAAAGAGATGAGGTTTATAGATTTTATTTTTGTGTTGTGGAAAATGCGGTGTGTCTTTTTTCGGATATTTAAAATGAAATATTTCGTGTATTTAAGAGAGGATTCTATTATGTTGTTTGCTAGTTATTGGAGGCTGCAAATTCTAAGGCTCTAATATATAGACCTATTATGATGAGAAGAGTAATGTTTGTCATGATGTTTTTTTGTAGGTTAGAGTGTTATTGTTTTTATGGATGAGAATATCTAGAAACAGTATAGAATTATTACATTCTGTTTCGAAGATAATTTTTATGGTGGATACAACTTTATTTGTTTCTCTACCTACCTACTCACTACGTAAACACTGACAATCTTTAATCACACACCCAACGGTCGGCATACCGATAGCCCTACTCTCTTTCACCATAACACTATTAATTACTTTATTCACCCACCTTTGGATTTTCCTTTCTCACATCAGTATTTCAAACTTTAAGTATATCTGCTTTAACTCTGTTCAATAAATGCTATTCTTGACAAAGTTTCGTAAATGAAACGAAATATCGAAATGAGATCAACTTCATTTTATGTTAATTCTTTTTGTTCTATATAGTTTATTCTTTGCTCATAAATCTTATTCCTGTTATATATGTACACACACACACATATATATATATATATATATATATATATATATTATATATGTGTCGTTGAAGACAACAGAGTTTTCTTTCTTTGCTATCCTTCTGGTTAATTTCTCGACGCGGCAAGCGATTCGTCGGTTTTCCGGTGTCAATTGGTGGAGTATGGCACCTAACGTTGTATCTTGGGCCATTCCTCGAGCGCTTTCGGTCTTGCGACCGTCTTCAGAAGGCTGTGTCTTATTATTGGTGATATCTATTAAGTTACATATGTTTATATATATATATACATATATATCTTTATTCTTTTATTTACTTACTTATTTATTAATTTTTTTTATTTTTTTTATATCTATTATTATTATTATTATTATTATTATTATTATTATTATTATTATTGTGTATTAATAAAATAGCATTCACCACCGGTACTAACGCCTTATCAGTCTTCACCAATTAATACACAATAATAATAATAATAATAATAGATATAAAAAAATAAAATAAAATAAAATAAATAAATAAATAAAAGAATAAATATATATATACACAAAAGAATATATATATATATATATATATATACACATATGTAAATTAATACGACACATGTATAATAAATGATTTGCTGCCGAAATATACATATATATATATATATATATATATATAATATATATATAGTCATACACATACAGACTGTTTCGCTGTTTCACAGCTCATCAGTGCGGCTAGACCAGTTAGTGCCTCAAGCCGGGATTGAAACTCGACCGTCATGCGACACTGACTGAATGTAAGATATATCTCAATGTAAACATTGCAATTGCCGTGGCTCGAATTAGTTTTACCTAATGAGCTATGCCTTAAAGCTAATGGCAGTTGACGATATCCTTACAAATTAAGCTCTACCCCGGAAGGGAGCTTTATATAGTCATCCACATACAGACTGTTTCGCTGTTTCAGTGCGGCTAGACCAGTTAGTGCCTCAAGCCGGGATTGAAACTCGACCGTCGAGCTTCTAACCCCTACGCTATCATGCGACACTGACTATATATATATATATATATATATATATATATTATATCTATAGAATGTTTATGCAATAGTTGTTGCTTCATCAGATGATGATTCTGGGGTTAGACATGGTTTCAGGGTCGAAGCATCATTACCACTAGCCCAGAGCATGAAAGCAGTATCTCACGATACTACCAGACTTTGTTGGATTGTCTTCACTGTGCGATTGCCATATCAACGCAGATACAGTTAGAGCTTTGTCTTGTATCTTCTTTATGTATTACCTCCGATGTGGAAAGACCAACATTAGTCAAGAATGCGGAGGTTAAGTTGTCAATAAAACCTCGACATCCAACCTCGGTAGGAAATACAATGGTTTCAGTCAAAATTTTCTTTAAATGAAATCGTTAATTCAATGGCGAAAACTTTCTTCAAATTAACGGACCAAATGACAATACCCAGACGCTCATCTTTTAACCTTATTTCAGTTGGAAATACGAGCCGGCATCATTAGTCGAATACAACGTGCTAGTCGTGAAGCCAATCAAACAATGACAACCTCTGCCATTTTTGAACATAAAGACTTTCAATTATTTCCTTCTTTAACGAAATGAATCGTTCTACTGTTGAAATTGAGAGCTTTATTGGTAGTCTCACAACATATCTTCAAAGCCTCCGCAACAATCTCAAATACTTCATTGTGTCTATGTGTAGCTTCTCAGAGCATTCTCGCATTAAGTGAGATATATTCTTATATATTTAATGCATATACACATATTATAAAAAATATAATATATTACGTATATTTATTTCCCTTTGAAATACTCTAAAGAAACTGACATTTGGGAATATTTCTTAATTGATGTCTAATATCTATTGTTAATATTTCACAAAAATCGGAGGTAGCTGAATTTTCAGGAAGGTATTCCACCCGCTTTTTTTTTTTGAATAACACCAAATATAGCCCACATTAGCCACCACTACGCCTAGCAGCTTTGTTCCAAAATGTATAATGATCGTTTAATTATTTGAGGAGTTAATCCCATACATAGAAATAAATAAACATATACACATACATAACTTATATATATATATATATATATATAATAATGGTAATAATCCAGGTGAAAAATATCCACAGGGTGGTAATCCAGAGAATTTTAACCGGGTTTATAAAAAGTGCTCAATATCAAAATAGAGCTTTATATATGATAATTTTATTTACACAGACATGTACAAAATCTGCGACACTGGCATGTCGATGTTATCGATCAACAGTTACTATAAACTGAGATCTCATCAGGCAGAGTTAGAATCCGATCTTAACCTCAGATCATATTTGATCTGAGGTTAAGATCGGATTCTAACTCTGCCTGATGAGATCTCAGTTTATAGTAACTGTTGATCGATAACATCGACATGCCAGTGTCGCAGATTTTGTACATGTCTGTGTAAATAAAATTATCATATATATATATATATATATATATATATATATATATTCCTATGTACGGTTAGTGGGAGAGAACCCCAGTAGAGTGCTTGATTATTAAGAAAAATTCAAAACTAAGAGCGCAATATTTATTTATATATGTATTACAGAAGATCAGAACAACATCGGTACCGTCGGTTTCAATTCCCCTTTGTTTGGATTTGAAACTGACAGTAGTGATGTTCTGATCTTCTGTAATACACACACATACATGTATATGAGTGCGAAAATATGTTTTAGCATATACCTTCGATACTTTATGTATATTAATCTCTTCCAATTTAACGCTCGATGATTATCTACTTGCAACAACAGACCATATATAAGTATATATATATGTAAAGGAGTAAGGCTACCAACATTTGTAAAAAGTTTTTTTCAACATTTATTTATTATTTTGTTATTTTATCATTTTATAATTCTATATAATGCGTTTCAAGCGGTGGTCCGCTATCATCAGATATGTAAATCCATTTGAAGAAATGTCTTTCGATTTCTTTCGATCTAAGTATATATACATATATATATATATATATATATATATATATATATGATATAAATAATGACTTGAAAATTCATATGACGTTTCGATGGAATTTATACCTTCTTCACATATGTAAAAGCCAAGAGGAAAAGATGTTTTTACATCGGCGACAACATTACAGATGAACAGGAAGTTACTAAGAATTGCAGAAAAAAAAGCGCAAAAGAAAGCGACAGTGGAAAAAGAAAAAGAGAGAAATTGATTTGGCGTGATCTTCACAGTATCAACAGATAGGGTTAAATGGATGTAGCCTCGACTGATATACATTTTCAGTGGTCGAAGATTTTAGCCCAGTAACACGAAAGAGAGAGAGAGAGAGAGAGAGAGAGAGAGAGAGAGAGAGAGAGTGTGTGTGTGTGCGTGCGTGCGTGCGTGTGTGTTAAGATCGCAAACGAACTAGGCATGAGGAGAGAAGTGATGCACCAGCTTACAGACAGTTGGAAATAGCGTAAAATAAATATGGGAAAAAGAGAGGAGCATTAGATTGATATTCAAAATAAAGGGGGTTATAAAAACATCACATCACACATAAAATTATTCCCTCATTCCACTGATATTAACACGTTTGGGATTACATACCGAAAAAGAAAAGGACAAAATCTGTCAATTTTATTTATATGATACATCATTTCCCAAAATTAGTTTCTTTTCTAAACTGACTTCCAATTATAAATCAACTTTTACTCGTTTTTATTTTCTATATTTATTTCATTTTACCTCCTCCCATCCCGTCTATAAGTGTCCCTGGCACCGCACTAAACTGTCTCGGACACCCTTGAGCATGGTGTTTGCCTCTATTCCTATGCCAACCCACCACCTTGAAATCTATCTTTCCCAGGTTTTTCTACATGTTTTTTTCTGCCCACCCTATTTCCCAACCCTATCAACGATTCAAGCTTTTTACCCTTAACTGTTACGGGTATTTGGTTATTTGTGCCCCCACCCCCCCAAATGCTGAAGTTGTTCCTTATGATCATCATTTTCACACATCCGTATTATTCAGAGTCTTGCTAAAAACAAAGGCTGATCTTTGGTCGCCACCTTTTGTTGTGGCATCACTAGCGAGATCTCATCTCATCCCCCTCCCTCATTATACAAGGTGACCCCACAAATGTCTCCCATGAAAACGTCAACAAAATCTTCAACAATTGAGCAATTTTGTTAATATTTCAGGTTCATACATAAGAGTTATTTCTTTCTTCTGTCTTGAGTCATCAATTGATGGTGAAGCAATTATTGCAAGGAAGATTACATTTATTATTAAACGTTTTCTCTGTTAGCTGCAGAATACACATTAACATGGCTGAGTGTCATGCAAGCCTTACAATCTTGGGTCAAAGTGTTTACTTGGTTTATGTTCATGTTCTTCCATTCGCAAACGTTGTCTATCCATTTTTTCTTTTGTCTACCTTTAGACCGGCTTCCTTGTATTATGCCTTCAACACATATTTTGCATAGCCCTACACTGGAATGCTTAACGTGACCAAACAATCTCAAGACTTTACATTTGATGACAAAGAATATTGATGGGATGTTAGTGAGTTCTTGTAACTCTGCGATACTGATGTGATCAGATAGTTTATGATCAGTAATGAAGCGCATGATGTGGCTTTGGAAAGTTCCTACCTTCTGATGTAATTTTACAGTCCAGTCGACACATTCAAGTCCGTATAAGACTACAGGAAGAACATATGCGTTATAGATTTTTGCTTTGATTTTGTATGGTATGCATTTAGAAGTTACAGTGTTATGTTTCTTGTGAAGGCGGCCCAACATAAGATTATTCTGTGATTTACAGCTATGTGCCCGTCGTTAGATGAAGACAACTTGTGCCCAAGGTAAAACAAACTCTGAAAGTTCAATTTGTTGGCCGTTGATGTTGATGTAAAGAAGAGTTTGTTTTTTTCATCAGTCGTAATGCATTTAGTGTTGGGCATGTTAATAGATTAAAGTAGAGTTGATTAAAAAAGTTCAGCTGGTGATACCAGATCAGGCTGCCCTGTGGCTCCCTGAGACGAAATTCACCTACATTGACGTTTTTTTTTGTTTTTTTGTTTTTTTTTGTAAAACTTAATTATGTTCTACAAAACCAAAAACAAAAACAACAGCCCCTCTCCCTTTCTCCCTCCCCTTTTTTATTTTTATTTTTCCTACCCTACTCCCGGTCCTGGATATGACCTTAAACTACATCCGATGGTGAGATCCGGCTTATGGACTTTGGGGAATGTGGAGCCTCCTCTTAATTACCATTGCTCCCAGGTCCACCCTGACCCGGAGTGGTAGTACCTGTTAGGGTCCCAACTATGGGTTAAATAGAAACAGATATTAAAAGGGGAAGGAAACAAAAAAGAGAAGAAAACAAGACCAGATTCGGCATTAAATAACCCAAAAAGGGTTGATATGCCGTAAAACAAAACTACCAAACCTACCAAAAATTTCAGTTCCAGAAAAGACATTGTGTAGAATCTTTCTTTGAGATAAAATCAATGGTTACTGTGCAAACTAACTTCGAGAGAAGATTTTGATGACCTCAATACCCAGACAAAAAAAAACCCTTGTACAGATGGGCCCACAAATTCAGGGTCCATGGAGCAATCTTAAGCTTAAATGCTAAGACGAAAGAGCCACTTATTCTGGTTGGCCAACGAGTTCTCAATCTCCAGTCAATATTGATGCAGTTAGGGACTCAGTTCGTCACAGTCACCACAAGTCGTTACAGCATTGTAGCCAAGAACTTCACATTCTTCGGGAGCCCATGAAAAGGATCCTCGTGCGATATCTGGACTTGTATCCTATAGAATACAGATAAAACATAGACTTATTCAAGGGGACATTTAAAACGGTGTAATAATGTGTCACTGGTTATGTGGCAAAATTGATGAGGACCCAGACTTCTGGATGATGTTTGGTTTTGTGATGAAACTTATTTTCTATTATCTGGAAATGTGAGCTCAAAGAATAACATCCTCAGGGGTTGGGGGAAACCTCATCTGACGATTGTCTGCAAAAGCCACTGTGCTCCATCAAGTGCACTCCATGGGTTGTAGTTAGTGGTTGGATGATTAATCAGAAGCGGGAATCGGAAAAATCGGAAAACTTTTGTGGGTATCGGAATCAATATCGGAAAAATTCTAGCCTAAGTTCTGATTCCAAAAACGATTCTTTTTATTTTCTTTTTAAACTTACCTTTCCATTGTTGGTACTAATTCTAAAATCATAAATGTTTATTGATTTTAAACTACGAGTAAAACTAAAATCTATAGATCCTAATAACGAAATTAGGTAAATATGACACCGGTGAAAATGGCCAAGTAAAAATGGCACAATTGGGTAAATAGGAAAAAAATGGCACAAGTGAAAAATCTAGATGAAAATATCACAATGAATTTATAAAAATCTTGGCTGCTATACATTAAGAGTTTTGTCAAATTTATGAAATTTAAAAGTAGATGAGGATTCTCTGCTAAATCCCCCTCCCCCCCCCCCCAAAAAAAATGAAATTCTACCTTTTTAGGCGATTTTGGAATCGGAATCTGTAATTGTATCAGAATCGGAAATTTAGAACAGAATCAGTAATTGTATCGAAATCGGGAAAAATATTGGAATCGTCCCATCACTAGTTGCAGTATCAAAACATGGGATCATTGGTCCTTACCGGTTTGAAGACAAGAATGAACGGTCAGTCCTGGTGAATACTCAGCCCTACCAAGTGGTCACTAAGAAGTTTGGGTCAGACGAAATGGGTGTTGTGAGGAATGGAAAATACTTTTAATAGGATGGGGCAAAAGAGGGGTGGGTCAGAGTTAGGTTTAGGGTTATGGTTAGGGTTAGGGTTATGGGTTAGGGGTCAGGGTAAGGGGTTGGGGTTGGGGTTAGGATTAGGGGTTATGGTTAGGGTAAGGGGTTAGGGTTAGGGTAAGGAGTTAGGGTAAGGGTAAGGGGTTAGGGTAAGGGGTTAGGGTTAGGGTTAGGGTCAGAGTTACTGACAATTTTGCATGTCGTATCAAAGTGTGTTTGCAACATAGTGCATATCTGGAGCATATTATTGAATGGCGATAAAACAAAAACTGTTGGACATTCATGACTGAAACGTGGTGGACAAGTCAGGCATAGGCTAAAGTTTATGTGTACTTAAGTGCAGAACGGACTGTGAATTCTGTTAACAATATCATCACTATATTGGGTTTAACGTCCGTTTACATAGTGGTTTGAAGATGAGAATGACTGATCAGTCATGATCGATACTGAGCGCCACCTAGTGGTCGTTAAGAAGTTTTTGGCGGACGAAAGGGTGTTGTAAGGGATGAACAATAGTTTTAACAGGATCGGGAATCTCTCCGTACTTTAAATGACACTTTGATGATCGTCTCATTAGTAGGAGGTGTGATCCTGAATGGGCTTCACACTCACCGGATCATATCTCTCCACCAGATTTTTATCTGTAAGGTTATCTCAAAGATAATGTCTATCAAAACAATCCCCAGATTATTCCTGAACTGAAGAGGGGCATCGCAGCCCAAATCAGAGGGGAGTGCCGAGAGGAGTGCGTCAGAGTTATTGAGAATTTTGCATGTCGTATCCAAGTATGCTTGCAATGCAGAGGTGCACATTTGGAGCATATAATTGGATGGCGATAAAACAGACTGTTGAACACTCATGAGTGAAACTTGGTGGACAAGTCAGGCAAATAGTGAAGTTTATTTGTACCAAATATGTTTGAATTGCAGAAAGGATTGTAAATTTTATAAACGATTCCATGAGGGCATTTTTTTTGGCGGGGGGGGGGACCTATATTCTCCTCCTCCTCCTCCTCCTCCTCGTAAACAACCCCAAAATTGTTGATATGCCGTTAGACAGACAAATAGCAACCTGCACCTCACTGAACTACCAACACTACAACTGACAGGTATGAATTTATCTAAAGCACTGAACTACCAACACTACAAACTGACAGATATGAATTCATCTAAAGCACTGAACCACCCACATTACAACTAACAGATGTGAATTTATCTAAAACACTAAACCACCGACACTACAACTGACAGATATGAATTCATCTAAAGCACTGAACCACCCACATTACAACAGATGTGAATTTATCTAAAACACTGAGCCATCGACACTACCAGTAACAGATGTGAATTTATGTAAACCATTGAACCACCGACACTACCAGTAACAGATGTGAATTTATGTAAACCATTGAACCACCGACACTACCAGTAACAGATGTGAATTTATGTAAACCATTGAACCACCGACACTACCAGTAACAGATATGAATTTATGTAAACCATTGAACCACCGACACTACCAGTAACAGATGTGAATTTATGTAAACCATTGAACCACCGACACTACCAGTAACAGATGTGAATTTATGTAAACCATTGAACCACCGACACTACCAGTAACAGATGTGAATTTATGTAAACCATTGAACCACCGACACTACCAGTAACATATGTGAATTTATGTAAACCATTGAACCACCGACACTACCAGTAACAGATGTGAATTATGTAAACCATTAAACCATCGACACTACCACAAACAGATGTAAATTCATGTAAATCACTAAACCACTGACATTACTACTGATAAATGCAAATTCATGAAAATGTCAATGACATTTTGCGAACGGATAATTTGCAGACATGGATTCAATTGTAAAAACGAGAGAAAAATAAACCCACATTTCTTCCCTAAAGGCAGAGAAAATGTATCGCAGCTTCACGTAATTACACCTTGCATGTGATAAGACATCTGCTGTGCTCAAAATATAACTGGAAGAGGAAAAAAGAAACATAAAATATCGCGACATTATCACTTTGGTTGGATTTTTTATTTAGATATATATCCGAATAATTAAATAGGAAATCTAAAATCGAAGCATGTCTAATCTATCGATACTGCTATAACTTATATGTCTTCGGGGAGAAATATGCGAAACTTTTCCGCATTTTCTTACAGGTTATTGACAAAGATAGTGTCTTCCTCTGCCACCAAGACTTCTCAGATGACATCTTGATCGCCCGTAGATGACAAAAATCGAACGAGATGCCCAAGGCCTTCCATATGATTAACAAATATCGTTTAATCTTTTTCAATTAAAATATAAAAAAGCATTTTAAAATTTGTTTTATATCATTTTATGATTAACATTTTTAGATGCAGTTAATTGTATTTTTATGGTCATAATTGTCATAAAAAGAGTTAACTGTTTTCTTTGCGTGGTCTAATATTAAATATTGATGGAGGTACATCTACTCGGAGATAGTACATATTGTTGAGATATATGTTAGAAAACAGGAAACGTTTCAGACAATGAGTCAAGGAATTAAACAGTAATTAAGCTATCCTCTTAAACAATATGTAACTCTCTCTCGCCCTCTCTCTCTTTCTTTCTCCCTCTTTTTGGTTAAAAAAACGGAGGTGCTAAATATTGATGGGGGTAAGTCTACTAGTAGCTTTTAGCTAATACCTATTGTTGAGAGATATATGTTGGAAAAAAATAATGTTTCAGTCAAAGTGTCACGAAGGGGTCAAAAGATCAATCTTGCTGAGTTGTACGAACCTGAAGCTGAAGAAAGGATTCGATTTTTTTTTACTCTTATTAACCCCAAACAAGGGGGCACATTGCCACTGAGACGTAAGGAGCTACCGTGAATTAGGAACCATGTCTACAGGAACACTGTAAGTAGGGAGTTGAGCATAGAAATGTCTGTTTGCAGTACATTTAAATTTCTGCATGTTAGTACAGTCAGGGAAGCAGGAAACAGGGAAAGAATTCCAAAGTTTAGCAGTTCGAGGGAAGAAACTATTAGAGTAAAAAAGGCTTCCGACATCTAGAGACTTCTTTAATGAAGAGGTAGGATTTTGCTTATTGTCGGGTTAGTCGGGAGTATTTACGTCGATGGGGGCACACGTGATACTTGATAAGTGATTACTAAAACGTAAGAAAACAAACTTAAATGCAACCGCCACACACAATTGCGATAAAACTCATAGAAACAAAAACACTGTCTCTCTGGTATCATCCATCAAGTTCGACACCCTATGCCCCCCCCCCCCAAGAATTACTTCAGTCTCCAGAAGACTGCAACTTAGAACTTATTGTCAATCAACGCCTTTATCCGTTGCGCCACGTGTTGATGTGAATAATTTAGAATATAATTAATTGACACGGCTGACGAAACGAGAACAAGCTACCACCATGAATTAAATAAAGGATTCAGTTCGATATACTGTATAGGTTCTAGATTTTGACATAACGATTCCCAAGCTTGAAAAGATGCACCGGGAGAAGGTCAGAGGTTATATCGGCCGAAACGATGTGAAAATAACAACCAAGATGAGAATAGTAGTCCGAATAATCCAATTGATACAAATTATTAATCCTCATCTAAAAAATGCTAACATTTGATAAGTTTTATCATTCGGTCTGGATTAGTATGGATTAATTACTTGAATTAATCCTGTCACCCGAAGGCAGTAGAGCTCTTGGAGAGCATTTAGCTCGGCTCAGAATAGAATGATAATCAGTTTTGTGTCAGCATCTATTTCTTGTAGCTTCCATTGGGATTTAACCTTTGAAAAAGAAAATGCTGTGTCCTTTCCGGCTTTGAAACCGAAAACTTATTTCATACTTCATAGAATTTCAATAAAAGTGACTCCCATAAGAGAAAGATTCTTCTGGACCAATAAATGTGGAAGCATTTTATTTTTGCTATTGTATCCTTTATTATTAGATGCGACCAAGTATCTCTATTAGAGGATGTGTCTGTCGGTCAGTGTATCATGCTTCAGTTTCAAATAGCATTTCATGGCTAAATATCTATTAGAGGTTTTGTCCAGAGAATTGTCAGTTATTACTTCCATCAAAAGGGAAGTTATGCCTTCGGTCAAGTTTGTCACTTTTCGTTTGTGCACAGCCTAGCTTCCACGTCGCTTGACCATTCGTAGCCAAACTTGGTCAAAATATCAGTCATGGTCTAACTTAGATACTATATAATTAAATAAGTTTTAGTCAAAGGTCAAGGTCACTGACTAGATGAAAGCCACTTTTTTAAAAATTTATTTATTTATTTAAAAAAATTTTTTTTAACATAGTTCACCCCAAACAAGGCAGGCCGCCACTGTAGACGTAAGGGGCTACTGAGAAAAAAGAAAAGGGGAAAAGATTGGGGGGGGGGGGGTCAACCTAAATTGGGATCTGTGCAGCGAGATATCTGTTTACATTAGTTTTAAATTTCTGCATGTCAGTACTGGCGGAGAAACAGGGGGCAGGGAGGGAGTTCCAGAGGCCAGCAGCACGAGGAAAGAAGCTATTTGAGTAGAAGGCTCTCCGGCATCTGGGGACCTTTTGGCAATAATTTTTGTTCTGTTTATCGTAGAGGCTCGCTACTGGGTCCGTATTGTAACAAATGAAGTCGCACATCTTATACGATCTTTAATTTTGATCTAGAAAAGTTCGGCCATGGTCGAAATTTTGACGGAATTTAAATTTCTGAGTTTTCAAACTTTGATATGTGAATGTGATGCTCTTTGATAACAGTAACCGCCATGCAAGATTTCAACCTGATCAGATGAATAGTTTTTGAGTTATCAACGTTTCCATGGCTTAACTACAGGAATACTTCATACAATATGGAGAAGTAAGGCCCAAATAAGAATTTGGCCCATACTTACGTTGTCACGACTGACTTATGTTCTTTTACCGAAGTATGAAATAGTATTCTCTTTGGTCTGTCAAGCTTAAATTTAAAATAGCATGCTTCAGTTTCAAATAGACTTTTCATGGCTAAATGGAAAGTGACGCAGGTGAAGTGAATAACGACTTTGACTAACAACCTGCTGTGCCAAGTTCGAATCCAGTCAGTTCCATATCACCACCTTTACCTATGGGTATTGGCAAGTTTCATGTGGTCCCTCCTGTAAATATTTAATTCTAAAAAGAACATGTGGGAAATGAATACCAACAACGGAATCAAACCGGTCAAAAAAGTCATACCATGCTGAGTCATAGGTTCTGTCAATCGAATGGTCTGTCACACAAATGGCCGGATACAAAGATACAAAAAGGCAATATGGTGTTATGAGCCGGGTATAAAGATACAAAAAAGTAATATGGTGTTATGAGCCGGGTACAAAGATGCAAAAAGGTAATATGGTGTTATAAGCCGGGTACAAAGATACAAAAAGATAATATGGTGTTATGAGCCGGGTACAAAGATACAAAAAGATAATATGGTGTTATGAGTCGGGTACAAAGATACAAAAAGGTAATACGGTGTTATGAGCCGGGTATAAAGGTACAAAAAGGTAATATGGTGTTATGAGCCAGGTATAAAGGTACAAAAAGATAATATGGTGTTATGAGCCGGGTATAAAGGTACAAAAAGATAATATGGTGTTATGAGTCGGGTACAAAGATACAAAAAGGTAATACGGTGTTATGAGTCGGGTACAAAGATACAAAAAGATAATATGGTGTTATGAGCCGGGTACAAAGATACAAAAAAGTAATATGGTGTTATGAGCCGGGTATAAAGGTACAAAAAAGTAATATGGTGTTATGAACCGGGTACAAAGGCACAAAAAGGTAATATGGGTACAAAAGTACACAAGGTTTCTCATTCAATTGCGAGCAAAATCGGATCTTCCTACCTGTATACTTACTGGTCTAGCCATACTAAAGAGCTGTGATACAGCAAAAGAGTCTGTCTGTGGATAACTACATATCCAACTTCTTCGGTTCAGCACCGTTGTCAGTGGATTGCCAAGTACCATTAGTGATAACGCAAAGCTCTTCGTAAAAACGAATGGGGCACTCTTCAGTAGTTGTCAGTGTTTATATAAACATTGAGATTTTGCTTTCTCATCACTCGTGCCTGCCGATCGAATAGTTAGAATCGCTGACTGTCAAGTAGATGGTCGAGTTTCAATCCCAGCTGAAGAACTCTGATACAGAGAAACAGTTTGTCTGTAAATGACTATATATATATATGTGTGTGTGTGTGTGTGTGAAAACAAACTTCCACAACATTAAGCGATGAATGGAAAAAAGCGGAGATACCAAAACAATACAATCATATGGTGAAAGCAAGAAAAAAAGAGGAAAATATCCAAAAGAATTTCCCACTTTTTTCTCGCTCTGGTTTCTTCCTTCTTTTTAGTCTATTTTTTTCTTAGACGTTATCAAAGAGTTTAAAATTATTTTTAGCAAAGTTTTATGTATAAAAAAATCAAAAAATTAGAAAGGAAGAAAATCTTAAGGAATTTAATACTTTATTTAATAAAACTTCTACACATTTCTGAGTTTATCATCAAAATAGCAAAGTTCTTCCAGAGATTAGAAAAATTAGTCTTTTAGATGGCGAATTTTGATTAGGTTTTCTAAGGCATTGGTAAAAAGGGAGGAATCTACAATTTGATGTCAGTTGTTATCTCATTAATCCCCAAATATCCAAAGTTGATTTGAAAAAAAGTCTAAAATCAACATACTCCGATTATATATACATATATATAATAAAAGCTTTATTTATATAAACATTTGCCATATTTTGCTAGTTTATAAAATTCTTAGTTTTAAAACTGTCCACAGATCCCAACATTACGTCGAAAAAGAAAAAAAAGAGGAGAGAAGAAAAGAGAGAGAAGAGAAAAGGAAAAGAATAGAGGAAAGATAAAAAAGAGAGAAGAGTAGAAAAGAAGAGAGAGAAGAGTAGAAAAGAAGAGAGAGAAGAGTAAAAAAGAAGAGAGAGAAAAGTAGAGAGAGAAAGAGAGGGGGTGAAAAGAGAGAGAAAAAAAGGCAAAAAAAAGAGAGAGAAAAGAAATGAAGAAAAAAGCAGAGCGAGAGAGAGAGATAGAATAAAGGAGAGAGAAAGAGATAAGGAGAGAAAGAGAAAAGGAGAGGGAGAAAGAAAGATAGAAAAGAAGAGGGAAAATCAGAAAAGAGAAAATAGAAAAGAAATTAGAAGAAAAAGAGGAAAAAGAGAGAGATAGATAGAAATTGTATCAGCTGTTATAGTTTATTGAATAAAAGAGTGAAAGAATAAAGAAGAGAGAGAGAAAAAATAAAGGAGAGAGAGAGAGAAAGAATAAAGGAGAGGGCGAAAGAATAAAGGAGAGGGCGAAAGAATAAAGGAGAGGGCGAAAGAATAAAGGAGAGGGGGTAAGAAAAAAGGAGAGGGGGGAAGAGAAAAGGAGAGGGGGAAAGAGAAAAGGAGAGGAGGGAAAGAGAAAAGGAGAGGAGGGAAGAGAAAAGGAGAGGAGAGAAGAGAAAAAGAGAGGAGGGAAGAGAAAAAGAGAGGGAGAAAGAAAAAAAAGAAAGGGAAGGGAAGAGAGAGAGAGAACGGAAGAGATAGAAAAGAAGAGGGAAAATAAGGGAGAAAAGAGAAAAAATAGAAAAGAAAAAAGAAAAAAAGAAAAATAGAAAAGAAATAAGAAAAAGAGAAAAAATAGTTATATTTTATTGAGAACTCGATAAAAATAAAGTTCAAATGAATAGCATTTCATTGATTTAAAAAAGTAATGTTTCTATTTTCACTGCGAACCTTTTGTGCGTGCGTGCGTACGTCAAGAGCACTTCTTCAGAACGTACGTATACTTTTATCTTTTTCTATAAGAAACAGAAAAATAGCAACAAAGGAATGTTGCTTAAATTGTGCAGCATTAATTAAATGCTAATTACGCTGGCAATTCTTTCTTTACAAATGAAATTAAGTGACAAATTGTTTGCATTAAAATCTATATTGCCATGGAAGCTAGGAAAATAGCAGACAATTAATCATGAGTTGCGGTGGTGGGTGGCAGGGTGGCCTCCTCTCCCCCCTTACGGTCCGATCCTCAGTCTAAAAGTGAAAACAGAAATAATTGGAAGGGAAAATATACACGGCTTGGGGAATATTCTTCCCGGCACACGTTTAGTTAATTATTTGTTGATTAAGAAAGAAAGAATTGTGGGAAAGAGGCGACTGGGGAGAGCGAATGAAGAGAGAGAGAGAGGCGAATGAAGAGAGAGAGAGGCGAATGAAGAGAGAGAGAAAGAGAGAGAGGCGAATGAAGAGAGAGAGAGAGAGGGGCGAATGAAGAGAGAGGGGCGAATGAAGAGAGAGAGGCGAATGAAGAGAGAGAGAGAGGCGAATGGAGAGAGAGAGGCGAATGAAAAGATAGAGAGGCGAATGAAAAGATAGCGAGGCGAATGAAGAGAGAGAGAGAGAGAGAGGCGAATGAAGAGAGAGAGAGGCGAATGAAGAGAGGGAGAGAGAGATGCGAATGAAGAGAGGGAGAGAGAGAGAGGCGAATGAAGAGAGAGAGAGAGGCGAATGAAGAGAGAGAGAGAGAGAGGCGAATGAAGAGAGAGGCGAATGAAGAGAGAGAGAGAGGGAGGCGAATGAAGAGAGAGGCGAATGAAGAGAGAGAGAGAGGCGAATGAAGAGAGAGAGAGAGGGGAATGACGAGAGAGAGAGAGGGGCGAATGAAGAGAGAGAGAGAGGGGCGAATGAAGAGAGAGAGAGAGGGGCGAATGAAGAGAGAGAGAGAGGCGAATGAAGAGAGAGAGAGAGAGGCGAATGAAGAGAGAGAGAGAGAGGCGAATGAAGAGAGAGAGAGAGTCGAATGAAGAGAGAGAGAGAGAGGCGAATGAAGAGAGAGAGAGTCGAATGAAGAGAGAGAGAGAGAGGCGAATGAAGAGAGAGAGAGAGAGAGAGAGAGAGAGAGGCGAATGAAGAGAGAGAGAGAGAGAGAGACGAATGAAGAGAGAGAGAGAGAGAGAGAGGCGAATGAAGAGAGAGAGAGAGAGAGGCGAATGAAGAGAGAGAGAGAGAGGCGAATGAAGAGAGAGAGAGAGAGGCGAATGAAGAGAGAGAGGCGAATGAAGAGAGAGAGGCGAATGAAGAGAGAGAGGCGAATGAAGAGAGAGAGGCGAATGAAGAGAGAGAGAGAGAGAGAGGCGAATGAAGAGAGAGAGGCGAATGAAGAGAGAGAGAGAGAGAGGAGAATGAAGAGAGAGAGAGACGAATGAAGAGAGAGAGACAGAATAGAGAGAGGGAGAGACGAATGGAGAGAGATACAAAGAGAAGAAGAAAGTCAAAGAGAGGAAGAGAGAGGAAGAGAGATACAAAGAGAGTGTGTGAGAGAGTGTGAGAGAGTCAAAGAGAGTGTGTGAGAGAGTCAAAGAGAGTGTGTGAGAGAGTCAAAGAGAGTGTGTGAGAGAGTCAAAGAGAGAGTGTGAGAGAGTCAAAGAGAGAGAGTGAGAGTCAAAGAGAGAGAGTGAGAGTCAAAGAGAGTGTCAAAGACAGAGTGTGAAAGAGTCAAAGAGAGAGTGTGAGAGAGAGTCAAAGAGAGAGTCAAAGAGAGAGTGTGAGAGAGTCAAAGAGAGTGTGAGAGAGTCAAAGAGAGAGTGTGAGAGAGTCAAAGAGAGAGAGTGAGAGTCAAAGAGAGAGAGAGTGAGAGTCAAAGAGAGTGTCAAAGAGAGAGTGTGAAAGAGTCAAAGAGAGAGTGTGAGAGAGAGTCAAAGAGAGAGTGTGAGAGAGTCAAAGAGAGTGTCAAAGAGAGAGTGTGAGAGAGTCAAAGAGAGAGTGTGAGAGAGAGTCAAAGAGAGAGTGTGAGAGAGTCAAAGAGAGTGTCAAAGAGAGAGTGTGAGAGAGTCAAAGAGAGAGTGTGAGAGAGAGTCAAAGAGAGAGTCAAAGAGAGAGTGTGAGAGAGAGTCAAAGAGAGAGTGTGAGAGAGTCAAAGAGAGTGTCAAAGAGAGAGTGTGAGAGAGTCAAAGAGAGAGTGTGAGAGAGTCAAAGAGAGAGTGTGAGAGAGTCAAAGAGAGAGTGTGAGAGAAGGGGAGTAGCAGACTAAATGGAAAGCGTTCGAACTAGACAAATAAATAATTTAATTGAAAGCAAAACAAACAAAAAAGATTACGCAAATATGTTTTAAATATCTTTTCACTTTTCTGTACTTTTGACATTTTTAATGTTTTGAGACAAAAATAAAAAATAAAAATACAAGATAAGACTGTCCTTTTTTTCACCTTTTCAAATACTTCTAGCGTTGCCCGGATGGAGGGAATAAAATATCGTATTAGAATAATTGTATTAAATTTTAATTTATGTTTCTTATTTTATATATAAACATTTTTTTAAATAATTTAGTTTTTAAATTTGATTTAAGAGAGTCTATTTTTTTGATTTTCATTGTCCTGTAATAGAAGGGGGTGGGGTGTTGGTCCCTTCCTTACATTTATCGCACGAAATGAATTGAACGAACAACAACCGAGTAACAGGCAACAAAAAAAGGGTTTATTTAACAGAGGGTTAGAACTGTGTCCCAGTGAAGAAAAGAGGCTGCCGGGTCGTCCGCAAATATATTCCCAGTGGAGATGGCTGCTGCTGGAACGATGCAGGGGAAAGGCAAGAGAGAGATGTTCCTTCGTTGCTGGCCGATTTCTCTCTGCTGAATTCTTCAACTGACCAGGTGGTAGAAAATAGTCCATGAGGGGAGAGTTGATATCAATACGCCCTGCAAGCCGATTGGTCAGCGTATGACCAATTTGCTCACAGGGGACAAGAAGAAATAGATCCTATTTCAGTCTGCTACAGTCCTTACGATATTCTGACTTTTGAAAAGTAATATTTCTGTTCTTTTTAAACTGGACGTTCGACACGATCCTGCAGACAAATCCAATACATACCCACATTAATGGATCCGAACGAAATTTAGCGAGAATATACATAAAATTGTTTTTAAGTAGAATTATTAAATTTTTTTATATATTTTAGTTATTTTAATATCTTCTCTGAAATAGTTTCAGGATATTTTATCGTAACAACGATTATGCTAAGTGTCTCATTTTCCTAATAAATCTGTCGCATACAAACAGATTTAACAAGTTGTGGATGATTTTGGAAGTGGCATGGTGTAGTGGTTACATGCACAAACCGTGGACTTCATGCACCGGGTTCGAATTACGTCGGGGATACTGCATCACTTTCACTAAAACCCGTAGGGAAAGTAGGAATCCATATCTCATCATTCCAGCTATGGGTAAACGTAAAGATTAGAGGCGGGAACAGATTGTTCGAAAAGACGATTACAAATTATGTATAGGCGTTTTTTTTTTCTTTTTTAAAGATTATGACATGCTGAACGTTTTAGAGTTAAAATCTATTTAGTATTACGCATGGAATCTGAAGAAAAACATTTTAAACGAGTAAATATGCTAGTATTACCAGCGTTTTTTTTCTTCCAAAATGGCGGAATGATGGATCTGAACGAGGTTATTAGCTAAAAAGCGGAATAAGATGTAATTGTTTAAATAGATTTTAACTCCAAAACGTTCAGCATGTCATAATCTAACAAAAAAAAATACTTTTATCGCCTATACACAATTTTTAATCGCCTTTTCAAACAATCTGTCCACGCCTCTAATCTTTACGTTGTCCTACCTATGGATTTAATGATATAGTAGAAGCCTTGGTTGTGCAACTAGACTAAGAGAAGGAACATCATTTTTAAATAACACCAGTCTTGTCTGCTTATCCCGGCATTGTTTTCAGTATGGCTCGATGTTTCTTGTTCACTCCAGGGAGGGTCACAATATAATAACCACAAGTCAGCCATTTTAATATATTATTAATATACTAGCTCAGCGTGCTGCGTTCGAGTTCTGTCAGGGCTACTTCGTAAGCTTCACTAACACACTTGGTATAAATCCATATATCCTCCCTCCAGCTACGGATTAAATAATAGTTTTGTAGAGGTTAAAGGCAATTATAAAAAAGAATGAGAAAGTCTATCCATACAAAATATATAAATTTTATTGAAAACTTGTTAGGACAACCAAAAAATTAAGAGTTGGTAGTAAATGAGAGTTCAGAGTGCCTTAGAACATTCCAAGTGAATAGAAGTAGAATCTAAGTATGTGAGTAGTTGAGTAGACATGTTTATTTCGGCTGTCGCTGTGTGAACATGCGTGTGACAGTGTGTGTAAGTGCAGAAGACTAGTAGTCAGTTTTGTGTATGTATGCTTGTCTTTCTATAGTCATTATGAGAGTATAAGCGTGTATTTGACGTAAGTGAGCTTAGGATTGTTTCTTGTTGTGCTTGTTGTAGACCTCTGACATAGCAGTCGAGGCTGGTTTGTAGGGACGTACCTACGTGTCTCAAGTCTGAAAGAAACTGGAAAGAAAGAGAGAGGGACAGACAGAGCTGTGTTTTGGGTTTTTATATTATGCGCGAGATGCGGAGGTGAATATTTCTGTGCCTGTGATTGGTTGAAAGAAGTTGCTGATTTCCAATTAAGAGTTGATACATTAAACTGAATTGCTGACTGCTGCTGCGCCTATAGTAGAGTAGAGTAGACTTGCAAGCCTTGGTAGTGCAGGTTGTCTAGGAGGAGGAAAACTCCAAAATTACACGTCTTTCTCTGCTCATCCTGCCATTATTTCCAGTCGTCTGAACTACTTGCCACTGGGAGTAAGCAATGTTTCATGAGAGGTGCAGTTGTGATTGTGCAACCCTTGTTTCACTATATTCTCCGCGTAGATACTTTTGACACCGAAAAAAGGCCTATAGATGATTGTGGTGCATTGAAATTATATGATTTTATGGGAGTGTTCGTATTGTGAAGGTATTTGACGAAGGAGTCACCAATTAAGGGAGACATATCTCACTCTAAATGTTAATTAAATACACAAGAAATAAGGGAATACAAAAAGCAAATATAAGCAATACAAAGACTTTCTAATACATACATACATATATATATATATATATATATATATATATATAAGTTCTTATAAAAATATATATATTTAAGTATATGCTCCTTATAATATCCGAAAATGTTTCAAATTGCAAGCTCAATTAAATTGAAGATTTAAAGTTAGCCACGTTATGAGGTTCTCTCCCTTTAGGGGATTGTAATCCTGTTAGAATCTCATTACTTATGTTTATATTTAAAATACAAGGTGTAGTTCTCTGAAATTTCAAAGCGTGATCTCCACGACGGCTTGTTAGTAAGAAGCCAGGGTTTATAATACTAAGATTCGGGGTTTGAATCGTCCAACCGGCGGTACAGTTACAAAATTCTATACTGATAAGTGTATATAAAAAACACGAAACATATACTTCTAAGGATATTAAAAATATTAATTCATTAAGCGATATATATATATATATATATATATATATATACATTTTGCGACTGGATAACTTTGCCGGCCCCTTCAATTTCACGTATTTGGACTGCTGTTTGTATCTTGGAGTAATGTCTTTCCTGATTATGCTTCTCAACTTGTATGACCTGGATGGACTGTATGGATTCAACAAAAGTATGTTTTTGGATTGATATGTTTGATGTTATGTATTTTTATGTATTTGTGTATATAATTTTATATATTTTCAAAGCGTAATTTTATTACCTGTAGTAGTATAACTGCGGTAATGGTCCTCTGAAGAGAAGAATTATCTTTGAAAACTCATGAGCTAAGGACTTAAGGATGCTTTGCATGAACTTTGAATTCTAATAAAATTTGATTGACATCTTATTTTATTACTTCATTTTATATTATAATATATATATATATATATATATATATTGTTGTTTGGTTGTGTAATCAAATTTTACCCAAGGTAAACTTTCATAAGATTTCCCGAATTTTAGTTCCAAGAATATTTATACGTCATGTTGATTCTATCCAATAAGTTGTTTCTAGAGCAGAGATAAATAATTTACAATCCCAAAAATTCCAAACAGTGTCAAGTAATCGTTTACAGCCGTTTCATCTAAAAAAAAAAAACATACATGCATACAGAATCTGAATTTTATAGTTAAAACATAATTTTTAGAGATATAAACTTTACATCTACACCATCATAAAGGACACAAACAATACAAAAGCAGGTATGCGCATGAGTTGTTTCTGCAAACCGTCGCCATGTTTGTTTTTACAAAATTCGGAGCCTCGTTTTCAAAAATTGTTGAGTCATAATGCGTTACATTTATCGATTAAATATTTCCCCACATTTTAAAATTTGATATTCGAATTGTTTTTTAAACGGATAGACTTCTTTGTCATTCTTTTCCTTGATATTATCCTCAACAATTTCAGCATCCTTTCAACGTTCACCAAACAATAACCAAATCAGCTTTTTGCCACGGAATCACTTCAAATCCCAATCCTGTAGTTCTGATAGCGAAAGGTCAAGGAGCTTTTTTTCTATTGTTTTGTAAGTTTCTACTGAGAGCTTTCATTTTTAATTTTACAAAAGAGCTGATGAAAAATTAAACATTTTTCTAAAAATGATCTCTTGTCTTAAAAAAAATAATAATTTCACTTTTGAATGATATCTGTCACATCAACATGTTAAGGGATCTACTTCTTTTTTTTGAATTAGCCATTGCTTGAATCGGATGCACTCAAGGAGCCGTTCAGTTTTTGAAGGGACCACTTTTCTCAATAGTTGTTTTCTTCTTAATTAAGCCACATACACACTTAGTTTTGCAAATACATTTCTTGTATCATAAGTTAATACATATATTATCACTTAATTTTGAATTACCTACTAGACACAATCCTCGGGTGTCTTCGTTCTCTCTGTACAAGGGTGTTTTCAGGCCAACCTGACATGAGGATATTTCCCTCTACAAGTAAACCCTGACCAAATATTCAAAATAACAATATTCGAAGCCCAAATAACATCCTGTTGACACGGCTATACACTGACTCATACGAGGAATGGCGCACCTTCTCCAAGTAATATTACCTCAAGTAACAGCACTTAGCTAGATACTCCACCAGACTAGATGAATTATTGTCCTGGAATCCGATAAGACAAAAAGACCATGATACATATATACTATAACATAGTCAACTGGCCAATTGGGAAGAGGAAAATTAATGTTCTTAACTTTACTAACTAAACGTTTGAGAGGTAAAGGAGAACTTTAATGGCATATACGAATATCTATGTGTCTCATATAGAGATCAAATGTTAGCCCCAGGAAGAGGTCCCTTGATTTCTGAGAACTTCGACTGAAGTAAAATGAAACAAACGAGAGAAATCACTTAACACCGTCCTGTGTGCTTTCTTCTGTACGCTTTATTTCAGCATATTTCCAAAGTTTCACAAACAACAACCAAATTCTTCTTTTGCCACTGCATCACTTCAAATCCCATACCTGTAGTTCTTATAGCAAAGAGTCACGGAGCATTTTTCTATTTTTTTGTCAGTTTCCACTGAGAGCTTTAATTTTTATTTTACATAAGATCCGATTATAAAATTAAACATTTTCCCAGAAATAATTCCCCTTTTTCAAGAATTTCACTTTTAAATGTGGTTTCCGCCCCATTGAGATGCTAAGGAGCTTACTCCTTGTTTTGAATTAGCATTTACTGGAAACGGACGCATTCAGGGAGCTGTCTATTTCAGACGTTAAAGGGACTTATTTTCACAATAAATTGGTCTTTTAATTAAGCCGCAAATACATTTAGTTTTGTAATGACATTTCTTGTATCATAATTCAATACATATAAAATCGTTTATCATTGTCGTGTGTGCTTTCTTCTGTACTCTTTATTTAAGCTTATCTTTCCAACGTTCGGCAAACAACAACTAAATCAAGATTGCCTTCCTATCACTTCACTTGTGTCTTATTTGTAAAATATGTTTACAAGTCCGGCAAATAAATAACACGAAAACTACGCCAAGGAAGCTTTTCTTTTTGGATTATCTTTTACTTGAATCAGACGAATTCAGGGAACCGTCTATTTCAGACGTTAAAGAGACTTATTTTCATTAAGCCGCAAACACACTTAGTTTTGCAAAGGCATTTCTTGTATCATAATATAATACATATATCATCAGTTATCACTGTCTTGTGGTCTTTCTTTTGTATGCTTTATCTAAGCATCTTTTCAACGTTCGGCAAGCAACAGCCAATTCATTTCTTTTGCTAGTGAATTACTTCAAAGCCAAGCTCTGTAATTGTGACAGCGAAAGGTCATGGGGCTTTTTTCTGTTCTTTTATCAGTTTCATTTTAATTTGACAAAAGATCCAATTCAAAATTAAACATTTTTTGTGGAAATAATTCACCTGGGGTTAAAGTCTTATATATTCTTATAACAATATTTGCTTCCCTTGAAATAAAATTGGCATCAATTGTTTCAGGAAGAAAAGAGACAAAAAAAAAACTTCCTCCAATAAAGAATGACGAAATAAAAAAAAATGTCTGCGTCTTTGTTATTTTATGTTTAAATAAAAACTAAATCCGCAGAAATACAAAACTAAAGAGATTTTGTGTTAACCAAATCCGAATCTTATTCTTTGGAGAATTAAGAGAATCCAATTCAATTCGGAATTTAAGTTTCAAAGAAACTTTGCTCATTCACTAAATTAAGAACAAAATCCGTGACAAATGCTAAACACAGTTTTGGTCCCAGCAGCTGATTTTGTACGGATTAACAGAAAGGAAAGGAAATACAAAAACGACGTATTTGAATATAAATAGGAAATTTATAAAAGATGATATGCGGGATAAATCGATTAAAATGAAATCAATGAACTAGAGACCAAATCAATACGGAAGAATTGAAGGAGAAGAGGGACGATGAGAACGTGGGACAAGGGGGAGAGATCGGGTGTAGAGGAAGGAAGGGGAGTAGAAGCGATTGTGGGGGTTAGAGGAAGTAAGGTTGGAAGAGGTGGATATTGTAGACTTGTAATACGGCGGAAATGGAAGGTGGTTTAGAGGGAAGTACGGCGAGTAGGGGAGGAAGTCGTAGAAGGAAACATTGCGGAAATGGAAGGGGAGTTTAGAGGAAAGTACTTCTGGAAAGGGAGGAGTATATAGTAGGTACGGAAGGAAGTGGAGGAGGGTGTGGAGGAAAGTACGGCAGTAAGGGGGAATGTGGAGGGACAGTACGGTTAAAATGGGAGGAGGGTGTAGAGGGAAGTACGATGGAAAGGGGAGGAGGGTGTAGATGGAAGTACGGCGGAAAGGGGAGGAGGGTGTAGATGGAAGTACGATAGAAAGGGGAAGAGGGTGTAGATGGAAGTACGGCAGTAAGGGGGGAATGTGGAGGGACAGTACGGTGAAAATGGGAGGAGGGTGGAGAGGGAAGTACGGTAGAAAGGGGAGGAGGGTGTAGATGGAAATACGGCGGAAAGGGAAGGAGGGTGTAGATGGAAGTACGCCGGAAAGGGAAGGAGGGTGTTGAATGAAGTACGGCAGTGTAGAGGGAAGTACGTCTGGAAAGGAAGGAGGGTGTAGAGAGAGGTACAGACAGAGGATGGTGTAATGGAAAGTACGACAGGAAGGGAAGTAGGATGTAGAAGAAAGTATGGTAGAAAAGGGGAGGAGGGTGTAGAGAGAAATATGATTGAAAGCGAGGATGGTGTAGAGGGAAGTACGGTTAAAATGGATGGAAGTACGTTAGGAAGAGGGGAACAGAATGTATAGAGAAATACAGTAGGAAGGGGAGGAAGATGTAGAGTGAAAATATGGTATGAAGGGGACATTTGACAGGAAGGGAAGACAATATAAAGTAAAATACGGTGCGAAAAAAAGGTGTGTAAAGGGAAGTTTGATTAAACTTGGCTAGAAAAAAAATCGTAGCTTAAGAGAAATTTAAAGTGTAAAATTATAGTTTCATTTTGTTTGTCGGATGTTTTTCATATAATTTTTTTTACAGCATATCAACCTTTCTGGGTTATTTCATACCTTATTTGATCATTCCTTTTGTAGGATCATTAAGGTTTTAGAAGCAACTGAAATAACAGTTACAACTTTATATATTTCTTTTTATTGCCCTTAAAAGCGAGAAGATTCCATTTATGTTGAATTTTTAAAATACATCTGTTATGCTATTAACCTGACAAAAAAACAACAACCGACGTAAAGCCACCGTTCAACATAGGTATATTCTTTGTTATTTCTTGCAAAATATAGAGACCCATCAGATCAGTTACTTAAGCGAAGTCCGCCGAACCCATTGTGATGTCAACGTTAAGTTTCCTATAATTTCTTGTCTATAATTTCCTCCCTAATTCTATAATGGTTCTTCTTGCACATTTAATAATGCCTATTTCTGATTTTGTGATGTTCGTAAGTTTAGTTGCAATCCGTAATACTTCCTCTAGCAATTCAGAATATATTGATTGGTAATACGAATCGATGTCGAATGGTATACACTCTAAGTCGCCCCCACAATATTTCCAAACCAGTCCAACATTTCAGTGAATGATATCTACAAGCTGGCTCTATTTTAATCCTAGTATTATTCTTACTAATATTTTTTCTGACTGCAGCTATGTAAGAAGTGCTAAATTAAATAAGTCTAATACTTGAGTTGTGATTGGAATCTGGTTTGTGATCTTTTAGGGTAAATCTAGGGGTTTTGGGGGTATATATGACAAACAGATAGAAACACTGAAATATTTCAGTGTTTCTATCTGTTTGTCATTGAATACATGGTTTTAGCTGATATATTCATGCTAGTGAGTTAGTTCAAACTGGCTTTTGCATAAGTGAAATCATCACATTTCATTAGAAAGTGTTAAACAGTATATAGTTCATTGCCGCACTATATTTTTTACTAATGAGTCACTACTTATCAAGGCTAAAAGCTACTCGAGGATAAGGGTCAATGAGATGGATGGATTGTCAGTTGAATGGTGTAAAATATTATGAGATCATTGAAAATAAGGAATGGAATGAACAAAACTTGATTGCGTATGAGGACGGTTTATGACAAGTATTTGTTGACATTGGATTTGAAGACGACCATACTGTAGCCTGCAGGGAAGCAGTCCAGTAGTAATTTGTTCAACAAATGGGAAGTTCTTGGATGTTACTCTAGTTTTAATATAAACGGATGTGTAAATTGTGTTTCGCTTGTGGTTTGTGTAAAACTTCTATCAGGAGAAGTTGAGAGCCCTTGGTGTCATAATTCGTGATGAAACGATTCAAACATTTTTTCCCGATTCCAATACAATTCTCGATTCTGATACAATTACCAGTTCCGATTCCGATTCTAAAATCGCCTAGAAAAGTAGGATTTCATTGGGGGTTTTTTGAGGGGGGGGGAATTGATTTAGCAGATAGTTATCTACTTTTAAATTTAGATATAATTTTCTTTTTAATTTGACAGACTTCTTAATATTTTCCCTTTATGTATTGTATCCAAGATTTTGATAAACTCATTGTGAGATTTTCATCTATATTTTTCACATGTGCCATTTTTCTTATTTATACACTCGTGCCATTTTTACCTGTGCCATGAATGATGAAAAATATTATGAGATGATTGAAAATAATGAATAGAATGAACAAACCTTGATTACATATGAAGACGATTTATCACAAGTATTTGTCGGCATTGGATTTAAAGACGACCATACTGTAGCCTGCAGGGAAGCAGTCCCGCGGTAATGTGTTAAACGGGATATTTTTCCGGAGCCATTTTTGCCTAAATCATTTTATTATGATCTATAAATTTTAGTTTTACCGGTAGATTTAGAAATCAATAAATATTTATCATTTTATGATAAGTGCCAACAAATGAAAAGAATCGTTTTTTTAAATCAGAAATTAGGTTAACATTTTTTCGATTCTGATATTGACTAATCGTCCCAACACTAGTCGTAATGTGATACCATTGTCGCCAGAAGAAAAATAAAGGCCTTCTTTTTTAGCTTATCTCAAGCAACAATGATTAATGGCATAGCATATCTAAGATTATTTATTATATTATATTTGAAATAAGGAATTTTAGATATTGAATCTAAGGTCTTTGCCTCATCAATTAAGCTGGAACTTATATCTGTAAATGACTACATATTCTCACTACCCTCTTTATGGGTTGAACTCTCTGGCAAGGGAAATTTCCGGTTGCTGCCTTGCAATAATTCATAGCACTCTTTAAAAGAATAGAGAACTCTAGGTAGTCGATAATGCATAAATAAACATATACAGGCTTTATAAATTTCACTTGCTTTGTAGTGAAAGTCGATGGTATCGGAGTAAGAGACGTTTACTGATAACACAGCGGTCGGGTTTCGAATCTCTCTACAGATAGTCTTCTTTCTGTTTAGCAGCAGTAAAAGTTTAAAACATCGGTATTATATATATATATATATATATATCTACCATTGTTGGTATCCGTCTGTCTCAGGAGACTATGGAGTTCTGTGCCTCAGATTAGTCATTTGCTGATTTCGTTGGGTTGCTTTGTTTTACGGCATATCAACCCTTTTCGGGGTTTTTAATGCCAAATACGGTCATTTTGGTAAAAGTTTTATGCTTCAAGTTCTACATATCTTCAAATTTTTATCAGTTGTATTTCATTTGGTAGTTTTGTAGAAGAAAATTGTTGTCTTTGTTTTTATCTTTGCAGAACATGATTAAGTTTTGCAAAGGGAATGGAAAAATACAATAACATCAAAGTTTGGTGCATTTTTGGCCAGGAAGCCAGTGTCTTCAGACAGCCTGATCTGGTAGCACCAGAATCATTTGCCAAATTGCAGCATCTGCTGTGACTGTGCAAACCTATCCTGAATCGGCAGACTCTGTTGCAGTTGCCACATATGTAGGTAGTGTGTGGTTGCGAAAGCTCTGTTGTAACCTTCTGCCGTTTGTGCTCTCTCCCCTTGCTCCACTGCTGGTCTCTCCTCTCCTCACTTCTCTGGGAGCATACATTTACAGCTCTTCTCCAGTGGCTATGGTCTTGAGCCATGGACTCCCAGTCTGTTGGGTCGATGCCACTTGTCCTCATGTCTCTTTTGCGGACCATCTATTACCGTGTAAGTATGATACAAGCCAAAGAAACATTAGAATTGTCAGTTTCAGAGGAGAAATATTATAGGTCAATCTGAAGGTGGCTGTGCGAAATCACAACAAATCTCGGGATTCTACTTTCCACTGTTAAATGAGTGATTGCCCAATATACCAAAGAGAGAAAATAATCAATATCGCCTCGTCTGGCAGCACTTTTCGTTATTAATAACTAGCCGTAATAACCCGACGTTACCCGAAAGTAAATGAAGTCATTTTAGTTTTTAATTTTTAGTTTTTGGCACATTTTAAAACTTAAGATAGACAACTTCTAATATATTCTTCAATTTAAAATGAGTTATCCCCCTTGCTGATTTTTTATTTTCAGGTGATTATTTAAAAATGTTTCATATAGCAGTCGTGTGGGCCGGTTTAAGTAATTTTAACAATAAATTGTTGCTAAGTGCGTTGCTATATTGACAACAACACGGTGCAGCAATAACGGATGAAAATTATCTAGTCAGAAGCAAAGTTTTTGGCCTTTTGGCTGAGAGCAAAGTGTAGTATCTGTTCCGATGGATACTGCACCCCATAGACTGGTATTGTCTTGGCCTTCGGGGCTTGATTTCTGCCTGTCTATGAGTTTGTCCTGTGCAGTTCTAGGAGGTCCACCCTCCCAGGCTTTGCCTTCTCACCCTTTGAGAACGAGTTAGTTTATTGCTAATCGCCTGAGGCGCCCCTACCGGGGAATGCCGACGGGGCTGCCCAGGCATTTTTTGTAGGCCAGAGTGCTCAAATTCTCGGGCGCTGGCTTTTCAAATCCCACTTTCCGACCTTGCGTCACATCTTACCGCTGTAGGAGGTAGATAAATAACTTGTCAGCTTAAATGCTATTTGGGCCTGACCTTGAAAATCCGACAGGATAACTTTATATGTCATATATTCATGGTGTCTATTTACTTCTGTCATGTCTGTGTTCATTTCGTAAGATAGGTGTTGACAAAAAAATCATAGACTCATGTCGATAATTTTTCGCTTCTTTTTTTAAGTACCAAATGTGAAAAATTATTCCACAAAAAACAAAGAAAGAGAGTTTGAAGAATCTTCAAATTGGTTTGTCAAAGAAACATTTCTATTTTGCCTTTCAATATTTTATGAGTTGCAGATGAGTTTTCAAATGAACGGTCGCAATGATTAAACGAAGGAGAAGATGGGGAGGGACTACTTTTTGTAAGATCTTCGCTAAAGACGAAAATAGTCTCCCCGAAAATGTTCTTGCTGGGTCATTGCGATCATAAAACTGTTTTCTACGTTTATGATAATATTTGACATAAATCCTTCATAAAAATAAAACTTTTTTATTTGTCAGATTGCTATCTGGACATTTAGGGGAATTCAAATGCTAAAATTAGTTTACATGATGGCGACGGGGGGGGGGGGGGGGGCAGGATGGGGAAGGCAGGGTGGTGGTGAAGACTAAAATAGAAAAATTTGGGAGACAAAAATGGTCGATTTGAAAATAAAAGACAAAAACACAAACTGGGAGAGAATTGAAAGAATTTATTAAGTTTGAGAAGTATTTTCATAATTTTTTTTTTAACAGAAAAATTTCCATGTGCACAGAAAGACAAAAGAGACGGGGAAGAGACAGAGTAAGATGAGAGAGAGAGAGAGAGAGTAAAGTAGAAGAGAGAGAGAGCAATGTGGAAGAGAAATAGAGTAAGAGTAAGGTAAGAGATAGAAAGAGAGTAAGAGGAGAGAGAGAGAGATTAAATCAGGAGAGAGAAAAGGCAGGAGAGGGTGAAAAAGAGGCGAGATGAGAGGGAGAGGAAGAGAGAGAGAGAGAGAGGAAGAGAGAGAGAGAGAGAGGAAGAGAGAGAGAGAGAAGGGAGCTAGTGAAAAAGGGGAAAGTGGTCGCAGATACAGTGAGGACACTGTAGTGTAAGGCGAGAGAGGAAAAGAGAGGAGAAAAAAAGGTAGAGCAAAGCGAGAGGGGTGGGTGACAGTAAGATGAAATTCAAGAATAACCCCCTCCCCCCAAAAAACAAAAAACAGAAAATGACATTTTTGTTGCTGCTGTCCTTGAACGTCTTCTGATCGCTTTGTGGAATTATTTGGATTTCAGATCTAATTTCTTGAAAAAAGAAAATAATCTTGCCTGGTTGAATAATAATCATGTCAATAAAAATTCCACTTTGAAAAGAAAAAGACCGTAAAACGTAAAGAAAAGAAGAAAATGAAGAGAATGTTAGCAAAGGGGAAAAAGATTATACATATCTCCCTCTCTCTCATATATATATATATATATATATATATATATATATATGAGAATAATAATAAAATACATACACACACACGTGTGTGTATATATATTATATAAAAACTACACATTAAAGTGCGTTTACCTGGGTTTCATCGATCTGGTCATGCTGGATCTGGAGCAGAATCGGGCTGGTAGGGACAGATCGACTCTTCAGCACGCTTTTAACGAATACGGAATATCTATTATGGAGGAACGCAAAATTTGTGCTTTCCCCCTTTTTCTCTTAGTTATCGTCTACCGAAAGGTGCTGAAGAATCAATCTGTTCCTACCAGTCGTATTCTGCCCGAGATCCAGCATGACAAGACCTATGAAACCCGGGTACACCCAACAGACACTGTAATGCCTAGTTTTAAAATAAAATACTTTATATTAGCTCTTACATCCACATGTATCAGGATTTTTACGGCGGAGCGACAGCAACTTAAAAACTCCAACAGGATAGTGAAAAGATCAATATAGAAAGAGGTGCCAGACAAGGTGACAACAGTTCACCAAACCTCTTTACATCCTGCCTGCAAGTTTCGGTGATCAATAAAAGTGACGGGGGAGGCAGAGGTATCAATATAAACGGAGAATACCTTGCTCATCTAGAATTTGCCGACGATATCATTGTCACAAGTTACACACCTCAAGAATTAGAAGGGATTCTTAACGACATTCACAATACTAGCCATATAGTTGGTCTTAAAATGCACACTGGAAAAAGGTCATTTTCAACAAATATGCCACAAAAGCCCCAGTCATAGTGCAAGGTGAAAATGTCGAGGAAATTGACAACTACATTTACCTAGAGAAGATGGTAAGAAGTGATGCTGGTATCATGGCTGAAATCAAACAGCGAATTGTGCTTATACGGACAGCCTTTTCCAAAGTAGACAACGTCATGAAGAGTAGAAAGTCCACGATGAACATTAAGCAAAATGTGTTAAATAAATATATCGTGCCTGTTATGACATTATATATATATATATATATATATATATATATATATATATATGTGTGTGTGTGTGTGTTTTATTCTTTCGTGTATAAATGGGTAAAAGCTTTTTTCAATATATTATTTAGTATTAGTTCGTGTATATACATATCTAATATTACAAAGTTATATAATATATTGCAGATCTATTTTTTCAGTATTTACTTCAGCGGTGCTCAATACATGAACAGAGCTTAGAATTATGAAAATATATTTATAGCAAGTGAGCTACACAGAAACGTTCATGTTTCATTCCAAAAGAAAATCATCCTAAATGCCCGATGACTTCCTTTAACAATGAAACATGAACAATTCTGTGTAACTTATTTGCCATAAATATATTTTCATATTATATATATATATATATATATATTAGTAATAGTATGAAAATATATTTATCTCAGTTAAGCTATATCAGGTTAGCCTGACGATTTTCTGCGGGGATGAAATGCGGATGCCTCTGTGTAGCTTAATTACCATAAATATACTATCATACTATTACTACTAAGCTCTACTCACGTATTAAGCATTGTTGAAGTAAATACTGAAAATATATATACAATATATTATATCACCTAATAATATTTTATGTGTATATACATGAAATAATAATAATAATAATAACAACAATAATATATATTTATATATGATTATTTTTATTTATACAGACATGTACGTGTGTGTGTGTGTGTGTGTATATATACTGGCTTGCAGCTGCTGCCACAGTTTCTCTTGAATTTAGGTTCAGAAGAATTCAGACAGTCATTTGTTGTCATTTAACCAAAAAGAAACACACACCAAAAAGACATAACAGTCGGTTTATATGCAAAAACTCAAGAGATGTCGATGTCGTAAAGTATGCAGGGACGACATAATTTTGCTTTATGGCAACAGAGACGTACAAACGACAACAGATTCGAAAATCGACTCAAAACAATTCAGAGTAAAAAATCAAAAAAAAATCGTTGCATTCACATTCAAATTATCCCCGACTGCATTCATCGATTGCATGGAGACAATTTATTCTGAACACAAATTAGTAGACACACGCATACGTGTGTGCTTATATATATATATAAATATATCTATTTTTGTACAGAAAAATTAGTACAACATTCGTACCGTCGGTTTCAAGCACGGAAGGACTTAGCCATCCGGCTCTCTTCAGTTTCTGTTGTCATCTGTTTCGGAAATGTGAAGTCACGTGTCACTCTCGTTTGGACGCGTTATTTGCTTAGAGTGTTGTGTATGTTTGTTTAAATTTAGTGTAAGGAAGGTTTAATAAGGTTTGAAAAAAAAGGGGGAGGGTGAAAAGTAACAGTTGAGATTTAAACCGGAGGCGATTTAAAGAGATATAAAAAAAAAAAAAAAAAAAAAAAAATATTTCTATATAATTCCAGTGAGTCAATATTATGAGTTTCGTATATTTGACCGTTACTGTTTTGGGGTTTGATGATGTGTGTTCTAAAGGAATTAGGAAGAGAAAATGGGTTTAAGGATTAAAGAGGTTTAAAAGGAACAACATTAATTAATTAATTAATATATATATATAATCACACACACACATTATATATATATATATATATATATATATATATATATATATATATATATATTATATTCCTACTTGTAAGACATCGGCTTCGGTTCTTTGTAGTTTGATGACTACACCTCTGGTTGAGAATAGTAGGTAAATCCTACAATAAGTCACTCACCACAGTTTGCATGCTCTGTGTTAGTTAATAGACTTTCTTGTATGCGGCGTGATGGCTCAGGTGGCAGAGTACTTGCCTCGTATGCAAGTGACTCGGGTTTTGAATCCTGAGTTTGGATGTGTCCTACTGATGAGCCCAAACTATGGTGAAACTCGAGTTTAGGGTGCTTCCGGTCTGTGGCTGTCATGGTTTGTGTGGGCTGCAGCATGGTTTGACTGGAAATTATATATATATATATATATATATATATATATATATATATATATATATATTCTCATTGTACTTAGAGATAAAGTGTACTATTTATATATATTGTCTCTTTTTTATTTTTCTATTTATCTCTCCACGTGCTTTCATTTATTTTTATTTTTCTGCCCACCTTGTGTTTTACCTCTCTCCTTCTTGCTTACCCCTCCATCCACTCCTCACTCATGCGTCTTCCTCACTACCCTCGTCTTACTTTTTCGCTGCTCTAAATCTCTGCCTTCATCATCTATCCCCCCCTCTCGTGTTTTCTTCCGAGCTTCACCGTATAAAATGTCAAGTTCTGTTTAATAAAGCTCATTTTACCAAAATGAATATGATCGAACGAATTGCCCGAAATATCTTCGTCAAGCTTTAATGATGTGTTTGTGTCATTATTTCTACTAGCATGTTGACATGCTTACCCACTATTCCATACACTAATTTTTCCATTGTCTCATTGTACTAAGAGATTGTGCATGTGTATCGATCTATACCACCTTCACTTTATCTTGAGAAAAAAAATGAGTTCAACCCACAGATTTAAATTGGTAAATGCAATCATCAATTCTTCATTGGAATCTAATTTGTATGGAGACGTTTAAAGAGATCTGCAAGAATTTACAAGAGGATATATAGATAGATAGAAAGGGGGATGAGCGAAAGAGGAGATAGAAAGAGAGTAAAGAGGTGGAGAAGAGAGAAGGTGAAGGAAACGGAGGGGTAGGTTAGAGAGAGAGGGGTAGGTGAGACAGGTGAAAGAAAGAGAGGAAAGAAAGAGGCATAGGAAAAATCTAGTGAAGAGATATGATTGAGAGGACGAGAGAGAGAGAGAGAGAGGGGGAGAAAGAAAGAGAGAAAAGAGACAGAGATGGAAAAGAGGAAGAGAGAAAAAGAGAGATGAAAGAGAGAGAGAGTGGAAAGAGACAGCGGAAAAAGAGAGAGAGAGGGGAGGAAGAGAGAGAATATGGAGAAAAAAATATTAAAGAGATAGAGAGGAAAAAGAGGACGAGGAAAGAGAAAAAGTGAAATGGGGAAGAAAGAGGGAAAAGCAAGAGAGATAAAGGGAAGAGATAGAGATAGGATAAAGAGAGGGGAAAGAGAGCGGATAGAGAGAGGGGAAAGAGAGAGGATAGAGAGAGGGGGAAAGAGAGAGGATAAAGAGAGAGGGGGAAAGAGAGAGAATAGAGAGAGGGGGAAAGAGAGAGGATAGAGAGAGGGGGAAAGAGAGGGGATAGAGAGAGGGGGAAAGAGAGAGGATAGAGAGAGGGGAAAGAGAGAGGATAGAGAGAGGATAGAGAGAGGGGAGAGAAAGGGGAAAGAGATTGAAGAAATAGAGAGGAGGTAGAAAATATATATATATATATATATATATATATATGTACAGAGAGACGTATATAGAAAAAGACAGACGAATAGAGATGCAGAGAGATAGTAATCGTTAAAGAGAGGAGGAATTGCTTGATGCGCTGACAATTTCTCGCATTGAAAACTGAAGGTACAAAAGAAAAAAAACATCAGCAAAACTAAAATTTTAAAAAGCCCCAATTTCCAAAAGCAAAATAAAAATCCTACCTAAATTTCCAATCTGTCAACACGAGGAAACATAAACCTACATTTCTATTCAAGCACGATTCGAGACATGAAAACGTGGCCATTTTGTATTCCCTCCTCTCGCCCGCTTTTGATTGATAAACCAAATTAGATTCTATTATTGAATTTAAAGTTTGATTTAATATTTATCTAGTTTTTTAACATCTAAAATTTTATGGTTTTGATGCGACCATGCATCTCTATAAATGTTCTGTCCGTCAGTGGGTCTGTTACAGTTAAGTTTGGAATAGCGTTTTTGTTAGACTGTTACAGTTAAGTTTGAAATGGCGTTTTTGTTAATCTGTTACGCTTAAATTTGGAATAGCATTTTTGTTAGTTTGTTACACTTAAGTTTGGAATAGAATTTTTGTTAGTCTGTTACACTTAAGTTTGGAATAGCATTTTTGTTAGTCTGTTACACTTAAGTTTAGAATAGCATTTTTGTTAGTCTGTTACATTTAAGTTTGGAATAGCATTTTTTTTAGTCTGTTACATTTAAGTTTGGAATAGCATTTTTTTTAGTCTGTTACATTTAAGTTTGGAATAGCATTTTTGTTAGTCTGTTACATTTAAGTTTGGAATAGCATTTTTGTTAGTCTGTTACATTTAAGTTTAGAATAGCATTTTTGTTAGTTTGTTACACTTAAGTTTAGAATAGCATTTTTGTTAGTTTGTTACATTTAAGTTTGGAATAGAATTTTTGTTAGTTTGTTACACTTAAGTTTGGAATAGCATTTTTGTTAGTTTGTTACATTTAAGTTTAGAATAGCATTTTTGTTAGTTTGTTACACTTAAGTTTGGAATAGAATTTTTGTTAGTCTGTTACACTTAAGTTTAAAATAGCATTTTTGTTAGTTTATTACACTTAAGTTTGGAATAGCATTTTTGTTAGTTTGTTACACTTAAGTTTGGAATAGCATTTTTGTTAGTTTGTTACACTTAAGTTTTGAATAGCATTTTTGTTAGTCTGTTACACTTAAGTTTAGAATAGCATTTTTGTTAATTTGTTACACTTAAGTTTAGAATAGCATTTTTGTTAATTTGTTACACTTAAGTTTGGAATAGCATTTTTGTTAGTTTGTTACACTTAAGTTTTGAATAGCATTTTTGTTAGTTTGTTACACTTAAGTTTGGAATAGCATTTTTGTTAGTCTGTTACATTTAAGTTTGGAATAGCATTTTTATTAGTCTGTTACATTTAAGTTTGGAATAGCATTTTTGTTAGTTTGTTACACTTAAGTTTAGAATAGCATTTTTGTTAGTCTGTTACATTTAAGTTTGGAATAGCATTTTTGTTAGTCTGTTACATTTAAGTTTGGAATAGCATTTTTGTTAGTTGGTTACACTTAAGTTTGGAATAGCATTTTTGTTAGTCTGTTACATTTAAGTTTAGAATAGCATTTTTGTTAATTTGTTACACATAAGTTTGAAATAGCATTTTTGTTAGTTTGTTACACTTAAGTTTAGAATAGCATTTTTGTTAGTTTGTTACACTTAAGTTTTGAATAGCATTTTTGTTAGTTTGTTGCACTTAAGTTTTGAATAGCATTTTTGTTAGTTTGTTACACTTAAGTTTAGAATAGCATTTTTGTTAGTTTGTTACACTTAAGTTTGGAATTGAATTTTTGTTAGTTAAATTTAAGTTTAGAATAGCATTTTTGTTAGTTTGTTACACTTAAGTTTGGAATAGCATTTTTGTTAGTTTATTACACTTTAGTTTTAAATAGCATTTTCATTGCAACATGCACGGTTGGAACGGACGGTAACCATATATATTTAATTTTTGTTTCTCAATTGATCCGTTATTGTTCTAATACTATTAGCTAATGGATCTGGCATTATGTTGTTAACAGGATGCGTTTTATACAAAGGTCACAGAGTTTTCTGTACCTGGAAATAAACTGGGGTTCGTGAGAAAGGAAGTTTATAATTAGGCAGATGTGATATCAGTTTATCCTGCATAATTTTGAAATAGCATTTTCATCGGTAACTTTCCAGATGTAATGTATGCATTTTTAAGAATTGATCCGTTCACGTTTCATCACTATTAGCTGATGTATCCGTGTACGCTGGATCGTAGATTAATAACAATATTTCCAAATAGTATAATACCTATACATCTCTATATACAGTTTTAATAAGCCAATTATTAACCTTTATTATCATTAGCCAAAGTACCCATCCGAAGACAGGTTCATGATACGAAACACCTTTAAACCCTTTTATAAGTGCAAGGACGTTCACCTTAATAACTTTGTTAAATATTGATGGGTACATTTGCTAGTATACATATTAACTAAATATAGTTGCTCAGATGAATTTGGTGTTATGTTTTAAACAGAATGCATTCTAGACGAAGACCCCTAAAGATCACCTGGAAATAAGCTAGGGTTCGTGAGAAAGAAAGTTCTGAATAATTAGGCGGATATGACGTAAGTTGGTATACAGTTTTAATAAGTCGAGTATTAACCTTTATTTTGACTAGTTGAAGTATCCATCCTCGGACATTAATGATAAAGACACACCCTTAAACGTAATACATAAATTAGCTCCACTAATCAGAGCCTCTGCCATTTCTCATCCTGCCTTCTTCATGTAGCACTCTTTTTGTCGTCTTTGTCGAATAAAAACAATTTGCAGATTAATTACTTTCTAAGTTATAATCTTCCTTTCACCAACATCTGTCGACATTGCGGTATTTACTGTCTAACACAAATGTTATCTTTTCATAAAATGAATAGCAATGGCCGTCTCATCAAATGTAAAATAAACGTTTTCCAATACAGAACTTTAATGAGTGAACATATTGTAATGGTCTAGTTATCAAAATGTATGTATTTTGACACGAAATTCAATAGCACATATTTTAATGGTCTTGTTTTCAAAATGTATGTATTTTGACATAGAAATTCAATAGCACATATTTTAATGGTCTTGTTTTCAAAATGTATGTATTTTGACATAGAAATTCAATAGCACATATTTTAATGGTCTTGTTTTCAAAATGTATGTATTTTGACATAGAAATTCAATAGCACATATTTTAATGGTCTAGTTATCAAAATATATGTATTTTGACATAAAAATTCAATAGCACATATTTTAATGGTCTAGTTATCAAAATATATGTATTTTGACATAAAAATTCAATAGCACATATTTTAATGGTCTAGTTTTCAAAATGTATGTATCTTGACATAGAAATTCGATGGTGCCTATTTTAGTGGTCTTGTTTTCAAAATGTATGTATTTTGACCTAGAAATTCAATGGTGCCTATTTTAATGGTCTTGTTTTCAAAATGTATGTATTTTGACCTAGAAATTCAATGGTGCCTATTTTAATGGTCTTGTTTTCAAAATGTATGTATTTTGACACGGGCATTCAATGGCGAATATTTTAATGGTCTAGTTATCAAAATTTATGATTTTGGCTTGACAAATTCAATAATACATATTTTAATGGTCTAATTGTCAAAATGTATGTATTTTGACATGAAAATATAATGCTGCCAATAAAAATTCACAACATGATTGACAGTTTTGACTAAAATTCAAAGTTTTCTTTGTTATTCGATCATAGATAAAGTTTCAACTGGTTGTAGAGTAGTCTAAGAAATCTTTTGATCGAGGTCAATTAGTTGACATTTCTTTTTATAAGAGAGTGATGTCAAACCAGTACAAGTTAACTACTTCCTTACGTGGGAACAAAATTTCTTTCAGCAGAAAATCAAGAAATTTGAGTGTAATGGGATTGTCCGTGTGGAGGCAGAGAAAGTAATGCGGGTACTACTAATAATGGTGCTGGGTGATAACCAGTAGAAGACAATGACTATGATGACATGGGGGATTTTGTTACATAACACACTGCATTACTCTGAGAAAACATTTCTCAGAGAATGGAAATTCTACAGAAAGGGATCCGACACTACTCCCAGAAAATACTACTCCTTGAAAACATTACCCACTTGGCAGTGGTAATCTTCTTTGTTCTCATCGCGATTGACTCTCAGCCACGGCCTTCTAGTATCTATTTGGGAAGACAATGTAAAGAGAAATAAGGTTTTTATATTTAGAAGAACCAGATTGAATAATATGGTTGTGGATGAACTTATAGATACTAGGGAATGACGTGACTAGCCGATTGATCGGATTAGGCCTCTCAGACCTCCCGTCTAGCCGAAGTAAGGGCGAAAGTGGATTGTTGCAAGTCACCAGACTACGGACGGCTCAATCAACAGGATTCTGTTCTAAGGCATCACGGATCGCCACCCGCGACCCCGTTTTGTTTTTGTTTTTTTGGTGGGGGTGTATCCCTCTGCATGGGGTTGCAGTTGGCAAATTCGTGGCCAGGGCGAAACATAATAAGTTAGATATGATGCTGTCTATATTACAATTAACACAAATATATAGTGCGTGTTTAGTAATGTTATGTATATTAAATTCAATAAAAAATCAAAAGTGCCTTAGTTTATTTCACTTTTTCTTGTGGAACCTTTAGGGGCCTTTTTCAGAACCTTAGTGTTGCAGGGAATCGTTGTTTTAAAGAATGGTAAGACGAGAGAAATTAAGAAAGAATGAGGTTCTCTGCAGAAGACTTTACGTTTATTTTTATTTAAAAAATTTTTTTTTCTTAGTTTGGTCCAAAGAATTGTAGACATTTCTGTAGAAATGTTGAAGATTCAATGAATATATCCAAATTGATTTCTGTAAGATGGAGACGCAAATTAAGAATGGAAAGTATTTCGTTTTTAATGTCTACTTACATATGTGGAGGCAGCTCATATATATTCCGACATCGATATTCCTCGACGACATTATGCGAATAGAGTGGAAGCTTTCTGTAAGGATTTACAGAGACAACCACATTTCCAATGTACGTCTGAAAAAGAGAAGAAAATAAAACGTCATTTTTTTTTTTAAAGTCTATTTTGGGGTAATTTTGACAATCATGGCTTCTGGTAGAAAATATCCTTATACAAAGAAAATATCCTTTATACAAAGAAAATATCTTTATACAAAGAAAATATCCTTTATACAAAGAAAATATCCTTTATACAAAGAAAATATCCTTTATACAAAGAAAAAATCCTTATACAAAGAAAATATCCTTTATAAAAAGAAAATATCCTTATACAAAGAAATATTTGAAAGGAAAAGGAAAAAAAGGAAACAAGAAGAACTCGTCTGTCTACCACAACTTTAAAAAAAAAATTTTTTTTGAACTTTTGTTTGCCCCAAACAAGGCATATTGCCACGAGCTACTGAAATAGGGGTCAGATTTATAGGAGGGAAACCTGAGTGAGGGAGTTGGGTAGCAAGATGTTTATTTTTTTTAAAAATGGAAATCGTTCCAGACAAGACATAAAGCCACTTGATGTAAGGAGCTAAAATATACTACTTCAAAGTGAAAAAAACTAGCCGACGATAAGTGTTAGACAAATAGATTCCGACACAGAAAACAGCAATTATTCTCCCTTTGTCAGAAACATCACTCATGGAATGTAAGCACTAAAGGACAAACTTAGGGAAGCAAGAGTTACGGGGCTGTCGAAAGTAAACCCATGGTCTACTTTCTACTTTCATTGTTCACATTACATTTAAATTTCTGCATGTTAGTACGGTCGGGGAAGCAGGGAGAAGGGAGGGAATTCCAAAGACAAGCGGTCTGAGGAAAGAAGATATTAGAATATGAAATCTTCGTGTATCTAGAGCCCTCTACAGTGAAGGGGTGGGATTTTGCTGCTAGAACTGCTTAATGGAACTTTCCCTTCTTCCGCTTTGTGTCTAGCATCAGGCGAAAATTTCCATGAACAAAGTTTCTTTGCAAGAACTTCCTGTCTGTGGAACACATTACCACTAAACTGATTTGAATTGAACCCTTTATTTAATCCACAGGGGTAGATTGTTCTCGTTTCGTCAGCCATGGCCAGGTAGAAGTGTTAATTATTATATTATTTTTAGTTATTATCCCTTGTAGTAAAGCTTGAACATTCAACATCTAGAAAACTGTCACTTAGAACTGATTGCAATTAATGCATTTATCCATTGCGCCACAAGTCCATGTGGGCAATTCTATCTCAGTTTGAAATTGCGTAGTTCGACAGAAATATTCCCATGTTCGAAAAGACGTGTACTTGAAGAAAGTTGGAGGTTACATCGGCTGAAACGTTGTGAAAATAACAACCAAAATGAGATTAGTAGTCCAAATAATCCAAATAATGCAAATTATCAATCAAAATTTCATATAGATTCCCGAGCTAGGTAGAAATGTTCCCAAGTTCAAAAAGATGCACCTGTAGAAGGTTGGAGGTTACATCGGCCGAAACGTTCTGAAAATAACAACCAAGATGAGTATAGTAGTCCGAATGATTAAAATAATACACCTTGCTATCACCCCTGCAAAAATGTTTCTTTTCTTCCTCCGTGTGTCTAACATCAAACGGAATGTCCATGAGCAGAATTTCTTTCAAATAATTTCCCATCTGTGGAACACGTTACTACGAGATTGCTTTCCTGCAGGCTACGATATGGTTGTCTTCAAGTCCAATGTTAACAAATACTTTTCATAAACCGTCCTCATAAGTAATCAAATTTTTTTTATCCCATTCATCATTTTCAATCCTCTCATAATATTTTCATCATTTAACTAAATATCTAACCCTCGAGTGGCTTTTAGCCTTGATAATTGGTGGCTTATTAGTAAATAATAATAAAAACATTGTCAATCCTCATCTAGAACATTCCGAAACAGTAGAACACATATTTCGACCTTCACGTCCACCATAAAAAGGTTATTATAGGCCTTCTGAGTGACGCAAGGAAAGAAGGAAAAAATGCAAGAATATGACCGACAGAGCCTCTTAAAGGGATGCGTGGACGCAACTAAAAATGTCAATTTCGATTAATTCTCTGTAGTCATTCAACTGACAATCTATCCATCTCATTAACTCTTAGCCTCGAGTGATTTTTAGCCTTGATAAGTGATGACTCATCATAAAAATAAATAAAAAGACAGCAACTTTTTTATTTCCTTTTTTGGTCGTCCTTCATCAGGGAAGCAATCTCTTAGTAATGTGTTCCAGGGATAGAAAGTTCTTGGAAAGAAACTTTGTTCATGGAAATTCTATTTGATGTTAAGTACACAGAGGAAGAAAGGAACATTCTTTGTCGTGGTGGAAGATGGACGATTTCTCGCTTTTAAAGTTTTACAAGGGGGAACTCAGTCAAACACTTTTCATGGAAATAACGATAGAGTGGAGAAAGACTAGCAGTGGCTCTTCTGTTTTAATGACTCTTAGAATAGAGGTTGTTTCAGCATTAAATGACCCACTAAAGTGTTGATATGCCATAAAACAGACAAATCAGATGATGATTCTTAGTATTGTGGGGAGTTTTATCGCCAAAAGAAAGTTCAATTCTCGCACGTGAGAAAGTATGAATAATACTCGAACAATAAGCACTGAAACGGGAATTGAGAGCGACAGCTTTTAGAGAGAAGGAAAAACAACCATGTATATTCATTAAACAATTTTACTTGGGCAAGTAATAAAGAATGATATACGACAGAAAATGGTAAATATACAGAATGAGGAGTTTTGCGAATAAGTGCTTTGTGAAAAGTTATTTAATTTAAGGAAAATCGTTTCGGTAACTGCTTGCATGCTTGGGTTCGTCAATTCTAGCTCTTTTCATCATCAATTTCTCATCTAAAAAATTCCAAAACACTAGAATAAATATTTAGACCTTAACGGTCACCATGAAAATGGTGAAATATTTTAGACCTTCTGGATGACCAGATAAAAAGAAAAGATACAAGAGACCGACACACCAACCAACGGACATAGCCTCTTATTGAGATGCGTGGACACAACTCAAAAAAAGTCTATTTCGATAAATTCTCACAGTCTTGGCTTCTGATAAAAATTATCTTTATATAAAGAAATATTTGTCAAGAAAAAAAAAACCCGAAAAAAATAAGGAAAAAGACTTTGATAAATAAATAAAAATTCTAAAGATTTTTTTCCCTCCTTTTTTACTGTGGCAAGACCAAAACTGTAGAACATTGCATTTTCCATTTGTCGAACTTTTCTACGACTGTCTGTCCCCTCAAGTGATTTCATTGTACCAAGAGAATTCTACTTGAACACTCGACATGGCCTCCATAGACAAAGATTACCAAATGTATTTCGGGTTGATGAAAAACTTACTCTTTTATTCTTCACCGGAATAGACTCGCAGATATATTTGGGAGTTGTTTAACCCTTAATGTTTTCGTTCTCATATTTTTAACTTATTTTAAAAGCTTTAAAAAGTGGGTGCTTCTTGCTTAAAAGTCCGAAAAAAAGATTTCTTTGTCTTTTAATGTTTAAGAGGTAAATAAGGGGCAGTAACTCTTATCAACTGTTGTTATTACATGTAACGTAATTTACTGCCACATTCAATTAATTAGTAATAAATGAACAACAAAGTATACGTAAATGGAAAATTTAAGATTTTGAAAATTAATTAGTAATAAATGAACAACAAAGTATACATAAATGGAAAATTTAAGATTTTATTGAAAATTTACGCATTTATTTTGTTTATACTTGGGTTTTTTACTCGTGATGGCACAAGTCGCATGTTATGCCCACAATTACAGGTCTCTTCTCCAGAAATAAGTCCATGCGCTTGCAAAAAATCTATCTGTTTTGCTTTTTCTGAAGTAAAATATAGTACGTCTTCAAACTGGAACAATTTCAAATCCATGATTCCAGTTGAAGAGAATATCAGGCTTGATAGAAATTAACGATAAAGTCTGGCTCAAAATTACAATTAAGAGTTACTGCCCCTTATTTACCTCTTAAACATTAAAAGACAAAGAAATCTTTTTTTCGGACTTTTAAGCAAGAAGCACCAAAAAGTGTTTTCAATTAGCAGAGGTTTTATGGGGTCGAGGAATTTTTAGATACATTTGGATTGTGCAGCCATTGGATACGATTGGAATTCATAGAACTGATTGATTTGTCAGTGGTTGTCTCCCTTGTTCTTTTAAGGGTTGTGTTAAATGGACAAAAAGGTAACCCAATCACTGTACCCTGAGAAGTCGTTTGAGCCAACCTAGATAAACTGAAACACATGTTGCTCTAATCCCTTTTCTTTTACCACCCTGGACATCAGTTTCTACCATCTTCGACAAGGTTTGACTGCACTGTGACAAAAGTCCACAGAGGGCTGTGCAGGCAGCCATTCCTCTTTTTCCAGTTTCCCCATTATGGTTGACGGCAATCTGACTGTATTGCGACAGAAGCAATGACCCAAACAATTTTCCTGAGATAAGTTCTTACGGAGGCACATATTCACAACTCCTCATGATGTATATTTACCATTTTCTACCATCTTGGACATGGTTTGACTGCATTGTGATAAAAGCCTACAGAGGGATGTCGCAGGCAGCCATTCCTCTTTTTCCAGTTTCCCCATGTTGGTTGACATCGACCAGAATGCATTGCGACAAAATCCCACGGAAAGTAGTTCGCAGGCAAAAGTCATTTCTTCTATGACGAAAAGAAGCAGAATTGACGAACCCAAGCATGCAAGCAGTTACCGGAAGAATCTTCCTTAAATAAATTCTCACGAAAGCACTTATTTTCAAAACTCCTCATCTGTATACTTACCATTTTCTGTTGTTTATCATCCTTTATTACTTTCCCAAGTAAAATTATTAAATTAATATACACGGTTGTTTTTTCTTTCTCTCCAAAAGCTGTCGCTCTCAATTCAGCTTTCAGTGCTTATCTTCGAGTAGTATTCATACTTTCTCACGTGCGAGAATTGAACTTTCTCTTGGCGATAAAACTCCCCACAATACTAAGAATCATGATTTGTCTGTTTTATGGCATATCAACACTTTAGTGGGTCATTTAATGCTGAAACAACCTCTATTCTAAGAGTCATTAAAACAGAAGAGCCACTGCTAGTCTTTCTCTACTCCATTGAAAATACTCGACTGGGTTCCTCCTTGCAAAACTTTCACAGCAAGAAATCCTCCCTCTACCACCACGACAAAGAATGTTCCTTTCTTTCTCCGTGTGCTCATAAACAGAGTTTCTTTCCAACAACTTCTCATCTGTGGAACACGTTGCCACAAGATTGCTTCTCTGAGGGTTACAGCATTGCCATTATTTCAAATCTAATGTCAATAAACACTTGTCATAAGCCGTCCTCATAAGCCATCAAATTTTATTCATTCCAATCATTATTTTCAATCCTCTCATAATATTCATCATCATTCAACTGTCAATCTATCGAATCTATTAACCCTTACCCTCGAGCAGTTTTTGGCCATGATAAGTAGTTACTCATACGTTTCAGTAAAAGATAATTTTTTTTCGTGTTTGGTCATTTCATTGTCAGATTTAAAGACACCTGCAAGAGGAACGCAAAGACCGGTAATGTTCCAAACAGCAGTCTGACAGTTGCTTTGTTGCTGTTGGGCCTAGGTATGATTCTGTTCAGTCCTTGGAGGAAAATCCTCCCAGGCTTTATCTTCGCTTTGAGAAAAGGTTAGTTTATTGCTAATTACCTGAGCTGCCCTTACCAGGGAATGCCGATAGGGCTGCTCAGGCATTGTTTTTTAGGCCAGAGTGTCCTTATCCTAGTTCGCTGGCTTTTCTAAACCACACCTGCCCTTGTGTCTAACCTCCTGGTGAGGAGGTAAATATACTCCCCGAACAACAGGGATAATGTGGTAGTCAATCCCACTGTTTGGTGGCATATTGTTGGAAGGATCTTTGCAGAGGTGGACAAGAGGAAGGATCAAGTTTTGGTGGAGATAAGAAACCGGACAAGTCTGTTGCCGACAAAATGATCTACCACACGACCAACACAATAAAAAGAAAATGACAATGATCTTAAATTAACGTAGCAACATTTATACCAGATTAAAAGTGTTCAGAATGTTGCAACGTGTAGTTTGTGCATTGTAGTAACACATTTTAAATATTATTTACTATTTTCAGACGAGTTTCGATAATTTTTACCACCGGTCTTCCTCGTGTCGAACTTGAGAACCGTCGTGGAAATTTGAAACCAACCCTTTATTGAAGCCATAGGCGTAACCTGTTTACATTCAATTCTGCAGGCCTTGCGACATTATTAAATTGTTTTGCTGATTTTCTCATGCTTTCTATAGATTTGTACACACTCTAAATTGCATTGTAGGATTCATTTTTTCTATAAAAAGAGAATTTGCAACATTAAAATTACTTTTATTTTTCTAATGGGACAGGAATATACTTTCTCAGATTTAGAGGAACTGCTCACTTGGGCTTAATACGGCTCACTTGGGCTTAATACGGCTCACTTGGGCTTAATACTGCCCACTTGGGCTTAATACTGCTCACTTGGGCTTAATACTGCCCACTTGGGCTCATTACTGCTCACTTGGGCTCATTACTGTGTACTTGGGCTTATTACTGTGTACTTGGGCTTACTACTGCATACTTGGATTTACCACTTACCTGGACTTATTGTATTCCCAGACAGACAACGAGAGACAAATATATTACTCACACATATAGCGTATATTGATATTTAAATCAACCAATAAAGGGTTGGCTTTAGTATTCCATGACGGTTCTCGAGCGAGTTCGACACAAGGTGACCGAAGAAGACTGAAACGAGTCCTAAAAGTCTGTAAATAATATTGAAAACCCCCAAAATACAAATATTGTAATAAGTTACGTTTTTAATCAATCAAGATTTCTGCCTTGTCAAATTATTCGAGGTTCTTTACTGCCATTTTGACAGAATTATTCTGAAACGTGGGAAGCGTCTTACTTCTTTAATTTCCCTAGGGACAATGCTACAGTTAGTTGATTGTTGGGTTTTATGGCATCTCAATCTGTGTTAGGCCATTTCATTCCAAAACTGCACAGAGGTTTTGTATACAAATCCCCAAACTTTTCTTGAACTCAATAGAGCTATTATTTTGCACGTTGTATCCAGGTGTGCTTATCATTGAATAGCGATTAAACAAAGACTGTTGGACATCCGTGATTGAAACTTGGTGGGCAAGTCAGGCATAGAATGGCATTTATTTCTAATATATATTTTTGGGATGCAGAGAGGATTGTGAATTTTATTAATCATTTCATGATTGGCATCTTTTTTTGGGGGGGGACTATATATATAATAGATTCTATTTTGTATGTATTATTTAGATTATTCGGATCACTGTTCTAATCTTGGAAGTTATTCTCACAACGTTTCAGCCGATGTAATCTTCGACCTTTTTCAGATGCATCTTGTCAAACTCGGGAATCTGTACGTAATTTCCAATGGAACCTTTTATTTAATCGAAGCCATACTTCGGATAGAAGTTTTAAATAATTCGTAATTGTATTCTTAGTATCGCCCACACTGAGGATTGAACCTTCCACCTCCAGAAGACTGTAACTTAAAACTTATTATAACTTAGTACTTTTATCCTTTACGCCACAGGTCCTTGCCAACATGTTCTATTTTGTATATGAATGGTTTATACATTAATTTGTCTTTTTAGCATATATTTTGTAAATAGTCTGTAGATGATTGATTCAATAGGACCCTTACCAGAATAGAACTGAGAGTAATGACACTTTTCAAAGCTCTAAAATTGGGATCTAACCTCCGGATGTAGTTTCATGTAATACCCAGGACAGATTCTATTTAACGTATAAATGGGATTTTTGGCACAGTATATTTATAGTTACTTCCCTGGAACCATATTCAAGTTTTCTCCCCTGAATTATACTGGCAACAAGAGAATGAACTCTTCACTTTTGAAGTACTAAAATACTTGCATTATGTATATGCAAGATTCAAAATCAAGCACTGATCTTTTTCTGATGTGGACTTACTTTGAGTACTACAATATCGTATTTACTATTCGAAACCATAATTTTCAGATAGATATTCAACCTTGGTCATTTTAGCCATCTCAGCATGGCCCTTTTTATACGGGTTGCAAAATTCTTATCGAGAATAGTTACCAGACAGTTTCAAAGTGCATTGAATTTACTTTGCATAGTCCGATATATTCTCTATAATTTTTTTACCTTGGCAATTCATGCATTTCGATTGTGTGTTAGGACTTTAAACATGGACTCTTTCGTTAGTAATTACGTTTATATTTTTACCCATTCTATGTATAATATATTCTTATGTCCCTTTTACGTTTTCTGTGAGAAATAAATGTCTGTATAGATGCAAATGAAACTGTCTCTTTATTATCACCGTTTCTTTATGATTATTATTTTCCTGTTTACTTCTGATCTTCGTATGGTCTCAATAAAAACATATTCAATATGGCGACTGCTTGCTTGAAGAAGAGACTCCAACACATGGCCGCTACAGAAAATAAAAAATATAGAAGGTACTTTTACAGCTGAGGATTTATATCGGCCCGAATGTTTCCAATTGTGATTTAAGGAATAGATCGAAAATTCCCGAGACATCGCCGAACAGTCAATTAGTATCAACATTAAATGAAACAACTTCCAAATACTGTTCCCACCACCGTATGTAATTTAAAGGTCATACCTAGGAATCCGCAATGCTCTAAATCTGGGAAATGCCACATTCACAACTGACACAAGATTTCACGGAACTCACAGATATAAAACTAGCGAAACTTGTTGCCAAAATCTAAATTCTGAAATGCAATCTATTCAGCAAATGATAATTTGAGCCTTGTTCAAATCAAAATCAATTTAATCCACGATCCAAACAAACATCCAATTAATGTATCCAATTAACTTAGCTATTTCAGCTGGATATATTTCAAGCGTAGAAAGAGATTTGGGTGCAACTCAATTTTATTTCGTATTTGTAAGCATTGGGCACACAAGAAATGCAGTGGAATTACAGGTTGAGAGATGAGAACCAGGTTGTGTACAAGAAGTGTCAGACAATGGACACAGATGAGAACTGAAATGTGGTGAAAGTATACTTGGATGGCGAGGCCTTTTAGGTTTTTCAGAAGTTTTGTTACCTTGGTGATACCATTGGAGCACAGGGAGGAGCTGGTGTTAGTGTGATTGCAAGAGATAAGGGTGGATGAAGTAAGTTCAGGAAACTTGTGCTATTACTAACCAGCATAGCGTTACTCTTGTTGACCAAGGTAAAAGTTTATCAAGCATGTGTACAAAGTGTGATGATGTATGGAAGTGATACCTGGCCATTGAGGGCTTCTTTTTCTTTTTTCGTTTGCTTCACAGCATCTCACTGTTAGATCAGCTAATGTTTTGTTGTCTAGTGCAGATATGCCGGCTTCGCCATTGGATGGTCGATATTTAAGGCATGACTCGATGATGTGGTCTACTGTCTGTTTAGAGTGACCACAGTCGCAGACAACCGAGTCCCTGAGTCCCCATCCTTTCATGGAGGAGATAAAGTCAGCCTTTACGTGGCCTCCTCCATAAGTACCTGCTCACAACAGCGAAACTAATGACTTCCAGCGACCCCAGCGGCTGAGGTCATGCGTTGCATATAGAGAAATAATAAGAATGATACGACGGATGTGTAATGTGAGTCATGAAGACAGGCTTAGATATGATGATTCCAGTGGAAGATTAAATCTGAACACTATAGTATGATCACGTTGACAAAATTAATGAGAGTCCTTGGATTAGTAGATATAAAACAGTTGAGGTAGCAAGGTGAGTTAGCAGAGAAAGGTCAAGGAAAATATGGAAGGAAGTGATAAGGTTGTATTTGAAAGAAAGTGGGATAAATAAAGACTTGGCCAGAGATAGTTTTGTTTGGAAGTACATTTTTTAATATTTTTTTTTTACTTTTGTTCACTCCAAACAAGGAATATTTCCACTGAAGCATAAGGGGCGACTGTGATAAGGACTATATTTATAGGGAGCAACCCGAGTGGGGAGTTGAGCAGAAATATTTTTGCTTACATTATATCCAAATTTCTGCACGTTGGTACAGTTGGGAAACAGGGAGTAGGGAGGGGATTCCAAAGGTAAGCGGTCTTAGGAAAGAAGCTATTAGAGTAGAAAATCTTCCGGAATTTAGGGACCTACAGTGAAGGATGGGATTTTACTGCTAGTCAGGTCGGTCAGGGGTATTTTTGTTGAGGGGGTACAAGTGCAGTAACTTCATTAGAGCTGATTCTGTGGAAGTACTTGTAAAACACATGCTGTCCAACACATGCCAGCATGTAAAATGGACGCTAAATCGAGTATGATGAGGATGATGTTTTAACCTCTTCATTTTTAGTTTTACTGTTGGGTGACTACTTATCAAGGCCAAGAGCCAATCGAGGATTTTTGCTTTTAAATTTGTTAAATGCTATCATGGAATAAGTTTTACTTGTTAAAGTTCTAAAATAATCATTCCAGGATTGGAATCCGTGGAATTCACTAGACCAACTCGAAAATCAACTAAATCCCATCCATTCACTGTGGAGGTCCCCAGATGCCGGAGAGCTTTCTACTCCAATAGCTTCTGACCTCTGGAACTCCCTCCCTGCCCCCTGTTTCCCCGACGATACTGACATGCAGAAATTTAAAACTAATGTAAACAGACATCTCGCTGCGCAGATTCCAATTTAGGTTGACCCCCCCCCCCCCCAAAAAAAAAAACAAACTTCTCCCTTTTTTTCTCAGTAGCCCCTTACGTCTACAGTGGTGGCATGCCTTGTTTGGGGTGAACTATGTTAAAAAAGAAAAAAAAAGTTCCAAGTCGAAACACAGACCTACCAATATTGATTCCAGTAAATCCGTAAAGACTCAAATATTTGGTCAATGTCCAATTTCTTGGATTCGTCCATTAAGCGAAATTCTTCGCGCATCCGACTTCTCATGGGCAGAAGTGATTTATCGGATGCTTGAGTGTGATAAAGATTGTATCTGTTCGCAAGAATATAAAATCCTTGATTGATATACAAACCATCAATCGAAATGGAAACTATTATGTTGAGAAATATATTCATAATGATACCATGTCAGTGCATGGGTTATTGAGTGTGGATGCATTGAAAGTTTTGGGACCCATGAATTTAGTGAGTTGTTCTCATGGAAAAGCATTTCAATTATCCAAAGGATTAGGACCTTTTGGTGGCATTAAGTTTAATAGGGTTGATTCTTCAAATGAGGAGTCCCATAGATTAAATCATAATCAAATAACTTATAATGATTGCGATGTGACATAGAACTGCACAGGACCATACCCCAGACCGACAGAGAACAAGGCCACACCATGCCCAAGACTCTGTCAGTCTGATTTTGGTATGAAATAGCCACCCCGGAACAATAGTTCTTTCCGTTATTTAAGGCTCAATAACATAAAATATCAAATTTATTTAATTGCAAATGTCGTCAAATTCTTCTCTACGACCTCTTTCCGTCTGTCAATAAGCTTTTTTAATGCAACTTTCTTCAAAGTCCTTAGATTTTGAACTCATTAACCCTCATTCTCAAGTGGCTTTTAGCCTTGATAAGTGGGCACTCATTAGTAAAAAAAAAACAAAAACAACTCATTTTTTACTTTTTCATTTTAAAGTAAGTCTCAATTTCCTTAACTTGTTTTTTCTGTTTAATACCAAACTCTTTTTTGACTTCTCTTCAATGGATCTGCGGCTCAACGGATAAACAATCAATTCTAAGTGATAGTGTTCTGGAGGTTGAAGGCGATGATAACTAAAAATAACAATTATTTAACACTTAACAGGTCATGACTGAGCGAAATAGAACAATCTACCCCCATGGATTTAAATAAAGGGTTCATTTCAAAGGTTATCGAGTTCAACATAAGAATCCCAAGTTTGAAAAAATGTACGCGAAGAATGTCGATGGTAACATCGTCCGAAACGTTGTGACAAACACCAAGATTAGAATAATAGTCTGAATAATCCAAATAATCCAAATAATTCAAAGTATCAGATGATTGAGTGTGATAACGATTGTATCTGTTTGCAAGAAGATAACATTTTATGTGGAGAAAGGACTATATCCTTTTTGTGCGGCCTTAGACCAATACTGAAGCAGAGAGAGATAGCAGGATTTTCTTAACATCGGAAAAATCGTCTCATACTGCATTAAAAGTGGCCTCCACCGTTGTGGGGATAGTAAGCCATCAATCAGAACTCCTACACCCCTCTGTCTCAGGCTGAAACGACATCTGACCTTGTTTTTAAGTTTCAGGTAAAAGAGTGCAACAGTTTCAAAGGTCAAAATTGTATGAGTGGTTGAGCTGACAGCTGCCAGTCGAAAACAGGGTGGAGGGGTGCCTGTTGAATTTCCCCTTTCCCTCTTTGGTTGAAAGCTTTTTTCCTGCCTTTTTTCGGTATAGATAATTCTTTTTCAGTTTTGTCAAAAATCGTCACGAGAAAGAGACACGGTTTAAGAGCGTCAGCGATTTGTGAAAATGCAGTAAAAAAAATAAATTCTATTTTTATAAAAACAGACAAATGGTTCTCTTGTTCGTTTGTTTATGAAGCATTACATTATTCAGCTGCAATAATTCCTTGTCCCCAAAGTCAGGACAATTAATTCTCTGCAGAGACTAAATGATTAATGCCAAATGCGACCGGTTTACTCCCCAGTAAACCATATGTTCTTGATGATTTTAGATGCAGCATGGGCTCAAGACAATGGTCAAAGGAACCTCTGAAAAATAAAAGTGACTATTGACGTCTAGTATCTTGTGATGCCATACCAAGGCGATAAGATTAAACTGGGGCATATCTCCACGGCACAGCCACACCAAGATACACCCCTTGGGCCACAATAGTACCACATGTATATCTGGTTGTAACAAAAGTTTTGGCGTTATTTAAGGCTTAATTAAACAATATTGGATTTATTTAATCGTTAATGTAGTCCTTATTTTTTCTATGCCCTCTTTCCATAACCTTTTTAATGATAAGTTCATCAAATTCGTAAGTGGTACAAATAGACAGAAGACCGGAGCCTCTGCTAGTAGGAATGGACAATGAAAGGTAAAGTAAATTGTTGTTTTTTTAACCAAAAAATTAATAACCCTGATTGATAAAAATCCACCAAAAAAATCATAAAACCTAATGACATTTTCGATATTTATTTTTTTTTACGAATAAGTCACCATTTATCAAGGCTTTAAAAGCCACTCGAGGATAAGGGTTAACAGATGGATGGATTATCAGTTTAATGATGAAGAATATTATGAGAGGAAGTCAAATAATGAATAGAAAGAAAAAAATTTGATCACTTATGGGAACGGTTTATGACAAGTATTTGTTTACATGTTGTAGTCTGCAGGAGAGCAATACCATGGTAATGTGTTCCATAGATGGGAAGTTTTTGGAAAGAAACTGTTCATGGAAATTCTGTTTGATGTTAAGCACACGGAGGAAAAATGGAAAGTTCTTTGCAATTGTGGTAGTAAGACGAGGTATGAATGTTACTATAAAGTATTTTTTATTAAAAAAGAAACTTATAGATTTTTTAAGTCATTAGACACTAATTAAGCAAGATTCCCTGAATTTCACTTTTTTCTTAAGACACCTCAAACTTAAGTCTTAAATTTTAGAAATTTTCATGTAATGGACTTTGATGAAAATTGAAATAAGGATTCTAGACATAAGACATTATATCTTGATTTTAATCTTAAAAAAAGTAAAGTGGTCGACCATAGTTGAGGGCGACCCGAAGGCTTCCTTTTCATCAGCTACTCGTAGAGGAGGGCGCCACTTCTTTCTAAAAATTACTCCACTTACCCTTGATCCTCACCTTATAATGTTGAGTTTTTAGCAAGAAGGCATGAAGTACCATTTTTTAAGTCTTTCGTATGACTCGAGTGAGGATTGAACCATGGTCTTCCGGCCCATTAGCGAACAATCTTTAAAAAATTTTTTTTTTTTTTTACCTTAGTTCACCCTAAACAAGGCAAGTTCTAACTTGCCAAATAGCCTGTCTTCATAAGGGGACATAAAAGTGGTGCAAAACTGTTCTGTTCGGAGATTTAATTTTACCTGAACTGGGACGGGTATTCTACTCGTTTACAAATAAAGACGAGAAACTAAAAGGGGAGTGTGCACTGATTTTACTCAATTTTATTATTTTTGTAATTAGGAGTTTTGTGAAATTTAAATTCATTTTATTAAGGGATATTTGGGTCAAAAAATTAATTCAATGAAGTTGTTTAAAATTAAAACATTTATTTTTATGGATCAACTCATACAAACAAACGATATCTGAGAATCTATTATTATACAAAATGTGAATTGATCAACGTTAGTTTCCCTAAGGCTTTTTCCTATACAACACATCACTCAATATATCCCGGTCCGAACTGATAACACAACAACTTATAGGCAAAATTCGACTTTATTCACCAACATAGTCTTCTTCTAGGGTTATACACCCTTTCCAACGCTTCTCTAACAATTTGATGCGTTTTTTGGCCTCAAAATACACTTCATCATTGGAGCCAAATCTCTTTTTGTGGAGTACTTTTTTGGAGGTCTGCAAACAACCAATAGTCGCTGGGAATCAGATCGGGAGAATAGGGTGGGTGTGGAAGTAATTCGAAGTGCAGTTCATGTAGTTTTATCATCGTTGCCATCGACTTGCAGAAGAGCACTTTTTCTCTTTCATTTGTGGTAATTTCTTCCTTCTAACACACCAATAATGCTATACAATCTCAGCTATTGATGGTGCTTCCTTTCTCAAGGTAATCAATGAACAAAAAATTTTGGGCATGTCGAAATACGGAGGACAAAACCTTGCCTGCTGATGTTTGTGTATTTAGTCACTTTTTCATAGTTTATGAATTTTAGAATTAATTAAAGTAGAATAAATAATGCTAGTGATTGTGACCCAACATCATACAGAAGTCGCTATTCACTACACAGATTGCAATCGCATTTACTAATTTGAGATAATGAATACATATGGGCATGCAGAGAATTCAAATTAATCGAAGATAGAGAAAGTGCCACGTTTGAAAGGTTAGGGTTAGGGTATGAAGGGTAACTTGTATGCATTCAAAACTAATCTGTCCCCTATGTTCGTAGATGGCCTTAGACTCAAACCCCATAAATTGCTGACCCTCGATTGCCGAGATACCAGATCATTAACCTCGGTTTCAATTCAAGTCATCTTCCATCATCAACATTAAGACAACCAAGTCAGTCATCTCTTCTTGTGATTGAATCGCTCGATATTAAAATTTCCGCTACAGCTGTAATAAGAAAGTTATCTCGGAGAATAAACAATGTCCGAGCTTCTAACTGAACAGATTCTCGGTTTTCTGCTCAGTGATTTCCACTTCAATGTGTTTCGAGACATCTTGTGATTGCGCTGAGTTTTTATTGCCGAACCAGTCGGTGATAGCGTAAACACGAACGGATAGTCTTAAGATGCGTCCGTTAAATCTGAATGTAGCGATGATACTTTCGTTTGGTTTACGCCATATCAACCTCAATGGGTCATTGGATGCCGACACAAGTTGTAGGATAGATTCGCATAGATGGGATCATTATTGGTCCCCCGATTTATAAAATCGGGAGACCTATGTTTTGAGGCATTTCTGTGTGTCCGTCCGTCCGAATTTTTCTCCGCAACCATCCATTGAATTTCTCTGAAATTTTGCATGAAGTTGTAACTTTGGTTAGGTTAGAAAGTGACATTCTCCGATTTAAAAAAAAAATCTGGTTAGCCCCCCAGGGGGTCAAAAGGCCCCGAAATGGCAAAAAATGACATTATTTGCCCCATAACCTTTCATCCATCCATTCAATTTCTCTGAAACTTGACCAAAATGTGGAGGCAATTGTTCTTAATATAAAATAAGTATCGCTGACCTTGGAAAAAATCTGGTTCGCGCCCCCAGGGGGTCAAAAGCCCCAAAAAATTGCAAAAAATGACCCTTTTCTTCCCATTTATTGCATTTTACACTTGCAACATCGAGTCACATACAGAGGGGGACCACACATGCGCGGCTTGTTATTATTATTTTGTTGTTTCCTGTCCACGTTATCGGTTGAACATTGTTAAGGCAGCTGACTATATTGTCTGCGTCATATGACATAAATAGGGTTTATTTCTCGGCTTGTTGCATAGCTGTTGAAGTTGGCCTCTTGGTTAGAGCGCTCGGATTTTAGTTAAAAGTGACTTGTGTCCAGGGGTTCGAATCGTGTAACCGACTTAACAGTTATCTTCCACACTAATGATTCCACTAGGATGAAATGTATACGTATGGGGATAACAATTAAAAAATTTTTTTTTTTTTTTTTTTTACGGCATATCAACCATCTTTGGATCATTTAATGCCGAATCAAGTTGTTGAATGGTATTTTATGGGTAGGACGATTTCATTTTTTAATTTGTAATATTAATGATAGGGCAATGGTCAGATGGATCTGTTTGGTGAGGCCTGAACAGTACGTTTCTTTTGAATCCCTGCTCTCGCAGGTCGACTTGAAAAGCCTTGCGGACATCATGCGGAAGAACAGACTGGGTTGGTTGGGTCACATTGAGCGTAGCGATGGCTGGATTGCTAAAGTCCGACAGTTGAATGTGCCAGAAGAGAACATCACCACTGGCAGACCCAAGTTGACTTGGGAGGACGTAGTCAAACGTGATAGGAAGGCCATGGGTATGGATTCCATCAAGCCTTGCCAAAGACAGGAGTGGAGAGGAAGACTTAGATTTCGAGACTAGACAATCAGGTCCCACCCTCATCAGAGGATTAATTGTGGCCTGATTCAACAAATAAACCGGTGGTTGATGATGATGATGATGATGATGATGATGTTGTTGATGATGATGATGATGCTCTAAAAAGCTTTGTTTACTTTAATTCATTTATATTTTTATAGTTTTAACAGCATGTCAAAACTTAGGGTTATTTTATGCCGAATATTTATGGAAATTGGGGGAGGGGTTCTCCTTTTTATTTTAATTTATATATATGTAATATTTTTTTTTTTTTTTTTAATTCTTTGGTAGAGTCCGATTTTTTTGAAGTATGAAAGTAAGATGTGGGGATTGTTTTTTTTTTCAAAAAGATCTTTAATATTTTCTTCTTTAGAGTAGTTATTTCTTATTGTTGTAAAAATCGATGCAGTCGATTAAAATGTGTTTGATTGTGAGTGGGGTTTGGCATGGTATGCAGATGGGTTGGTTTTTCTTCCTCAAGAGATATCATTGGGTTAAAAGTGTATGCCCCATTTTTATTCTTGTTAAAAAATATTTATTTTTAAATAATTATATATATATATATATATATATATATATATATATATATGTATGTATGTATATAATTATTTATAAGTAAATATTATTTTCAAAATAAACACATATACACACGTGTTTCATGCCAAACCTGCAATAATCAGTATGGGAGGAGACAATCCAGTCACACGGTTCGAAAACCAATACGAAAGTCATGTTTGACTCAGTAGCCGGGGCGCTTACCAATGCTCCACCATGCATTGTCTAGAAATGGGAAGTAAATTAACATCTAAATAGCAAACACAGCGGCTATCCAGCAAGCAGTCGAGAGCACTCAATAGGTGGGCCTAGAGTTATGCATTACGCTGAATGATGGCTTTTTGTCAACTTTACTTTGAATAATTATTTTCAAAATAATATATATATATATATATATATATATATATATATATATATATATTTAAAAATAATAAAATATATGAGAATAATTCAATTCAATTCAATAAATTTACATCTAAATAGCAAACACAGCGACTATCTAGCAAGCAGTCGAGAGAACTCAATAGGCGGGGCCTACAGTTAAGCATCACGCTTTAAATGCTCTATCTTGCGAGAACTTTGAATAATTATTTTCAAAATAATATATATAATATATATATATATTTTAAAATAATAAAATATATGAGAATAATTCAATTCAATAAATTTATCACAAAATAAAGCAAGCATGCTTCAGTTACTATGTAGGGAAAGGGTGGTAGAAATTTACACAGAAGAAGATACAGTAACCCAGCACCTGTCCAAATTCGCCTTGAATTTCTGTGTCGTTTGCGCATTTACTACATCTCCTAGAAGTCCATACCAAGATCCAGAGATCCTGATTGAGAAAGCTGCCCACCTCCGTTTCAATCGAAATCGGTGGTGAAACAGTTTCTAGTTTGTAGCAATGATGCTTTCGTTTGGTTTACGCCATATCAACCTCAATGGGTCATTGGATGCCGACACAAGTTGTAGGATAGATTTATACAAACATTTGGCTACATATCAAGACATGTTTTAAGTGAGGCTTTTGCAAGCTCAGTATCTTCAGGCCGAAAAAAATAAATGTCTTCTCTTCACATTATTGCCTTTTTAAAAGAGGGTTCATGGTGAGAAATACAACCACTTCAAAAACTTCAAAAATTCATGTTCCTTCAGATTCGAGAGCCCCTAGGCAATAATTTTTCTATGGCCATAGAAAAACTGGTCAATTATTTTTAAGTTTGTGGCTGAGTGGTCTACCAAAAATGATACGAATATCTATGTATATTCCAGCAGGAAGGGCAAAGGGGGTCAGTTGGGTTTCTATGGTTCTCAGAGATAGATGGCCCTTTGGGTCCTAAGCTAATGGATTCTGTTCGGTTGGAAGATACATTTGTCTTGATTTGCTGGTCTGTTGTTTAGTAGAAGAAAACAAGTATCATTGTGTTGGATAATGGCCCTATGGGAATGGACGTATCTGTTGGAAATCGTTGGTTTGACTTGCGCGAATTAGCGCGGGTGCAGTCAGGTGCAGAATAGGGCCTGTTCTCACAGTCAGAGCTAACAGACGTGACAAGGTCACCGTGTGACGAGATCCCAGATCAAGGGTCAGTGTGCACCTGTGAGAGGCTCTGTGACGTCACAGGCCCCTGCGTGGGAAACAGAGGGATCCGTGACGTCACTCGTTCTTCGTGAGAAGCGAGTTTTGTCAGTCTGGGTTTTGGAGGCAAACCAATGAGACGTGATTGTTAAAATGTAATTTACAACAGATAAGGGAAATATTTCCCTAAGAAAATACAAGCGAGAGATATCCTTTCCCCCCTCTATGAATGGTTAAGAAAATAATTGTTAAGTAACTACGATAAAGTAGTGATTTGCTCTCTCTTTCTCTCTCTCGACTTAGTGAATGACTCCCAGCTGATTAAATAGCCAACACTTGTAATAAAAAGAATTACATTTAAAGAAAAGTTTGTCTTCTGGCCCAATCGTGGAGTTTTTGTTGCAGACAACGGACGGCGTGGTTCACGGCAGGAAGGAAAGAAGAAAGAATTCATCCACTAGACGACACGACTCTCTACACGGCGAGAAAGAAATCTAAGGTATGCAAACAATATATGAACTATGTGATTTATGATGTTTTAAAAATGACGAGTATTAAATGTGAACTGCCACGGCTCGTAGTGGGACAAGTGTACGAAACGCATGCTGCTGCGGTCCATGCAGGAGTGGGCCTATGCAACAATTGTGACGTCTATCAAAATAAATCATTCTTACTTGTTTTAAACTGGAGTCACTGTTTGTTTGAAGGAAGAATCCTTCTATTGTAACCCTGACTGAGACCACAGGATTGACAATGCAACCGGTGTCAGAATCGCTCACTTACTTTAAAGACAACAAGTAGACGATCACGGCCTGTGCAGTGAACGCATTAAGACGCACGTTCACAAGGTAGAGTCACTGTGCTCAAATGGCGTATCACCATCAGCATCCTCTGAAGTCGAAGATCTACCAGACTATTTTGAGACCTGTCGCTTTGTACAGCTCTGTCTGCTTGCCAACAACGAAGGAGGTGGAGCAAAGATTCACTGTCATGGTGTTAGATAATGGCCTTGTGAGAGATGGACACATCTGTGGAAGTCGGGTTTGAATTGCGCGATTTGTGGCGGTGTCACCTCGTGCAACTTGGCAGATGTGTTCCCACGATTTGCGGAGACAGTGACGTAACCTCAAGGTCAGAGTTCGGGTAGCAGCTGCGTGTTGATCACGAGATTTCGTGACGACAGTTTTCCGCTGTGGGAAAGTTAAATTGAGATTTAATCAGTTTCTCACTTGGAAGCAATGAGGGAACAACGCACAATCATGTAGCTGTTATAAAGAAGGGATTGCGAATCCCAACATAAGAGCTCAGTTAGATAGAAACGATATCTTCCTAATCCTCCCTTGCAAGTGATTACGTGATTAACGTAGGAGTTTTAACTAGTGTGGCCTCTTTCTCTATCTCTCTCTTTTCCAACGAACCTCTCCATTGTCGGCTAATTAGTTAGTAAATAAAAATGGCTCGAATTTAAACAGCAAAAGACTTTGTGAATTTATTGAAGTAGAAAGATTGCTTTCAGTCACGGAAGAAACCGCCGACCGAAAATCCGACAACAACGGGCGTCTGCGGTGACAGTGATGGCAGCGACAGACAGATGATAGCAGCCCGACAGAAAACTGCAGGCGACAACGATGTAAGGTTAGTACACATAGTCGCGACACACGACGAGGTGAAACGAAGCACAGCAGGGCAGTACGAATAGTTCCCGGGCTGTTGGAATTTGCCGAATTAAGAAACGACATATCGGCCCATTAGTGGCGATGCCGTTCGTACTGGATCACAAGACGAAGAGATTTCGACACAACGTATATATCAATAATATTAAGAACTTATTATAAGCCTGTAAATGCAACAATGGAAACTAAAATGCTCTACTGGATCTCGAGAGCTACACTGTTTGACAACGTCTGTAATGACGACATTTGGACGTGCTACGGCATCGCATCGATTGAGGGCAAGATAGGGGATGGCAGCTCAGATGATTCAGACATTTGCTGAGAGCCAACAACGACCCAGTTGTAAAAATCGTTTTTAAATTGTAAGTCGCCAGGAAGTGACCAAGTAGAAAGCCAGATGATGAGATGGGCAAAATCCCTGCACAATGATCTCCATAAAACCGGCCAATACCCGGATCAAGCCTGTGATCATGTTAAGCGGAGATAAAAATCCATTATTCCAGACCCCACCATAGCTTGGGACAAATGTAAAGAAAAAGAAAAAGAATTCAGGTGTTATTACTAAAGAAGTCGCTTCATCCCAAGATCCTAGGCTATTCCACTTGTGATGTAACTCGGAATTGAGGCCTTAAGCTATTCCACTTGTGAGACTACCAATACCTTCACAATTTAAAGACTATGAAAGAGTGCTTGAAACAAAATTGAGCAATGCTGAGGAGGATAACGAATAATGTAAACAACACAATCCACAATTTATCAACTAAGGGGCATAACATGTTATGATTAGTATTTTTTGGAATTTTTGAGATGAGGATTGATAATCTGTATTATATGGGTCATTCAGACTACTATTCTCACAACGTTTCAGCCGATGTAACCGCCAACCTTCTTCAGTTGTCAAACTCTGGAATCTTTCATGTTGAACTCTAGAATCTGTAGCGAATTTTTAACAGAAGCCTTTATTTAATCCACGGGGGTAGATTGTTCTCGTTCCGTCACCCATGATTGGGGTAGAAGACTTAAATAATTTGTAATGGTATACTTAGTATCACCCATACTGAGGATCGAACCTTTAACCTCCAGAAGACTGTCACTTAGAACTCATTAACCTACTACTTTTATCCATTGCGCCATTGGTTTTTGCAGACTGTAGTGACTAAAAAATGCTTAAAGCCTACTTTATTTATTTATTTATTTACTAGCTGTTCCTACCCGGCGTTGCCCGGGAGTCATTTTCCTTTTATTACTAATTTACGTGACTGAAATAGAATTTCTTTGCTTGCAACAACAAAAAAATAAATAAATTAAAAATTCGGGTTATGAATAGATTAAAAAAATTTTTACGTCCTCTTTAGAAAAAGGAAAAGTCGACCATTTAATTTTTACTCACACTCTGTCAAAGTAAAAAGCTGACTGTGATTTAAAAAATGAAATGAAATGTAAAAAGATTTTACATCCTAAGATTGAAATCGAACTCAAAATCGTATCTTAACAGGCTGGCGTCTTCTTAATTTGACCAACGTGCCTGAGTCCTTAATACAGATTATAAAACATCATATGGAAACATTATTGTGTAAGTAGGTCAAATAACGCTCAATTGAGAAACATTGCTTATCAAAATGGGAGGAGAGGGATGGTAATAACATTACTATGGCATTAGTAAGCAAAACAAAAACCGTTGATCGGATTAAATATGAAATTTGATAAAATCGATTGTAAATGAAATGTTCTTTTAAAGAAAACAGACCAATATTTGCTAAAACTGACTGACTAAGCAGTTTTGAGTATGTTCCTTTTATTTACAAAGCGATTGAGGTCAAATAAATAGGGGAAAGACTGGCTCTATCTGTATCTATATAAAGTTAGGTATCTGTATATGTTTCTGTATATCTAAATGTTGAATTAAATTAAAGATAATTGAATTATCATTTAATCATAATCTATCATGATAATATAAAGCTCAATATATTGAATAGAGCAATCAATTTTAGAGATGAAAGATGAGAATAAAAAATTGTAAAGATACAATATTTATTAGAACATAAAAAGTTCAAAGCAAGGGGCTTCATATCCTTAATCCATGGTTACAAAGATAAACTCTTTTCATCAGAGGATAGAGAAAAACCGACAATGTAATTGTAAATATTATCGGCAGCATGTTTCTATATACACATGTACAGGATTCACTCCTAAACTAATTAATCGATCATTATGATGTCTAGAACACAGCTGAAAGGCATAAGGGGTCGTAATGTGGGGTATATTTAGTTTATGCAAATTCAGTTAATGGATTTTTATGAAATTTTAATGTGTATTAGAAATCAATTATAAAATATTCCTCAAATTTTAGTTTCTTTGGTGTATTTTAAAGGCTTTTAGAGGGCATAATATGGGTACAAGCTCCTATTTGAAAATTCAAATATTTCAGATTTGCATTGAATTTTAGCCATATTCAATTAAACACTAATTAAGCAAGATTCGCTGAATTTCAATTTCTTCTTAATACCCTTTAAAGCTTAAGCCTTAAATTTTGGACATTTAAAAAAAATAAAAGTCATATAATGAATTTTGATCAAAATTGCAATAAGTATTCTAGATATAAGGTTTAGTATTATTATATATTGATTTTAATCTTAGTAATGGGACATAAAATGGTGCAAAACTGTTTTGTCTATGGAATTAATTTTACCGATTCTGGGACGAGTATTCGTCTATTTTTATACGTAAGATGAAAATCAAATTTTTACTTCCAGAGGACTCCCCCCCCCCTCCTCACTAAATTTTGAGACTGTAGGCGTTAGCCTGTTAAGCCTCTTAATAAATCCGGAACTGACTGAACCCCTTTCATAGGGATGTTTGAACGAATCTAATAAGCATGGCATCTCAATTTTGTGTTTGATCAAACTTGAATCTAAAACACACTATGACCAAATTATTGGACAGGGGAAGCAGATGATATTTATTTACCTCCTCGTCAGGAGGTTAGGCACAAGGCTAGTTTTATCTTACTCCCACAAGGTAAGATGTGACACAAGGTCAGGAAAGTGGGATTTGAAAAGCCAGCGCCCGAGAAGGTGAGCACTCTGGCCATTAAAAATTGCCTGGGCAGCCCTGTCGGCATTCCCCGGTAGGGGCGCCTCAGACAGTAAGCAATAAACTTACTCCTCCCCAAAGAGGGGAGGCAAAGCCTCGGAGGGTGAACCTCATAGAACTGCACAAGACAGACCCATAGACCGGCGTAAATCAAGCCCCGAAGGCCAAGACGATACCAGTCTATGGAGTGCAGTATCCATCGGAAGAGATACTACACTTTGATCTTGACCAAAAGGCCGAGAAAGTGCAAACGGATTTTTTTCGTGTGATTGTATGACAAAACTACTAACTAGTTGGGAATCCTTTTGGCCAGGAACAAAGTGTAGTATCTGTTCCGATGGATACTACACCCCATAGACTGGTATTGTCTTGGCCTTTGGGGCTTGATTTACGCCGGTCTACGGGACAGTCCTGTGCAGTTCTAGGAGGTCCACCCTCACAGGCTTTGCCTCCCCTCTTTGGGTAGAAGTAAGTTTATAGCTTACTGCCTGAGGCGCCCCTACTGGGGAATGCCGACGGGGCTGCCCAGGCAATTTTTAATGGCAAGCGTGCTCACCTTCTCGGGCGCTAGCTTTTCAAGCCCCACTTTCCCGACACGACCTTGGGTCACATCTTACCTTGTAGGAGTAAGATAAAAATCGCCTTGTGCCTAACCTCCTGAAGAGGAGGTAAATAATACATGTCGGCTGAGGATTGAGAAGAAGGACTGATGCGAAAACCACTATAGATACATTCTCCATCTTCGTCTCTTTCCCATGCGATTTTAGTTGTTTCATTTGTCGTTTTGCTTTACGGCATATCAACCTTTTCCAGGTTATTTAATGCTGAATCCAGTCATTTTTATAAAAGTTTCTATGCTTCATGTTTTTAATATCTTCAATAATTTATTCATAGTGTATTTCTTTTTTGCAATTCGTTAAATGCGGTAATTTTCAAATATTAATTTATATATTTTGACATTTTGCTTGTATTTTTGTTACTTGCAAAACATTTTTTCCATATAGACTCAATGGCTTCTCAAATGACAAAATTGGTGGTTATGTTAATCTGTTAATGATAGACCTTAGAGAGAAACAAAATTGAATTATATTGCCCCTTCCATATTTTAATTAATTTTGACATTTTAATTAGCTTCATGACATTATCTTATTTTAATTAGTTTTATTACATTACCTTATTATTTGTATTAGTTTTATGTCATTGTCTAATTACTTGTATTATGTTATCACATTATCTTTATTATTTTCATGACATTATCTTACTATTTACAGTAGTTCGATGACATTAACTTATTTGTATTATTTTCATGATATTTTAATTAGCTTTATGACATTATCTTATTTTAATTAGTTTTATGACATTATCTTATTTGTACTAATTTTATGTCACTGTCTAATTATTTGTATTATGTTATGACATTATCTTTGTTATTTTCATGACATTATCTTATTATTTCAAGTAGTTCGATGACATTAACTTATTTGTATTATTTTCATGATATTTTAATTAGCTTTATGACATTATCTTATTTTAATTAGTTTTATGACATTATCTTATTTGTACTAATTTTATGTCACTGTCTAATTATTTGTATTATGTTATGACATTATCTTTGTTATTTTCATGACATTATCTTATTATTTCAAGTAGTTCGATGACATTAACTTATTTGTATTATTTTCATGATATTTTAATTAGCTTTATGACATTATCTTATTTTAATTAGTTTTATGACATTATCTTATTTGTACTAATTTTATGTCACTGTCTAATTATTTGTATTATGTTATGACATTATCTTTGTTATTTTCATGACATTATCTTATTATTTCAAGTAGTTCGATGACATTAACTTATTTGTATTATTTTCATGATATTTTAATTAGCTTTATGACATTATCTTATTTTAATTAGTTTTATGACATTATCTTATTTGTACTAATTTTATGTCACTGTCTAATTATTTGTATTATGTTATGACATTATCTTTGTTATTTTCATGACATTATCTTATTATTTCAAGTAGTTCGATGACATTAACTTATTTGTATTATTTTCATGATATTTTAATTAGCTTTATGACATGATCTTATTTTAATTAGTTTTATTACATTATCTTATTTGTATTAGTTTTATGTCACTGTCTAATTATTTGTATTATGTTATGACATTATCTTTGTTATTTTCATGACATTATCTTATTATTTCAAGTAGTTCGAACTTCGATGACATTAACTTATTTGTATTATTTTCATGATATTTTAATTAGCTTTATGACATTATCTTATTTTAATTAGTTTTATGACATTATCTTATTTGTACTAGTTTTATGTCACTGTCTAATTATTTGTATTATGTTATGACATTATCTTTGTTATTTTCATGACATTATCTTATTATTTCAAGTAGTTCGATGACATTAACTTATTTGTATTATTTTCATGATATTTTAATTAGCTTTATGACATTATCTTATTTTAATTAGCTTTATGACATTACCTTATTATTTGTATTAGTTTTATGTCATTATCTAAGTACTTGTATTATGTTATGACATTATCTTATTATTTCAAGTAGTTCGATGACATTAACTTATTTGTATTATTTTCATGATATTTTAATTAGCTTTATGACATTATCTTATTTTAATTAGTTTTATGACATTACCTTATTATTTGTATTAGTTTTATGTCATTATCTAAGTACTTGTATTATGCTATGACATTATCTTATTATTTCAAGTAGTTCGATGACATTAACTTATTTTTATTATTTTCATATCTTATTGTAATTAGCTTTATGACATTATCTTGTTATTTTAATTAGTTTTATGACATTATCTTATTTTTATGACATCTTATTTTTATTATTTTCATATTTTATTTTTTATATCATTGAAATTTATTTATGACAATTTTAATTAGTTGTATGCCATTATCTTATTATTTTGATTAGTTTTAATCAATAACTTTATTTTTATTATTTCTATGACATCTTATTTTTATTATTTTTATATATTTTTTATATTATTGTAATTGGTTTTATGACATAATTTTTTATTTTAATTAGTTGTATGACTTCATCTTATTTTGATTAGTTTTAATCAATAACTTTATTTATATTATTTTCATGACATTATCTTATTATTTTAATCAGTTTAACAGAACAGTCATGAAGGAAACAAGAATATTTTTCAAATACAATTGTGACCTAGGTTGTATACAAAACATGCCTTAATACTAGACGTTCTCGCCTCTTCAATTTACAACTTAGGCGAGTGTTTGATGCGTCTAATAACAAATACCGACAGAAATATTTAGATTTTATTTTATTATTTAAAAAAAAAAAACATGTAAAAAAACATTTGGCCTGAAGTAAAAATTAAAAAAAAAAAATCATTGTTTTACATGCTGACATCATCAAGAAGAAGAAGAAGAATTTTACAGAGAAGAATTGTAAGAAAATAAAGTAAAATTATCCGAAAACCATGAAAGCGAACAGTTGCCAAGTAAGTTGAAATGATGAATATTATGAGAAGATTGAAACTGATGAATGGAACGAAGAAAATTGGATTACTTATGAGAACGCTTTCTTTCTAATTAAGTATTTCTCAAGACCATAAAAGCGAACAGCCGCATCAAAAACATCCGCCATGGTTACATAAGAATCGGAATTTTTAAAAATTACGTAACGTTTATTTAATTGATCCAATTTGATCTGATTAGTAATTATTTTCAATTTCCATTGATTATAAAGCGGAAAACAATTTGAAATTTAATTAAAAAGTTCATATAATTTTCTCTTTCTTTTATTTTTGGGTGGGGGTGGGGGTTCATCGGAAAATGCGGAATTCCATCAGGAAATCATTTCCCCTTTTCCAATTTTTGCTTGGAAATGACCAAAGATGAATAATTTGGGGTAGGGAGGTATATATCGATCAATAAACACAAGGAAAAGATTCCCAGCTCTTTTTACCCTTTTTTCCCTTCCTACCTTATTTCCGAATTTTCATCAATTCGCTGTTCATTCGTTATAACACATCTTCCTATTCCAGTAGCTTCTTTGCAATAACTACAAACTTGTAGAACTCTCTTCCTGTGGACTGTTTTTCTTCTACCTATAGCCTTGGTCTTTTCAAGACTAAGACATCTGGGAAGGTTCCGCTCAGAGCACTCTCTTCTGCCTTGACAAAGTACAAAACCGACTAGAAAACTAGTCAGGGATGTCCTCTTCTTTTCTCTGCAGCCTCTTTCACTCAAAAGAAGTGTTGCTAGTCATTCTCTACTCTATCGTTATTTTCATGATAGGTGCTAGACTGAGCTCCAATCTCTAGTCCCCTCCCGCAGTAAAACATTCACAGCAAAAGCTCGTCTATCTACAACCACTATAAATAATTTTCCTTTCTTCATCCGTGTACCTAAAACTAAATGGAACTTCGATGAGCAGATTTTCTTTCCAAGAATTGTCCGTCTGTGGAACTCAATACTACAGGGTTGCTTCCCAGTTGACTACAGCATGGTCGTTTTCAATTCAAATGTTAACAAATTCTTGTTGAGCCGTCCCATTGAGTAATCAATTTCAGCCCAGATCCAACCATGGCGTTTGTCTCCCAAAGCACCTGACACAAACCATTAACCCTTGTCCTCGAGTGGCCTTTGGGCCTTGCTGAGTAGTGACCCGTTAGTAAAATAAATAAATGGTCAATTGGGATTCCCGTGTCAATGTAATAATCATCTTTTGTTCTCTTTAACTCCTTTCATCAAATGGAGCAACTTCCATAAAAGAAAAAAACAAACATTAGCTCTTTAACTGCAATCGTCCTGTGTATGACACATAACTGCACCTGTCTTTGAGAACCCACATTTGGGAGCTCTGAGAAGTGTGGAATAACTCCTTAAGTCAGAGTTAAACACATGTTCGGTTTTTAACGTGGGAAAAATCCAGCTCCCCCAAAAAGGGAACTCTGGATTGGAGCAAAAGATAAAAATTGCCTCTGTCTAGAAAGATTTCTCCTTCAATGACCGAGGACAGAAAAGATAAAGTGTAGCATCAGATCAGATATTACACTTTACAATATTTATTTGCAGAAAATATAAAAAAATTTACATTTTAAACAAATTAGGCACAAAGCCATCAAACAGATACTACACTTTGCTCGTAGCCAAGACGCCAAGGTAATGTCTTAATAAGCCCTTAGTTACCACTATCTGACCCGGAGGAGTGGAAGTACCAGTCAGGGCCCCATCTATGGGTCGAACAGAAGCTATCGTTTACAGACTATTTACAAAAGATAAGCTTACGAAAGAAATTAATCTACAAACTAATCGTTAACAAAACATATGAACATCCAATGTAATCGATAATTAGAATCGATAATTTGCCCGTAGTTAACCCAGATGTAATCGATAGAGCATTCGAATGATACCATTAAATTCTTTGAAAAATGTAAAACTTATTAAAACTAATTTCAATTTTAGAATTTTTGAATATAAATTTTTTTTATTGTGAGATAAATGTATTGCCATTATTTTATTGATTCATTTGTTCGAAAAATGTAAGATTTCTTCTCGTCATTTTTAATGAAATCGTTATTTTAGTATATTTATATATATTTGGTATAACATTTTACATATTTTATATATACAAACATTTTTGGCTACACATTTGCAGACATGTTTTAGTTCTAGTTTGGAATCAGCTGAATTTCCTCATTCCAGGTACTTAGTTTGAAGGCGTAGATAAAAATGAAAGACGTTGCTAGACTTTCTCTACTATCGTTATTTCTATGGAAGGTATGTGAGGCAGATTTTCGATGAACACTTCTTTCCAAGGGCTTCCCACTGTGGAACACATTACCGCAGGACTGCTTCCCTGCATGTTACAACATAGTCTCCTTCGAATCCAATGTCAACAAATGCTTGTCATAAACCGTCCCAACAAGCAATCAAAATTTGTTCATCCTATTAATCAGTTTCAGTCCTCTCATGATATTCTTCATCTTTCAATTTCATTAACCCTTATCCTCGAATGGCTTTTTGTCCTTAATAATTAGTGACTCATTTGTAAAAAAATAAAATTAAAGAAATTATTTTAGCACCCAAAGAATAACAATCAGATCAATAACAACTTGGAAAAGTCTGATAGACGATTTTGTTGCATTCATTTCAAAGCCGTCATGATTGCATACAAATTATAATTTCCCATCATGCCCCTTTAATTTAATCAATCTGGTTGGTAATTATTTCCATTTTGTGTGGATCACAAAATCAGAAAACAATTTAAAATTTAATTAAATAATTCAAATTTGTTTTATATTCTTGCTTTTTTGGAAGCTTCATCAGAAAATACAGATATTTCATCGGGAAATCATTTTCCTTTTTTTCTTTTAAATTTCCGAACACTTCCAAAGACAAGATGATCTTAGAAGAAAATACAAAGGACGTATGTTCTTAAGGTACGTCCATTCAATCTGTGCGTTTATTGATGAACATGTTATTTCAAACTGGAGTGTGACAGACCAACGAAAATGATATTTCTAACTTAAGCGTGACATGTTAATTACAATTTATATCTAATTAGAAGAATTAAAAAAATATTTTTTTCAAACATAACTCAATCCCAGAACTAAATATTTTAGCATGTATTTTGTTATCATTAATATATATAGAAAAAATGCCTTAGGGAAGCAAACGTTATATTATAATAGCTACACATATCTAACTTGATATAAGTAAATATATCTTATTTGTACTAATATTGTATATTGCTACTATGCTTAAAAGAATGACGACACACACTTATGTATAAAAATATATAATAGTATATTTTTATTGCTAGGTTGTGGCGAACGAGTAATGTTAAAGAGAGTGAAGAATGCACAGGAGTTGACGAAAGTTGATCTCTCGAATTTGCTAGCCAACAGCCTTCTCTTCGATCTTAATTTGGGCCAGTTCAGTGTAACCTAGCAATAAAAATATAATAGTATATTTTTATTGCAAGGTTACAGTGAACAAGTGGAGTCAGTAAGAGTCGCGAAGGATGGAGAATAAATGGAATTTGACAAAAGTTGAGCTCTCGAATCTGCAAGCCAACCACTTTCAAATTCAAGCTGGTTAATATAACATTTTTGGACACCTACGCATCCTTAACTGCAACGCCCATTCCGGGATTTCGCCTGTGTATTCAATGTAAACATGCTCTCTACAGGGAGTAGCTTCCAGCTATGTATTTTTTTATTTAGCGAATGGATGTATTTCATCCAATGCGTCTGCAGGTGTCCTTACACGAGTCTCTGCGGCAATGAGCCGGATGTTATTCTTCAGGTCAGGTGTTATTTCCGGTACATCAGAGACGGATATTCAACAGACTGACAGTCTTGTATAGAGATTCTATTTCACACTTAAGCATAAAAGACCCCAAAATGCTACTGCAAATATAAGCATGACAGACCAATAAAAATGCTATTCAAAATGTAAACATGACAGACCAATAAAAATGCTATTAAAAATGTAAACATGACAGACCAATAAAGATGCTATTTCAAACATGAGACAAACCGACCGAGCGACGGACGGAGCTTCTTATAGAGTTACTTGGTCGCAACTATAACTAGATAAGAAAACAAAATGGACGGCTAGAGAATGCACACGATATGACGAAACTTGATCTTTCAGATTCACTAACCAGCTGCTTTCTATCGATCCTAATTCGCGGTGTTTAACATAACAGTTTTGGATACCTACGCATCCTTAACTACCACGCCCATTCCCGGATTATGTCTATGCATTCAATGTAGCCCCACCCCTTTATACGATGTGTCTTCCAGCCATGTATTGTTTATTTAGTGAACGGATGTATTCCGTCCCATGCATCTGTGCGTTTTGTGTGGTGAATCTACAGGTGTTCTTATAGGTGTCTCTGCGTCAGTCATCCGGATGTTATTCTTCCGATCAAGTGTTATTCCCGGTACCCCAGTGATGAATATTTAACAGACAGAGTTTTGTATAGAGATGCACAGATGTATCTAAAAATGCTATTTCACACTTAAGCATGACGGATCAATAAAAATGCTATTTCAAAAGTAAGCAAGACAGGCCGACCAAGCGATGGGCGGAGTTATCAAGGGAGGCGCGAGAGCGCTCTATCCCTTAATAGACGTTACGAATGGCCTATGCTGGAAATCTCATTTCTTTGATCAATCATAACTCAAACACCAATAAACCAAATTAGTTAAAACTTTGCACAAAATTTTTATTTGATAGGTTCTATAAGTGTGTAGAATTTCAGCATCATTAGTCAAGGCAACCCAGAGATCCAGAAAGTTCAATTATGAAATCATGTTATCTGTGTGTACGTACGTATCTCATCAACTATTTGATGGATTCAGATGATTTTTGGCAGAGATAGAGGTTCTAAGGTCTAGTTGATGGCATTTTAATTTCAGTTTACCATATACCTTAGTTTTCCAGAAAATTCAAAAAAACCTTAAAAATGACCAGTATTCATACACCTTATTCTATATCTTATCGACTATTTGATGGATTGAGCTGATTTTTGACAAAGATAGAGGTTTTAGTGTCTAGTTGATGGCATTTTAATTTCAGTTTACCATATACCTTGATTAGTCAAACTACCAACTATATCAGTTATGAGAAGGCATTGTATTGAAGCATAGACTTTACAAAAGTAGTGGCACAAAAGTAGTGGCATTCCATGAAAAATGTCAGTATACTGAAATCATATGCCCTTAATAGGTTTAAGATGAAAATTCATATACACTAAATGAACAAAAGCAAGGAAATTCCCAAATTTTGACACTTTTATTGTCATTAAGGGTATGCGAGTACAACAGAGCTATGTATTTTACTCTTAGGAATTTTTCTTCAGCGCACCTCACACACTTCATCCACTCATGCATAGAGATTTATACTGTAGTGATGTGATAATGAAATGGTTTGGTTGATATGTAGTCATACCCTTAATAATAATAAAAGTGTAAACATTTGGGAATTCTTATAGAGATGCTTTGTCGCAACTATAAATAGACAAGCAAACAAAAAAAAGTTTTTAAACTAATAGAAAAAATAGTTTTTATTTTTAAAATCTGTATAAGAAAGAACATTTTGAAGAAAAAAAAGGGGAAACAACTCAAGCAAGATGTGGTACACGGCCGGAAGACGGAGCAGTCAGCACCTACTAAGAGACGCTTTGATTGGGTACAAAAATAGCCAAGGACATAGTGGGATCCCGAGCTTGCAAAAGTTCATATCATTTCTATCTCATAACCGTACAACATATTGTCCGACGCATTACTTCTTTTGCTTATCCGGCTGAACGTGACCCTGCGGCCGGAATATTTATTTTTGTTGTCTTATGAACTGTGGGGTTAAATGTTCTTCAATTTGAAAATGGTGATTCATGTTTGCAACTCAATCTGTAGAGAGAATGTGCAGAATCTGAGGGCATCTTCGCATCTCTGTGGCGTGTCATTGTTTTCCCAATTTTGGTTGTCATAGTTCAAGACTCAGTGGCGAACAGCGCTATTGATGAGACTCATCAAAATTCGTGGACACAACAAAACACGCAAACAGAGATGTTTTATTTATTTTGTCATAATAATTCTCGGCCAATCGCGTTGCCCGCTGCTTCATGGCATATTGACCGTTTATGTAATTTAATGCCAACACACAATACGTTTTGGAAATGATTCATTGAAGACGACGGACTGTAATCTTACACTTAGCATTCATACTTTTGCCAACAGTATGAGCCTGAGTGTCGGATTCGTTTACTTGCTTCTTACTACAGGAAAGTTAGACACAAGGTTAGTTTATAGCGGGGAATTCAGCTACCCCCTTTAAACAAGGCATTTTGGAAAGGTGCATTATTTACCATGATCGAACCTGTCTGCATTTCCCTGCACGGACGCCTCAATCATTGGATTCTCATAGAATTGTTTATTATTTCATTTGCATAGAATTGTATTATTGTATATATATATATATATATATATATATATATATATGTATGAATATATATAAATATATATATAAATGAATAAATATATATTTATATAAATATATATATAAATATATATATTTATATAAATATATATATAAATGAATAAATATATATATTTATATAAATATATATATAAATATATATATTTATATAAATATATATATAAATGAATAAATATATATTTATATAAATATATATATAAATATATATATTTATATATATATATATAGAATTGTATTATTGTATATATATCTTGGATTTAGTTTGACTGGGAATTTAAACTGCATTTTACATTTTTTTTTTTAATGACTCAAAGCTTCTTTAGACTATATATATATATGTATAAATATATATATGTATAAATATATAAATATATATATAAATGAATAAATATATAAATATATATATAAATGAATAAATATATAAATATATATATAAATATATATATAAATATATATATAAATATATATATTTATATAACTATATATATAAATATAAATATATATATAAATATATATATTTATATAAATATATTTATATAAATATATATATAAATATATATATTTATATAAATATATATATAAATATATATATATTTATTTATATAAATATATATATATTTATTTATATAAATATATATATATTTATTTATATAAATATATATTTATTTATTTATTTAAAAAGTATATATTACAGATTTCAGTGATGTACCATAGTTTCATTGACACGGTTAGGAATTTACTGTTTAGAAAAGGCCCTTACAATCCATTTCAAATCATTAGCTTCTCACAGAATAAAGACAGTTGGAGAAATGAAACAGGCGGTGATGATCTCTACTTTTATCATCCGGTGATTTTTCTCAGGGCTCTTTCTTAATAGTAAAGGCCTACCCGTTTCAATGAAACCATGGTACATATCTGGGGTCTGTAACGTATAGTTTTTAAATGAATAATATATATATATATATATATATGTATATGCACCCGTAAGAAAAAGATGTTGGCTTGAAGAAGTCTGACTATTCATTGCTCTGATCGAAATATGTGCTAATGTGAGCCAAATAATGTTTTATCAATAACATTTTTTATACCTATATATGTGTGAATGTGTATACAGATAAATGCACATTGCTATTTATTATAGAATGGAATATAATGGTAAGCGGTTTGTGGTAATTGACTTGCTTTTCTCTTTCCATTCGTAGCTATGACTAAAGCACTTGATATCAATAGTTTTCCCTGTTTCTTTATAAATTAGACCCAGTTTTTCTCCCTTTTTCATTTTTTGTTAACAGAATTACAAGAATTTAAAGAAATTGAAACCTTGTTTTTATGTCCGTATCTAATCCTTTGTCCAATTTCTACATCAACATTATCTGTTTATCCTCACAATAATCTTGAAAATGTAAAAAATTAAAACTGCGTTCAACTTGATTTCCTGATTTGAAGTGGAACAGATCAAGTGGATTTGTTCTTTCGAGGATCATCTTTTCAGAGCCTTACTCAAAGTGGGAGAAAAAGTGGCTCAATTTTTGAATCTGTTTGTGATAGTTTAACTTTTAAATCAATTTATGCAAGAAAAACGGGAAAGCCGTTTATGTTTAGAATAATGAGAAGTGGTTTATGGAATGTGACTTATTTTTATTTATTTTATTTTTCAATTAAAGTGAATTAATTTTTTATCGAAAACAAGATACAAATTAACAAACAAAGAATTATAAAACTGTTTTTCTTTTAGAGAAAGGCACAAATATACACACACAATATATATATATATATATATATATGTGTGTTATAGAGAGAAATAGATAAGGATATTGAGAAAGAGAGAAAATATTGATAGACAGAGATATATAAAGACATTGAAAGAGAGAAAGAGAGATAAAAAATATTGATATAGAGAGAAAGGGATGAAGATATTGATAGACAGAGAGAGTGATAAACATATTGAAAGAGACGGAGATAAATATATTGAGAGAGAGGGGGGAGTCGATAGAGAGAGAAGAAGAATCGAGTCATTCTGAAGGATTGAAGTCTTGGAGAGAAGATTAGGAATGGATCTAGAGGGATTGATTGTTGACAATAAAAAGATTGGTTGATCCCAGTAGGGGGAAGTATAAAATGAAAATGTCCAATTAAAGAATAAAACTGACGAATTTGCAGGGGTGAAGTGGAGTGGGATGGAATGGAGTTGGGAAAACAGTCAAAGTGTCAAACTAGAAGAATGTGAAATGTCTGATGAGAGATTTATGTTAGGTGGAAAACGTTTGGAAAAGAAGAGAAAGAGAGAGAGGAAGGGAATGAGAGAGAGGAAGGGAATGAGAGAGAGGAAGGGAATGAGAAAGCGGAAAAGAGAGACAAGGCAAGGGAAAAAGAGAGACAAGGGAGGGGAAAAAGAGAGACATGGGCAGGGAAAAAAAAATAGACAAGGCACGGGGGGGGGGGAAATAGACAAGGCACGAGGGGGGGGAATAGACAAGGCACGGGGGGGGGGGGAAATAGACAAGGCACGGGAAAAAAGATAGACAAGGCACGGGAAAAAAGATAGACAAGGCAGGGGAAAAAGATAGAAAGGGCAGGGGAAAAAGATAGACAAGGCAGGGGAAAAAGAGAAAAAGGAAAAAACAAAAGAAAAAAGGAGAGAAAAAGAGATAAGAGGAGGGGAAAAGAGATAAAAAGAGGGAAAAAGGTAGACAAGTCAGGGCACAAGGACAAGGGGAAAGAGGGAAAAAAGGAATGAGACAGTGAGAGAGAAGAGAGAGGTAAAAGAGCGAGAGGCTGAAGCAAAGAGAAGCACCAATAATGCCATATAATATTTGCTGTTGACGGTTCTTTCTTTGTCAAGGTAATCGATGAACAAAATGCCTTGTTCATCACAAAATAGGAGGCCAAAACCTTGCCTTCTTATGTTTACGTTTTTGATCGCTTTGGACGACTTTCATCGGCTGATATCAACTCAGCTGAGTTTTTATTTGCCTCCTGAGTGAAGTTTCATCCATTGTCAGATATTGACGCCAAAATTAATTTTTGTTGTGTTGAAACAGTTGCAAACATCGCTCTGAATCGTTGACGCGTTGTTGTTTTGATCGACTGTGAGCAAACGCGGCACCCACTTTTAACAGCTTTCTCATTGACAAAGGTTCATGTAAAATGATAAATACACTTTCGCCTTCTGATATCTGATAATTAATCTGCTTTCTCATGCAGCTTCAATTTACGCTTTTCCGGGACAACTGCCGAATTTGGGTGACCTGTGTGTTTAGCATCAGTTGTGTCGGTACAACCACGTTTAACGTCATTGCTCTCAGATAACCAGAACACTTATCAAGCCATTGCTTGTTTGAACAGTATTTTTCCCATCAGAAAGCAATGCTTTATCTACACACGAAATTCAGATTTTTCCACTGTTTTGAAAATTTGCAACAGTAGCGCTTCACTTAAATTTGTAATTTGTAAACTAATAATCCTACACGTGTCATTTGAAGGTTAGTACTTCATAAAACTTTTATGATTTTTTTTATTAGTGGCGCCATCTATATGTCAGGCCTGGGACTTATTCAGTGATGTGTTTTACACTAATCGGTACTGGTACAGCTTTTGAACCGTACAATACCTGACTAGCTTGGGGTTAGGTTATGGTTAGGTTAAGGTAAAAAAAATAGTTCGTTTTTTGTCCGGTTAAAAAGCTATATCAGTACAAACCTTGCATGTTCCTTTTTTGTAAAAATTATATTTCAGTAATTACAAGCACATTATAATAGGGAGTTACTTTCAATATACACTGGAGTATGGATTTTAGATGCTTTAGCAACGTTATTTAATTCAATTAAAAAATTATATTAAAAAAATGGAACTAATTGATGAATCCACAAGTTTAATTTGTTTAATGTGTTTTTAGTATGGAAGTTAATACTTTGTGATATGCGTTTTTATATGTGTCTACGTATCTCAATAAGAGGTTTTGTCTGTCAGCCAGTTTGTCACGTTTTGGTTGAAATGACATTTCCTTTGGTCTGTTACACTTAAGTTTGAAATCTCATTTTTAGTTACGTCCACACATTTCTTGAATGGACGCATCTTAACAATATCCGTTCTCAGTAAAATTAATTAGATTATTTAACAATCTGTTAATAATAAATTTGTTTTTCATATTTCTTAAATTAGTGCAGCAAGAACGATAAAATAGCATTTACTTCAATATTCTTGTTGAGAGGAAGAGTATTACATTCAACTGATTTTGTGAGCGATGGTATTACATTCAACTAGTTTTGGAGAGAGAGTATTACATTCAACCAGTTTTGGAGAGAGAGTATTACATTCAACCAGTTTTGGAGAGAGAGTATTACATTCAACCAGTTTTGGAGAGAGAGTATTACATTCAACCAGTTTTGGAGAGAGAGTATTACATTCAACCAGTTTTGGAGAGAGAGTATTACATTCAACCAGTTTTGGAGAGAGAGTATTACATTCAACCAGTTTTGGAGAGAGAGTATTACATTCAACCAGTTTTGGAGAGAGAGTATTACATTCAACCAGTTTTGGAGAGAGAGTATTACATTCAACCAGTTTTGGAGAGAGAGTATTACATTCAACCAGTTTTGGAGAGAGAGTATTACATTCAACCAGTTTTGGAGAGAGAGTATTACATTCAACCAGTTTTGGAGGGAGAGTATTACATTCAACCAGTTTTGGAGAGAGAGTATTACATTCAACCATTTTCGGAGAGAGAGTATTACATTCAACCAGTTTTGGAGAGAGAGTATTACATTCAACCAGTTTTGGAGAGAGAGTATTACATTCAACCAGTTTTGGAGAGAGAGTATTACATTCAACCAGTTTTGGAGAGAGAGTATTACATTCAACCATTTTCGGAGAGAGAGTATTACATTCAACCATTTTCGGAGAGAGAGTATTACATTCAACCAGTTTTGGAGGGAGAGTATTACATTCAACCAGTTTTGGAGAGAGAGTATTACATTCAACCAGTTTTGGAGAGAGAGTATTACTTTCAACCAGTTTTGGAGAGAGAGTATTACATTCAACCAGTTTTGGAGAGAGAGTATTACATTCAACCAGTTTTGGAGAGAGAGTATTACATTCAACCAGTTTTGGAGGGAGAGTATTACATTCAACCAGTTTTGGAGAGAGAGTATTACATTCAACCAGTTTTGGAGAGAAAGTATTACATTCAACCAGTTTTGGAGAGAGAGTATTACATTCAACGTTTTGTGGGCGCAAGTATCACATTCAACAAGGTTTAGGGGTGAAAGCATTACATTGAACCAGTTTTTGAGGCGACTAGTTTTGGAAACGACAGTATTACATTCAACTAGTTTTAGAAGCGACAGTATTACATTCAACTAGTTTTAGAAGCGACAGTATTACATTCGACTAGTTTTTGAGGCAACAGTATTACATTCAACTAGTTTTTGAGGCGATAGTATAACATTCAACTAGTTTTGGAAACGACAGTAATACATTCAACTTGTTTTGGAGGCGACAGTATTACATTCAACTAGTTTTGGTAACGATAGTATTACATTCAACTAGTTTTAGAGGCGACAGTATTACACTCAACTAGTTTTAGAGGCGACAGTATTACAATCAACTAGTTTTGTAAACTTCAGAATTAGATTCAACTAGTTTTAGAAGCGACAGTATTACATTCAACTAGTTTTGGAAGCGACAGTATTACACTCAACTAGTTTTAGAGGCGACAGTATTACAATCAACTAGTTTTGTAAACTTCAGAATTAGATTCAACTAGTTTTAGAAGCGACAGTATTACATTCAACTAGTTTTGGAAGCGACAGTATTACATTCAACTAGTTTTGGAGGCGAGAGTATTACATTCAACTAGTTTTGGAGGCGAGAGTATTATATTCGACTAGTTTCAGAGGTGCAAGTATTACATTTTACCTGTTTTGCAGGCGAGAGTATTAAATTCAATCAGTTTTTGTAGTGAGTGTATTGCATTCAATCAGTTTTTGGAGCGAGAGTATTACAACTAAATCAGTTTTTGGAGCGAGAGTATTTAATTCAACCAGTTTTGCAGTCAATGATGTCCAACATGCTGTGCATTTTTTTTGGGGGGGGGGTGTTCTTTTATTCAAGTAGGGTAGTGGTCAATTTTTTGGTGTTAAACTTACGGTTTGTATCAAGTTCAAATGTAGCAAAATTAGATGTTGAGTGTGTAAAAATAAGGTAAAAACGGAAAATTCCGTGTCAGGTTAGTTTAAGCTAGAAGATTGAATTTGGAGGTCAAGTTGGAAGTGTACCGGAAGTTGCATCATAGAAAGAATTATGTAGCCAGGTTAGATGTTGGATTTGTAAAAAAATAATGTTAAAAGCGGAATTTTCCACAAGGTTAGGTTAAGCAGAGAAAGTGGAAAATTCTATTAGAAGTTAAAAGATTAGAATCAGGATGACGTTTTAGGATATTTCGTTATAGGTAGGAAGTCTAAAGTTACGCATAGTTATGATCAGAGGAAAAGCTTTCTCTTTAGCCAGTGAACGGAGAGGATTCGATCACCCTTTTCAGGGCTGTGTTTTCATTCGTCACTCTGGGAAGAGGGGGATGGGAATATTTAATTTTGCAGTGCTATAAAAGAGTATAACACCGAAGTAAATGCCACCATTGTGCAAGAATATTGTTGACATTTTATTTATTGTTATCCATTAATTACAACAAAAAGGAAGAAAGGATGATGGCTGTTGTCATCACAACCAGAGAAGAAGAAAACTAACAACTTTTCCCGCTGTTAAACCACCATGACGATGATTGCTACTGTCACCACTGTTGAGGCACATCACTATCCACTGAGCAACTACTTACATCTCAACGAGAGAAACGAACAGCGGTTTCTGTCAACGAAGAAGACGACAGACAACCGGTGGGATAGAAGAATTCTTCACGCAATATTACAGAAACAACATTTCTCAACAGATCAACAAAGTTAAGCAATATTGATCCTAGTCAATATTTTGGGAGGTGTCAGGTGCAGTTTTGAAGTTGAAGTTGTTGTAAAGTGACTTTATCTGATACCTTTGGGAAAGGTATGAACCCATCTCATTTTCCACTAGTTACGGGTGAAATAGGGTAGAGTAGACAGTAAACTCCTGGTATAGCAACTGGCCGAGGATAAAGACAACTCCCACATAACACCATTGCGTCTCTGCTTATCTCAGCACTGCTCCCGGTTTTCTTGGATTCCCAATTGCCACTTAACTTAAGCAATACAAGTACTGGCATTTATAATATATGTATAGATGGATCAGTGTGGTTGTGGTCCCTTGAAGAGTTGCAGGGATTTGGCCAAAGGTAAATCCAATGACCGTTCTTTTAGGGGTCATGTGGACAAGCCTATATAAACTCAACAGTTTACGGATCTCACCTCTTTTTCTATTTTCACTACTGTGGTTGACATCGGTAGCTTGTGTGATGACAAGCCCCAAATAGAAGTTGCAAACTATTATGATTTCCCCCAGGAATGAAACACAAACGTTTCTGTGTAGCTTACTTGCCATCTCTCTGTAAGTTTGATGTAATTACTTTGTAACCGTTGTGAACTGAATTGTAATTATCATATCCACCCCCTAAACCTCTCCAATTGCTGTATAACTGATTTCTGTCTGCACTCTAGTTGTGGTGAAATGTTTTAACTTCGAACTTGGTGTCTATTCCCTATGCCGATCTATAAAACATCTCAGAAACGATCGTACACGAAATTGTTGTTTATGTTGAATTCTAAACTAAACTAAAACCTAAAATAGAAATACAAGCAAGCATGTGTTAAAATAAGGTCACCCATTATTTCGACACAAAAAAGAAACAGTAATAACAATAGAAAACAGAATAGAATAGGAAATAGGAAGTAAAATCAACCGAACCTTTGTTTGTGAGAAAACCAACGATTGGCTAAGAGAATAAGAAAGAATCTGATTGGTTAACTAGCTAGACTAAACACAATGTGTATATATAAAAACACCCGGCAAAACAAACTCCATGCATTTTAGCCTAACGATTCCCTACGGGGATGAAACGAGGTAGCCTCTGTGTAGCTTAATTGCCATAAATATATTTTCATAACTTACTACCTAGCTCTACCTACGTATTGAGCACTGTTGAAGTAAATACCAAAAATTGATACATAAAAGATTATATCTCTTTATAACATTTCATGTTGATATATGAAATAATATATATATATATATATATATATATATATATAGAGAGAGAGAGAGAGAGAGAGAGAGGGGTGGGGGATATATAAGAGGCAAAAAAAAAATTACTATTCAAGACATAACATATTTATTTGTTTATTTTCTTAATATGTTCAACTAAGAATTAAATTTCCCTTAAACATAGGCTTTTCAAAAATGATTCTTTCCTCATCAGATAGGTAAGACATCCCGTGAAATAATAAAAGGATACATCAATTATTTTTTGAAAGTTTTTAAAAGATTGAAAAAAAAAATCGGAACAAAAACCTTTAGAAAGATTTTTTAGGAATTATTTTTTCATATAACAAAAACTTCTTTTCTTTTTGATTATTGTTTTTGGCTCTTATATATTCGTTATTAATACTTTATTTCCAATATGCAGCATCCACTATCGTATTAGCAATTTCTATGATACTCATGAATGCCATCCTGTAGAATATCCTTGAAAATATAATTATACATTTTTTTATAGTAATTTTGAGTAAATATATATATATATATATATATATATATATATATATATATTATTTTCATTTAGGCAAACATTATTAAATAACACGGAGTGGTTTTGTTTGATGCGACTCTTTTTTATTTTTTTCAATTTTCCGAATTGTCCATCTAATGTTTCGGTCAAATTGATGTAAATATGATCCATGGGTTTCTTGTTCCATTCTTTTTTCTTTTTTGCAAGTACTTTCGATTTTAATCGTCAAATCATCTTCAGGCGGCATTAGTTTTAGTGTCTTTACAAATTATGACTTTACTGTTGTGCTCATTTTTGAATTATAACGGCAAGTAGATTATAACTTGAAAAGGCGTTTGTAAAGTTGAAATGTACATGAGAGCGTGATGGCGTTCTACACATATGAGAGATTTAAAAGTTTGACTGTTTAAACCGTTAAGAAATTGATGACGTATATATATATATATATATATATATATATATATATATATATATATATATATATATAACCCCTGAATGTAAATCATAGAAAATGCTCAATGAGATCAAAACCAGTCAACAACTTGCAGCATCAGCAGCTCAGTATTTCGTGAAATGAAGCTCAATATATAGAGAGAAGGAAAGAGATTTCTGCGATTCAAAACATTTGCCAAATCAAGAATATACACCAAAGTATTATATACATGAGAGGGAGAGAAAGAGAGAGAGAGAGTTAAGAGAGAGAGAGAGAGAGAGTTAAAAAAAGAGAGAGAGAGAGAGAGAGATGACATTCAAATCAATAAAGATGACACTTAAATAAATTTAATGTTGACTTCAAGAAATCATTTTCCGGCTGAAAGAGATAGAGAAAGAGAGAGAGAAAGAGGGAGAGAAAGAGAGAGAGAGAAATAGAGAGAGAGAGAAAGAGAGAGAGAGAAAGAGAGAGAGAGAGAAAGAGAGAGAGAGAGAAAGAGAGAGAGAAAGAGAGAGAGAGAGAAAGAGAGAGAGAAAGAGAGAGAGAGAGAAAGAGAGAGAGAAAGAGAGAGAGAGAAAGAGAGAAAGAGAGAAAGAGAAAGAGAGAGAGAGAGTTAGAGAGAGAGAGTTAGAGAGAGAGAGAGAGAGAGAGAGAGAGAGAGAGAGAGGGAAATGACATTCAAATCAATAAAGATGACACTTAAATAAATTTAATGTTGACTTCAAGAAATCATTTTCCGGCTGAAAATAATGATCATTTTTAAAGATAAATTGCTTCAGTTTGTTAATGTTCTAATGACAATACTCTCTTCTTTTGTCTGCAAAATGGTCAAAATTGTGCCTTTAAATACTTTGAAAATGGTAATAGTTACAATCAAAGAGAAACAATGCCACTTTATTATGAGTAAAATTTGAAAGAGTTTTAATGCAAGTAAAATGCATTTATTTCATAGAAGCGATCATCCATAGAAGCCATTTGTATTAAACAAAATATTCATCGCATTTTGGACAACTTATGTAGGAAGATTAGAGGCGAGTGCAAAAAATAATGTTAAAAACGGTAGTTTTCTGTATAAGGATAGAGTAGTGGAAAATTCTACCAGAAGTTTACAGACTAGAGTTATGACTACATTGCTTGTTTTAGTTGTTTTACGACATAGCAACAATCTATGGGTTATGTAATGCCGAATAAAGTTGTCAAATGAAATCCCAAGTTGGGGTAATTATTTCATATTGTCTTGAAAGACAATGAAAAGTGAAATAAAGCATTTAAAATAAAAAAACATTTGAACAGTCCAACTTCTTTGATGAAGTCTAAGATTTTCGTAGACCTTCCATTGTTTCACAGGAAAGTGCTAAAACATCAGCATAAAGCATCTTTTGTGGACAAGCCATACAAAACTGCTCTGTCAATGTTTTTAAGACACAAATGAAAATGAAAACAGACTCAGTACAGAACCCTGATGTACTCCCAGCTGTCACTAAATGTTCTGTTAATTCTAGCACAACTTTGAGCATTTCTGTACACTGCTTGAATAATCTACACCAATCATCGTTTACCGTTAATTTATGCAAAACCCACAAGTCAACATCTTTTGACACTCTGTTAAAAGTTTTCTCCAAATCCCCACAACAAAATACAGGTTCTGTTTCTTCTCACCGAGATACTTCTTTTGCATTTGTCTCACGGTTTTCCGAGTTGTAGTATTTAATTTGGCTTTGTTGCAAATCTTGACAGTCTATTAATATATGTTTGACTGTATAAGATTCTTGACATGATATGCACATTGAAGACTCCTCTCCTTCCAATAATTGCTTGTGAGTAATATGTTTTTGTCCTATATGGAGTCTGGCTATTACAACTTCTTCTCTTCTTGCTTCTCTATAGCCCAGGGGCCACTCATCAATAGTTGGTCAAATCTTTGACTACATTGCAGGATATGACGTCACGGGAGGAAGTGCATGGCAAAGAAGCGAGATCAATCCTGCCTTTTGGGGGCTACACGGTCAAAGTGACCAGACATCTTTTTTTAGGTCCAATAACTCTACGGAGGGGGATCGGGAAATTACAGCCCATCTATATGTACATTGCTGTAGATAGCTAGAAAAAGTAAAATAAACCCCAGAAGCTAATAATGGAGTTATTATTGTTCTTTTAAATTCCACCGATTATTAAAGCTACCAGAAAGAAAGAAGAAAAAGAAGCCAAGAGACATAAATATTCACCAAGCTATTTGCGACGTGGTAACAAAAAACACTCCTTGGCCCTTTGGCTAAGATCAGAGTGTAGCATCTGTTCCGATGGATGCTACACTCTGTAGACTGGTACCGTCTTGGCTTTCGGACCTTGATTCCGCCAGTCTGTGGGTTTTTCATGTGCAGTTCTAGGAGGACCACCCTCCCATGCTTTGCCTTTTCACTCTTTGAGAAGGGGTTAGTTTATTGCTAATCACCTGAGGCGCCCTTGCCGGAAATGCCGACGAGGCTACTCAAGCATTTTTGTAGGCCAAAGTGTGCTAATCCTAGTGCACTGGCTAACCACACCTGACCTTGTGTCTAACCTCCTGGAGGTAAATAACTTGGCTCTTTGGCTAGGATCAAAGCTAAGTATCTGTTCTGATACTACCTTTCACCTTTTCTGTCCTCGAGCACTGAAGAAGAAATTCTTCTGAGGCAATCTTAATTTTTGTTCCTATCCAGAGTGCCTCTTTTGGGGGAGCTGGATTTTCTCCACATTAAAAACCGACCTTGTGTCTAACTCTGCCCTCATGGGGAGGCAAGTAAATAAGAACAAAACAGGACTCCAGACAAGATGCCAGCCAAAGATGTTTTTATTGTGGTCTGGGACCCGAAAACATCCCATATGACGTGTTATATCGTTATTTGCAGCTGAAGATAGAAAAAAATGAATATACACTGAAGACAATATAATTAATCATCTATATCTTTTATTATCTACATAAAAGGTATTTACCTACCTCCCACCACAGGAAGATGTGGCACAAGGCCGGAATGTGGGGATTGTAGACAAGCGCACAAGAGGTAGCGCACTCTGGCCCTGCAAAAAATGCCTGAGCAGCCCGTCTGAATTCTCCGGTAGTGCGACTTTGACGATTGGCCATAAACCAACCCTCTTCTCAACGAGAGAAGGTAAAGCCTGGGAGGGTGGATCTCCTAGGGTTAGGGTTAGGGTGGATCTCCTAGGGTTAGGGTTAGGGTGGATCTCCTAGGGTACCCCAGAACAAATATCTCAGCCAAACAGAGCAGAGTCAGACTAATCTTCGAGAGCCTATCCTTGACTGGTAGCTCCATGTAGAGAATTCTCGACATAGAATCCACTCTACTACAATATGTATTGCAACAACTCACTCAACCGCCCGAGAACGGGAATGGATCGATCAAAAGTTGCTATGACTAGATGGGGCTACAAAACTGACCCGACCATCTGCGAATGTGAAGAGGATGGCCATACGATGAAACACTGTCTAGTCTACCCTCTACTGCCCAACCGGTGCAGCGTACAACAATAATGCAAAGGACTGCGTAAAAAAGTGGGAAACTGTCGTATGACCACATGAAACTTCAAAGACATGCAAAGAAGAAGAATACAATATGTAGAGATATTTATTGTCTGTAAGACGAGTTCACTCCGTTCGTGAGCGGTGGTTCTATCGCTCTACAACACTTTGGTACATTAAAATGTATCACATTTAAAAAGTAAGAAATTGTTTTTTAGAAGCAACTAACTTTACATACCCGGTGTCAAAGTTCGCCACGTTCGTCTATATCATCAATAGCTTCACACATCTATCATCAATACAACAATACAATCTCTTTCGTCTTAGAGATTGAAGAGCTCTACTTTCTATCAGCACTCAAGCTAAATAGGCAACCCCGAATCAAGGGAGATTACTCTTATCTCCAAATGGTCCAAGAGAGATAACTTATAATTCAACCCGGCATTGCTTTCATTTTGATTTCCTTTTTTATTTTAAAACCATGCAGTTTTTTTTTCAAAATACTTTTATTTTATTTTTAAATATAAGTTTCAAAGTTAAATCTAATTATTATCGTTTGGTTATTAAAGTATAAATTGAACCAAATTCTTATAAAACTACAAGTATTTGTTCCTATTTATTTGCCTCCCCATGAGAGCAGAGTTAGGCACAAGGTAGATTTTTAAAGTGGGGGGAATCCAGCTACCCCAAGTAGGGCACTCTGGATTGGAACAAAAAATAAAATTGCTTCAGTCTAGAAGGACCTTTTCCTCACTGACCGAGGACTGAAAGGACTAAGTGTGGCACCAGAACAGATACTACACTTTGCTCCCAGCCAAAAGGCAAAGTATTTGCTGTTTAGCTAATGTTGTTTTAATCTCTACAGTGAGCAATGTGAACGTTGCAGAAATAAGAAAAAAAAAATTATGTCAAGATCTGTGATTGAAACCGGGAACTTCAGATCTTGAAACTGAATCCCTTCTAACTGAGCTATTGTACTGCCTGAGAGAGAGAGAGAGAGAGAGAGAGGGAGATTGTCAAACAGCGTGTGTTTTTAAGTGTAACCTTTCTCTCTCTCTCTTTTCGCATACACTTTCGCTTTTTCTCACACACACTCCCTGTTTGCGTTAAGGACAAAGAGAGAAAACAGCGTTAATGCTGCAATAAACTATCAAGCAACTCTCATCATCCGAATGTATCAAGACGTTAACACCCACGGTAAAATCTCTCTCTCTTTGGAATACATATACATAAGAGGTTCATGTAGTTTGCTTGAAGCATTGTTTAGTTTGTATATATTAAGTTCATTCTTATAAGGAAATACAATGCAGAGGTGGAACGGATAGACACAAGCTGCAGCAAAATGAGACATAACGGTGGAACGAGTTGTGTAGTTTCACTTTTTTTAATTAATACAATGTGTGTGTATATATATATATATATATATATATATATATTGTATTAATAAAAACGGTGAAACAACACAACTCGTTCCATCGTTATATGTCTCATTTTGCTTCAACTTGTGTCTATCCGTTACACCCTTTCATTGTATTGTCTTATAAGAATAACCTTATATATATATATATATATATATATATATATATATATATATATATATAGTAAGTTATGAAAGTATATTTATGGCAATTAAGCTACATAGAGGCTGCCGCGTTTTATCCCCGGGGAGGATCTTCAGGCTAAAATGCATGGAGTTAGTTTTGCCGGGTATTTTTATATACACGGCTAGCTAGTTAACCAATCAGATTCTTTGTTGTTCTCTTAGCCAATCGTTGGGCTTCTCACGAACTAAGATCTACTTATGTATCGAGTACTGTTGAAGTAAATACTGGAAATTGATACATAATAAATTATATCTCCTTATAAAATTTTATGTGGATACATGAAATAGTAATATACATAATTGTTTATTGAACGTTGAAGAAAGAATAAATAAAAGATAAATTACGTCAAGACCAGTGATTGAAACCGGTAGCTTCAGTCTGATGCATTTCAAACTGAGCCATTATACCGTCTAAAGATCAGAGAATGAAACACAGATTATGTGTCCCTTTCCGTCTCTATTCAGAAATATAATTAAATATTCCAATCAAATAAAAAATAGACATATTAAAAGTGATTAAAATAATAATTATGTATCACATGAAGACATTTTCATTTGTTTTTGCAAACGTTTTTCTATTTTTTTTTTTTCTCTGTCCGAGTAAAGTATTTATTCGGCTATCAATAATAAAAGTCAACTACTCCGCTTGATTAACTAATGTAAAGAAGTTTAAGGGATGTAATTTTTAAGATTATAGTTATAATCTAACCTTAGATAGAAGGATACTTCGGATTGTTCTATTAACATTCTTTCCTTCTGTAATTCCTAAATTCTCTTCAGAAGTCATTCTATAATGGTCCACCCAATAACACTTAAAAAAAAATCTGTTCACCCCAAACCAAGCATATTACCACTGAAGCGTAACGGACTAATGTGATAGGGGTCAAATTTATAGGGGCAATCTAGGAGTTGGACAGCAAGGTGTTTCTTCACAGTAAATTTCTGCATGTTGTTAGGGTTGGGGAAACAGAAAGCAGGGCAGGAATTCCAAATGCGATCAGTCTGAAGAAAGAAGCTATTAAAGTAGACAATCTTCCGGCATCTAGGGACCTCTACAGTGAAGGGGTGCGATTTTGTTGCTAGTCGGGTGAATCACCGGTATTTATGCTGAGGGGGTACAAGTGCAGAAAATTTATCGGACCACATCTCATGGAAGTCCTTGTAAAACAAACACAGGGATGCAACATTGCGGTGATGCGACAGGGCCTGGAGCTTGGCAGACAGTGCAGAACCTATTAGGTTAGAAATTCTTTTCTGCCTCCTATCCAAGAGGGAGAAACTAGTGATTGGTGCACCAGTCCAGATGTGGCAACAATACTCCCATGTATAACAGGATAACAGATACAATAAAGGGGTGAATCAGAACCCCTAACACTTCCATAAGGTCATCGTGACATATTTCAGACATGAAGAATAAGTAAACACTTATCTACAATTGCAACAATGCAATAGAATTTGATGTATAATTATCCCGCCAAGGTTGAAGGATATGAGAGCTCAATGCATTTTTAAAGGAACTTATTTTTTCTCGATTCCAAATAAAAATCCTTGCGCGGATTCAGGATTATTTCGGTTTTTTTATTATTTTCAATAGAAATAAAGAAAACATTTCTGGAAGATTTCCGTTGCTTTTCAGGGTTTTTTTTCTTAATTATTGTTTTCTTTTTTATTATTCTGATCCATTTAAAGAGCTCATTTAAAAAGAAGAAAAAGAAAGATTCAACCAATAATCTTGCTGTAGACCATAAAGAAAGAATAAAGATAGCATTGAGGTATTTCAATTATATTATGTCATACCGTTTTTTTAATCTTATAAAGAATTAGCTTATATCTTCCAGTCCTTGTGTGGGAATCCCCTTCCTTCACTTCTGAAGGAATGCCGAGAGGACTGAACAAATTTTTAAAGACATTTTTTTTACAGCTCATGAGCACTCCTATGATGTTCAGAAAAGACCACACCGTACAATAAGCTTGAGCTGGTTTCACACTCAGCCCTCGTGGATAGGCAGATAAATACAGGTGCCGTATTTTGATACTGAATTTTTACGATGAGGATTAATAATTTAGATGGTGCTTTTTTACATTAGGACCCGCGCTAACTTTGATCTCGTCATTAGTGTTAGGGTCAAAGTGGACGTTAGCGTTAGGATCATGGTCAAAGTTAGTGCGGGTCCTAATGTAAAAAAGTACCATTTAGATTATTCAGACTACTATTCTTATTGTGGTTGTTATTTTCACGTTTTGGCCGATGTAAACTTCGACATTCTTCAGGTGTAACTTTTTGAATTCGGGAATATTTGTCGAACTTGGAATTTCAAACTGAAACCTTATAGTTTTCCAAGTTCGGAAAGATGCATCGGAAGATGCTCAGAGGTTACATCGTCCGAAACGCTGTGAACATAACAACTAAGATGAATAGAAGTCCGAATAATTCGAATAATACAATTATTTGTATTATTTCTAATAATTGAACTACTGTTCTCATCTTGGATGTTATTCTCACAATGTTTCGGCCGATGTAACCTCTGACCTTCTTCAGGTGTACCATGTCGAACTCGGGAATCTTTCTGTCGAACATGGGAATCTGTAAAGAATTTTGAAATGGAACCCTTTATTTAATTCACGAAGGTAGCTTGTTCTTGTTCCGTCAACCATGACCGGGTAGAAGTCAAGTAATTCGTAATTGTATCCTTAGTATCGCCCGCACTGAGGATTGAACCTTCAACCTCCAGAAGACTGTCACTTAGAATTGATTATTATTTTAGCACTTTATCTGTTATGCCACGATCCTTGTGGACCCGTAGAAGGTTGGAGGTTACATCGGCCGAAACGTTGTGAGAATAACGTCCTAGATTAGAACAGTAGTTCGAATAATACAAATACAAATTATTAATCTTCAAGATTCTGAAACATAAGGTCTTTATTTGTTCTATATCAAGCTTTGTCATCATTTTTATTTGTGAGCCTAACAATCGAACTTATGAATCTTTATGTCGAACTCGGGAATCTATACAAATTTTCAAACTGAACTCTTTAGTTAATCCATGATTGGGTAGCAGTGTTAATTTTGCTGTTATTCTTCGTTATTATCACCTGTTGTAGGGATTGAACCTTCAACCTCGAGAAGACTATCACTTTGAACTGAAAAGATGTGTACTTGAAGAAGGTCGGAGGTTACATCGGCTGAAACGTTCTGAATATTACAACCAAGATGAGAATAGTAGTCCGAATAATCCAAATAGAGAATGATCCCTCAAAATAGCACTCATGTAATCGTTAATAAAATTCATAATCCTGTCTGTAATATAACCATATTTGGTAGAAATAAACTTCAGTCTATGCCTGACTTGTCCACCAAGTTTTAATCATGAAAGTCCAACAGTTTTTGTTTTATCACCGTTCAATGATATGTGGGGACACTTTGGTGATCAGTAGGAGGTGTGATCCAGAATGGGCTTCACACTTACCGGAGCACAATCACCCAGATTTTTATCTGTGGGGTTATCTGAAAGGTAATGTCTATCAAAATAACTCCCAAACTATTTCTGAACCAATGCCGGCCATGACAGCCCAAATCTGAGCAGTGCGAAGAGAGGATGTTGCATCCAGATGTGCTTGAAGGGCGATAAAACAAAGACTGTTGGATATTCATGGCTGAAACTTGGTGGACAAGTCAGGCATAGACTAAGCTTTATTTGTAGAACATATGGTTGGATAGTAGAAAGGATTGCGACTTTTATTAACGGTTCTCTGGGTGGCACTTTTGGGGGTTGGTAGGAGTCTCTTTGTATTTCAAACCTAAGTATAGGGTGGGCAAAAATAAGGGTCCTATTTTTAAAATTCATAACTTTTTTATTTATTGATTTAAAAAATTTTTTTTTTTAGAATAAGTAAAGGACCCCTTCCGAAGCAAGCATGAGCCGTATTAGCCCTAAGGAACGTACCCTCATTTAGAAAACATTATTTTTGCTTAAAAAACTCAAAACAGTGTAAAAAAACAATACTTTAGTTTTTGTAAGTTTTAAGAAGTGTTTTTCGGCTAAAATTTGTTTTGTTTATTTCAAAAAATCTCGGAAGGGTCAGTCTACACAAACATAAAGTTTGGTGAGTTTAACTTTTATTTTGTGGAAGTTATTCAAATTCAAGTTATTCAAATTTAAAGATAGGACCCTTATTTTGGCCCACCCTGTATGACAGATCGATGTAAATGATATTTCAAACTTACGCATAAATGTGAAATAAATAAACACTTAAAACTAATTTAAAATGGATAATCTTAAGTCCATTCAATCTACAATAATTTTCGAACTGAAGTGTGACAGTTATGAATTATATTTGAAATTTAAGTGTGGCAGTGTGGTACATTAGAAAATAGATATGCGAGATGGGCGAAAGTAAAAAAGATACTAGCTTATATAAGCTACTCTCTTTCTTTCTACATTCGTTCGGTTTACTCTTTCCTCTTCTTCCTTCTTCCAGACCGAAGGGAAGGGGCTTCAGTAAAAATCAATTGCTTCCTCTGAAGTGCCCAAAACATTTCACACAGACATGTTAACTTGACATTATTCAACCAATGAAAATGGTTCTCTCTCGTTTGAAATGATAAACTTAACGAACCGGTTTTATTTATCTACCTCCCACAGCGGTAAGATGTGACACAAGGTCGGAAAGTGGGATTTGATAAGTCAGCACTCTAGAGGAAAGGCACTCTGACCGTTAAAAATTGCCTGGGCAGCCCCGTCAGCATTCTCTGGTAGGGGCACCTCAGGCGATTAGTAAGAAACTAACCCCTTCTCAAAGGGTGAGAAGGCAAAGCCTGGGAGGGTGGACCTCCTAGAACTGCACAGGACAAACCCATAGACCAGCTGAAATCAAGCCCCGAAGGCCAAGACGATACCGGTCTATGGGGTGCAGTATCTATCGGAACAGATACTACACTTTGATCTTGACCAAAAGGCCAATAACTAACCGGTGTAGAAACGGAAAATTTAATAAAAGCAGCAACTCGACAACGAAAAATCAGAGTTCTTTTGACTGACAACTGTGTGCCTCCAATCATTTGAGATGACAACAACAACAACAATTAGCACCCAACAAATACCGGGGCCATCTCAAGAAACACGACTTGTGTCAAAATCCCTTAAGCACGGCTGTTCTCTCCACAATTTCAACATAACCCAAATAGGTAAATACACACCCACACATGCAAAATGGAATTTTGAAACGAACACACATCTTTCTAACGCTCGTGTCTTTTCCTTATTCTACAAACACAAAGAACTTTACTTAAAATATATTTTACATCGCTATAAAATTGTAGATATATAAATTCCATCCATTCACTGTGGAGGTCCCCAGATGCTGGAGAGCTTTTTACTCAAATAGCTTCTTTCCTCGTGCTGCTGGCCTCTGGAACTCCCTCCCTTCCCCCTGTTTCCCCGACAGTACGGACATGCAGAAATTTAAAATTAATGTAAACAGACATCTCGCTGCGCAGATCCCAGTTTACGTTGACCCTCAACCTTCTCCCTTTTTCTTTCTTCTCAGTAGCCCCTTACGTCTACAGTGGCAGCCTGCCTTGTTTGGGGTGAACTATGTTAAAAAAAAATTTTTTTTAATGTCTTTTTTTAAAACTCTGTTTTTCTCTTTAAGTCACAACACTATCTTGTTGGATTTTGCATTTGCTAAATGGTGACCCATCCTCAATCATTCAACATGCATGTTAATCCATTTTTCTAATCCACCATTTTATAAAATTATATTAATTGTCAGCATGGTTGTTGACACATTGCAAAGACACGACCGTTGTCAATACCATAGCAAAGCCAGGAGCTACTCTAGAACAGTCTGACAGACAAATCCCCTCATAAAAATGTAAGGATGCATTTGAATAAAATGTTATTCTTTGAACAAAATAGAGAATTATTTTGTGTTACAGAAACTTAACTCTTGCAATCTTTTCAAGAATTTATGCAAAATTCAAGTGTTTGCCAAGACTTCAATACAGTAACGAAGTTCTTTAGAAACGAGAATGGTAATTGGTTTTGGAATTGACACGACGATTCTTAATTCTTTTTCTCTTGGAGACAAAATGGCTGAAGAAAATTCAGAGTTTTTGAAAATAAAATAAAAAATAAAGGCAGGATACGTAAAAATATTTGTCAAAATATGGAAGCTCAGAAAAGAAAAACATATTTCTGCTAAGTGAAATTTATATCAATAAGAATGGAAAACTCAAAACTAGAGATAAATGTACAAAAAGAATTAAACTTAACGACATGGGATGGGAAGGGGTGAGCAGGTAACAAACATATTCAGTTAATGTAGCCACATAAACCAGTATTTACTCTGACAATGGCAGCACTTCGAAGAGCATCGCTGATCAAGATCTTGCTGATTCTGTCAATTACGATTTAGAGCACGTGATGCAATGGGTAAAAAGTGTCATGTTACTTTTAAAACCAAGCTTCTCTCCTTTCACCCCCAACGCTCAAATCATTGTTTTGCCTCAGTCGAAATTAATGGCTCTCTCCTTGAGGGAGCCCCTTGGCTTGATAAGCTCCTAAGATTTTTACTCGAGATCTAAAATAGAATACTTATAACCAATCTGTTACTAAAGTTGCTGGCAAAATGGTTGGATCATTCTATCGCTCCAGAAAGTACCCGACTCCTGATGCAACCCCCCGGCTATATAAGAGTCAGATAAATATTATGCAGTTGCAATTCCGATAAAATAAAAATGTCCTTTTTTAAATGACTAATTAAATAAATATGTGTGAGGAGGTTAATAAGTGTGTATGAATGGTGCATAATGATTTAATATATCAAATCTCGATTAGTAATAGAAGTAATAGTATAGTTTCGGCTTCATGCAGACAGGTACCAAACCTCCATTAGTAATTGAAGTAATAGTATAGTTCGGCTTCATGCAGACAGACAGGTACCAAATCTCCATTAGTAATTGAAGTAATAGTATAGTTTTGGCTTCATGCAGACAGACAGGTACCAAATCTCCATTAGTAATAGAAGTAATAGTATAGTGTCGGCTTCAGACAGACAGGTACCAAATCTCCATTAGTAATAGAAGTAATAGTATAGTTTCGGCTTCATGCAGACAGACAGGTACAAATCTCCATTAGTCATAGAATTAATAGTATAGTTCGGCTTCAGACAAATACCAAGTCTCCATTATTAATAAATGTGTTGAGAATGTTAATAAGTGTGTCTGTATGCTGTATAATTGTTCAATGGAAATTTATTTGTTTCTGGATATTTTATTAACCTATGTATCACCCGGGCGAAGCCAAGTATGTCCACTAGTATATTCATATTGCAAAAATGGACAATTACTGATATAGTTGATTGGTAATCATTGCTATTAGCGACATAAATTATTTTAAAGGGAAGTTAGAAATTAGTTTGGGAATTAGTCAAAAACAATTTATTTTGCTTTGTCCGATCTGCGTCAGGTGTTAATTTCGATGAACGTGTTATAATGCATTGACAGCTCCATAAAGATGAATAATTTTATTCAGAAAGATGCATTTATTGCCCGTCATTCGTGAGGGAGTGCCGAGGTACAGGCATTTATGCTTCCATTCAGAGTGCTTTCTTTTGAGGAGTTGGATTTCCTCACATCATGAACCGATTTTGACTCCTTGCTAAACGCTCAAAATTATGAGGTGAGGATCAAGTGTAAGTTGAGTAATCCTGGGAAAGGAGTGGCGCCCTCCTCTACACTTCGGGGCAGTAGCTAATGAAAAGGGAGCCTTTGAGTCGCCCTCGACTATGGTCGACCATTTTACTTTCTACTGACAGTTATTCACAGGCAGAAACGTAACTTTGCCCTCACGGAGAGGCAAGTTAATAGTGACAATGTACGAAATTACCTCCTCTTTCCTTAGGGGGGGGGAATGCATTTATGGCATGTCACCTAACTGAGGACAGAACAGATACTACACGTTAATCTTATCACGAATGCTATAATTTTTGATCATGACAGAATTATATTTATGACGTTTTATTCAATTTTGAAACAGTGAATTTTAAAATTAAAACAGAAATGTCTTTTGTGACACAATTAAATGTCAACGACGGTCTAAAACCGGGGGAGGGGGAAGGGGGGCACTTTGTTTAAAAAAAACAAAAAAAAAAAAAACAACGTCACAAAAATGGGTAAAGTCTAAATTTTTTACACTTAAAAAACACCAGATATTTCTCAATTACATTTTGCACATTTCAGCTTTCGCGATTGGGTGATCTTATTTTTAAATAGGTGTGGAAGGTGATAACGTTCGTACGAATGAAGATAATATAAGCATTTTCCAATGATAATAACCACCATTTGTTCAAACTAGCAGCTCTAGTGAATGTTGTTTTGCGAATAGATTCTCGATTGGACAAAATCTCCAATAAGCAGGGTTTTTTTTTTCAGCCAACCAGAAGCAAGAATATTCACTCTGAATGGCAGCATGTAACATAAAAATCCAAACACAGAGTTTTTCTTTAAGACAATACATGTGTGTATGTTACAATCGGAGTTCGTTAGGGTAGAGATGCTCTCACTAATAGCACACACATGATGAGAGACCCACACGATCTCTTGTATGCCTAGCAAAGCACACAGACGCCGCTCACCGAATGTACCTACACACAAATTTATACATCCTCTCACTGGCAAAACAGGTACGCTAATATACGCACACATCTTCATACATATCCCATTTACAAACGCGTAAACGCACGCGGCGCCATCCGAAATAAACATGTGTACTCAATTTCTCCTTACAGATTAAACAAATCTTGTATTGTTCAGATTATTCGGATTACTGTTCTCAGCTGGGATATTATTCTGACAACTTTTCAGTCGATGTAACCTCTGACCTTCAAGTGTATCTTGTCGAACATATGAATCTTTCTGTCGAACTCGGTATCTGTACGGAATTTCGAACAGAACCCTTTATTTAATCCACGGGGGTAGATTGCTCTCGTTCCGTCAGCCATAAATAATTTGTAATTGTATTCTTAGTATTGCATATACTGAGGATTGAATCTTCAACCTCTAGAAGACTGTCACTTAGAACTGATGATAACTAAGTACATTTATCCGTTGCGCTATAGGTCGTTGTGGATACAGGCGATACTAAGAATACAATTACGAATTACTTAAGACTTCTATCCAATCATGGTTGACGAAACAATATCAAGTTACCCGAGTGGATTAAAGAAAGGGTTCTGTTCAAAATTCCGTACAAATTCCCGAGTTTGACCGAAAGATTCCGGAGTTCGACGAGATGTACTTGAAGAAGATCGAAAAGTAACATTGACCGAAACGTTGTGAGAATAACTTCAGTAGTCCAAATAATACAAATTATCAATCCTCATCAAAAAAAAATCCGAAACACAAAACAACTCTTCTTTCACTAGAATGTTCTTGGATTCTCTGAATCTTCGTCTTCTACGAACTCTGTATCTTTAGTTGTCTTGAGTTCTCAATAAAAATTAATTATTTTTACGTGTAAACTATATTTATCATTATTTCATTTTATATTGTTCTCTTCCTCTCTACAAAAATTGGTGACCCCGAGTGTGCGCTCTTCAACATATTCATTGTGATATTCTCGTTTAACAATGCCATGTTGTAAGTTGCAACAGGAAATGGTTCTCTTCATTGGAAGAGAAAGAGAAACGAAAATTTGTCTTAATCAAAACCACTTAAATCTCCAAATCCAATCCTGTTCATTTAAGAAAAGAAAAAAAAGAAAAAGGAAAAGAAAAAAAATGAAAAAAAAAATGAAAAAAAAAAAGAAAAAAAAATGAAAACAAAGAAATCAATATTGACTTGTGTATCAAATCATAGCAAACAATATCGATTTTATCAAAAAGAAAAGAACATGTAGACTCAATTACTTTCGGTGTTTGAAGAGCCAATGCCTTGAGCGGCATTATTATCACGCTGTTTGTTTAAAATGACCGACGTGACATTAGTTATAACCTTTGACAAATATGTCGCATACAAGTGCCTCCTTTAAAATAAGATGTACAAAATCAACCTCATAAAATATGATTTCTTTTTAATTATGTAGCGGAAATTTACTTTCAAATTTAAACTAGAAAAACTGACCCGTTGGGGCACCCATTGAGCTCGGGTTAAATTGTTTGAATCAGGAAAAAGTGAGTTAGTATTTACCTTCCTTCCAACAAAAAAATCAAGGTACATGACTTGGATTATTCGGACTACTGTTCTCGTCTTGGATGTTATTCTTACAACGTTTCAGTTAATGTGACATCCGACCTCCTGCAGTTATGACTGGTTAAACGTCTTCTGCACTATCATGGCTGATGGAACGAGAACAAACTACCCCCATGGATTAAATAGAGTGTTCCGTTCAAAATTCCCTCCAGATTCCAGAGTTCGGCATAAAGATTGGTGAGTTCGACAAGATACATCTGGGGAAGGTCGGAGATTACATCCACCGAAACGTTGTGAGAAAAACATCCAAGATGAGAACAGTAGTATAAATAATCCAAATTATCAATTCTCATCTAAAAAAAACTTCTGAAACATAAAAAATCAAGGTTTACAGAATTTTACCATTCTCAAAGTGCTTCCCTTTGACACCCAGCATCAAATCAAAACGAAGTAACAGGGCTCTTCAGTTCCCCAGGTAGGAAACTTGTGCATTCTTCTTCTAATGCGACTTTGAAGTTCTTCCAGTCTTCTTGGTTGTTGGTACTGAAAAACGTTGGATCCACACCTTCGCTTAAAACTAGAAATTCACCGGCGTGAAGTCGGTCGGTGAGAGGGGGGGGGGAGACCAACTTCTCTTGCATCCTTGCACAATGATAAAATCGAATAAATCGATTAAACCAAATTTTGAATAAAACTACTTGATTTGAACTTTCTATACTTGAACTGTCTGCCATAAAAAAGTCAATTTATCATGTTTTACTGATTAACAGACATGTTTCCTTCGTTTTGGGACATATTCTATAATTCTAGAGATGAGGGAGTAAATGTGAAATAAAAATTTCAGACAAAATGGAAAATTAATTCATGAAATAGTGGATAAGAAAGTCAACATACTAGTAGAAATAAGGACACAAACACATCGTAAAAGCTGGAATAATAATATTTCGGTCGATTCGTTTGTGATGTGTTTGTGCCCCTTTTTTTACTAGCATGTTGCTTTGCTTATCCATAATGCCATAAACTAATTTTCCATTTCTAGATATATAAGGTAAGGTAAGATATTGCTTAATGGCACATCAACCCTAAGGGTCATTTCATGTCATGAATGTAGAAGGAAATATCCTTCATTTGAGTCTTGAGTCTGGGTCATTTATAGTCATTAATTAAGAGCTTTGGTATTTTGAATTGTTGTCATTTTGGTGAAAGTTTTTATGCTTCAAGTTTTTTATATTTTCAAATGTTCAATCATGGTTTTTGGTTTGGTTTGGTAGTTTTGTTTTACGGCATATCAACCCTTTTTGGGTTATTTAATGCCGAATCTGGTCATTATAGTGAAAGTTTTTATGCTTCAAGTTCTTTATATCTTCAAATGTTTAATCATGGTTTTTGATTTGGTTGTTTTGTTTTACGACATATCGACCCTTTTCAGGTCATTTAATGCTGAATCCGGTCATTTTGGTGAAGGTGTTTATGCTTGAACTTCTTTATATGTTTAAGTATTTATTCATGGTGTTTGGTTGACTGAAAGAGGTTTGGTAGTTTTGTTTTACGGCATATCAACCCTTTTTGGGTTATTTAATGCCGAATCTGGTCATTATAGTAAAAGATTTATGCTTCAAGTTCTAAAAATAAAATAAAAAAGGGGAGGGAGAAAGGGAGAGGGGCTGTTGTTTTTGTTTTTGGTTTTGTAGAACATAATTAAGTTTTACAAAAAAAAAAAAAAAAAAAAAAAAAAAAACGTCAATGTAGGTGAATTTCGTCTCAGGGAGCCACAGGGCAGCCTGATCTGGTATCACCAGTTGACTGAAAGAGAGGGAGGGGAGAGGGGAGAGGGAAGAAGAGGGGAGGGAGGGAAATATTTGTTTTTTGTTTTGGATTTTGCAGTACATGATTAAGTTTTGCAAAGAAAAAAAACAATAAAACATCAAGGATTGGTGTATTTTGAGTCAGAAACTCAATAACTTCAGACAGCCTGATTTGGTAGCGCCAGTAGGTTTTATTTGACCCATACAGGTACTACCACTTCGGGCCAGAGTGGACCTGGAAGCAATCGCAACTAAGAGGCAACTCCACATTCAACAGAGCTCCCAGATGGAGGCCTCACCACTGGATGTCTTTTAAGGTCATACCCAGGACCAGATATATAAGAGACAAAAGATTTTGTGTGTTTATTTGCTTTTCTCCCATGGGGATCTGACACCCATACAAATTATAAATCACCGTACCATGAGGATTATTCATAGCAAAAAACAAAAACAAAAACAGAAAAACACAGCATTAGGACTAACATGGTCGTAGCATGGATTGATTTTTAATCAAAACACTGGACCGTAATAATTCTCCTCAAAACTCTACATAAGAAATAATGTTACTTTTCTGTCTTTGGAAAATACTTCATATTAAAATTTGTAAATTCATTTTATTCTTCATTTTGATAGTGAAAATGTTCCGATAAAAAAATACTAAACTTAACTAAATACACATTCAGCACACCAGTTGCCAATGAACGCCAGGCAGTCTGTAGCAATGTAATTTAAATAAAATCTGTTTTGGAATTTTTGAGATGAGGGTTGATAATTTGTAGAATTTGGTATATCTGGACTACTGTTCTCATATTGGGTGTTTTTATCACAACGTTTCGGCCGATGTAACCTCCGAACTTCTTCAGGTGTACTCGGGAATCTTTCTGTCGAACTCAGGAATTTCGTCCAGATTCCCAGGTTCGACTGAAAGATTCCCGAATTAGACAAGGTACACCTGAAGAAGGTCGGAGGTTACATCGGCCGACACGTTGTGATAAAAACATCCAAGATGAGAATAGTAGTCCGAATATACCAAATTCTACATAAAATAAAATCTGTTTGATAATATGAGAAATTGATCACAATGCAACAACTGTCGAAAGGATATCCAGGTGTGATCTTATATGACCGATATTGAAACCCTTAAAATCATAAATCTGTTAAATGATAAAGTAATTAAAAAAAAAAACATGTTTCGGAATTTTTGAGATGAGGATTGATAATTTGTATCATTTGGATTATTCGAACTACTGTTCTAATCTTGGATATTATTTTCACAACGTTTCAGCCGATGAAAACACTTTCAAAGATATTTAACAATTTTAGTCAGTGAAGAGATTGGGAGATTCAAATACACTTATTTCTTTAGCAGAATCGCTTGTTGAGAGATAGGTTATGTTTAGAAGTGTTGTTTTTTTTTACTGAATGTTATTCTTACAACGTTTCAGCCGATGTAACCTCTGACCTTCTTCAGGTGTATCTTGTTGAACTTGGGAATCTTGCTCTTGAACCCGAGAATCTGTATGGAATTTCAGAACGGAACCCTTTATTACAAGCAGCAAAATCCCACCCCTTTACTGTGAAGGTCCCCAGATGCTAGAAAGCTTTCTACTCTAATAGTTTCTTCACTCGAACTGCTAGACTTTGGAATTCCCTCCCTGTTCCCCTGACTGTACTAACATGTAGGAATTTAAATATAATGCGAACAGACATCTCACTGCTAAACTCTCTACATAGAGTGTCCCTGTAGGCATGGCCCCTTTACGTCCCAATGGCATTGTTCTTTGTTTGAAGTTTATTTACTCCTCGCGGAGTTAGGCACAAGGCCAGTTTTATCTTACTCCCACAAGTAAGATGTGACCCAAGATCGGGTCGAGCAAGTGGGGTTAAAAGCCAGCGCTCGAGAGGTGAGCACTCTCTCTGGCCATTTAAAAATTGCCTGGGCAGCCCCGTCGGCATTCCCCGGTAGGGGCGCCTCAGACAGTAAGCAATAAACTTACTCCTCCCCAAAGAGGGGAGGCGAAGCCTGGGAGGGTGGACCTCCTAGAACTGCACAGGACAGGCGTGCAGTATCCATCGGAACAGATACTACACTTTGATCTTAGCCAAAAGGCCGAGAAAAAAAAAAAAAAATAAACCCCTACAGAGACAAGTACTTCAGCTAGTAGTTATATAACTAAAACGAAAGTACTGGTGAAAGTTTACCGTAAACACTGTTTATGGACGGAAGAAAGTGTGATTAACTGTTTTAGAATCACAAGAAACCCCCAGAGAAGGCCAAAAGTTCTTGAAGCACAAAGTAATTGCGACATCTGTAAGTGAAATAGACACGCGACTGCTAAACTTTTCTCTGGTGTAGCTGTTAAAGAATTTATTGCATAGATTGCATTTTGGTGTGCCCGTTTTATGGCATATCAACCCTTTGGGGGGTTATTTGGCACCAGACGATTTTTATTTACAGCATTGATCAGGTGGTCACATCTTTTTAAGATGCATCTTGCTGCACAACTCCCCACTTAGGATGTCCCCTGTAAATCTGACCCCTTATCACAGTAGGTATTTATCTACTCCCCACAGAGTAAAATGTGACACAAGGTCGGAAAGTGGGGCTTTGATAAGTCAGCACTCTAGAGGAAGAGCACCTATTACCTTTAAAAATTGCCTGGGCAGCCCCGTCGGCATTCCCCGGTAGGGGTGCCTCAGGCAGTAAGCAATAAACTTACTCCTCCCCAAAGAGGGGAGGCAAAGCCTGGGAGGGTGGACTTCCTAGAACTGAACAGGACAGACCCATAGACCGGCGTAAATCAAGCCCGAAGGCCAAGACAATACCTGTCTATGGGGTGCAGTATCCATCGGAACAGATACTACACTTTGATCCCGACCAAAAGGCCGAGCCCCTTATCACAGTAACCTCTTACGTTTCAGTCGCACTATGCCTTGTTTGAAGTGAATAAAAGTAAAAACCACGAGAAAAGCGAATACAGAAAAAATACATAATACTAGAACAACACCCGTCCCAGGATGGATAAAATTAATTTCTTGAACAAACCAGTTTTGCACCACTTTTATGTTTTGATATTTCAAGAAAACACCTTTAATAGTAAATATTTATTTATATGCTTACATTTGGCTATAAACCGTTTTTACTAGAAGAATAACTTTTCCAGGATGTGTAAAATGAATTATCTGAGCAAAGCAGTTTTTTCACCACTTTTATGTCCCTTTACGAAGATTAAAATCAAGATATAATAATACTAATCTTTAGGTCTAAAATATTCATTCCAATTTTGATAAAAATAAATTACATGACTTCGATTCTAGAAAATGTCTAAAATTCAAGGCTTACATTTAAGGGGTCTTTAAGAAGAAATTGAAATTCAAGAAATGTTGCTTCATTGTGTCTACCGACTTTGGATCCAATTCAATGCAAATCTAAAATATCTTAATTTTCAAATAGAAAATTGTGATCATATCATGCCCACTAAAATCTTAATATACTCCAAATAAACTGAAATTTGGGAAATATTTATTAATTGATTTCTAATACCTATTGTTAAAATTTCACAAAAGTCAGAAGAATCTAAATTATCACAAAGGGCTTCCACCCTCTCTTTGCCCCCTTTGTATAAAATTGAAACTAAATATAGCCCACATTACCTACAGCTGTGTTCTAAAATTCATAATGATCGCTTAATTAGTTTATGAATGAATCCTATACATACATATATATATATATATATATATACATACATATATATATAAACATATACACATACCTAACTTTAAATAAACAGAGATTACCACAAATAGCTTAAAAATCAAAAAAGAAGCAAAATAAATAAAAACTAAAATTAAAAACAAAACAAATAACATTTATAAATAAATACTTCCGGTTTTATCTCCGAGGTTATAAATTTATCACTGCAGCAACATATTACCTGCATCTAACCAACACATTATTTAGAAAAGGAGGTATTAATCTCGAAATATTAAAAAAAAAAAAACTTGGACACCGTAGAGCACATGATTGACGGAAGATAAAAAACAGTAAGTCGAAAATATCATAAAATTACATATTGTCTCTTTATTTCTATCATCTTATTTCTCACCCAGATATTCTTTTAATTCATCTGGTGGCCAAAAACTTAGTCTTTTAAACCTCAAACCGAACCCATTCTTGACTTCTTAAACTTTAAGTTTTAATCCACTCAAATGATTTGCCCACCAAGTTTCAGTCATGAATGTCCAACAGTCTTTGTTTTATTGCCGTTCGATAAGATGCTCCAAATGTGCAGCTCTGCAGTAATTAATACTGAGCACTACTTAGTGGTCGTTAAGAAGTTTTGGGCAGCCTTGGACAGATGAAGAGATGACGTTGTGAGGGATGAACAATGGTTTCAACAGGATGGGCCAACTGCATACACTTCAAATTACTCGTTGGAATGACTGTGGGGACACTTTTGTGATCGTCTAATCAGTAGGAGGTGTGATCCTAAATGGGCTTCATACTCCCAAGATCCTAACCCTACGTTGCAAACACATCTGGATATGACTGATTTGGGCTGTGATGACCCTTTTCAGTTCAGGAATAGTCTGGGGATTGTTTTGATAAACATTATTTTTGATATAACCCCACAGATAAAATTCACAGATAAAGATTCACTGAGTGTGAATCCCATTCAGGATCTACTGAGTGCCCTCTAATATTATTGAACGCCGACAAAAAAGACTGTTGGAGATTCATGACTAAAACTTGGTGAACAAGTCAGACATAGACTGAAGTTTACTTGTCTTAAACATGGTTGGGTCGCAGAAAGAATTGTGAATTTTATTAACGATTCCATGAGTGGCATTTTTCAAGTGGGTCATCTTATAAATGTCTGATGATTTTATTTTTTTACTGGCATATCAGCCCATTTAGAGTTATTTAATGTCGAATCCAGTCATTTTAATAAATTAATAAAAAATGATTGTAAATTAAATGTATTTTTTTACACGCTTAATATCTTCAAGTATTTATTCGTGGGGTTTGCTTTTATTAGTTATTCAAGATGAAAGTTAAATCTAAACCAACGGATGCAGTTTCATGTTATTCTCAAAACAGATTCTCTTCAATTCATAGATGGAACCTTGACAGGTGCTACCACTCTGGGCTAGGGTATAACTGGATGGAGAGTCTGATGGAAATATGGTTCGAATATCTTAAACTTAATAAGTCCCATTATTTTCTAAGCAGATCTTGTACACATAGAATGTGTTTGGTAAGCGAGAACAGTTTGGACTCTTAAATAAAATATATGCTAATTTAATATTGAGAACACATGAGAAGAGAGAGAGAGGCACACAGAGAGAATGAGCACATACCTCCCCACCATCCAAAGGTGTCTAATGCAGTTTGGTGCTGTGTCCAGGATAATTTCTATTTAATATGAGCTAATTTAATATTGAGAACACATGAGAAGAGAGAGAGAGAGAGGCACACCCACAGAATGAGCACATACCTCCACACCATCCAAAGGCGTCTAAGGCAGTTTGGTGCTGTGTCCAGGATAATTTCTATTTAATATGAGCTAATTTAATATTGAAAACACATAAGAGAGAGAGAGAGAGAGAGAGAAAGAGAGGCACACACAGAGAATGAGCACATACCTCCACACCATCCAAAGGTGTCTAAGACAGTTTGGTGCTGTATCCAGGATAATTTCTATTTAATTCATAAATGGGACCCTGGCAAGTACTACCTCTCCAGGTCAGAGTGAACCTTAGAGCAATGGTAACGAAGGAGCGACTTCACACTCTCCCAAATTGGGGCCTCACCACCAGACGCAGAGTAGACATCTCGTAGCAATTCCATTAAAGCTCTCACATTCAATGCAACGTTGTACCGCACGGGATTATTACAATAACAGGTAACGCGAGAGTTTCGTAACTGGAGAGTTTTCCTGAATTATTTTCGTGACATAATCTCGGCTTTTGCGCTCGACTGTAAAATACTTAGAGATGCAGAAAAGCTTAATACTAAATCCAACACCGGTTTCCATTAACATTTCTATTTAAAATTCTATCTTTTTTTTTTTAAATTAAAAAACTCGCATTTTAACATCGAATGGTTTTAAAAAATCGATTCATCAATACATCTGTGTACATTGGTTCATTCACACATCACGTTTAGTTAGTTTCAACAGAGTTCGGTAGCAGCTAACATTAGACAGACTCAGGAATGAAACTCCAAAATGGAGCACTCTCTAATAGTTGTCAATGCTTATATACATCATTGAGATGCCACTCACTTACAGCGCCCACCCCGTAGCTGTGTGGTTAGAATCGCCGACTATCAACTAGATGGTTGTAGGTTTGATCTCCGCTTGCGGTGGGTGCTAGTCTAGCCGCACTGAAGATCTACGATACAGCAAAACAGTCTGTCTGTGGATTACTACATAAGCCCCGACTCTTTATTCGGGTTGAGAACTGTGGTACGTGATATCACAATGAAAACCTCTTTGTAAAATAAATGGAGCACTTTCTAGTTGTGTGTATATAGAGCATTGAGATGACACTTGCTAACAGCGCCCGCCCTGTAGCCAAGTGGTTAGTCACCGACTATCAACTAGATGGTCATGGTTCAAGGCCTGCTTGGGGCGAGTGCTCGTCTGAAGAGCTGGGATCCAGCAAAACAGTCTGCTTGTTGATATATATATATATATATATATATATATATATATATATATACACACACACACGCACACACACATATATAATGTTTTTATCTGATTTTCTGACTCTTAACTACATAAAGTCTCTTGGATTTATAGCTTAAACTTTTTACATTTAAATTGGGTTTGTCTTGTTTTGTTTTATTTGCTGGACATTTTCTCTGTGTTTGACTTTTTCTATCTAACGATTTGATATCTCTAATCGTCCATGTGACATTTTTTGTGATCCTCTCCAGATAGTATATGCTTTTTCTTTCGATTTTTTTATGAAAAGGGTCTTGGACTGCGCAATCTGGATTACCTGTGTTTATTTTTGACTCCTGAATAAGCTTCAAATAAACTAAGAGACGAAATATCGATTTCTTTCCACGTTTTTTTTACTAATGAGTCCCCACTTATCAAGGCCAAAAGCAAATCGAAGATAAGCGTTAATGAGATGAAGGATTGTTGGTTCAATAATGAAGAAGAATATGAAAGGATTGACCACTGGAATGAATTAAGTTTGATTACTTATGAGAACGGTTTATGACAAGCATTTGTTGACATTGAATTTGAAGACAACCATGATGTCGTATGCAGGGATGCAGTTCCATGGTAACGTATTCTTCAGGTGTTTAAAAATAATCCATAATATATGTTGTACATTGCTGCTGAATGACGAACAACACTTAGTGTATGCATAAAAATATAATGGTTTATTTTCATTGCTCGGTTGCGGCAAACAATATATAGAGCCAGAGAGAATGGCAAGTGTACAAAGTTAACGGAAATTGATCTCTCGAATTGCTAGCCATACGTTTTTCTCCCAAAGTAAATCTGGACTAGTTAAAATAACATTTTTGGACACCCACGTATCCACAACTGCAACACCCATTCAGGGATTTCGCCTACGCACTCAGTATAGCCATGCATGCTCCTTGCAGGATGTGAATTCCAGCCGTTTTATTGTTTATTTAGCGACTGATGTGTCTGCAGGTGACCTTTTCAGATGCCTCTGTATCAAATCATTAACTGTTTATTCTTCCGACCAGGTAGGTGTCTGTGTAAATAAGCCAGGTTTTATTTCTCCCGGCTAGCTGTTATGTCCACTACTCAAGACCCGATGATGAGTCGCAGTAATGGCGAAACACGTGTCTATAGATAACTATTATATATATATATTTTAATATTATAAAAACCGCATTAAATGTATGGAACACATTCTCACAAATTCATCAAATAATTTAGTTTTTATTAACACATACAATTGTTTCGGCCTTCCACCGAGATATATATAAAGTTCGAAATGGCATTTATTTTATCTTGGAGAGGCTATCATCAGTGCTTGTAAAAAAGAAGGTAACCCTCCAGACAGGAAAAAATTGTATTGCATTTTGCATTCATTTATTTTTTAGTATTTCGTTTCACCATGAAATATTTTATTTTTCATTTATTCTTTAGATCATATTGTTTAATGGTGGTAGTTTACACCCGTACATACGAATCGTGGTATCTTCGTACCATGTGCGTTACCCTTCAATTGTTTGGCATCGATATAGATTTTCGCTTAAACTACAATCAAATATGAGATAAATCTGTTGACTAACCGTTATTTTGTTGGTTTTCATCATATTTTATTTCTTCATGGCCGTGATCTGTAATTTAATGCGGGTTTTTTATCATATTAAAAAATATATTTATATTATAGCTCCAGTCTAACACTATCGAGCTATTATGAAACTTTTTTTTATAAAAATGTATATTCAAAATTAAAAAATTTAAATATATATACATATATATATATATATATATATATATATAAGGCCCCCTTTACTAAGGCTGGGAACTCTGAGTGAGTTTAATAACAAGCAGTACTACCAGCTTCATTGCGAGTTCCAATACAGTTTGTTGTTGTAGATAACTATTCGCTGCTCGTTGTAAAATACCCTCTGACTTGGTATTTACAAAGTTAAATTCCTCCTTAATTCTAAGCTAATTTGTGGTGGCCAACGGGAAAACGCTCTTGACTGCGAATCAGTGGCGATTTGTGATCGGAGTTCGCACACGCCGACCGTCGGAAATTAACTTCCTGCACCGAAGATTGCGTAAGCATGAAACATCGATGTTTGTAGGTAATAAATAATTAATATTTATTTATAAATATTATTATAAATTATATATATATGAGAGAGAGAAATAAACTATGATATTACATAATCTTTGTGCGTATCTAATCTATGTTACATAACTTTTGTATATGTAAATACATGTAAAATATTATGTGATATAACTTGTGTATAGAAAAAGTATGTTATACAACATGTGCATATAAGAAATTATGTGGCCTAACCTGTGTATAGAAATAATCACATGAAATATTCAGTGTAAAGTAAACATTATACGTACATATTGTAAATAATAATGTTGCCGTTGATTATCTTGACTAAAACCAAGTATTTCCATTTTTTGGTTGACACATTAAAAAGAAAGAAAGTGTTGTTTATGACATCTTAAAAATGTAGAGGAGGTAACTCTTAATTATTTAAAAGAATATTTATCTAACTCGACTTCCGAAAATGGCAGTGTTTATCTGGAAGTTTCTCTTAACGAAGTATATATGTGACCGGATATAGTAAGTAACCAATGAAATTGATTAATTCATTCTGCGAATATCACGGATAGAAAAATTCTGTATTTCACTCGCCAACCAGAATCAAACATCGATTTCACAGATTCGATTTAGATATGTTGGCACAAAATTTACAAGATAACTTTATATAGTAGATGAGACGAACCAACATTAGTATATAAATGATTATGTGACGTAACATTGCTTTATAAAGTACGATATGATAAAACCTTAGCATATAACATTATGTAACAACATTTTATATAACATTATGTAACAAAACTATTTCATAGAACATTATGTAACAAAACTATTTCATAGAACATTATATAACAAAACTATTTCATAGAACATTATATAACAAAACTATTTCATAGAACATTATGTTGCATGAGCATTTTTAATAACATTATGTAACACAAACGGTTTATATAACAGTATGTAATATATTTTGTAACGCACCCCTTTATATATTATTATGTAACAACCTTTATACATCACATATCATGTAACACAACCTTTTTATATAACATATCATGTAACACAACCTTTTTATATAACAGCATATAACACGAACATTTATATGAAATATCTCACACGACTTTTATATATATGTAACGCAACCTTTATATATAACATCATGTTACACAACATTTGTATAGAAAATATCATGTCACAACCTTTCTATAGTAAGTATCATGTCACAAACGTCTGTATATAAAATATCATGTTACATAACCTTTGTATGTAAAATATTATGTTACCTAACATTTGTATGTAAAATATTATGTTACATAACCTTTGTATGTAAAATATTATGTTACATAACCTTTGTATGTAAAATATTATCTTACATAACATTTGTATGCAAAATATTATGTTACATAACATTTGTATGCAACATATTATGTTACATAACCTTTGTATTTAAACTACTATGTTACATAACATTTGTATGTAAAATATTATGTTACATAACATTTGTATGTAAATATTATGTTACATAACATGTGTATGTAAATATTATGTTACATAACATTTGTATGTAAATATTATGTTACATAACATTTGTATGTAAAATACTATGTTACATAACATTTGTATGTAAAATACTATGTTACATAACATTTGTATGTAAAATATTGTCACACAACTTTTGCATATAAAACCCGAGAAGAATACCGACCCCACGAGAGGTAATATGAATTCTGCGAACGGAAGTTTGCACCACTTTTATGCTAATTAAACTGATACTAAACCTTATGTTTACATGATTTTGATTCTAGAAAATGTCTAAAATTTAAGATTTAAACTTAAAGGTATCACAGTATATAAAATACAATGTGATACCGTCACAATTTATAAAATACAACGTGATACCGTCACAATTTATAAAATACAACGTGATACCGTCACAGTATACAAAATACAATGTGATACCGTCACAGTATACAAAATACAATGTGATACCGTCACAGTATATGAAATACAATGTGATACCGTCACAGTATATAAAATACAATGTGATACCGTCACAGTATATGAAATACAATGTGATACCGTCACAGTATATAAAATACAATGTGATACCGTCACAGTATATAAAATACAATGTGATACCGTCACAGTATATAAAATACAATGTGATACCGTCACAGTATATAAAATACAATGTGATACCGTCACAGTATATAAAATACAATGTGATACCGTCACAGTATATAAAATACACTGTGACGCAACATTCATACATAAAATTATATTGCTTGTAACCTGATATTAATCCAACAACAGATCAAGTACGTGTTAAGGAACCGTAAAATCATGTGATCAAGACAACCCAATATGTTATTAATCTCACTCATTTTTTTACTACTCAATTTTAGTTCCTAACTTTTGTAAAACTTGAGTAATGAGCATAGAGAGAGAATCCTTAAGGAATATTCGCGATGGTCGCGCCAGGAAGGGCGGGAGCAGCTTTGAAGATTTATGGCAGCCATTAACGTCGTTTTCTCACGTGCGATGAAATGAACAAAACTACTTCAAAATGCAAGAGGGTCTATAAATAACATTTAAGGAAATTGAAGAAAACGACCTGGAACTCCCGACGCCGATCTGAGCTGAAAGGAATCAAGTTAGTTACGATCTTCCTTTACTCGGCGCCGAAAAGGACGAGGGTTTTCTGAGAAGAATACCTCATATTAAGTGTTTGCAGCTCAAATTCCACCTGTTGCTCGGAGGAATACAGTAAAAGGTCTCCAAGAGAAATTCCTAAGCTCCACTTGCCAATTATTGATTTTTTTTTCTCCAGCATTCTAGCACGGGAAAGGAAAGGAAATTTGGAAAGTCTATGGATATGCCTCTGAAAGAAGGTAGGCTAGAAAATAATAGCTACGACAGAGATCCGTGGAATAAAACAAATTTACACAATCTGAGATATAAAATATATCAGCTGCAGAGTGTGAGGCTGGAGATTTTATATTTTATGGTAGGAATTATTGAGTTGAACAAAAATAATTTTGCCCTAGTTTAATTTTAGAATGTTGTCCATGTAGCATCCCCTCTTCTCCACGTCGCTGATGGACCCAAAGGAAAAGAAAGGCTGTTACAGTTTGGCACTAACGCCGTCACAGTAGCTGATAGAACAGAATTGTAAGCAACACCGAACTACCTTAGAAGCTGCACTCCGGATTTTTTCGCAAGGTTTTCTCCTAAACCCTTTTCCCTATGTGTGGGTATTCCACAAGGCAGCAGAGGTTTGAAATCAGGGTTTTACCTTCTCCTAGATGGATTGCCTTCCAAGGCTGACGAGCTCCACCTACCCCTGAAAACGATGAAAATGCTACATATATTTATATATAGTCTGATTATTTCCCAAGTTCGAAAAGATGCACCTGAAAAAGATCGGAGGTACATCGGGCGAAACGTTGTTATTATAACATACAAGATGTGAATAGTAGTCCATATTATCTACAGAATACACTTTTTTTTACTGATGGATCGCCGCTTATCTAGGCCCGGGGTCCACTCGAGGATAAGAGTTAGAAGGATTGCTGGTTTGACGTTGGTCGACGTCACGAGAAGGTTAGAAACAGTGGGTGGAATGGGCAGAGGATTTCTTAAGAGGACTTGATTTTTCAAGAGGAATAAATACAACTTCTAAATCCTCAATTTTGAAACATAAAAGAAAGTTTGTTGAAAAGATGAAGAAAAGGTCTTTGTGCGTTGTGGGGTGGATGAAGGGAGGGGGGGGTAAATGCGGACAGAACAGCCTGTGCAATTGATAGAAGAGAGAGACATGAGGAGACGGTATGAAAAGAGAGAGAGAGAGAGACGGATTGAGAAGAACAACACACTCAGATATTGTTACGACGCGTCCAGTTTTTACGATGAAAATGCTACGAAATTAAAATATTTGATATTTCAGTTTTAACGTTTTTATAGTGACACACGTGCTGGAGGCTCTTCTCCAACACGCGGCCACCATATTGAATATGTTGTGCTATTGCGGATAACACGAAGTCCGAATATGAAGAGAAAAAAAAGATAATGATGAAGAAACGGTAATAAAATAGGGACCATTGATGTTACATATTGTAATAAATGTAATGATACGATGGATGTGTAATGTGAGTTTTAAAGACCTCAGAGGAAGATTAAATTTTGACAGTATAAGGAAATGTGAGCAGCACAGAAGACTTTGTTGGTTTGGTCACATTGAACAAATTGATGAGAGTTCTTGGCTTACTAGGTGTAGTACAGTTGACTTAAAAGGGTCAGTTAGCAGGAAATGGCAAAAGAAAACATTGGAGAAAGTGATAAGGATAGAGTTAAAGAAAAAGGGATAAATAAAGACCTGGTCAGAGATAGGTTGGTTTAGAAGATAGGTTACACTTATTTCTAACAAAGAAGAAGTTGAAAATGGAAAACTTAAGAGGCACATAATAAAACATTATGCATAAAAGGTGGGGTAAACAACAGACTAAAGGTAATTCTACATAAATATTCCGGACATAATCAAAATGCATGTATTGCCAGGGACAAACAAATTGTAGAGAATTATTGGCTATGTAAAGTAAATACAACTTACTTTGATGATGTCTGGGAACTATTCTGCAGAAGAATGCTATGACCAGTAGAAAAAATGCCATGCTGAAATGGTTAGCTGTCTGTAGTTTGGTTTGGTTTTGTTGTTTTGTTTTACGGCATACCAACCCTTTTCGGGTTATTTAATGTCGAATACGGTCATTTTAGTAAAAGTTTTTATGCTTCAAATTCTATATATCTTCAAATATTTATTCATGGTGTTTTCTTTGGGTGTTTTGTTTTACGGCATATCAATCATTTTCGTGTTATTTAATGTCGAATACGGTCATTTTGGTAAAAGTTTTTATGCTTCAAGATCTATATATTTTCAAATATTTATTCATGGTGTTTCGTTTGGTTGTTTTGTAGGAAAAAATTGTTGTTTTTGTTTTTGCTTTGCAGAATGATTGAGTTTTATCAAAGGGAAAGGAACAAAAACAATAACATCAATGTTTGGTGCATTTTGGGTCAGGAAGGCAATATTTTCAGACAGCCTGATCTGATAGCACCAGAGTTGTCTGTGGAGTCATGTGTAACTGCCACCAGAAGCCAGATCTAACGACCCAATGTCAGCAGTATAAAACAATGTTAAAACATTGAGTTAGCTCAGACATGGTTGGCTAGCTTCAAGCACAATGCCAGAAAGAACCAGCATATTCGGTTCTAAATTCGAATTTACTTATATTTTTAGGTTCATTAGAGTTCATTCTCTAATTGCACAATATAATTCTGGGGGGGGGGGATAACTCGAATATGGTTCAAAGAAAATAACTCTGAATATACTAAGCCGACACTAGTATCTGGTTTTAAATTCTCATTGGGTCGAATTTAGATATATTTTGGACTTCAGGCATTATAGAGTTCATTCTCTGGTTACACAGTATAATTCCGGGGAAATAACTCGAATAGAATTCAAGGAAAATAACTGAATATACTGAGCCGACAATAGACAGAATATCCGGTTCTAAATTCGCACATGGACGAAGTTAGATATATTTTTAACTTCAGGAATTAGATATCTCATTCTCTTGTTGCACATAATAATTTCGGGGAGATAACTCGAATATGGTTCATAGGGAAATAACTCTAAATGTACCGAGCCGACAATGTTATGTAAAATTTAAACATTTGGGACAGACGGACAGACGAAGCCTCTTATAGAGATGCGTAGACGCATTTACCCTCCTTCCTCCATTAAAAAAAATCGGAGAAAGAAAAAAAGAAAAAGAAAAACAGTGAAAGAATCGGGTAATAGAGGATCGCGAAGATGTTGATGGAGTCACAATTAGTTTCCTGTGTTATGATTTAATTCGTATAGAAATCTGAAGTTTCTTCATCTTGGAAGATTTTACCCTGCAGGCATCGCAGATGTTCACTTCTGTGTAGCCAATTACGAAATGACCCTAAACCCACGCATCCACCCACACATCGCCGTTTTACGCTGTTCTCATAGAAGGTTGCTTAAAGGAATGGTTGGCAGGGAACCAAACTTTAAGTGTGTTCCAAAACCGATTCCAATTACACTCGATGCACAGTCGTCTTTGTTCACTGAGAAATTATCTGATAAATAAAACTGGACCAGTTATAAACAACAGCCGTTAATATACTAAAACTAGAAGAACACCCGTCCCAGGACGGTTAAAAGTATTCCCCCCCCCCCGAACAGAACCGTTTATTTCCCCCCCTTTGTGAACATTAAAATCAAGATATAATGATACTAAACCTTATGTCTAGAATTCTTATTCCGATTTTGATCAAAATCGATTGCATGATTGTTTTTAGAAAATGCCTAACATTTAAGGCTTAAGCTTAAGGGATTGTAAGAAGAAAACGAAAGTCAGGGAATCTTGCTTTATTTGTGTCTAATGACTATCAATCAAATTTAATACAAATTTTAAATATTTGTGCCAATATTATGAACCCCTAAAAACCCTTTAAAATGCTCCACAGAAACTGAAGTTTGGAGAATATTTATTAATTGATGTCTAATACCAGTTCAGTTCACAAAAAAATCGGAAGGATTCGAAATTTCATGAAGGGCTTCTATTCCCTCTTTGCCCCTCTCCTACTGCATAACACTAAATGAAATTAAATATAGCCCACATTACCCACCCTTACGCCTAACAGCTGTGTTCCAAAATTTACAAAGACCGTTTAATTAGTTTAGGAGTGAATCCTATAAATACCAATATAAGCATATATGCATAAATATATATATATATATATATATATATATATATATATATATATATGTATGTGTGTGTGTGTGTGTGTGTGTGTGTGTTGGTAGATCTGAGTTGGATATTGGGCACTTTCAGGGTCACTCTGGTTAGAAAACTCAATGTAATTACAGAGCAATATTGGTCAAGTTATAAGGAAAAACTCACTGACCATTTGAATCCAGGTTTTGAAAACAATTTATTCCAGATCATGAGAGAGAAGGGTGGATATTTTTAATTTGTTATTTGAGCCATGATAAAATATAATTATATCAGATTAATATATATCCTTGTTTAGCGATAATGTTTGAGATCCTAGCATATAGACAGACTCTTTCAAATAATACTTCTTCATCCTAAAATTAAGATAAAAATAATTATTATACAAGGTGACCAAAAATATTACACTATTTGATAAAGTAAACTTTAGTTTATTTCTGATTTGTCCACCAAGTTTCAGTCATGAATATCCAACAGTCTTTGTCTTATCGCCATTTACTGATGGGAAGTACTTTATTGATCATTTTATCACTAGGAGATGTAATCCTGAATGTCTTTCGCACTCCCCAGAACTTAACCCCGTAGATTTTGATCTGTGGGGTTATCTCAAAGATAATATCTATCGAAACAATTCCCAGATTATTTTTAAACTGAAGAGGACCATCACAGCATGAATCAGGACAGTGTCAGGAGAAGAGTGTGTTATCATTGAATGCTGATCAAATGGAGACGATTGAATTGAAACTTAGTGGACACGTCAGGCATAGACTGAAGTTTATTTATGCCAACTATGGTTGAATTGCAGAAAGGATTGTAGATTTTATTAACGATTTGATAGGTGACACTTTTCGAGGTCACCTTGTATGTGAGCCGACTTGTCATGACTGATAATCGATATTATCCGTATAACCTTACTATTATTACCAAAGCTTGAGATTGTGATTAATCATCTTTATGTGCCATTTCCTTCAAGACTCTATTCTAGACAAAGTATTTTCTACCATTTGGCACGACTGCGAGACATGGGCCCTAAACACTTCCGATCTGCTTCAGCATAATGATCATACCATGGATCTGCGTCTGCAAAAAAAATTTTAATCTTTTTTTTTTTTTTTTTTACTTATATTCAAGTCAAACAACGCACACTGCCATTGAAACGTTAAGGGGCTACTGAGAATTAGGGGCCAGATTTATCGGGGCATCCGAGGTGGAGAGTTGTGCGGTGAGATGGTTGTTCACATTACAGTTAAATTTCTGCATGTTGGTACAGTCAGGGAAACAAGGAGCAGGGAGGGAATTCCAATTCCAAAGGCAAGCTGTTCGAAGAAAGAAGCTATTAGAGTAGAAAGCTTTCCGGCATCTGGAGATATTTACAGTGAAGGGGTGGGATTTTACTAATTGACGGGTTTTGTTCGAGGATATTTACTTTGAGGGGACCACAGACGCAGCAAGTTCGTTGGAGCACATTCCATTGAAGTACTGGTAAAATAAAAACAGGAATGCAACATTGCGGTGATGGGACAGAGGCTGGAGCTTGCTAGATAGTGTGGGACCTATTAGATTCGAGGCTCTTTTTTTGGACCCTGCCTAAGAGGGAGAGAATAGTGGTTGGAGCACTGAAAGAAAGAATCCCATCAATCGTGATTCATTGGAAACTTGGTATCTTGCGCGTTCAGTGCCTCAGGTGGTTCGGCCATGTAAATGTGCCACCTTGCATCAACTCCATAACGCGTCTGGATATTCCGGCCACTAGGGTGCGTGGTAGACTGAGAAGGACCTGGCTTGAGTGCATAAGAATCAATATGAATGATGTCAACTCTTTCAACTGGACTGCATAGAGAGCCGGCGTAAGATGTTGCGTGGCGTTACCCACCACAGAATCTGAGACACTTGCAGCAGCCTAAACGCCTGGTGCATCCCTTTTAAAGGGATACAATAGACAGTGTTTATTGAGTGGAAAGAACCACCAACACATTAGTACAGGGTGGCCAAGAAGTCACTGAGGGATCACTAGAAGGATTTTAAACTTGAATAGATTCTTTACTTTTGACTAGCAGGGCTACCTGGCGTTGCCCGGGGCAAAAGTATAACATATTTCTATTAAAACTTCTATTTCTCTCTTCCCCGGTTTCCCCCTCCCTCCCCCAACTCCTCTTTCTGCTCCACCCAGCCCATTCCTCTCTTTGGACATACACTTTTTATAAGTTACTCAAGTCAGCATAAGGGAGATAGCTCCTTAAAAAAAAATCAGAGTTACTTCCCTTTAGTTAGTACATGAAAATGACTGGAAAACAGACACCACTTTGACGAAATCAGCGGCAGTTTAGGGTCAAAGAATCGCTATTTTTTCTAAATCTTTAGAAATTATTCATTCCGGACAACGCTAATAAAGAAAATGTCAACTTTGATGATTTTAGGCTTGTATGTTTCAAGTTTTAACTGGACATACACACAGACAACTAGTCTTTATATACTAGAACATGATACCTTAATGGACTTCTAACATGATATGATGAAGACAATGGATATTTGTTTGCAAAAAAGAAAAAAAATGAAAAAGAATTCATTTATGAAAAATAACATCTTTCGTGCCCTTTAAAAAGCATTATCCATGACGGATTGCAGGATCACTCAATTACGATTTGATTCCCCGACTTCATTACTGATCCAGGTTTGTTGATATAAACTTTTTCTTTGAGATACTCTCACAAGAAAAAGTCAAGGCTAGAGGAACATTCACATTCCCAACTTTTACATTTTTATTAATTTTTGAAAACAGATTTTTGCAAACAGATTTTTATGCTAAAATTCCATTAAGGTAACATCAAAAATAGAGAATCTGTTCAAGTTAAAAAATCCCTCAGTAACTTCTTAGACACCCTGTATAAGCAAGAAAGAAAGATTTACTGCAACCAGAATAAAACAATCGAGAGACAGACATTAATAAAATATTAATGTCAGAAGCTAATCACTGTGTTCACTCTATATAAAACATCATCATATTTGGTTTAACGTCCGTTTTACACACTGGCATGTGTTGGACGGCTTTAATAAACTGACTTCCAAACTAACCTATTCTTGCCAGGTCTTTATTGATCCCTATTTCTCTGAAGTCCATTTTTATCACTTCCTATCATGTTTTCCTTGACTTCTCCTGTAAACTGAACCTGCTACCTCAACTGTTCTACATCTACTAACCCACAAACTCTTATCCATTCTTTCAACACAGCCATTTTCCTATACTCTCCAGATTTAATATTCTTATGAGGTGATCAGAACTAAGCCTGTTTTTAAGACTCACATTACACATTCATTGTATCATTCTCATATCATTTCTATCCATGCAACGCTTGTCCTCAACCCTTATTGGCCAGGTTTCGCTTCCTTACATCATGACACTGCATACCCATGCCTGATAGACTCTTCGCTTGGTCGACAGTGGTAATACTCTGCTGGTTAGTAATGACAGAAGTTCCCTGAACTTACTCTATCCACTCGCAATTTTTGCAATCACACTAGCACCTGCTTCATCATGTGCTCCAATGGTAACAAAACTTCGAGAACCTCAATAGCTTCGTCATCCAGATATACTTTCTCCATATTTTTTAACATGACCATATAATCGAAGCATCCTGTTCTAAATACATCTCCCTAGACTGTCCAGATTTAATCTTCCTCTGAGGTCATCAGAACTAAAGCTCACATTCCACACCCATCGTATGATTCTCATATCATTTCTCTCCATTAAACACGTCCTCAACTAGTAAGTCCATAAAGGTAAAGGGGGTGTAGTCTATTCCATTACAACAATACTAAAGCCAGAAGAAGACAAGCCGCGCGTGTGTGGTCCCCCTCTGTATGTGACTCGATGTGGCGAGTGTAAAATGCAATAAATTTGGGCAATTTGGAGAATTTTTGACCCTCCTTTGACCCCCTGGGGGCGCGAACCAGAATTTTTCTGAGGTCAAGGATGCTCATTTTATATCCGGAACAATTGCCTCTACATTTTGGCCAGGTTTCAGAAAAATTGAATGGATGGATCAAACGTTATGGGAGAAAAGGGTAATTTTTTGCCATTTCGGGGCCTTTTGACCCCCTGGGGGGCTAACCAGATTCTTTTTCAAAAATCGGAGAATGTCACTTTCTAACCTGACCAAAGTTACAACTTCATGCAAAATTTCAGAGAAATTCAATGGATGGTTACGGAGAAAAATCCGGACGGACGGACATGTCTCAAAACATAAGTCCCCCGATTTATAAAGAAGAAGAAATGCCAATAGAAAATAACCTCACGAAATGGGAGGTTCTGGCTTTTTGCAAATAGTAAACAACTGTCTATTAACACTTTAACTTACTAGACTTCGTTTTTTTTTATGTAAATAACAAGTGCAAAGTTTCCACAAGAAAAAAGTTTTTAAAATGTTTTTGTTCAGATGAAATTTTACAGACTGTGAAAAACGTTTAGAAAGACATGAAAAAAAGAAGAATAAAAACGATTTGAAATAAATAAAGATTTCCTCTTAAACCTTTTTTTTTAACAAACTGGAATAAAATAATTATATTGGCAAGTCATCACTCAAATGACAGAACACATTTTGATAAAAAAAAATGCAATTTGCAACACCAAAATAGTAAAACGTATATATTCAGCTGCTAGTGTCATTTTGAATTACAATACAGTAATATATATATATATATATAGTAAGCTATGAAAATATATTTATGGCAATTAAGCTACACAGAGGCTTCCGCGTTGAATCCCCGGGGGGGGGGGGATCTTCAGCCTGAAGATTGTACCCAGAGATGAAATGCAGGAGCCTCTGTGTAGCTTAATTGCCATAAATATATTTTCATAGCTTACTACCTAGCTCTACTTACGTATCGAGCACTGTTGAAGTAAATACTGAAAATTGATACATAAAAAAAATTATATCTCCTTATAAAATTTTATGTGGATACATGAAATACTAATATATATATATATATATATATATATAAATGGAGAGATAATAAAGATTAAAAAGTGACTGTTTTTGTCCGTTGGGGCAGAAAATTCTGCCAAGTTAGAAAATATTCCGCCAATGGACCTTTTAATTTTTTTGAGTTTCTACCAATTTTCCTGAGATTTATACACTAGTATTTCTTCTGGTGAGTCACTTTTTTGCCAATGAACTCTAACCTCAGACTTGAATCCCTCTATTTTCTAAACCGGAACTTTTAACTATTCGGATTTTTGACGACATTCTGCTGTTCACCCTACATTTGGTTAACATTTATGATCTCCTGGAAGTGCTGTTTTGGGGACAGATTACATTTTTTTTTTTATCGAAGATGATTCTCTTTGCTCAAAGAATTTTGTGTATTTTTAAAATATTTTTTTCAAATCTGTGCTAAACAGTAATATAATTTTACTGATTTATCCTTATGATCTCCCCTGATGATGAAAGCATACATTTTTGAAAATTCATGGGTTGAGGAAAGAAAAAAGTTTATTTATATATTGTTTGAACTATTTGATGATTTACTAAATATTGTACTTCATCCAATTTTTATTCTCATCATTCATTTCCTTATATATATATATATATATATATATATATATATATATATATATATATGTGTGTGTGTGTGTGTGTGTGTGTGTATTTGTTATTTTGTAACATAAAGTACATATAATAGCTCAATAGTTTAAAGCTAGAACTATGCTATATTCAGTATTTTATGTAGTTCAATACCACATCGATATCACAGAGGAGCGATTCACGTCATTTTTTACAACTTATTTTTATATCGCAGACAATTGTTTCGACTAACATCAAGATATTTGCATTTATTTATTTCTTGGTGTGGTATAAGAGAATAGCTGTTTGCTTGAAGCATTGCTGGTAAATAAGTATGTTGGTATTTATGAAGGCTGATAGCAATGCTGAAAACCGTAATGGTGAAAGAGACGATGAACCAAAACCAACAATCAAAGACAATATTCCAGGTATTAATCTTCACAATTATGTATTTATTTTCAATAGATCTTTTACATATTATATCAGTAAATATGAGACTTACTGTTAATATCAATAGAAGATGGGATGGTGGAACATCTTTTGATATTTCGGGAGAAACTTCTCAATAGAGAAAACAAAAGTTCAGTTCGTCTAGTGATCCATGTAAGTTTACATCTATAGGATAAAAATACAGTGAATGTTTATATGAAAGTGCTCAATTCTTTATTTATAAAAAAAAATTATTGGCTACATATTTGCAGGCATATTTCGGTCTAAGCCGTGGATATTACAGCAGATCAGATATGAAAGATTCGTTTGTGTATTGTGTCAATTTCGACTCGATAATTAAGGTCATAGTGTCTGGCTAACTTTTTTAAACTGATGAAGAAGAAATAAATTAAAGTAAAAAAAATATGAATTTAAAATCCAATCGATAGAAAATCTTATTGAGTTTGAATTTTTTTTATAAGTTGATCACGTGTTCAGTGAAAGACAGGATGAACAAAAACAATAATCGATGGGATTGTAGAACATCTTTTGATATTTCAGGACAAAAGAAAACAAAAGGTCAGTCCGTCTAAGGAAAGAAAAACGTCCACCATCCAGGATTTTATTAATATTAACAGTAAGTCTCATAATTATTAATATAATATGTGAAAGATCTATTGAAAAATAGATAGATAATTGTGAAGATTAATACTTCAAATATTGTCTTCGATTGTTTCGAAGTTATACTTAACTAATATACAGTGTCCGCTGCTTTCTTGGGCAGAGTTATAGTTATTGAATAATTTCTGTGTATTTGAATCTATCATGATCAGACAACCCAAACACGTCTCTGTAGATGCTTTGTTTACTTGTGATGAAACCACTGGCCATAAGCAATTAAATAAAACATGTACTGTTCAGCGTCTGATTTTAATAAACATTGAAAGCGGAAATTGTTTAAATTTCCTGAAACGTTTATTTCTAAGAGGAAAACTTGCAAGTTTTCTCGAAAATATTTCAAAGTCTTTTTGCGTGAACAACTTTAATTTTTAATCATGGCATAATTAGCAAAAAATTAAAAAATTAAAAAATGCAAAATACTAAAAAACAAGTAGAAAAGATAATTACCCCGTCCCTGTTCAGCAACAAATGAGGAATAATTGACTCCATTTAATTAAAAGTGAAAAATTAACTCATTGCACTTAAATTTAACGAGAAGTTTTTATCTGTCTTCAGGCAGAAAGTGAATAAACATGGCCGACGTTGATATGCGTGTCAGCTTCGTTAGTTGATGCTCGACCAAAATCAACAAGAAAATTTTCTTGATGTTGAGTTGACGCTTTTTGTTCTTGCATCGTTTATTTTCCTCTTTAGAAAAAAATTAAGTCATAAATTAAAAAAAAAATATTGAAGATCATTGGTGGAGGAAGAAGATATTGACATTCCCAAATGTGTCATAAAAATAGTGACTTTTGGTCATTGAGCAAAGTTTGTCGTCTTTAGAAAATTGCTAACGACTTTCAAAGATCAATTTTGCATGTCAGTCAATGGAGACATTTTTATTTTAGATGCGTACACACAGTCTGTTACGCTTTAGTCTGTAATAGCATTTCTATTACTAAATACGCCTATAGAATGGATACATTTTATTTCATATTAGCAAGATTACTTAGTGTTGTCCATGTATTAAATATATATAACTAGCCGTCCCGACCCGGTTTTGCCCGAGATTCTAAAAAGTTAATGCAGGCTTTACTTTATAAATAATAATAGGGTAATAGCCAAAGTTGTATTTAAAAAAAAAAAGTATAATGGCGACTTTAGCTATCGGTCTGTTATGCCTTAGTTTGAAATAGCATTTTCATTGCCAATAACACATAAAATGGATGCATCTTACTTTAGATAATCGTTTATTAAGTGGGATTCCCTATAAACCCGGTTGAAGAAACAATAATCTATTATACTTGTTTTACGTCATCCACGTCAAATCTTCTGGCCCCACTTTTCCCCAAGATTCTAATTGCCTCATTGTCAAGTTAATCCTAACAGAATTCCAAATTAAATTCCTTTTCAAACATTTGGATGAATCTATATTTCTCATTATCCAATTTTCACCTTATTGACGATAGGTCGAAGCAGCGTTTCCCAACTGAGGTTCCCTGGAACCCTTGGTTCCGCAAAACGTCCCTGACGGTTCCGTAAGAACAAGTGAAGTAAGCTAGCACACTTTACTTTTTATTTAATTTCATATAAGTAATATTACTAAACATGCACAATATATTCTTAGTTATTGTAATATAGACATCATAATATCTAACCTATTATTATGTTATTAAAAATATAACAATAATTGGGAATATATTTAGTGATGTCTGTACAGAGTCAGTGTGAACCCACCTTCACTAGTCAGTGCCCACTTCTTCTTCTTCTTCTTCTTCTTCTTATTTAGCTCATATAACGTAAAGCCAGTGCTTGGTACATTGCTGTCCCTTGATGTTGTACAGTGCTAGATCCTTTGCTGTGCAGGGTCCGCCCAACAGAGAGCATCGAAGGAGGTGCTGTATGGTCTGGGGTTCTGTGTCACAGTCGCATGTGGTTGGGCCACTAAAATAGCCCCATCTGCTTATGGCCTCTCTGGAACGGCCGACATCTGAGCGGAGTTAGTTCAGGCTCTTCCATTTTGCCCAGTTGTTATATCCTGATGAGAGGGTTTCGGCAGGGGCGATCAGCATAGTCGAGCTGTGTGGTTGGTTGGACAGCTTTTCCTTCCACATTTTAAGGTGGACTTCAGATGGTGTTGTCTCCAATTGAACAGTGCTGGTCAGGAAACTTCTGTGATTTTAGTCGATTAGAGGCAGGTACATGGCCATGTAGGGGGTGCCTCTAATCTGCGGCTTGCCTGTGTTGCTCTATCCTGCTGGCTACCACTCTTATGATGACTGGAGGGGCGATACCTGCCAGGATGTACAGGTCGTTGGTGTTGTTGGCTTCAAGCACCCAGTGATACATCTGCAGCTTTTGTTAAGAGTGGGGTCCAGTTTTTTAGCATCGGTGGATCTTTTCCACACTGAGCTGGCATATTTTGCAGTAGAGAAGCTATGGGCAAGGGCTGTGGCCCATAGTGTCTTGGGACATGCACCCCATCTGGTGTTGGTGAGTTTGCGCAGGATGTTGTGCAGGTGCTCACTTTTGCCTTTGTCTTTATGATGTGGGTTTTGAATGTAAGGCATCTGTCGAGTGTGACTCCGAGGTAGACAAGGTGCTCAGAGTGTGACAGTGGTGTTCCACACCAATACATATTCAGTTGGCGCTTAGCTTCCTTGTTTCTCAGGTGGAAAGAGCATACTTGCGTTTTTGCTGGGTTGGAACGTAGATGGTTCTTTTCATAGTAGGTTGTTAATCCTGAGAGGGCGTCGTTGAGCGTTTCCTCAATACTAATGAAGTGTGTAACTTGAGCGGTGATGCACAGATCATCTGCAGATGCAAAACGACGGGTAACATCATCTCTGAGTTAGTCGTTTGTATAGATGTTATACTAAAGTGGAGCAAGCACGCAGCCCTGTGGGAGGCCATTTTTCTGGATGCGCCATCTGCTGCGTTTTCCGCGTAATTCGACGTAGAATCTGCGGTTCTGCAACATGGCTCCCCTTAGTTCTGTTAGGTCGATGTCTTTTGTGATCTCCAGGATCTTGCATAGAAGTCGTCTGTAGTTGACTGTATCGTAGGTAGCAAAAAGGTCCATGAAAACAGCACCGGTAATCTGTTCTCTCTCAAATCCATCCTCAATGTGTTGAGTGAGGTTGTTGAGTTGCCTGATTGTCGCTTTTCCTGGACAGAACCCTGTTTGCTCTGGGATAATCTTCTCGTTTATGGATGGTGCAATCCTGTTCAGTATCAGGCGCTCAAACAGCTTGTATGTGTGACATAGAAGAAACTTTTAGGATCAAACGGATCCTTCCCAGGTTTCAGGAGTGCTCGTACATGTGCCTTGAGCCAGATGTTTGGAAACTTATGTGTAGCCATACAGTTATTGAATAGGTTGAGGAGCCATTCCTTTGTTTGTTCTCCGAAGTACTTGATCTGCTCTGTTGCGACGGGACCTGGACGTGACTGATTTTATAAAATGGCTCAGCATGTAACAGTTTTTTAGCCTATTTATTGGTTCACAGGACAACCCTTAATTTACTTTGTCTTTTCAACATTGCCAGTAAAAGATAAATAAATAAATACACTTATTTAGCAATTATCTTTTCATTCTGTTTACTTTTATACAGGGTGGTTGCTAGAAAAGCGGTAAATTGGTCAAACGGTAATTTATTTTTACAAAGAATAACTTTTATAAAGTTTTTCAAAGACTAATATTATAATACACTCACAGATGCTCAAAATGTCGTCTGTACTTACTTGTATTTGTTTCGGCTTGCACCTTTAATGTTGAGCCAGCCCTTTGATCCGCACAATCAGAGATGAATCCTGCCCATTGTGTCTGGTTGAGTGTCAGGTCCTCAGATAAGCTGAGCCAACCTTCTTCAATCGACGTACACCGTTAACTTAAAGGCCAATGAGGGAATTGAGATTAGCCTTGATTGTGTCTAACGAAGTCTTCAGCTTCCCACCATGGTGGCGGCGTCAATGTTGAAGGGGTTGGAGATTGAAAATATTCCTGAACATAGTTGCGTCAGGACGTCTGCAAACGTGCCCGAACCATTGCAGGCGGTTTCGTTTCAGAACCCCTTCAATAGGTTGAATGTTGCACCGCAAATGGATAACAGAATTAGAGACTATGTCCAGCAGAGTATGTCGCAGGAGCCCCCCGCCCCCCCGCAGACACCAGTGGGCAAAAACACAGCGAATATCCAAATTGAAGAAGTGAACAAGCCAGACGCAATTAAAAATTTAAACAAAATAAAATTGAAACGATAAAATTGACAACCTCAAATTTCTCGCTTTGTTAGTGACCACTCTGTATCATAGATATTATTTACGCGTGTTTACGTTTGAGTTTAGAACCTTTTTGGTGTGAATGAAAACTCCTTGATAAACGAACAGCATGAGTTTTATTTAGCATTACCGACAAATTTGACAAAGAAATATTAATTTTTACTTAAACCAGTTATTCAAAAATATATACTATGATAAAAGGAAACGGTAGTTTGCTTGAAGCATTGCTGGTAAACAAGTAAATATGAAGGTGACAATTCCAATGCAATGTTGAATAAAATGCTGACATGTATTCCACCTTCAGGTTTTCAACATTGCATTGCTCCTGCCTCGGAATTGTCACCTTCATACTTACATATACTATGATATTTATCATGTGAACTGCAATTAAAATAAAATCAGAAAGATATGGTATATAATTTTGTTTTTGAACAGAGGTTTATTGAGACATGTCATTTGTTTTAAGTGATACCCAAGGATAAAAAGATTTAAAAACGCTGTTTTAGACTAAAAAGGCTACTCCGTGTAGCCTCAAAAGAAATTCTCTGCACCCTAGGAGGCTGGGATGACCGATGGATCATGGATGGGTAACACGCACTTGACCAAGAGAAGCAGGAAAAATGACAAATAAAAAATAAAAATAAAAATCAAAGATACCCACACACCCGCAAACCCACGCATGCGCAAAAACAATAACAAATTCCTCAAATGAAACAACATTTGCTCGAATCGAAAGACATTTCTTCAAATGGATTTTCATATCTGATGAAAGCGGGCCACCGCTTGAAACGCGTTATATATAAAATCATAAAATGGTAAAACAACAAAATAATAAATAAATGTTGAAAAAAACAACAAAATAATAAATAAATGTTGAAAAAAAACATTCTACAAATGTTGGTAGCCTTACTCCTTTACATATATATATATATATATATATATATATATATTATTTGACTTATTCGGACTACTGTTCTCATTTTGGTTGTTATATTCACAACGGTTTGGCCGATGTAATCTCTGGCCTTCTTCAGGTGCATACTCAGTTCGATATTCCATACAGGTTCTAAATTCGACTAGAAGTTACCCAATTTCGAAAAGATGCACCTAAAGAAAATCGGATGTTACATCGGTCGAAACGTAGTGAACATACCAACCAAGATGAGAATAATAGTCCGAATAATCCAAATAATGCCAGTTCTTTTGTTGGTTGGTTTGTGATTTAATTCTTGTTGTTTTATACTTTGATAGAATGTGTAATTAAATTAAGTTGAAATTCCTGTGTATAATTTGTTAGTAGTTTCTTTGAGTTTTACGAAACAACAAAAATATATTTTCGAAAAAATTATCTTTGAAGTGACAATTTAATTTACAGATTATTTATAAATTTGAATTGAATTTTACTGTTTTGTTTATCTTCAGTATTATTACAGTTTCAATTAATGTTTGTATTATATGAATCAATAAATATCTTATGAGAAAATATGTAATGTGCCATCAAACAGTGTACATTACTTGGCCTCTTTTATTTATTTTTCAAAGAGGGCTCCAAGTATATAAGTCAGTAATATACTTCAAATGTTTATACATGACGTCCCTTCTTATGACTATGTGTCACGTATAAACACAAAGGCTGAAAATCTAGACTTACTTAGTATCTCTCGACAGTTGTAGCCGTTGATCGTTAGCATTTTTCTCCAGCAGGTTAGAACAAAATGAAGACTCCAACAAAAATGGATTTTACTTGTTTACTTTTATTTATGTCTCTCACTCATTTCTTTATGTACAGCGGCCTCACTTCTCAGAATAAAGTTTACTCTCCCACATTTTCCAATTAGCTCACGGTATTTATCCAAATTTGTTTATATTTTTACACATTCCGTTCTAAACAACATACACACACAATAATTACATGACAACTTTCAGAAATCACAAACTGTCAAAACAACATCGCCTTCAGTTTTAGATGACACACACATCTGCATTCCATTCGCTTACCTATATTTGTATAACCGATATTTGTTGCTGAAGAGCCTTCTACACCAATAGCTTTTTTCTTTCCTTGTGCTGTCGGCCTCTGGAACTCCCTCCCTGCTCCCCGTTTCCCCGACTGTACTGACATGCAGAAATTTAAAACTAATGTTAACAGACATCTCGCTGCACAGCTCCCAACTTAGAATGACCAGCAAAACTTTCACTCTAATTCTCGGTAGCTCCTCACGTCTACAGTGGCGGCCTGCGTTGTTTGGGGTGAACTATGATAAAAAAACAGACAACTATTATCATCATCGTCATAGATGTTAATAGCTATTTTATTATTATTATTTTTTATTATTATATTACAGTAAAATTCCTACACAATGAACTCCATACGCTATGAACGTCCTATGCTATGAACAAAATTAAATATGAACTTCCTATGCTATGAACAAAATTAAATATGAACTTCCTATGCTATGAACAAAATTAAATATAAACTTCCTATGCTATGAACAAAATTAAATATAAACTTCCTATGCTATGAACAAAATTAAATATGAACTTCCTATGCTATGAACAAAATTAAATATAAACTTCCTATGCTATGAACAAAATTAAATATGAACTTCCTATGCTATGAACAAAATTAAATATGAACTTCTTATGCTATGAACAAAATTAAATATGAACTTCCTATGCTATGAACAAAATTAAATATGAACTTCCTATGCTATGAACAAAATTAAATATGAACTTCCTATGCTATGAATAAAATTAAATATGAACTTCCTATGCTATGAACGAAATTAAATATGAACTTCCTATGCTATGAACAAAATTAAATATAAACTTCCTATGCTATGAACAAAATTAAATATGAACTTCCTATGCTATGAACAAAATTAAATATGAACTTCCTATGCTATGAACAAAATTAAATATGAACTTCCTATGCTATGAATAAAATTAAATATGAACTTCCTTAGCAATTAAAAAAAGCAAATTATAAAGTTAATTGATATATTTCTATGAATTAATATATTTAATACAGAGAATACAGAGAAAATATAATGGGAAACTGCAGAAAGAAATACAGAATCACTTCCAACATTCTTGGAAGAAAAGAATTGCTTTAATAACTACGATATAGAGATTGTTTGTGCTTTACATAGAAAAATGTTCATTAAGAAAATGGGCGATTGTGTAGTTTAACAGCCAAAATGGCGGACAACTCTGACGTCACGCTAGTGTCTGCTCTATTCAACCGGTGCCTCGAAAAAGTGGTTCCTCGTTTAAACAAACATTAATTTAACAAACTTTTTAAACAAATTTGCAAATTTGACACCGTTCGATTTCGACGGAACATGAAGGAACTTGGGGTTTATGTAAGAACAAATTCCGTACAATTAGGGAAACATAGTAAAACAAATCATTTTTATAGTGATCTACAGGAATTTTTATGGCGCCGTCGTATAAAAAACAATTTCTTCGGGAATATACTCTATGGGATACGGCAATACTATGACGTGTAATGGTTGAGAAAAAAAACAAAACAATGTTTTTCTAAAATAAAAACACTAAAAAAAAAAATGTTAGTTAAATTGTAAATTAATGTTGGTTATAAATGGAAGCGAAATGTTTGTTCAAAGTTTTGTTAAATCCATGAATGAAAAACCACTGATTTTATTTTCACAATAAATTTGTAAAAAGGAAATATTTTCTTATTGTTAGTTGTTTCATGTCAACGAGGGACCACTTTTTCGAGGTACCGGTTGAATAGAAAAGACGCTAGCTTGACGTCAGAGTTGTCCGCCATTTTGGCTGTTAAACTACACAATCGCCAGAAAATCGAACTGAATAAAGTATCCAACTTTCGACAAAACATAAAAGACTCCATGAAATCATTGAACAGGAGTTATTTATCTACCTCCCACAGCGGTAAGATGTGACACAAGGTCGGGAAAGTGGGATTTGATAAACCAGCGCCCGAGAATTTGAGCACTCTGCCCATTAAAAATAGCCTGGGAACCCCCGTCAGCATTACACGGTAGGGGCGCCTCAGGCAATTAGCAATAAACTAACTCCTTCTCAAAGGGTGAGAAGACAAATCCTGGGAGGATGTACCTCCTACAACTGCACAGGACAGACGACCAATAGACCGGCATAAATCAAGCCCTGAACGTCAAGACAATACCTATCTATGGGGTGTAGTATTCATCGGAAAAGATACCAACCCCGGATTTTGAAAATAATGAGGATATTCAATCATTTTAGTGCAGTATATACATGCAGTATCTATTAACATAAAAAAAAAATATTTAGGCATTTAATGTCGTCTATTTTGTTGATCAATAATCATTTTCCTAATAAATCCATTTTGTTTACATACCGTTTTTTTTAATTATCCTCATAAAATATTACTATAGTTGGCCAAACCTATACTAATTTTCTAAGGGAGGCGAGAGTTACCGGGCTGCCGAAATTAAACTCAAGTACTCTCTTTGAATAGTCTATTATAAACAAAAGTGAATATCACTACAATTATTAATATTAATATGATAGCGTGTGTTCGTGTGTCACGCTTCCGGCAAAAGCTCTGCACATGCGTGCCGCACCTAGATTTTGAAAAACATTCAACTCGCCTAATTTTCGAAACATTTCAAGTATTTCCCTTTGGCGCAACGGTTAGCGACGTAGTATTTTTGACTTCGGCCCGACTGGTTTATAGTTCGATCCCAACCAACCTCTAAGATTTTTTTTCTACATTTCGAGGGGAAGGGGAAGAGAGGTAGGGAGGGGACGACCGGGAAGACACATATTAATACAATAGCGTGTGTGATTTTGTGTGTCATGCTTACATCAAAAGCAACGACCTTCCGAATCTTTGTATGCTACTCATGAATTGGCTTGGCCTTTTGGCTAAGATCAAAGTGTAGTATCTGTTCCGATGGATACTGCACTCCATAGACTGGTATTGTCTTGGCCTTCGAGGCTTGATTTACGCCGGTCTATGGGTCTGTCCTGTGCAGTTCTAGGAGGTCCACCCTCCCAGGCTTCGCCTCCTCTCTTTGGGGAGGAGAAAGTTTATTGCTTACTGCCTGAGGCGCCCCTACCGGGGAATGCCAACGGGGCTGCCCAGGCAATTTTTAATGGCCAGAGTGCTCACCTTCTTGAGCGCTGGCTTTTCAAACTCCACTTTCCCGACCCGACCTTGGGTCACATCTTACTTGTGGGAGTAAGATAAAACTGGCCTTGTGCCTAACTCCTGGAGAGGAGTAAATAAATATTCATGAATTGGAGCCAAATTTAATTTAATCAAAAACATTTACAAAGTAAGGTTTAGTCGTCGAAATATTACCTTCACTAGAAATATTGTATATAAAGAAGTTTTGTAAATTGTTTCATGTATTGTTCATTTTTAAAAAAATAAATATACAAGTCCAAATCTTATCATATTTTATTCAAACATGTATAGGTTGGGAACAAGATAATTAGTATTAAAAACATCATTTCGTGTAATTTACACGGGTCCTGCTAGTTATTAATATTATTTAACCCGTAGTTAGAAAGAGAAAGATGCTAATTTTGGATTTTATTATTTTACATTTAACTGGTTTGGCAAACTCATTTTCCCAATGAAAGAAAACGGTACGTGAATGCATGTGCCTCACTAAATCGATTTATCGTCCTTGGCCCATAATAATAGATTTTTACCCAATTTCCTACATGATAAAGAAAATTATATAATAGTAGGAAACTAAAAAAGCTTTAAGAGCGGCAGACGACATTCGCCTTGCATACATAGCAGGACCAGCGGGACAGTTATAAAAATGGGGGGGGGGGGCTCTCCTAAAAAGTGGGGGGGGGCGGTTAAACACATGCATATATAACTTCATTATTGATGACCGTAAAGTGAGGAGGCTTGAGCCCCCCCTGCCCCCACCCCCGGTGCCGCCGTTTGTGCATAGTATATCTAAAGGACATATTTTAAAGCTAAATAATCTTATTTTATAAAGTAATACAGTAAATCTCCTATGCTATGAACTTTTGATCTCTTCATAATGTAGAGTTGGCCATAGTGCAGGATAAATTGGACGATCTTGAAAAGTCTTTCTTCATTAAAAGATGAAGAAAGATTTTTCAAGATCATCCAATTTATCCTACACTATGGCCAACTCTACATTATGAAGAGATCAAAAGTTCATAGCATAGGAGATTTACTGTATTACTTTCTCTATCGGGTAGTATTGTTATAAAAGGAATCTGGGCTTATAATCTGTTAAGGTGGACAAAATATAATCATACGAAATTTAGTAGTATTATCACTTGTTCAGAAGACAATATCACCAGACAAGGATAATATTAGTAGTAATTAAGAAGTTTTAAGGAAATTTCAGTAAGTGACAATAACAATATTAAAAATTCAGTAAACGACAATAACAATATTCCCAAATGTGTAGAAGACAACATAACCGGATAAAAACAAGGGAAGACAAGAGTAATATTTTGAGGCACTCTTGTACTACAATGCAATGGGGAAAACCACTGGTTATTTAACGATTCAACTCTCATTCATGTTTATGACCCAATCAAACAACCATTTCTGAGTGTTATGCCATAAGAACTCTTCTAATAGCGTGTGATTTTTTGGAATAAAACCGCCAAGCCAAAGATGAAAACACGCGCTTATCGGATTTTGATTGATAAGGTGCCAGATGAGACAATTCATGGCACGACCGATTCTACAGAAAATTTGAAACAAAATCTTTATTTAGAAGCCAGATAGAAAAATGTGACATACATGATAGAAGAAACGTCTTAAAGAACTTTGGCAATTGACCTGATTCAGTTAAAGGCAAGAGTTTCGGATGCTTCCTTGGTCTTTTGGCTAAGATCAAAGTGTAGTATCTGTTCCGACTGTCCTGTGCAGTTATGGGAGGTTAACCCCCTCCCAGGCTTTGCCTCCCCTCTTTGGGGAGGAGTAAGTTTATTGCTTACTGTCTGAGGCGCCCTGCCCAGGCAATTTTTTAAGAAACTCCGTACTCTTCCTCTAGAGTACAAATTCCCACCTTCCGACCTTGTGTCACATTCTACTTTGTGGGACGTAGATAAATAGGAGTTAAAGGCAAGACTGAAAGAAATAACAAGGTTACATGATGTTACTCGGACCAAAATAACTTCTGAAATTATTGGAAGCCGAATTCTAGGAAAAGTGTGCCTTGTAATTCCGTTCTATTCTTGTTCAAGTTGAGTATGTGAAACATTTAAACATTTTTTTCTCAGAAAAATTGAATGAAAGTTTTATTTACTATTTTCAGTCTTATTTTCCGGTTATTTGCGTTTTAAAAATAAGATTATTTAGCTTTAAAAAATGTCCTTTAAATATACTATGTATGCAAGGCGCGTGTCGTCTGCTTCTCTTAAAGCTTTTTCCCCTTATTTCTTCATGATTTTTAGTTTTCTACTATCATATAATTTTCTTTCTCATGTAGGAAATCGGGTGAAAATCTATTATCATGGGACAATGACGATAAATCGATTTAGTAAGGCACATGCATTCACGTACCGTTTTCTTTCATTGGGAAAAATGAGTTTGCCAAACCAGTTAGATGTAAAATAATAAAATCCAAAATTAGCATCTTTCTCTTTCTAACTACGGGTTAAATAATATTAATAATTATAGTGATATTCACTGGAACTCCCTCCCTGATTCCTGTTTCCCCAACAGTACTGACATGCAGAAATTTAAAACTAATGTAAACAGACATCTCGCTGTGCAGATCCCAATTTAGGTTGACCCCTCCAACCTTCTCCCTTTTCTTTTTTCTCAGTAGCCCCTTACGTCTACAGTGGCGGCCTGCCTTGTTTGGGGTGAACTATGTTAAAAAAAAATAAATAAATAAAATAATAGACTATTCAGAGAGAGTAGAAAGTGGACCTTGAGTTTACTTTCGGCAGCCTCGTAACTCCTGCCTCGATTATTTTATCCTTTAGTCCTCACATTCCATGAGTGATGTTTCTGACAAAGGGGGAAGAATTGCTGTTTTCTGGCTCGGAATCTATCGATCTAACACTTATGTTCACTAGTTTTTGACCTTGACGTGGTGTTCTTTTTTAACTCCTTACATTAAGTGGCTTCATGCTTTGCCTGTAGCGATTTCTATTAAAAAATTATTTTTTTTAATTCCAATCTTTTTTTTTTAAACCTTGAACAGTTAATAAACGAGTGAGAAGAGAGACAGTGGCGAGAGTGATAGATTTTATTTAGATTAGTTTTGTTGTTTTATGGCATATTAACATTTGCAGCAAGATCAGAACTGTCACAATAACGTAAGAAACAGTTTTACCAAAAAATTTTTGTTATCACTTTTGTTCGCCCCAACCAAGGCATATTGTCACTGAAGCATGAGGCTACTGTGATAGGGGCCAGATTTATAGGGACAACCTGGGTTGGGAGTTGGGCACCAAGACTTTTGTTCACACTACATTTTAATTGCTGCATGTTGGTATGGACTAGTAAACAGTGAGCAGGGCGGGAATTCCAAAGTTAAGTGGGCCGAGAAAAGAAACTATTAGAGTAGAAAATCTTCCGACATCTAGAGACCTCTACAGTGAAGGGGTGGAATTTTGCTGCTAGTCGGTTGAGTCGAGGGTATTTATGTTGAGGGGGAACAAGAGAAGCAAGTTTATCAGAGCACATTCTGTGGAAGTACTTGTAAAACAAGCATAGAGATGCAACACTGTGGTGTTTTCTTGGCCTTTTGGCTAAGATCAAAGTGTAGTATCTGTTCCGATGGATACTACACCCCATAGACTGGTATTGTCTTGGCCTTCGGGGCTTGATTTACTCCGGTCTATGGGTCTGTCCTGTGCAGTTCTAGGAGGTCCACCCTCCCAGGCTTCGCCTCCCCTCTTTGGGGAGGAGTAAGTTTATTGCTTACTGCCTGAGGCGCCCCTACCGGGGAATGCCGACGGGGCTGCCCAGGCAATTTTTGATGGTCAGAGTGCTCACCTCTCGGCCGCAGGCTTTTCAACCCCCACTTTCTGACCCGACCTTGGGTCACATCTTACTTGTGGGAGTAGGATAAAACTGGCCTTGTGCCTAACTCCTGGAGAGGAGTAAATAATAACACTGTGGTGATGCGACAGACGTTGGAGCTTTGCAGACAGTGCTGCCCCATTAAGGTTAGAAATTCTTTTTTGAGTCATGTCCAAGATGGAGAGGCTTGTGGTTGATACATCAGCCCAGATGTGGCAGCAATACTCCATGCATGGGCGAACGGTGGTCTACCTTCTTTGCAGCATCTTCTATGTATGTATTTCACTTCATGTTACACCAGAATGTCAGGCCGAGGAGTTTAAATATTGGACTCCTGGGAAGGGTGCATTCAGTAATGGCAATCGGTGGTTGAAAAGGTGTCTCATAATTGTTAAAGGAAAGGAGCTTTTCCTTGGTAGCATTAAATGTGACCATACAGTTTTAATCCTATTCTACTACAGACTGGAAGACTTTTTCCAATTTTTCCCACATAATGCTACAGTAGTGGTAAATTCCAGTAGAAATTTACAGATTTGAGTTGGAGCTACGTGGCAGGATGTTGCATCATAGACAGGAAGTCGCCAGAGACACGTAGCAGATAAGCAGAGAAAATATTCCTCTTTCTCTCTACACTGCGGGAGTGAATGGTCGGTTTTGTGAGAGTGCTCACATTCACCTATGAGGGATTGGTGGGGGATATTACAAAATGTATACATGAGAAGCACAATAAAACCACCAAAAGCTTTATTAGACTTCAATGATTTTTGTGCTGGCATTTTTTTTTAATAACTTTTACGACCATTGTTATGAAGAAGAAGAAGAAGAAGAAGAAGAGATGGAAAATGCAAATTTTCTGGGAAACCTGGGACTTGGAAAAAAACCTTTTAATCCTCAATGGCAGTTGGCTTCAGTGATACACATGTAGCGATATTGGATGCGTATGTGTAAAAATAGTATTAAAAACGGTATTTTCCACAAAGGCTATAATAAGCATATAGTTCAAGTAGTGGAAACTTCTATTAGAAGTTAACAGAGTAAAGTTAGGACTACGTTGCAGGATATTGCATCATAAACAGGAAGTCACCAGACACACGTAGCAGATAAGCAAAGAAAATGTTCTTTCTTTCTGAACTGCGGAAAAGATTGGTTGGTCTTGTGACAAAACTCCTATTCCCCTACGAGGTATATTAAGTATACTGTATATGTGATACGAACAATGAACCCCCTGAAACCTTTGTTAAACCGGTACTGGTACAGCTTTTGAACCAGACAAAGCAGACGTTTCGTTCGGCTTTTTCCGACTGTTTACGTAAACAGCCGGAAGATGCCAACGCGCTTATCCAATCAGAAGGTGAGTAAAGCAGACGACAAGTTAAATTGTAAATTGATTAAATCGTAAATTGGTAATTGTCAAGAATTTCCAACAGAAAAAAAGAGGTGAAAAAAAACAAAAAACAAATAGTGGTTTGGTAGTTTTGTTTTACGGCATATCAACCCTTTTTGGGTTATTTAATGCCGAATCTGGTTTTGTTTTCTTCTCTTTCTTGTTTCTTTCCCCTTTTAATATCTGTTTCTATTTAACCCATAGTTGGGACCCTAACAGGTACTACCACTCCGGGTCAGGGTGGACCTGGGAGCAATGGTAATTAAGAGGAGGCTCCACATTCCCCAAAGTCCGTAAGCCGGATCTCACCATCGGATGTAGTTTAAGGTCATATCCAGGACCGGGAGTAGGGTAGGAAAAATAAAAATAAAAAAGGGGAGGGAGAAAGGGAGAGGGGCTGTTGTTTTTGTTTTTGGTTTTGTAGAACATAATTAAGTTTTACAAACAAAAAAAAAAGAAAAAAAAAAAAGAAAAAAAAAAAAAAAAACGTCAATGTAGGTGAATTTCGTCTCAAGGAGCCACAGGGCAGCCTGATCTGGTATCACCAGAAAACAAATAGTCAACAAATAACTGTTACCAAAGGCAATAAAAGTAGGTTAGGTTTAGGGTAAAAAAAAACGGTTCGGTTTTTGTCTGGTTCAAAAGCTGGGGAAGAAGGCAAGTAAATAGGGACTGGCTTCAGTATTAACTAATCTGAAAAGAGTTGATATGCCATAAAAACGAAACAACTAAATTGGACTAAAGCCATTTTAAAGTAAAAGTGAGGATAGGGATTACACAACCTCTGCTTCATTATACACTTGTGGTGCTGGCAGCTGATCAAGGAGATCCATGACCTCTCGAGACAGAAGAAGGCCAATTGAAGTTCTAGAGTTTTTGGTTGTGCAGCAATGGTTTCACTACTTCTATTTCTTCGACGGTTACAAGCAAAGTCATGGCAACCATTGTTGGTACCGTTTTCATTTTGTTTTGCAAAAGGGAGGAATTAAAGAAAAGAAAAGATCTAATCATCGGAGAGTAAACATGTCTAATCATATATGAAAAGAAAATGGACATTCCACTGGGAATTGGAACATAGAAATCTCTCTTGGTGCAATTACCAGACAAGTTCTTTTTTTTGTGTGGAGATGGGGCTTTATTCTAAACAAATAAGATCAGAATTTCTTCATGGAAATCTAAACTCAAAGACGCACACACACGAATATTCTTACGAATATTGTGTTGATTTTATGTATATGCCTCCTGATGAAAATTCTATTTGAAACTTAAGAGGCACCGATCAGGAGACGGATGAACAGATCCATTCATAATAAAGTGTGTTCAAAAAGCAAGAAATTCACAGTTTGAAATAAAATTTCTCCAGTCCAGAGTAATGCTCTACATTATATTTATTTATTAAACCAGAAATTACCACGACGGTTGAACCGGCGGTTTCGTACACTGAGGAATTGGATCTACGGCACTCATCGGCAGTAAATATGAAATAAAATTTCAGACAAAATGTAAAACTGGTATGAGGGAGTAAATATGAAATAAAATTTCAAGCAAAATGTAAAATTGGTATGAGGGAGTAAATATGAAATAAAATTTCAGACAAAATGTAAAATTTGTATGAGGGAGTAAATCTGAAATAAAATTTTAGACAAAATGTAAAATTGGTATGAGGGAGTAAATATGTAATAAAATTTCAGACAAAATGTAAAATTGGTATGAGGGAGTAAATATGAAATAAAATTTCAGACAAAATGTAAAATTTGTATGAGGGAGTAAATCTGAAATAAAATTTTAGACAAAATGTAAAATTGGTATGAGGGAGTAAATATGTAATAAAATTTCAGACAAAATGTAAAATTGGTATGAGGGAGTAAATATGTAATAAAATTTCAGACAAAATGTAAAACTGGTATGAGGGAGTAAATATGAAATAAAATTTCAAGCAAAATGTAAAATTGGTATGAGGGAGTAAATATGTAATAAAATTTCAGACAAAATGTAAAATTGGTATGAGGGAGTAAATATAAAAATAAAATTTCAGACAAAATGTAAAATTGGTATGAGGGAGTAAATCTGAAATAAAATTTCAGACAAAATGTAAAATTGGTATGAGGGAGTAAATCTGAAATAAAATTTTAGACAAAATGTAAAATTGGTCTTCTTCTGCTTTCCAACCGACTACAGCATGGTCGTCTTCAATTCTAATGTAAACAAATACTTGTCAAGTCGTCCGCTTGGAAAATCAAGTTCTCTTAAGTAACTTTCTGCCCATTCCACCCATTGTCTCCAATCCTCTCGTGACGGCGATCATCGTCCAACCAACAGTCTTTTTAACGCTTATCCTCGAGTGCCCCCCCCTCCCCGGGCCTTAATCAGTGGTGACCCATCAGTACAAAAAAAAGATACATCTTTTCAATTTGGATTTTTAGTGATGAAAATCCTATTTCAAACTTCAGCATGACAGACTGATGGATGAAAGTGCAATACTTCCTGTGTGGACGTATACATATATATATATATATATATATATATATATATATATAATGGTAATAATCCAGGTAAAAATATCCACAGGGTGGTAATTCAGAGAATTTTAACCGGGTTTATAAAAAGTGCTCAATATCAAAATAGAGCTTTATATATGATAATTTTTTTATTTACACAGACATGTACAATATCTGCGACACTGGCATGTCGATGTTATCGATCAACAGTTACTATAAACTGAGATCTCATCAGGCAGAGTTAGAATTCGATCTTAACCTCAGATCATATTTGGAGAGATCCTCATATTTGGAGAGATTCTCTCCAAATATGACCTGAGGTTAAGATCGGATTCTAACTCTGCCTGATGAGATCTCAGTTTATAGTAACTGTTGATCGATAACATCGACATGCCAGTGTCGCAGATTTTGTACATGTCTGTGTAAATAAAAAAATTATCATATATATATATATATATATATATATATATTAAGGTGCTTAATTTTTTGTGAAGGGCAATAGTTTTATCAACACAGGTTTGCGTTTGAAGCTTTCCAATACAAATCGGACCATGTTAATAGATCACACACTTTTGAACATGTTGGCATCATATATATATATATATATATATATATTCCGTTTCATTTTACTGCAGTCAAAGTTATCCTATTTAAAACCTAAGCATGACAGACTGCCGAAAATGCTATCTCAAACTGATGCTGACAGACCGAACGAAATTGATATTTAAAACTAATACATGACAGACTGACAAAAATGCTATTTCAAACTGAAGTGTGATGGACTGAGGAAAATTCTATTTTAAACGTGAGCATCACAGATCGATGAAAATGCTATTTCACACTTAAGCATGATAGACCAATGAGAATGCTATTTAAAACTAATGCATGATAGATTGATTAAAATACTATTTCAAACTAAAGCATGACAGATTGATGAAAATGCTATTTAAAATTAAGTGTGACAGAGTGACTAAAATACTATTTCAAACTAAAGCATGACAATTTGATGAAAATGCTATTTAAAATTAAGTGTGACAGAGTGACTAAAATACTATTTCAAACTAAAACATGACAGATTGATGAAAATGCTATTTAAAATTAAGTGTGACAGAGTGACTAAAATACTATTTCGAACTAAAGCATGACGGATTGATGAAAATGCTATTTAAAATTAAGTGTGACAGAGTGACTAAAATACTATTTCAAACTAAAACATGACAGATTGATGAAAATGCTATTTAAAATTAAGTGTGACAGAGTGACTAAAATACTATTTCAAACTAAAGCATGACAGATTGATGAAAATGCTATTTAAAATTAAGTGTGATAGAGTGACTAAAATACTATTTCAAACTAAAACATGACAGATTGATGAAAATGCTATTTAAAACTAATGCATGACAGTGACTAAAATACTATTTCAAACTAAAGCATGCCAGATTGATGAAAATGCTATTTAAAATTAAGTGTGACAGAGTCCCTATTTACTTGCGTCTCTACGAGGGAAGAGTTGAATACAAGGGCGGTTTTTAATGTAAGTAAAATCTAGCTCCCCAAAAAGGGGTACTATGGATTGGGACAACAATAAAAATTTCCTCAGTCTGTAAGGAGTTTTCCTTTATAAACCTAGGACAGAAAAGTGCAGTATCAGAACAGATACTACATTTTCTTCCTAGTCAAAAAGCCAAGGAGAGTCTCTTATAGTATTCTTGGATAATTCACCTTTGCAATCTAGCAGAGGATGATCTTTTCTACTACCTCTTTTCAACAGAAGAGATGTCTACTGTATTGTTTTGTTCATGATAAGTACTTGACTGAGCTTCAATCCCTGACCCCCTCTGTAAAAAAATTCACAGTAAGAACTCGTCTAGCTACAACCACAATAAAAAACTTTTCTTTCTCTCTGTGCTCAAAACCAAACGGAATTTCCATGAACAAAGTTTCTTACCTTGTAGATCCAATCTGCAGAACACGATACCACGAGTCTGCTTCCAAACCGACTACAGCATGGTCATCTTTAAGTCTAATGCAAACAAATACATGCTGAGAATTTCAAGATTTCGATATGAGCAACGTCTGGCATCCAAAGTGAACTCAAACCGTAAAAGATTCTACGCCCACGTTAAGCGGAACAAGAGACTTGTGAACCGTATAGCAACGTTGAGAACTCCAGATGGAAGAACGATTAGCGACCCTGGTAAACAGTGCGAGCTATTTGCCGACAGGTTCTCCTCAATATACCGGGTGGACAACGAGCAACAACCTCCTCCACTGCCGACTTATGATGTTCAGCCAATGCAAGCTATTGAAGTCACTCCTCAAGAAGTTTTTGTGACCCTTTCCAGCATTCAAACCAACAAAAGCCCAGGACCTGACCATATCCATCCAGCAGTCCTTCGTGTTTTGGCGCAAGTTCTGGCAACTCCACTAGCGGACCTGTTTAATCACTCACTTTCAGACGGTGTCGTACCAGAGGACTGGAGAGTGGCTACAGTATGCCCCATTTTCAAGAAAGGCGCTAAAACCGACCCTCTTAACTACCGCCCTGTGAGCCTGACTTCAATCATCTGCAAAGTTATGGAGAAAATCCTGAAAAATGCATTGATGAACCACCTTGAACGAACCAAATCTTTGACTCAGACCCAGCATGGTTTCGTCCCAATGCGATCCTGCCTCTCCAACCTCCTTCTTACGGAAGAATGGATAACCAAGATTTTGGATGATGGCGATGCTGCGGATATCCTGTTTCTGGACTTCTCCAAGGCGTTTGACTCCGTAAACCACCGCCTGCTCCTTCACAAGCTTGATCGGTACAGGATTCACCGGTCCATCATCAGCTGGATTAGGTCGTTTCTACAAGCACGAACTTTTCGAGTTTCTGTGAGTGGATGCACTTCAGCAGAAGCAAATGCTTGCAGCGGAGTACCACAAGGTTCAGTGCTTGGCCCGATTTTGTTCCTCCTGTTCGTCAACGACCTTCCAGACTTACTTCAGGGCAAAGTTTTGCTTTTCGCTGATGATGTCAAACTCATAGCGCAAAGATGCAATCATGCCATCCTGCAAACCGATCTGGATTGTACTGCAAACTGGGCCTCAGACTGGGACCTTCCACTCAACGCAGCCAAATGTAGTCATCTTCCAGTTGGCGCGCGACCATCCCAGCTCTTCACTATCGGTCCGAACAACCATGAAATGGCCTCAGTATCTCAGGCAACTGATCTTGGTGTAAGAGTGGATAGCTCTTTCAAACCGTCTCGTCACTGCGTTGAAATGTCCAGCGAAGCCCGGGGCGTCTTGTTTCAAATTCGACGTTCCTTCATCAACCTGACGGCCGAAGTGTTCCGTCCACTCTATTTGACGCTTGTTCGACCTTTGCTGGAGTACGGTGTTGAGGCGTGCAGTCCCTATCTCCGAAAGGATATACTTCATGTTGAACGCATCCAGAGGCGTGCAACCAAAATGATTTCTGGCTTTGCCGATCTCTCGTATGAAGAAAGACTCCACCGTCTTCAACTTCCGACGCTCGAAATTCGAAGGATGCGAGGGGACCTCATCCTGGTTTACAAAATCCTGAATGGGCTCATCAATCTCCCCGCTGACGAATTCTTTACTCGTGCGCCAGACAGAGGCCTTCGAGGTCATGACCAGAAGCTCTACTGTCGTAAATTTCGGCTTCAGAGGCGTCAAGCATCCTTCTCAATTCGTTCTGTCAACCCCTGGAACAGGCTTCCCGCTGAGGTCATCCAAGCGCCTACTATCAGTGCTTTCAAGAGAAAACTTGATTTATTTTTGTACACTGATTAAATTTTTGCCTATCTTACATGGCTTGTGCGTATGCTTTCTTAGCCAAAAAAAAAAAAAAAAAAAAAAAAAATACTTGTCGAGCCATCCGCTTGGAAAATTAAGTCCTCTTAAGTAATCTTCTGGCAATTGCGCCCATTGTTTCCAGTCATCTCATGACGGTGATCATCGTCCAACCAACAATCCTTTTAACACTTATCTTCGAGTGGCTTCCGGGCCTTGATCAGCCATCAGTATAAAAAAGATACATCCACTCAATTTGGTTGTTTAGCGATGCAACTCCTATTTTAAACTTCAGTGTGACAGACTTTTCTGTGTGGACGTTTATTTACTCCTCGCGGAGTTAGGCACAAGGCCAGTTCTATCTTACTCCCACAAGTAAGATGCGACCCAAGATCGGGTCGAGCAAGTGGGGTTAAAAGCCAGCGCTCGAGAGGTGAGCACTCTGGCCATTTAAAAATTGCCTGGGCGGGCAGCCCCGTCGGAACTCCCCGGCAGGGGCGCCTCAGACAGCGAGCAACAAACTCACTCCTCCCCAAAGAGGGGAGGCGAAGCCTGGGAGGGTGGACCTCCCAGAACTGCACAGAACAGGCGTGCAGTATCCATCGGAACAGATACCACACCTTGATCTTAGGTGGACGTATCTACAAAGAATATTTCAATTCTTAAAAACGTCAAACTCGTTTAATCCTTCAAACTGCTTCCAGACACGACACAGAACTGAGAAAAGTCAAAGGTTAAAAATTACTGACAAACTTTCCAAATGATCGATCAGATAATTAAGAGACATTTTGGAAGGACTTTTTTGTTTATTTTTTTTTTTTTTTATTTTTTTTTACGGCATATCGACCATGAAAGAGTTATTTAATGCCAAATCAAATTGTCGGATAAGATCCTATTAGTGGGATAATTATTTATTTATTTTTTAAATTATTTATTCTTTTAAGATGGTTTAAGTTAAATTTTATTGAAGAGTCTTATTTCTTTAATGAAGTTTTGGTTAGTGATTTTTGTTTTGTTTTGATATAATCTTCTTATCAATCAATTTAGAGCTATTTAATGCCGAATCCAGGCATTTTAATTAATTTTTAATTTTAATTTTTTTTCTTTTCAAATATTTATTCATGGAGTTTACTTTTATTATTCATTTAGATTGAAAGTTATATTGCAGTTCACAATTTCATGTTATTCTCAGGGGAGATTCTATTTAATCCATAGATGAGACTATGACAGGTACTACCACTCAAGGCCAGAGTGGACATGATCGCAGTGGTAACTAAGGGGCGGCTCCACACTTTCGGAAAGCTCCCAAATTGAGACCTCACCACTGGGTGCAGTTTAATGTCTTTTCTAGGAAAGGAATGCTCGAATCTGATGGTTTTGTTAAATAGCAAAGGTACGTCTACTAGTACTTATTTGATGATTTTTATTCGCTGGGAAAACGTTAGCGCGTAAACAGGAAATAAAAGACAGACAAGGTCAGCTATCTGGGCTTTGGAGGGCTATTGTCCCATGTGAGGACATGTCACCCGTCACGATGAACCTGCAGGAAGACTCCTACTCTGGTCTCCGGATGCAAAGAAAAGAGCTGGTCGTCCGTATGTCACACTGAAGACTATCATCAAAGGTGAAACTGGTCTGTCAGAGACCGATTTGCTGTCAGCAACGACCAATCCAGACCTCTGGAGCTCGGAAATTGTCAACGATTCACTAATGTCTAGTGACGTCGGATAACTCCAGAGAAGAAAGATACTTCCTGTAGGAGTGTAGCAGATCTAACAAGGTTACCTGATTGTGAATTTGTCAACTCGGCGAATGGCCGCAACAAAGGACTTTTTGTTGCAATCTTTCCTGCTTTCTGTGTCACGGATGACCAAGAGTTACCAGCTATTAGTAATTGTGAGAAATCGCAATAATCCAGCGAAAATATTAGTCCTTTTTTATGTTTTAATAAATAAAATTTGCGTATCTCTTTCAGGGATACCACAAAATGTCCTGCAAGTCTTGTAAAATCCTGTAATTTTCTAAAATTAGTTGTTTAGCATATCTGCAGACTTTTTATAGCTTTTATATCAAAAAGAAATGAATAGGCTACCTCCCTTGTCTTCTAAAACAGGCTACCTCCCTTGCCTTCTAAAACAGGCTACCTCCCTTGCCTTCTAAAACAGGCTACCTCCCTTGTCTTCTAAAACAGGCTACCTCCCTTGCCTTCTAAAACAGGCTACCTCCCTTGCCTTCTAAAACAGGCTACCTCCCTTGTCTTCTAAAACAGGCTACCTCCCTTGCCTTCTAAAACAGGCTACCTCCCTTGTCTTCTAAAATAGGCTACCTCCCTTGTCTTCTAAAATAGGCTACCTCCCTTGTCTTCTAAAACAGGCTACCTCCCTTGTCTTCTAAAACAGGCTACCTCCCTTGTCTTCTAAAACAGGCTGCCTCCCTTGTCTTCTAAAACAGGCTACCTCCCTTGTCTTCTAAAACAGGCTACCACCCTTGTCTTCTAAAACAGGCTACCTCCCTTACCTTCTAAAGCAGGCTGCCTCCCTTGCCTTCTAAAACAGGCTGCCTCCCTTGTCTTCTAAAACAGGCTACCTCCCTTGTCTTCTAAAACAGGCTACCTCCCTTGTCTTCTAAAATAGATTATCTCCTTGTTTTCTAAAATTGTTCTATTTGATTAAGCAAGATAATTCTATTTAATTTTGGTAGGATAAGGGCGAAAAAGCCAGTTAACTTTTTTCGAATTTGTCTTCATTCGAACAGCACGTACTTACTGAGTTGTCCTTATGCTGTAAGAAAGGAACCATATTTCACATACTAAACGACCAGGTTTCACTTCCATATATCATTACACTGTGTACACATGCATGATAGCCTCTTCCCTAGGTCGACAGTGGTAACGCCCTGTTGGTTAGTAATGGCTAACTCCATCTACTCATGAACCTTGCAATCACACTAACATCTGCATATCCCTGTGCTCCAATGGTCTCACCAAAGTAACAAAACTTTGGAACAACCTCGTATGTGATTCAAAGTAATGTTCATGTGTGGAAAAGTAGGGCCCTCTAAACTTTATACCCTACCTATGTATTCATAATAACCCTAGTGATGGTACAATGGGTTCCTGGCCCTTTGTACCTATCTCTCATTACATAATTGGCTTTCCGTGTCCTTGGGATTGAGATCCCCACTTGAACAAGTGAACCATCAGTTTTTTTATGAAAACTTTTATCTTCAAAAGAACATTTTACAACAAAAGATTTTTATGCATAAAATAAGACCTAGGTTAAATTCTGATAAGGGAAAAATATTCCAGTAATAAAATATACCCGTAAAAATTTAATAGCAAACTTTAAAATCAGACATTTTTCCATTGAAATAAGAATTCTTCTCAGATTATAGCCTTGACTAAATAGAGATGAATGAAAAACGAAAACACTAATAGAACCAAATCAACTCCTGATATGGAGCATTGCTCTCACATCGTGGGAGGTTCCGTTCGAGACATTATTGCCTTGTCAGAGTACAAAATCGACTTTCTAATCTAGTGAGATATTTTCTTCTGTTCTCGACACATGTTCGTCTTTTACCATAGTCCGTTTTTCACAACTTTTTACTGACCATTTTTTTTTCTTTTTTCGGTGTACACTTACCTATCAGGCTGCTAGAGAATTCCGGGGTTTTTGGAAATTTTTTTCAAATAATTTAAATTTTAGGAGGGGGGATCAGTTTCCAATGTTAATTCGACGTAGACTGATCCCCCTCTTTTTGACCATCTCAAACGGACTATGGTAAAAGACGAACATGTGCCCTGTTCTCTACATCCCCATTGCTAGTCTTTCTCTACTCTATCGTTATTTCTATTGAAGCTGCTTTACCGAGCTTCAATCTCTGATTCCACCTTCTAAAACATTTACACCGGGAACGTGTTTTCTACCAGAATTGCAAAAAACTTTTCTTCTGCCATGTAAAAAAAACTACAACTGTAACGGCATTCACCTGGTGTAGGTTGAGCCGGCTCAAAATGAGTTCACTGCATCTTGCGTCAAGGCGGTCCACCCTTGACGATCGTCAGCTAAGTCCTTGGTATACTTCAGCCGTGTGCTTACTATCTAACAGAATTTCCATAAGCAGAGTTTCTTTCCAAGAACGTATCTGTAGAACACGTTACTATGGGATTGACTTCATGCAAGCTACAGCATGGTCGTCTTCAAATCCAATATCAGTGAATACTTGTCATTAAGACTTTCGACTCTAATAGTTTTTCCTCTTCCAAAAAATATTTAATTATGACAATATGTACGCGCGTTTAAAAAAAACATTTTATTATTACTATTACATCAGAGTAAAGCTTGAACACCTATATGGTTTTACTCATCAGCGTACAGACTTCAATTACAATTCAGATAACATCCATTGTATATATTCGCAACCAAATTCATAAGATCTAATTTGTTAAAAAATAAATTTTGTATTAATTGATCTCCTAAGTAAACAAAGTTTGTTCATTCTATTTACCATTTTCAATCCTCTCAGAATAATTCCCGTGGAACAGGATGCCAGATACCGTGGTCAGCTTGCAGACGTCCAAACAGTTCAAGGCAGTGCTGAATACATCATGGCCGCTGATCTTTGAGCAGTGAGGGGGTTCCGAGGGGATGCAATTCTGGCATAGAATAATGCAGGTAGTATGAATTCGAACAAATATATTGAAGATATTGCCAAGGCTGCAGCAAAGAAGGTGGGCTTCCTTTACCGTGTTAGTAAATTCCTCACACCTGACATTATCCTGTATCTCTACAAAGCCACCATCCACCCATGCATGGAGTATTGTTGCCACATCTGGGCTCGTGTATCATCTACTAGTCTCTCCCTCCTTGACAAGGTCCAAAAAAAAGTCGCCAACCTAATAGGTCCCTCACTGTCAACCAAGCTCCAGTCCCTGTCCCATTGCTGCAATGTAGCATACTTGTGCTTGTTTTACAAATACTTCAATGGATTATGCTCCGATGAACTGGCTACTCTGGTACCCCCTCGACGTAAATTCACTAGACAAACTCGACAATCAGCTAAATCCCATCCATTCACTGTGGAGGTCCCCAGATGCCGGAGAGCTTTCTACTCCAATAGCTTCTTTCCTTGTGCTGCTGACCTCTGGAACTCCCTCTCTGCCACCTGTTTTCCCGACGGTACTGACATGCAGAAATTTAAAACTAATGTAAACAGACATCTTGCTGCACAGCTCCCAATTTAGGTTGACCCCCCAAACCTTCTCCCTTTTTTCTCAGTAGCCCCTTACGTCTACAGTGGCGTCCTGCCTTGTTTGCGATGAACAATGTTAAAACAAATATATATATATATATATAGGTATTGCCTTCTTTTTGTTCGCGGCGGGAGGTAGTAACAAAAATAGGGTCGCATATTTTTGCTAGTATATATAATTGATATTTAGGGGTTGGGGTACTGCTAGGGATTGGCCTAGGACAAAAAGCAAGGAAATCGGACGCTACATGCAACTATAGATTGTTCCAAATTTAATCTGAATAATAGTGAGATCGATTATTGGTCGATCGATTATGAACGAATCCTCAACAAGAAAGATTTTAAAGTTTTGCTTTCCTTTCTCACAGAAAAGAGCAGCGTATAATAATCCGCTTCGCCTCTCGACAAATTAATGCCTTATTTCAACTGATTAATTTGAAAATTACAGGATTTAGAAATTAATCTTCTTCCTTAAGCCGAAAATCTGTGATATTCTCAAAGAGTAAATAACGCCAGACTGGGCAGACAAAGAGGATTCTTTGAATTAAACGCCGTTGCAAAGCATTCAGTAATTAAAACTGATTTTTATTCTTGCATTTTTGTTATTCTTCTTTTAATACGTTTATATTTTTGGTTTTAATTCCCATAATTGCTTAATAACATTGCGAATAAAACCAAAATTAAACAAAGTATTTAAAATTGTATCACATGCGCTGCTTTCTGAACCACCCCAAATTATATTATGTTTTATTAGATACCGTGTTAATACATATGTATATACTAAAATACCCGTCCCAGGGCGGGTAAATTTAATTCCCCAAGCAGAACAGTTCTGCACCACTTTTATGTCTCCTTACGAAGATTAAATCAAGATATTATATTAAACCTCATATCAAGAATCCTTATTCTTTTTTTTTTATGGAAATCGCTCCAGAGAAGGCACGAAGCCACTTCATGTCAGTAGCTAAAAAGAAATACTACTTCAAGGTCAAAAACTAGCCAAACAACCACAAGTGTAAGATGGGTAGATTCTGATCCAGAAAACAGCAATTCTTCCCCCTTTGTCAGAAACATCGCACATGGGATGTGAGGTCTAAAGGACAAAATAATGAAAGCGAAAGTAAACCCAAGATCCACTCTTTACTCTCCTAATTCTATTCTAGTTTTGATCAAAATGCATTATATGATTTTGATTCTAGAAAATGTCTCAAATTTAAAGCTTAAGCTTAAAGGGGTCATAAGAAGAAAATGAGATTCAGGGAATCTTCTTTAATTCGTGTCTAATGACTATGGATCAAATTTAATGCAAACCTAAAATATTTTAATTTTCAAATGGGAGGTTGTGTCCACATTATGTCTCCTTAAACCCTTTAAAATACTCCAAAGAAACTGAAATTTGAGGAATATTTATTAATTGATGTCTAATACCCTTTGTTAAAATTTCACAAAAATCGGAGGTATCCGAATTTTCATGAAGTGCTTCCACCCCCAAATTTGCCTTTTTTGCAGAAAAATAAATTGAACTAAATATAGTCCACATTAAGTACTCTTACGTCTGACATCTGCATTCCAGAATTAATAATGATCAGTTAATTAGTTATGGGGTGACTTCCGTGCATACGAATATATAAACATATACGCATACCTAACTTTATATAAATATAGATATATACTAGCAGGGTTACCCCAGCGTTGCCCGAGTTAATGTGTGTGTGTGTGTGTGTGGGGGGGGAATCTCTATAGGTAACTTGGTACTGGTACAGCTTTTGAACAAGATAAACTAGATGTAACAGTCGGAAGATGCCGAAGCGTTTAGCCAATCAGAATGATCGAGATACAGACGACAAATTTACCTGCAAATTGAATAACTTTTAACATTCATGTCAGACAGACATCTGCTAAATGAACCGGACAAAAAGCGAACTGTTTTTTCTAACCGTAACCCTAAGCTAACCCTTATCCTAAACTTACCCTAACCTAGTCGGTTTTTGTCTGTTTCAAAAACTATACCAGTACCCAAAAAAACAAAACGCAAAAAAAATCTGTAAAATTCATTGTTGCATGTAAAAAGAAAAAATAACACAATTTACGAAAAAAAAAAATTACCTTAGCTTTTCCATAAAATATTTTTTAAAATTCATTGATTTTCTTCGTCAGAAAATAAATAAATTGTCATAAAAAAATGCATACGGTTAATCTTTTTCTTCATTATTTTTTTATGTTGAAAATCAGCCTCGTTTTGACTTTGATGCCAGTTCGTTTTGATTCAGCTTTTTCCGGCTGTTTACGTATTTCGGTGTCGTCAAAAGTCGGTTTTGTCTGGTTCAAAAACTGTACCAGTACCGATTAAGTTTTATGTCTATCAGGTTCTAAATGTCATAAAAATCTTGAAATCAATAGAAACACTTATTTTCAAGGTGGGGATGGAGGCTCTTCCTTCTTTGCTCCCCATTAGACTCCATTTTATGTCTACTACCTAAATTGCCCTGACACAAATGCAGCCCCACGATATCAAAATAGTGCATAGCAAGTACATAAGTTCTAATGCCAGAAATCTTTTTCCCAAATTTCATAAAAAATCTGACCGATAGATTCTGAATCAATGGCTAGATTTATTTTTGATGCAGGGAGCAAAGGTTTTTTCTTTTTGCTCCCCTAAAAAATTCAATTAACATAGCTCATTACACCCCCTATATCGTCTATTATCTATGTTCTAAATTTCATAAAAACTGTCCAGTAAGTTTTGAGTCCAATGGTACATTTATTGGCCGGGAGGTTCTGTTCCTTTTGCTTCCCTTAAGAGTAAATCAACCATAGCTCATTACACTCCCCTTTACGTTTATTATCTATCATACCAATTTCATAAAAATCTGTCCAGTAGTTTTACTTCCTATAGATATACAGACCCACAGACGTATATCTTTATTTTATTTTATATATATATATATATATATATATATATATATATTATTATTATTATACTAAAGCCGAGTTAATCAAAGCTTTTTTTCCTGTATATTGTAATCAGATAAAATACATGTTAAAATATTCTTTAGTTCTGGGATTCAGTTATGTTTGAAAATATCAACAATTTTAATTGTTACAATTACCTGCTATTTGGAATTAATTTAACTAGTGACCTATTGCTTACTAAGTTTCTGTCTATCACTTTCACCCTCTCTCGCTGTATGATGTTTGACTCTTCACTCTTATTTATGTACTGCCCATCATATTCCTTTCTGTCACTCTCTTTCTTTGTTTATTGACAGAGAAAGATAATCAATTTCCTTCAACCTCTCTCTTCATCCCCCTTTTTTTATATATTGACGATGAGAGACAGCAAGAAAAGAGTAGTATATTTAACCTATAGCTGGAGAGAGAGAGAATAAAGAGATGAGAATAAGAGGAAGGAGAAGAATATATATATATATATATATATATATATATATATATAGCGAATAGAAAAGGATTAATTTAGATTTTGTCTGTATTTATTTTGATTTAACTCACTTTGCAAACACATTTTTTCCTGATTTAAACAATGTAACCTGATTCCAATGGCTGAGCTGACGGGTCACAACTTTTCTAATATATATATATATATATATATATATATATATATATAATAAAAAATAAATATGTAATCGATGACATCGATTGGAATATATTTAATGTAAAGAACACAGACTGAACAATTCCATAATTCACTGGCTAGGCAAAATCAAATATCGATTTCTCAGATGCAATGGCGGTCTAGCTTCAAGAATTCAAATGATTTTTCTTTATATATTAGAATAGGTACATATACATACAAATATTGAAAATAGCTATAATCTCTATCCAAGGGTTGTTCAAACTATTGCCAGAATATTGTGTCCTTTGTAATTATTAGCCTCATCTCTTGTTTCAAATGATATCAAGCCGATTTACTAAATCCATAGCTTTTCTATTGAAAAGGTTGGAGATCACTGAGAGGAGAACTGATGGCACATAAGTGGCATCCATTTTCAATAACAGGTTGGAGCCTCTTCATTTGTGGCGATGCAAGTGGCCAAGGGCACTGAACAGTGTACAACTCTTCGCAACTCGAAAATGTCCCTTCGACTAGAAATTCAAACATGATGAGAAAATGATTCTTGGGGGGGGGGGGCGAAGAAATATTATCTACAATTTACTTATCCTGCTCAGAGGGAAGGACTTAGTAATGCAATATGGCCGTGACACTTGCCTATAGGTATCATCTAAGAGTTTTGGATTCCTCAACACGTTGGATCCAATTCATCTATGTAATAGTGTGTGAAGGTTTCGTCTATTTGTTTGCAATTCATACTTTTGTTATTTAGTTATGTTTACATAGCAATACCAACGTCACGACATAATCACGTTGACCCACCAGTTCTCATTAGATCAGCAAAGTTAAGCGACATTGAACTTGGTCAGTATCAGAGGGGTGACTATTTGGAAATACAAGGCACTGTATGTGGGAGGGCAGTGACAACTCCCTGCAAAAAAAAAAATATTGTGAATTAAATATTCCCTAGAAATTACCTCGTTAAGAGGGAGCCGGTTCAACCCACCCAGGGTGAATGCTGCACCAGGTACAGTTACCGGTACCAGCGCCACAACAGTGTTCAGCAGATATACATTCAGACAAAGAAGGAAATAATGATTAATTTACACATGTTTATATATTGGAAAAAGGGTGTAAGAAGAGGGAGAGTAAGAATAGGGAGAGTAAGAAGGGAAAACAGAACGCAAAAGAGAAATATAGAAAAAAAGTGAGAGAGAGATGCGAGAGAGAGAGAGAGAGAGAGAGAAATAATGCGAGAGAGAGAGAGAAATAATGCGAGAGAGAGAGAGAAATAATGCGAGAGAGAGAGAGAAATAATTCGAGAGAGAGAGAGAGAGAAATAATTCGAGAGAGAGAGAGAGAGAAATAATGCGAGAGAGAGAGATAAATAATGCGAGAGAGAGAGAGAGAAATAATGCGAGAGAGAGAGAGAAATAATGCGAGAGAGAGAGAGAGAAATAATGCGAGAGAGAGAGAGAGAAATAATGCGAGAGAGAGAGAGAGAAATAATGCGAGAGAGAGAGAGAGAAATAATGCGAGAGAGAGAGAGAGAGAAATAATGCGAGAGAGAGAGAGAAATAATGCGAGAGAGAGAGAGAAATAATGCGAGAGAGAGAGAGAAATAATGCGAGAGAGAGAGAGAGAGAGAAATAATGCGAGAGAGAGAGAGAGAGAGAAATAATGCGAGAGAGAGAGAAATAATGCGAGAGAGAGAGAGAGAGAAATAATGCGAGAGAGAGAGAAATAATGCGAGAGAGAGAGAGAGAGAGAGAAATAATGCGAGAGAGAGAAATAATGCGAGAGAGAGAGAGAGAAATAATGCGAGAGAGAGAGAGAAATAATGCGAGAGAGAGAGAGAGAAATAATGCGAGAGAGAGAGAGAAATAATGCGAGAGAGAGAGAGAAATAATGCGAGAGAGAGAGAAATAATGCGAGAGAGAGAGAAATAATGCGAGAGAGAGAGAAATAATGCGAGAGAGAGAGAAATAATGCGAGAGGGAGAGAGAGAAATAATGCGAGAGAGAGAGAGAGAGAAATAATGCGATAGAGAGAGAGAGAGAAATAATGCGATAGAGAGAGAAAGAGAAATAATGCGATAGAGAGAGAAAGAGAAATAATGCGATAGAGAGAGAAAGAGAAATAATGCGAGAGAGAGAGAGAAATAATGCGAGAGAGAGAGAAATAATGCGAGAGAGAGAGAGAGAAATAATGCGAGAGAGAGAGAGAGAAATAATGCGAGAGAGAGAGAGAGAAATAATGCGAGAGAGAGAGAGAGAAATAATGCGAGAGAGAGAGAGAGAGAAATAATGCGAGAGAGAGAGAGAGAAATAATGCGAGAGAGAGAGAGAGAGAAATAATGCGAGAGAGAGAGAGAGAAATAATGAGAGAGAGAGAGAGAAATAATGCGAGAGAGAGAGAAATAATGCGAGAGAGAGAGAAATAATGCGAGAGAGAGAGAGAAATAATACGAGAGAGAGAGAGAAAGAAATAATGCGAGAGTGAAAGACTGAGGTATGGTTCTGTTTAGCTCTAGGAAGTTCATCCTCCCAGGCTTTACCTTCTCTCTTTGAGAAGGGATTAGTTTATTGCTAATTGCCTAAGGCGCCCCTACTGGGGAATGCCAACACAGGCATTTTTTGAGTGCTAGAGTGCTTTGCTTCTTGGGCAGTGGCTTTTCCTTCAAACCCACCTTTTGACCTTGTGTCACGTCTTCTTGCGATGGGAGGGAAGTACATACTAGTAGTAGAGTAGACCTCGCTTGCCTCTGCGTCTAGACGGTTCATTTAGAAAATATATAGTCACTGTCCACAGAGAGAGAGAGAGAGAGAGAGAGAACGGGTAAGTGAATTAAAAGAGAGAGAAAGAGTGAAGATTCACGGGTCGTCTATGATATGTTTTACTGGATGATATCATCTTTTGTTATTTCATCATTTATGACGTCATTTCTTTGTAATGTCATCCAGCATGCACAGGGACAACAATACAACAAACTGTAGCAGTTATCTCCCTCTCTCAAACATAATTGCACTGGTTTGCCAGTAGACGTCGCTTTTTTCTGTCAGGTCGGCACTGGAAGACGACCAGAGTTATCTGCCCTTCTTGATGATATAAACCGGTGCACAACGTCAACCACTCTTTTTTCAGTTCCGGCCACGGCAGACAGTAGTCATCGGAGATGCTGCTCGTCTCCTTGTCTGACCCACAAAATCACACATGTTCAAATTCATAAACACGTTTTTCTCAGTAAGAGATTTTTCTTTACACACGCATTCATATTCCTACAGAGACAATTTCTTCTCCAGAACATTTTATTTTCACGTACACAATTTCTTTATTGAACATATTTTCCCATGTGCGTTTCAATCATATGAACTATTTCAACTCCACACGCATTATACATACATACATATATACACACAACATTTATCATTCCATATACACACTGTATACGTATTAATGTACTCTGTTTCATTGTTGTTACACACGTTTAATAAATGCTTTATTTAAACAACCTATTGCCTGTGAATTATTATTTTGCCTTGCATGTGACATTGCTTGTATTATGAACATGTAACCGGGATTCCTCCTAGAATCCTGACAGAACAAACAAGCAAGATCAACAGGTTTTAAGTTGACCTTTTGGCTAAGATGAAAGTGTAGTATCTGTTCCGATGGATACTACACCCTATACACCGGTATTGTCTTGGCCTTTGGGGCTTGATTCTGCCGGTCTGTGAGTTTGTCCTGTGCAGTTCTAGGAGGTCCACCCTCTCAGGCTTTGCCTCCCCTCTTTGGGGTGGAGTAAGTTTATTGCTTACTACCTCAGGCACTCCTACCGGGGAATGCCGACGGGGCTGCCCAAGCATTTTTTGTAGGCTAGAGTGCTCACCTTTTCGGGCGCTGGCTTTTCAAATCCCACTTTCCCAACCTTGTGTCACATCATACTGCTGTAGGAGGAAGATAAATAGAAAGTAGTATACTAGACCCTCTGACCTAGACAATCCATGGTAGATCATTCATGACGTCATAAATGATGCAGTAACAAAAAGATGATGCCATGCATTAAACAGAACATAGACTACCCATGATCTGAAGTGACAATCACTTTGGATCATGGGTAATCTATGTTCTAACACTCACTTCTGAGCATGGGTAGTGGGAGTCTATTATTTGTTTAATGTATGGCGTCATCTTTTTGTTACTGCATCATTTATGACGTCATAAATGATCTTCCAAAGGTCTTCCAACTGTTTTAGTGGATGCCATCATCCTTTTGTGACGTTATTCATTGTACACAGAGACAAACAACAAGCAAACAAAAAAAATCTTTTAATAGTATATAGATAGATGTGATTTTGTTTGAGAGAATTGGCCTTTTGGCTAAGATGAAAGTGTAGTATCTGTTCCAATGGCTACTACACCCTATAGATCGCTATCGTCTTGGCCTTCGGGACTTGATGATGCCGGTCTGTGGGTTTGTCCTGTGCAGTTCTAGGAGGTCCACCCTCCCAGGCTTTGCCCCCCCCCTCTTTGGGGAGGAGTAAGTTTATTGCTTACTGCCTGAGGCGCCCCTACCGGGGAATGCCGACGGGACTGCCCAGGCATTTTTTGTAGGCCAGAGTGCTCACTTTCTCGGGCGCTGGTTTTTCAATTCCCACTTTCCCGACCTTGTGTCACATCTTACCGCTGTGGGAGGAGAGTAAAAAAAAAACAACAAAAAAAAACTAGAAAAGATAAGAAATATATAATAAAACCTCAACATTTCCTTGTGTCAGACAAGAATTATCTCCCTTGCACTCCGATAATGTTTGACTTCTGGTTTCTTTTTTAACAATTTTTGTTTCTATTTGAGAATGAAAAACGCAGAAATATAAGTGAATCCTTTCAGTGTGAGATAAGGAAATGAAAAAAAAACCCAAAAAACATTAATTAAAACTTATCAGAATAAATTCACCAAAGAATGCAGAGATTTTTCCACCTATTTTTGGCAAAATGTCAAATTTTATCTTTAAAAGAGAAAATGAAATTATTTTATTTCTTTTTCCTTTTAAAACTTGTTTTATTGCAGTTTTCTTCAAGACATTTATCAGAGGCATGCAAGATAAAATTTATATTGAATTAAGATTTTACTTTATTTAATTAAGGAAAAATTAATAGAATAAAATAAAGGAAAATGTCTGGTTTTTAATCTTGTTTAAAATGTCATGAAGTCCCACAAATGTTCAAAAAAGGTTAAAGCGTTTTTTTTATGAAGCATTTTTTTTTTGTATAAAGAAAAGTTGAAATCTAAAAAAAAATGAAAAAAGAAACCAAAAAATTCTTCTGGTATTTGTAAAGTGCTGCAAAATAAAAAAATCTAAAACTATTTTAATTCTTAATTTTAAGGTGACAATTGTGATATAATTGCTGAATCACATGCTAAATCATCATAATCATCATCATCATCAGTGATTATTTTACATGTTGGCAGGTGTTGGACGGCTTTTAGAAATTGAATTCCAAACCAACCTATCACTGACCATGTCTTTATTTATCCCTCTTTCTCTCAAGTCCATTCTTATCACTTCCTCCTATGTTTTTCTTGGCCTTCCCCTATCAACTGACCCTGCTACCTTAACTGTTCTACATCTACTAACCCAAGAACGCTCATCTTTTCTTTCAACATTAGATTAGAGAATCTTTTTTTGAGCCCTGTCTAAGAGTTTTTTTTTTAATAAAAACAATTTATTTTGACGATCATGAATAAAATTTGCTTCATGAAGAAATAATGTTTTATACTTGGTATAGCTGTGGTCGATCAAAAACGTTAAACCTGCATATTTGTTCCTGATGATGACCGTTATCCAGTCGTATAACGAGTTCTTGAGCCGCTGTGAGGTTGAACTGCTGGAAAAGCTTAAATATAAAAATCATTTGAAGAAAGCCTTTTTTGGCTGAATAAAAATCTACCGTAGTTTGAAATTAAAACTCCAGGATGATTCGTTACTGGACAATTGGTTCTTTATTTTGGTCGCACAGACAGCAAGCACAATGATGGGTAGAAAGGATGAAAAATTCATACTTATTCTGGTTTAATGATGGGTAGAAAGGATGAAAAATTCTTACTTATTCCGGTTTAATGATGGGTAAAAAGGATGAAAAATTCTTACTTATTCTGGTTTAATGATGGGTAGAAAGGATGAAAAATTCTTACTTATTCTGGTTTAATGATGGGTAGAAAGGATGAAAAATTCTTACTTATTCTGGTTTAATGATGGGTAAAAAGGATGAAAAATTCTTACTTATTCTGGTTTAATGATGGGTAGAAAGGATGAAAAATTCTTACTTATTCCGGTTTAATGATGGGTAAAAAGGATGAAAAATTCTTACTTATTCTGGTTTAATGATGGGTAGAAAGGATGAAAAATTCTTACTTATTCCGGTTTAATGATGGGTAGACAGGATGAAAAATTCTTACTTATTCTGGTTTAATGATGGGTAGAAAGGATGAAAAATTCTTACTTATTCCGGTTTAATGATGGGTAGAAAGGATGAAAAAATCTTACTTATTCCGGTTTAATGATGGGTAAAAAGGATGAAAAATTCTTACTTATTCCGGTTTAATGATGGGTAGAAAGGATGAAAAATTCTTACTTATTCTGGTTTAAAAACTAACTTCTTTCGCAATTCTCTTCTCTCTTCCCTGATGACGTCATTCTTCATTCGGTTTCCCTTTTCTTTTTCCTGTTCCCACATTTTGTTAATATGACTTGTTAACTTTCCTAGACAGCTTGTCCTTGAACAATTATTAATACAGCATCACCGAAAATAACCATTATCTAACACTAGTTAAGATAATCGACATTCAATAAAGCTCATTTAATCAACGTTTATTTCCCTAAGGCTTTTTCCTCCGTATATATTTGATTCACACAAAATAAATGTTAAAATATTCCTTGATATCGGGACTGAGTTATGTTTTTAGAAAAAATTCCCAAATTTTTACACTTTTATTGTCATTAAGGGTATGCGAGCACAACAGGGCTATGTATTTTACTGGTAGGAATTTTTCTTCAGCGCACCTCACACACTTCATCCACTCATGCATAGAGATTTATACTGTAGTGATGTGATAATGAAATGGTTTGGTTGATATGTAGTCATACCCTTAATGACAATAAAAGTGTAAAAATTTGGGAATTTCCTTGCTTTTGTACATTTAGTGTATATGAATTTTCATCTTAACCCTATTAAGGGCATATGATTTCAGTATACTGGCATTTTTCATGGAATGTCACTACTTTTGTAAAGGCTTATGCCTCAATACAATGCCTTGTCATAAGGTTTTTTTGAATTTTCTGGAAAACTAAGGTATATGGTAAACTGAAATTAAAATGCCATCAACTAGACCCTAGAACCTCTATCTCTGTCAAAAATCAGCTGAATCCATCAAATAGTTGATGAGATACAGGGTGGCACATATGTACATACACACAGATAACATGATTTCATGATTGAACTTTCTGGATTTCTGAGTTGCCTTGACTAATGATGCTGAAATTCTACACACATATAGAACCTACCAAATAAAAATTTTGTGCAAAGTTTTAACTAATTTGGTTTATTGGTTTTTGAGTTATGATTGATCAAAGAAATGAAATTTCCAGCATAGGCCATTCGTGGGTCTACTAAGGGATAGAGCGCTCTCGCGCCTCCCTTGTTTTTTTTTAACTGGCTTTGCAGACTCACTTTTTCTGATTCAAACAATCTAACTTGTATGTAATAGATGACCAAGCGGTTCACCTGTCAATCAATTATTTCAGCTGCCAAAATAGTTTGTTTTTAGTTTTTGAAGTGTGTAAATAATCGGGATAGATATTAAATAATACCGGTAATCAAGTAATTCGTGTTCTCCAACTTGTTTTCTTTCAAAAGTCATGTGATAACAGCTGTATAACTATAACTTACGACAGGTATGATAAGACAGCCTTGGCCTTAGATGAAGGTTGTCCGAAGGAACTCACCTGCCTTGGCCTTTTGGCTAAGATCAAAGTGTAGTATCTGTTCCGATGGATACTGCACGCCTGTCCTGTGCAGTTCTAGGAGGTCCACCCTCCCAGGCTTTGCCTCCCCTCTTTGGGGAGGAGTAAGTTTATTGCTTACTGTCTGAGGCGCCCCTACCGGGGAATGCCGACGGGGCTGCCCAGGCAATTTTTAAATGGCCAGAGTGCTCACCTCTCGAGCGCTGGCTTTTCAAACCCCACTTTCTCGACCCGATCTTGGGTCATATCTTGCTTGTGGGAGTAGGATAAAACTGGCCTTGTGCCTAACTCCTGGGGAGGAGTAAATAAGACCTTGTAAAATAGATGAGATATGAGACTAGGAATCACCTCACAGTTCTCAGTCTCACAAAGCTTCGGTTCCCCCTAATCATGGGCACACAAATCCAAAAGTATCACTTACTAACATGTCATTTAGTTGTGTAGCATGTCGCTTTCAAGGTAATAACTTGATTCTGATAAAAGCAAGGCCGGATTACTGGTTGAGAGAGTATGATGTTGAATAAACGAAACAAGGAATTAAGCCAGTTCAGCGGAGAGGACTCGATTCAAAGCATCTTAAAAATAGATTTTTCAATTAATTAAATTGAATCTTATTTTGGTGTGATATTTACATAAATTAATCAAAATTTTTAATTTAAAAAGGAAATTGAATTAATATAAAATTGTTTTATTAATTTGAAAAATCTGTTCATGCATGAATCGGAATAAAATAAAAAATGTTATGAGTTCTTAGTAAGCCTTCATTCAATCAGTGACCCAATAGATACCCCATGTAAGGGTGCCTACATGGGGAGTCTATTGTGAAGCAAGGGTTACACAATCACCGGCATTGCTTGAACATTGTCTTTTGGCTAGGAACAAAGTTTAGTATCTGTACTGATGCTGCACTGTATTTGATCATTGAAGGAGAAGTTCTTCTAGACTGAGTAAATTTCTATTTTTGTTCCAATCCATAATGAACCTTTTTATGGAGCTGGATTTTCTCCACATTAAAAATCGACCTTGTGTCTAACTCTAACCTCGTGGCGAGGCAAGTAAATAGGAACACTATCAGGATAAGCAGACAGTCCTCTCACATTTAGCACCTGGTATTACCATATGGTCACCTATTTAATACTGACCAGGCTCAACGTTGCTTTACTTTGGTGATCTAATGTGTCAACGTTTTTATGCTGTATATAATTTTTCCTTATTTCTATTCATATTATATACTAGCTGTCCCTATTCGGCGTTGCCCGAGATTATTTTTACTTTCATTAATAATTTACATGACTTAAATAAGATTCTTTTGCCTGCAAAAAGACGTTATTTGATTTATAAATAAACATAACAAAAGATACTGTGTCATCTTTAAAAAAAATAAAAAGTTGACCATTTATTTTTTCTTTCCCATTCCGGCAAGGTAAAAAGTCGACCACAATGTAAAAATAATACATTTAAAAATTATTTTGTGTCTTAACACAGGAATTAAACTTACAATTGAAGAGTTTGAATGCAAAACGAGATAAATCCAATCCGTTTAAATTGATACATTAAACAATAAAAAGGTAAAATATATTAAATCTAGACTTCGACTAAAAGCAGATTTTAATGGAAAGCAAATAGAAATTATCCTGATATCATATTTTGTCAAACAGGATTCCATGGTGTGGTTGAGCGTTGAAATGCAACACGTTTTATAGTAATAGTTTCGTAATTTTGAAAATGGCGTTTATCGCGTTTTGCATTCAAACTCTTCAATTATATTTTAGCAGGCTGTCGTCTTATGAATTTGGCCACCGTGCCAGTGTTATTAATACACAGATTATAAAGCCTGCTATAAAAACGTTATTGTGTATGTAAGTCAATTTATCTTCCTCCCACAAGGTAAGATGTGACACAAGGTCGGGAAAGTGGGAAAGAACCAGCGCTCGAGAAGTTGAGCACTCTGGTTTTTAAAAAATTGCCTGGGCAGCGCCGTCGGCATTTCCCGGTAGGGGCGCCTCAGGCAGTAAGCAATAAACTTACTCCTCCCCAAAGAGGGGAGGCAAAGACTGGGAGGGTGCACTTCCTTGGACTGCACAGGACGGACAACCGATAGACCGGCGTAAATCCCGACCCGAAGGCCCGCAAAATACCGGTTTATTGGGCGGGGTAAAAAACCCTGGCTTGTGTATGTAAGTCAAATAACATTCAATTGAGAGAAATCACTAATCGAAAAAGAAAGGAGAGAAAGGATATTATTGAGGAAATTTGAAAAATTAACGAATTAGATTTCTTCCAGATTTCTTCATGGCGTCATTGGTGGTAGGAAGAGGACTTTAGACTGAGGGGGTAGCTCCTCCGACTTTCTCTATTATATTAGTTATCAAAACAAAGACTTGATTTTACTCCTGCATTTGGCAGTTATTTACTGTTCCATTTATTGTTTTCTCTACATGTGTGTGTGTGTGTGTGTGTCTCATGCATATAAAGATTAGTATATGCTTAATATGCACACGCACATACCTTAAATTCAGTTGATTAGAAAGTTAAAAGTGATCAATATCTATCAATAATAGAGCTTAATGAAAAAATTGTATAAAAGCACAGACTTAATTGCAACTATAATTTCACAGCTCCGAGGTGCTTGTCAAGCAATTAAACTTTTTAATTACCTGACGATTTACCTTGGAGGTAATAAGCTTTGAATTGCAATTAACTTTGAGTTTTAATGTTTAAGAGACGCCCACACATTATGTACCAGTTGAAACAGATGTGATTAGTTTCAGATTCTTATATTCGTCCTAACTTCCTTATTAAAGGCTTTGTCGGTATCACTCGAGTTTGAAATAATATAGCATTTTCGTTGGTTTGTCACAGTTGAGTTCAAAATTTTCATCGCTAATCATGTATTTGCTTTTAGATGCGTTTAAGCATCTCTATAGGAGGCCATATCTGTCAGTTGATCTGTCACGCTGAAGTTAAAAATAGTATTTTCACTGGTCTGTCACGCTGAAGTTCAAAATAGTATTTTAACTGGTCTGTCACGCTGAAGTTCAAAATAGTATTTTAACTGGTCTGTCACGCTGAAGTTCAAAATAGTATTTTCGCTGGTCTGTCACGCTGAAGTTAAAAATAGTATTTTCGCTGGTCTGTCACGCTGAAGTTCAAAATAGTATTTTCGCTTGTCTGTCATGCTGAAGTTCAAAATAGTATTTTCTGCTGGTCTGTCACACTGAAGTTCAAAATAGTATTTTCACTGGTCTGTCACGCTGAAGTTCAAAATAGTATTTTCGCTGGTCTGTCATGCTGAAGTCCAAAATAGTATTTTCACTGGTCTGTCATGCTGAAGTTCAAAATAGTATTTTCACTGGTCTGTCATGCTGAAGTTCAAAATAGTATTTTCGCTGGTCTGTCACGCTGAAGTTCAAAATAGTATTTTCGCTGGTTTGTCATGCTTGAGTTTGAAAAAAAATTTTCATAGCTAAACATGCGGATTGAATGAATGCATCTTATTTAAGATGCGTCCAAATACCTATATTAGAAGCGCAGTGCGTCAGTTGGTCTGTTACGTTTAAATCCAAAATTGCATTTTCGGTAGTCTGTCATCCTCAGTTCAAAATAGCATTTTTTTTATGGAAGTTATTTGAGACAAGGTCTGAAGCCACATGATGTAAGGAACTAAAAAGAACGAAAAATTATTATCGCAAATACAGAAGATGCCTATTGATCTTAGTCTTGAGAAAACCAAGGATAGAGGTCAAAAGACAACAGTCAGCAGGAAGAGAGTTCCACAAGCGTGAATTTCTTGGAAAGAAGCTACTGGAATAGGAAGATGTATTATAACGAAGTAGCTGAAAAGCGAATTGATGAAGATCACTAGGTCGAGTCAAACGAGCTTGAACAAAGGAAGCAGGGAATAGATAAGACAATTCTAAAAAACACGTGACATAATAGTACTTATAGAAGCGACTGAGACTAGCAACATCACGTCTGTGAGAGAGAAGGTGCAGAGAAGAAAAAAAGGGTGGTGCCAACCAAATTACAGATACGCTTCTGAAACTTATCAAAAATCCTCAAATGGGACAGAGATTCACCAGCCCAACTATGGCAACAATATTCCATTCCATACACGGTCTGATAGTAGATTTGTAGAAATAGACGATACAAGGTCTGAAATAGAGCATACAAGGTCTGAAATAGAGCATACAAGGTCTGAAATAGACCATACAAGGTCTGAAATAGAGCATAGCTTCAGGTGTGAGAAAGTGTTTGTAGCGATAGAGAGAATCGACTTTACGAGAAACAGCAGGAGCGATGGATCTAATGTATGAACTCCAAGAAAGATTTGATGAGAAAGAAAGACCAAGAAATCTCAGAGTCGATTTTTCCTAAAAAAGAACGCCATGCACTGAACATCTCAGGAAGAAAAAGGAAAACGCCTACGATTAAAAGACACGAGCTGAGTTTTAACAGGCGTGATCGAAAATTTCCGTGGTCTGTCATGCTAAAATTCGAATTAAAATTTTCATCAGTAAACATGCAGACTGAATGGTTGCATCTTATGTGAGATGTGTCCAAACATCTCTATAAGAAGCCATGGCGGTCAGTTGGTCTGTCAAGCTTAAGTTCAAAATAGTATTTTCAGTGGTCTGTCACGTTTCAGTTAAAAATGAAATAGCACAGGTGGCTGGGAGAAGTGTGTACAGTCAGATATGTAAGTTGTGTTTGTACTTCAGCAAACAGAGTTCAGTAGTCAGGCCGGAAGTTAAAATTATAGGCAAAGTTGGAGCCCATCTACTTTGCCACTCAAGGATAAGGGTTGATGAGACAGATACATTAAGAGGTGAATGATAATAAATATTATGAAAGGATTGAAAATAATGAATAAAATTTGATGACTTATGAGAACGGTTTATAACGAGTGTTTGTTAATATTAGATTTGAAGATTACCATGCTGTATTGATTTACTCCTCTCCAGGAGTTAGGCACAAGGCCAGTTTTTATCTTACTCCCACAAGTAAGATGTGACCCAAGTTCGGGTCGGGAAAGTGGGGTTTAAAAATTGCCTGAGTAGGGGCGCCTCAGGCAGTAAGCAATAAACTTACTCCTCCCCAAAGAGGGGAGGCGAAGCCTGGGAGGGTGGACCTCCTAGAACTGCACAGGACAGACCCATAGACAGGCGTAAATCAAGACCCCGAAGGCCAAGACAATACCAGTCTATGGGGTGTAGTATCCATCGGAACAGATACTACACTTTGATCTTAGCCAAAAGGCCAAGAAAAGACTATGCTGTAGCCGGCAGGGAATCAATTTGGTGACAATATAATCGACAGATGGAAAGAAACTCTGTTCATGGAAATTCCGTTTGATGTTAGGCACAAGGAGAGAGAAAGGACAATTCTTTGCAGTAGTTGTAAGAAGAAGAGATTTTGCTGTGAATGTTTTACAAAGAGAGACCAGAGACTGAAGCTCAGTCGAGCACCTTCCATGGAAATAACTATAAAATACAAGTAGAGAATGACTAGTAACGCTTCTTCTGTGAGAAAGAACCTGTAGCGAACAAAAGAGATTATTCTCCCCCACGTGCTAGATTGCAAAGCCGATTTAAACTCAGTCAAGGCAAGAAAGAGTACGCGAAGCGGCACCTTCTCAAATCTGACATCAGTACTCCATCTTAGGACGTATCTGACTTTTATCAATGTAGACGATTGCATCAGGAGTCAGATACTTTCTGGAACTTTCTTGAACTTTCTCCAAATATGCATCCATGCTGTAAATGTATGTTTTGTATATGAATGGTCTACGCAGATTTGTTTTGTAGGTTTATATTTTGTAAATAGATAAATCCTTCCTATTTACTTCCCTCCCCACAAGGGTAAAGTTAGACACATGATTGGTTTTTAATGTGAAGAATATCAAGCTCTCCCCAAAAAGGGAACACTGGATAGGACAAAAAAAAGAAAAAAATGCCTCAGTTAAGAAGGATCTCTCCCCCACTGACCAAGGATAGAACAGATACTGCACTTTGAATCATTCCCTTATTTTGTCCTTTAGTCCTCACATTCCATGAACGATATTCTGACAAACGGGGGAAGAATTGCTGTTTTCTGGGTCAGAATCTATTCATAGAACACTTATGGTTGGCTAGTTTTTGATCATCATCATCAACAACAACAACCGGTTTATTTGTTGAATTAGGCCACAATTAATCCTCTGGAGCCTGATTGTCTAGTCTCGATCTAAGTCTTCCCCTCCATTCATCAGGAGTCAGGAACTTTCTGGAAATATGTATTCATGCTGTAAATGTATGTTTTGTATATGAATTGTCTACGCAGATTTGTTTTTGTTGTGGACTGATCCGGATTCACCCATAGTGACGGGATGGATTTGTCAGGTCACTATAAAATCGACACCTTTTCCCGTACCAATCAGAACCACTTAGCAAACCGCTTAGCACATCTGCCTAGATCCGGTAATGGCGACCAACTTATTGTAATTAAGTATTCTTTAACACAATTCCTATTCCTTTCAATTCCTGTCTTGGGTTTCTTATTTACTTATTGTTATTCTAACGATACAACAGTTTTGAAGGTTTATATTTTCTAAATAGACAGTCTTTATTTACTTGCTTCTCCACGAGTTCATAGTTAGACGCAAACTCTTTAAAAAATAATAATTTTTTTTTTTTTTATGAATATAGCTCCAGACAAGGCATGAAGCCACTTGATGTAAATAGCTAAAAAAAAATGCTACTTCAAGGTAAAAAATTAGCCAACGATAAGTGTCATATGGATAGATTCTGATCCAGAAAACAGCAATTCTTTCCCCTTTGTCAGAAACATCGCTCATCGAATGTGAAAACAAAATAAGGGAAGCAAGAGTTACGAGGCTGCTGAAAGTAAACTCAAGATCCACTTTCTACTCTCCTTTTAATGTGAAGGATATCAAGCTCCCCAAATAACAGTGGCGAAAGGGCTGAGAAACGTGTGTACAGTCTAATGTAGAAGTTGTGCTAGTACTGCATTTTCATCGCTAAACATGCAGATTTAATGGACACATCCTATTTTAGATGCGTTCAAGTCATGACGTCAGTTGGTCTGTCACGCTTAAATTCATAATAGAATTTTCGGTGGGCTGTCACATTTAAGTAAAAAAAAAGAAAGGGAGCAAAGATGCTGGGGAAACATGTGTACAGTTGGATGTGTAAGTTGTTGTGCTAGTACTGCAGTTAATGAAGTTTATCAGCCAAACCGGAAATTAAAATTATAGTCGATGGTCTCTTCAGTTCTTATTGTATTTTTATTTAGTTTTTTAAAATCTATTTATTCAATTGTTTTTGCTTTTCTTTTTATTTTTGTTTTTTATTTTATATTTAACTTTAATTTTAGTTATTTTTTTGTTTTTATTTTTATATTTAACTTTAATTTTAGTTACTTTTTTGTTTTTTATTTTATATTTAACTTTAATTTTAGTTATTTTTTTGTTTTTTATTTTATATTTAACTTTAATTTTAGTTATTTTTTTGTTTTTATTTTTATATTTAACTTTAATTTTAGTTATTTTTTTGTTTTTATTTTTATATTTAACTTTAATTTTAGTTATTAAGTTCGTATATGTAACTTCCTTTAGTTTTTTCAAAGATGGAATGCTGCTTTCACTTCTGGGGAGGAGCTTCAGAGCATTCTTTCCTGCCTCGACAGAGTACAACACCGACTTCGAAATCTGGTGGAGAGTGATTTTTTCTCTTCCGATTATTACCATGGAAGGTGCTCGACTGAGCTCTAATCTTTGGTCCCTCCTTGTAAGACATTCACAGCAAGAACTCGTTTTCTACCACATCGAAAAAAGGACTTTACTTTCTCGCTTTGCACGCCTAGCTTTTTGTAAGGACTTTCTGTCCGTGGAACCAATTACTTTGGGACTGCTTCCCTGCTGATTACAATTTGGTTATCTTCAAGTCCAAATTCTTGTTACAAACCGTCCCATAAGTAATAATAATAATAATAATAATAATAATAATAATAATAATTGATCAATGTCAGTGCTCCCATAGTTTTCCTCATCTTTCAACTGAGAATCATTTCAATTTCATTAATACTTATCCCCAAGTAGCTCTTGGCTCTGATAAGCGGTGACTCAGTCGTAAAAAAGAATATTAATAGTTGTATATTTATATTTCCGGGGGAATATGTTGTCAAGAGGAGGACCGTACGATGCAACACTGCCCTGTCTGCTCTCTACTGCTCAACCGGTGCAGCTTGAAAGATCTTGCAGGGTACAATAACAATGCAAAAGACTGCATAAAAAAGTAGGAAAAAAAGTGGGAGACCACATGACACTTCAAAGACACGCAAAGAAGAAGAACTTAATAGTATACTGTCTTCTTTTAAAAGGAAGCCATAAGCATATCTAATAATTTGGGAGGGAAACGTGGTAGGTTTTATTAATGGTTGGAAGAAGTTGTCTCCTTTGATGGTCGTAATAAATTTGATCATTATAGGAATATTTATATATAGAAGTGATACTGAGGGCTCAACTGTATGACCAGTTGAGCAGCAAGATAAGTAAGACCTCAAGTAATCAAAAAGCCAGTTTATAAGGAAGCTGGACTGCTCCACTATGCCAAGTTGGGCAAGTCCATTATATGAATTCTGATTGGCTGCCAGTCTGAGAGTGAATAATTCTATATATAAATATTGCTTCATTAAAGCAACATTTGCCTATAGGATATTGGAGCCGGTAAGTGTTAATTTGATTCTATAGTTATAGCTATAGGATATTGGAGCCGGTAAGTGTTAATTTGATTCTATAGTTATAGCTATAGGATATTGGAGCCGGTAAGTGTTAATTTGATTCTATAGTTATAGCTATAGGATATTGGAGCCGGTAAGTGTTAATTTTATTCTATAGTTATAGCTATAGGATATTGGAGCCGGTAAGTGTTAATTTGATTCTATAGTTATAGCTATAGGATATTGGAGCCGGTAAGTGTTAATTTTATTCTATAGTTATAGCTATAGGATATTGGAGCCGGTAAGTGTTAATTTGATTCTATAGTTATAGCTATAGGATATTGGAGCCGGTAAGTGTTAATTTGATTCTATAGTTATAGCTATAGGATATTGGAGCCGGTAAGTGTTAATTTTATTCTATAGTTATAGCTATAGGATATTGGAGCCGGTAAGTGTTAATTTGATTCTATAGTTATAGCTATAGGATATTGGAGCCGGTAAGTGTTAATTTGATTCTATAGTTATAGCTATAGGATATTGGAGCCGGTAAGTGTTAATTTGATTCTATAGTTATGGCTAAAAATATTTCCAGAGTGTATGGGTATGTGTGTTAATATTAAAATTAATATTTTATAGATATTTAACTTGTGTATGAATATTAGATATCGTCGATTTTGTAGCCCCATCTGGTCATATCAACTTTTGATCAACCCATTCCCATTCTTATCGGTTGAGTGTTTTCTGCTAGACCCAGAGTGTTTCTGAGTCAGGAGGTAGGCCCCCAGAAGGGATGGATTCTGATGTCAGTAGCAAAGAGCATTGTCTAGTCCTCTGGTTCACAGCTGTGGTCAGGTCTCTTCCTGAGATGTTGTTAGGGACTGATATAGCAGAAAAAGCTTCTACTTGACTTCAGTTGTTGGGCCATTGGTTCACATATAAGTTGTGATAGGACGCTAAAGTCTCTGTCAGTTATAAATATAGCATGTTGAATAAAGGCAGTTATAAGTGTTTGTTATATGATGAATTCAGGCCTATTATTTATATTTGGTTTGTGTTTGGATATGAAGATGGCTTCTATAATTCATAAGTTACCAACATTCCTCTCAGTGGTTAATATGTTGATTTTAATAATTTTTTTGAGATGTTTGTGGAATGGAGATGCTTGTTTGTGTAAGTGTTCCTGAATGCGTTAATTTTTTAACCAGAATTTTTTTAAATTCAGTGTTTTATTAATGTATTTTAGATGGCGAATTTTGATCATTTCCTTTTAATGTCGGTTTATTAAATCCCAATTATCTTGATTTAACCAAAGTTTATTTGACAATAAAAGTACAAAATCCACCTACTCTATGAAAGCTGAAACAATTATCTAAGAGACTACCAGTCTACAGTATAATCAAGGTGGGAACCTCTGAAGGCTCTCATAAAATCAATGGCCTCCAAGATAAATGTGAACTAGGTTGTGTATGTTTTCAAAGGGAGGAAAAATAAAGGTGTTATTGCTGACATTATTATCATTGGATCCTTAATCTTGTTTTTCGCTCTTTCTCTTCAGTGCCAACAGAAAGCATTAATAAACATTATTCTTCAGAATTATCTTGCTGTTGTAGAAGGAAGAAGAAAGAAAGAGAGGGAGTGAGGAAAAATATGAAAGAACTAGAGAAAGAAATAACGAGGAAAATGAAGGAATAGATATAGCGAGAAAGGGAGAGGGAGAGAAAGGAAGAAAGAAATAGTAAGAAAGGAAAGCGAGAAAAAGTGAGAGAGAGAGAAAAAGAGAGATAAAGATTATATATATATATAGAGAGAGATAGATTGATAGAGAAAGAGAGATTTATAGAGATAGAGAGAGAGAGAAAGGGGTAAGGATTCTTGCCTGCAGTCGTGCCAATGACAATGACCAATATATCATCAAATATGACCAATGATGGTCGCTCCGTTAACCCTGGACAAATAACTTTTCTTTCTCGGGTCTAATTTTTATATTTTCTTATTTACTCCATCTGCCTTCAGGTAATCTCTGGGGAATATTGGCAGCAAAATCGTGCGGAGTCGAGTTAGTGCGGAAGTGCACGGTTTACATTTTGTAGATAAACATTCAGCAATGCATGCAATTCCTCTTATATGGTTGGCTAAGATCATTATATATATATATATATATATATATATATATATATATAATAATAATAATAATAATGGTAATAATCCAGGTAAAAAATATCCACACGGTGGTAATCCAGAGAATTTTAACCGGGTTTATAAAAAGTGCTCAATATCAAAATAGAGCTTTATATATGATAATTTTATTTACACAGACATGTACAAAATCTGCGACACTGGCATGTCGATGTTATCGATCAACAGTTACTATAAACTGAGATCTCATCAGGCAGAGTTAGAATCCGATCTTAACCTCAGATCATATTTGGAGAGAACCTCTCCAAAGGTTCTCTCCAAATATGATCTGAGGTTAAGATCGGATTCTAACTCTGCCTGATGAGATCTCAGTTTATAGTAACTGTTGATCGATAACATCGACATGTCAGTGTCGCAGATTTTGTACATGTCTGTGTGAATAAAATTATCATATATATATATATATATATATATATATACTAGCTCTCCATACCTGGCATCGCCGGGGAATCTTGTCACTTCTTTCCTTTGCTCTCTTTTTTCCTTTTTAACTATGCCCGTATTTACTAGCCTACACACGAGAGCAGAGTTAGACACAAGATCGGTTTTAATGTGAGGAAAATCTAGCTCCCCAAAAAGAGGCACTTTCGATTGGGGCAAAAATAAAATTTGCCTCATTGTGGAAGGAATTCTCCTTCACTGACCGAGGACAGAAAAGATGAAATATAGTCTTAGAACAGATACTACACTTTGATATCGTTTTATTTTTTTTTTACCAAATTATTTTCTTTAAATCAAATTTTGAAAAGTTAAATTCAATTATTACGGTATCGTTTGGAAATTCAATTATCAATTGTTGTAAAAGCTATAACTAATTTTATTAAGTTAATCTTGTTTGAATCTCTAGTTACAAAAAACATTGGATATAAATAGCTTCAAAAATGTTCAATCTTTTCATACATAAGGATTTGCTAAGAATTTTAAAGCCAGTTTAAATGACTTTCAACAGTTTATTAAACACTTACAAATTCTTTTCAAATTTTTCGAAAGGTCACAAACTAATTCCCTTTTATTCACCTATTAATAAAAGATTAAAATGGCCGATTTGTTTCCGAAGAAATCGAAATGCATTCTGATAGATTTAATTTCGTAAATTATTTTTTAAATAGGATTTACAATAGTTCAGCCCTTGTTGTTATATTCATAAAGTTTGGGCCAATGTAACCTCTGACCTTCTTGAGGTTTATCTTTTCGAACTTGAGAACCTGTATGGAATCTCGAACTGAACTCTTTATTTCATCGATAAGGGGGGGGGGGGTAGATTATTATTCTAATTCTGTCAGCTATGACTGTTTACTATAACAAATCAATATTTTTATAGGATGATTTGAATAAAAGGTGATAAAAAAGTGTGTCAAAAAATACCAACCATGGAATCGTTAATAAAATGCACGATTCTTAGAGATTATTTGGATGATTCGGACAACTATTCTCATCTTTGTTATTATATTCACAATGTTTCGACCTTCTTCATAGACTAATCTTAAAAGTGAATGCTGAGGGCAGCAGAGCCACTCATTCAGTGTCAAGAGAGGAGTTTGGCAGAGTTACTGACAATTTTGCATTTCGTATCAGAGGATTCAACCAAGGGTTTTTACCCCACCTAATAGACCGGTATCGTCCGGGCCTTTGGGTCTGGATTTATGCCGGTCTATTGGGAGTTGCCGGTCCTGTACAGTTCTAGGAGGTTCACCCTTCCAGGCTTTGCCTCCCCTCTTTGGGGAGGAGTAAGTTTATTGCTTACTGTCTGAGACACCCCTACCGGGGAATGCCGACGGGGCTGCCCAGGCAATTTTTAAATGACCAGAGTGCTGACCTCTCCAGCGCTGGCTTATCTAATCCCACTTTCCCGACCTTGTGTCACATCTTACCTTGTGGGAGGTAGATAAATAAATCAGATGTGCTCATCATTGAAGGACGATAAAACAAAAACTGTTGGATATTCATAACTGAAACTTCGTGTACAAGTCAGTTATGGACTGAAGTTTATCTGTACCAAATATTGTTAAATTGCAGAAAGGATTGTGCATTTTATTAGCGGTTCCATTTGCGTCATTTTTTGTCACCCTTTTTTTGTCATCCTTTCTTTGGATCACCCTATATAAGTATTAATTTTTTATGGTTAGCAGTCATGGCTGACAGAATGAAAACAATCTTCCCCTGTCGATGAAATAAAAAGTTCAATGTTAAAATCCGTACAGGTTCTCAAGTTTGACATAAAGATTCCCAATTCCTGATCATATGTATGTAAATCGACATCAAAAGGTTAACTAATTTGCATCTCATTAATTAACTATTCGTTTTTATTATTTTCTTATTCCATGATTGTTTTCATTGTAATACAACACGTAGTTCTAGTTAGGAATATCTTTTATATCGTGGATAAATGTTTAGCATTTTGGGTGAAAATAGTTCTAGATTGTAAATTAAAAACAAAGCCTCCTTCCACTCAAACCAACAAACACACACACACACGCATACAACGCGTCCAAGCAAAGATAACAAGTTAGTGCGAAGCTCTTCCACAAATTTTTTTTTTTTTTTTTTTTTAATTCTATTTAAAAACTTAATTTTATTACGAAATCAAATTTTATCATAATGCATTTCGGATCATTTGTAAACAAGTCAACCATTTTATCCTTTTTTAAATTGTTAATAAAAACACAAATTACAGGGCAACGCCGGGACACAGGTCCTGCTAGTAGTATGCTAAAGGTGGAAACCTTATGGCTCTTATAAAATGTATGACCTTCAAGATAAATGTGAATAAGGTCGTGTGTGTTTTCAAAGAATAGAAAACAAATAATGGCGTTATTGTTGACATTATTATCATCGGATCGTTAATCATGTTTTGCGCCCTCAATAGAATTTACCTCAAACATTAGAGAAAAACAAAAACAATTTACTTTGTGTTTATTAAATGCAAGTGTACACCTCTGTCAAAAATGACAGAAAAATATTATGCTTTGTCAGGGTTCGCACTAATATTCATATAAAATAACATCTCAATCGGTTAAGCTAAAAAAAGAAAAAAGAAAGGAAAAAAACATCTTAAACTGGAAAATATTTTAAAAAGGGAAAAAGAAAGAAAAATGTATCAATCAGTATATAAAGAAAGAAAGGGAAAACGAAAACGTCTTATCATTGAAATAGAATGAATTTGAAAACAAAATCCTTCATTTCAGAGGGGTTGTTTGATTTAGTGTTAGAGTTAGGGTTGTTTGATTTAGTGTTAGAGTTAGGGTTGTTTGATTTAGTGTTAGAGTTAGGGTTGTTTGATTTAGTGTTAGAGTTAGGGTTGTTTGATTTAGTGTTAGAGTTAGGGTTGTTTGATTTAGTGTTAGAGTTAGGGTTGTTTGATTTAGTGTTAGAGTTAGGGTTGTTTGATTTAGTGTTAGAGTTAGGGTTGTTTGATTTAGTGTTAGAGTTAGGGTTGTTTGATTTAGTGTTAGAGTTAGGGTTGTTTGATTTAGTGTTAGAGTTAGGGTTGTTTGATTTAGTGTTAGAGTTAGGGTTGTTTGATTTAGTGTTAGAGTTAGGGTTGTTTGATTTAGTGTTAGAGTTAGGGTTGTTTGATTTAGTGTTAGAGTTAGGGTTGTTTGATTTAGTGTTAGAGTTAGGGTTGTTTGATTTAGTGTTAGAGTTAGGGTTGTTTGATTTAGTGTTAGAGTTAGGGTTGTTTGATTTAGTGTTAGAGTTAGGGTTGTTTGATTTAGTGTTAGAGTTAGGGTTGTTTGATTTAGTGTTAGAGTTAGGGTTGTTTGATTTAGTGTTAGAGTTAGGGTTGTTTGATTTAGTGTTAGAGTTAGGGTTGTTTGATTTAGTGTTAGAGTTAGGGTTGTTTGATTTAGTGTTAGAGTTAGGGTTGTTTGATTTAGTGTTAGAGTTAGGGTTGTTTGATTTAGTGTTAGAGTTAGGGTTGTTTGATTTAGTGTTAGAGTTAGGGTTGTTTGATTTAGTGTTAGAGTTAGGGTTGTTTGATTCAGTGTTAGAGTTAGGGTTGTTTGATTCAGTGTTAGAGTTAGGGTTGTTTGATTTAGTGTTAGAGTTAGGGTTGTTTGATTTAGTGTTAGAGTTAGGGTTGTTTGATTTAGTGTTAGAGTTAGGGTTGTTTGACTTTGTATTTGCTTTCTCCCTTCACCTAAACACTTAAAATGGTTTCAGATTTTTATATGCGTGTGACGGAAGGGAAAATCATTTATTTATATATATCCGCTCTCCCACATCTAATGTCATTCCAGTCTGCGATTTTGATTTGAATGTGGAATTGGTATAAGAGCACAATTTGAAATAGATAATATATATTTCCTGTAAAGCTGGTTCTCTCGTCCTTACACACCAGTGAAATTAATAAGTGTTGTGGACCTGGGTAAGGCTGAATGAATGACACAGGAACACATGGTTTAAATGAACAAAGGTATATATTATATAATAGAAAGAAAAGAGATACAAGGAGATGTGCTCTCAACCGCCATTGTCAGTTTGCCTGGGAAGAAGAGAACAAGTGTCACGTGCTTCCCGTATTTATAAGGTGGACGAGTCCATTAGTTCTCCGTAGGTAGGTACGGCACCATAACAATAAGAAACTTCTTCCCTTCCCTCATATCTCGTATATATTCATACTCTTATATGCCCAGTGCTGTTGGTATAGTTCCAACTATACACTTACTTTTATTACACCCCCTATTTCCTTATTATTCCTTTTTATTTCCCACATAATGTTTTTTATAAGGTGTTTTTTCTCCTCCCACCCCAAAAAATTATCTTTGTCCATATGTTCCCCTATACTCTTCCTCCTACCCTATTACCCTGCACATTCTCTTGCAAGATGTTTTCCTAATAAAAACCTTTGTAAAAAAAACCCTTGATCCTATTCAATCGTTATTTTCTAATTTTATTTTATTTCAATTATTTCACTTTTAAAAATTTTAATTTCAATTATTTCATTTTTTTAAATTTTAATTTCAATTATTTCATTTTTAAAAATTTTAATTTCAATTATTTCATTTTTAAAAATTTCAATTATTTCATTTTTAAAAATTTTAATTTCAATTATTTCATTTTTAAAAATTTTAATTTCAATTATTTCATTTTTTAAAATTTTAATTTCAATTATTTCATTTTAAAAAATTTTAATTTCACTTATTTCATTTTTTTAAATTTTAATTATTTAATTTTTTTATTTTTATTTTGTATTTTTCATTTTTATTTTTTGTATTTTATTATTTTATTTTTATTTATTTTATTTTATATTTTTTTTATCTTATTCTTATTCATTATTTATTATTTTATTTCTATTGTATTGTTTTAACTACCCCTATGACAAAAGAATTTGTAACTTTAATTAATTTATTGCATAATTTGAAAGGGTAAATCTATAGAAAGTATTGGGTTATTTCTTTTATATGTACCGGTGTTTTGGTTTATAAGTACCATTGTGTTTTCCCCCTCCTATGCTACTAACATATCAACCGGTGACTCTTTCTGTCAGTGGATGTTTCTCTACAACGATTTTTTTTTCTGATTTTCTGTAAGACGTGTTGCTAAAGGAGCTGATGAAGACGCGTTTTGGATTAGCTTTATTAATTTATAAAATAAAATAAAGTATTTCCAAACTGTTTTTGGAAACGATCGTACACGATACTGGACTTGATGTTCTAATTCTTGGAACAATTGTAATGTTTTAATTCATTGAATGTTATATATATATATATATATATATATATATATATATATATATATATATATATATATTATGTAATTATTTTTAATGGTGATTGTAGCGTTCGTTGTTATTTTGCTTACTATTATTGCGATTGTCTCACTTTCCTAAGTAATTAAGATGCAGAAAATTTCATTATTAGTCGCCCTTAACTTCATAGGACGTATTTTTCGTTAATATATATTTTTATTTATTTTATACGTACATTAAAGTAATCCATGGACACGTGTTTCTGGCTCACAGTCGTCATCAGCATGGCTAACTTAGACAGAGATCGAACCTTCGATATTGATGTCTGTTAAGAGCGACTAATAATGCAATTTTCTGCATCTTAGGAAAGTGAGACAATCGAAATAATAGTAAGAAAAATAACAACGAACGCTGCAATCACCAATAAAAATAATTACATAAAAATACATTAAATATTTAGGACATAAAAATCGTACATATTTCTAGACAGAGCGTCTTGGGCCAGTGGTAGAACGCTGGACTATAGACATCAAATATATATATACACATAATTAAATACACATTGGTCTTTATTATAGAGTGAAGGATGCCTTATATAACCGTTTGAATGCTTGAATGCATACGTATGTTTATACTAAATATTTATACTAATGAAAATTCTTTGCAGTTAAGATTGTATAAGTAATCTAGGTAAGTAGTAACAGCAGCATTAATATATACGTAATTAATATATGCGTAATTAATATATGCGTAATTAATATATGCGTAATTAATATATACGTAATTAATATATGCGTAATTAATATATGCGTAATTAATATATACGTAATTAGAAAAATACCCGTCCCAGGACGGGCAAAATTATTACCCCAAACAGAACCTTTTTGCACTATTTTTATGTCCCATTACGAAGATTAACATCAAGATATAATAATACTAAACCTTATGTCTAGAAGACATATTCCAATACACAATAAGTATTCTTATATATGCAATATTTCCTGCCGGGGATCTATTAGACAATTGAGGGGCCTGTTGTCTTGTACAGCTCCGAAGCAGAGTGAAGATTTGCTATTATAGGAACTAAAATGCTCCGTTGGATCGTGGAAATTACACTGTTTGGCCACATCTGTAATGACAACATCTGAAGGCTCTACGGCATCGCGCCGATCAAGGGCAAGGTGAGGGAATGGAAACTGAGATGGTTTGGACATGTCATGAGGATTAGTGACGACACCATCGCAAAACGCATTTTAAAATTTGAAGTCGCCTGGGAAGCGACCAGGAGGTAGGCCGATGATGAGATGGGCAGACGTCCTGCAAAATGATCTTTGAAAATTGGTCTTCACCCAGAGCAAGTCTGTGATCATGTCAAGTGGAGACAAAACTTCATTATTGCGGATTCTGCCATAGCTCGGGACTTATGCAAAGAAAAAGAAGAAAGGAAAGATATATGGAAGTCTTCTAAAGATAATCCGTTTCGGCATTACTTTCCTTTCTTTTTCTGTGTACCTAAAACCAAATGGAACTTCCATGAACAGAGTTTCTTTCCAAGAACTTCCTATCTGTGGAACACAATACCACGGTACTGCTTCCCTGCTGACTACAATATAGTCGCCTCCAAGTCCAATGTCAACAAATACTTGTTGAAATGTCCTCTTCAGTAATCAAATCCTGCCCTTTTCTCTCTATCGTTTTCAATTCCCTCATTGTATTGTTCATAAACCCAATTTATAATCTCATTAACCCTTATCCTCGTGTGGCTTTTGGGCCTTGATAAGTGGTGACTCATGAGTATATAAAAAACATTTTAGGTGAGATATTCTTACATATTTTCACTTTTCAATGTTTGACTGTTAGTTTAGATATTTTGCATTGTTTTTTTTTTTCGCATATTTGCTTTTCTTTATTATTTTTTTATCTATTTTATTTATTTTTATAATTGTAATTAATTTGCCTTGTTTTTTTTCGCATATTTGCTATTTTTATTGTTTTTTATCTATTTTTTAAAAAAATTTTATAATTGTAATTAATTTGCCTTGTTTTTTTTCGCTAAGTTACTTTGCCTTCAGTGTTAGGATTTTGTTTTTAATCGGCAAAAGGAAACAACTCGCACTTTGCATTTTAAAACTAATTATTAAAAAAATTTTTTATGTACTACATTGTTAATAATTTGGACTATTTTTTGTTTGTATTTATTTATTTATTTATTTATTTATCTGATTATTTTTTCAGTATGTTTAATTAGTAAAGTCATTTTGCGTGTACGTGTGTGTGTGGATGTATTGGTGACTTATTAGTTTTAAATGATTCAAATCATTTTTTAATTCCGATTTTGAGAGAGAGGGTAAATATATAGAAAGAAATAGTAAAAAGATGAGTGAAGAGAGAAAGAAAGAAAGATTAAAAAATATTTTCTCATCTCTTTTCTCTCTTTTTTCTTTTCTTTCCTTTTTTTTCATAATTTGTTTGTGATTATACAATTATTTTTAGTTTTATTTATGTTTATTTATACTTTTCTCTAGATTAAGTAAAGTAAAGCCATTATGTGTGTGTGTGAGTGTACGCATGTTTTCGTGCGTTGGTGATTTTTTTTATTGATAGTTCTATAATTTAGTCTGGGCTCACGTGACAGAGGAAGTATTTAAATATCTACATTTTGCAATGAATTCATGCTTTTTGTTGAGTAGTTTATACTTTTGTTTTAAGCTTATAATTTAGTATTTTCCTCCATACACAACCTACAATATTTGTCAGTTTATACCGAAAACTGGTGCTATCTTAATGATCTCCCATTTTATGTTTGTGTGACTGTTTCTGTTGTTGTTTTTTTATCTCATAAATACTTAGACGAACTTGTGCTGTTTTTGTATGCTAGATTTCCAAGGGTCATAATATGGTAGGTGTACCTGCTTTTAAAAGTTCTCTCTGTAACACCGATAGAATCTGTATACTTTTTATTCGTTATTAATGTTATTGTGTGTAGTGGCTTTGTATACAATATTATTTGGCAAGCACTCATTCCTTATTATTTGTTATTTTCCCTCTAGACAAAAAAATCGTCATGATATCCGGCAATCAAAAGTTTGTATGTTCTACCAATAAATTTGATTTGATTTGATTTAATTGTCAACCAAGTACAATGTAACCTAATTTCGGTGATTTAACGGGAACCTCTGTGTCTACGTGATTTTTTAGCTGCAAACTTCCAAGTTAAAGACTTTTCTTTATTGAATTCCGTCATTTGTTTTTTTAGCATTCTCAAACATTCAGTTAAACATTTTGTACCAATTACTTTTTAATCAGATGCAAAGGATACTTCACTCAGGCATCAAAGCACATTATTTTGGGAACTTTTTTCAGCCTGCTTACATTTTCTGTAATTGCCATTTTGAATTCCCATGGTGTTACAGAATACTAGGTGAACACTCAGGGCCGCTGGCCTTATACCATCTCAGATGACACAGGTGCGAAATAAGAAATTAAACAAGATGAGGTTGACCCCTAAGCATGAAGCAGACTGCAAAACAGGTAACTAAATTCAGAAAAGTCGAACTCCCACACGAGCGGATACACAAGATAGAAGAAGAGAACACGAAAGCTAAGCACTCTTTTTCTTATCAGACTTCCAACAGAACAGTCTTATAAACCAACGGTATACAACTTAGCCCTTGCTTAAATCATGAACTAGAAAACGAAGATAAATTTAGTTCCCACTTACTATTAAATTTCAGAGAACTTATGGGATGACAATTACATTTGTGATTCTTGCTCTCTATCTAACAGTCCGAAATATAGGATCTTGTATTGAATGGGCACCCCAAAATTAGATTATTAAAACGTTACTTTTACACCGGATTTTTTAATTTCCTGCTGATATGTATCGCAGAAGAAACGGTGTTAGTCTTTCTCTACTCTATCGTTATTTCGGAAAAGTCACACTACCACACAAGATAGAAGAGAACACAAAAGCTAAGCACTCTTTTTCGGTAAACGTTACTATTACCGACATAAATTATCTAAAAAAAAAAAATAGTGTTTTGAAATTAGTCAAAACTATTTGTTTTGTTTTACCTTCTCATTCTAACGCATATGTGTTAAAAAATTTCAAAATGAACAGCACTCGCATCGGATTATCTTTGTTGCAATACAAGTGACTATTACTGCTCTGGAAAAGATGCGTGTCGTCAAATCTTATAAAGACAATCTATCCACCTCATTAACCCTTATTCTCGAGTGGCTTTTAGCCTTAATAAGTGGTGATTCATTAGTAAATAAATAATAAAAAAAAAGATATTTGGTGAAATATGTAAATTTTTTTAACTGGCGAAAAATTGTTTCTAACTGGGTTAGCAAGGGTCAGCAGGATGTTAGGAAGTCACTGGTTGTGTATCTGCCTTTCACAAAATCAGGAGAGGTTCTTTAAAACCCTGAAGTAAATTCACTTCCCACAGTTAAAGTAGCAATAAAAAACGATTAAAAGCATAATAAAAAATATCAAGGCATTTTTCTAACACCGAGTTTCTGTGATTAATTCAACCCTACACAGACAACAGGAAAATACCCCTAAAAACCAACCCTTTCCCACTGGTGTGTGAGGGCGACGTATTAGTGTCAGAGCTATACCATCCGGAATTCCAGTTCCTGGCAGAAGTCCTGGCAGAGCTACCCATGGCGGACAGATATGGCACCCTGTGGTAGTAGGGCCACAACACAGCTAAAACGTAGAACTTGGGATCAGGATCTGTTGTCCTCTTGTTTTCTCTGTCTCAGGGTCTGTGGCAAGTAAGGAAGTGTTAGACGCAGAACCACAAATCCATTCAGTGAGGATAACAACCGCTATTTCTTTGTATGTTCTGGGCCAAACCTTCCCCGACTTCGTATGTAACCGCTAAGCTTTTCTGCTCTTGGTGTCAGAGGGGAACCTGCAATTTTGCAGGTCTAAAAATAGTTGTGGCAAACGAGGAAGATTTAATCCAGACCAGACGATGCTGCAGAAGTCTGAATCACTAAACAAACAGCAGCAACCCCCCCCCCCTAAATTCCAACCTTTTCTCACCGTGGTAGGGACGTGGCAATGTGGTAGTGTCAAAGCTAACCTACTAACAAAGTTATGGTGAAAATCTAGATGGAGTCGGCATCAGGATCTGTCGTCCTCTGGTCTCCTTTTCCTCTGCATGTGGCAAGCAAAGACGTGTCAGATGCGGAACTGCAATTCAATGCAGTGAAAGTGGCAACATTGCTTCTGCGCTATTCCCTTATGTGTTCTGAGCCAAACTTTTCCTATTTTCGCATGCAACCACTGAGCCTTGCTGCTCTCAGTCTTGGGGTTTAAAACTTGCAATATTATCGATTAATGAATAGCTGCGACGAACAAGGAGGACTTCATGCAGACCATACAATCCTGAGGCACGATCATGATGAGCTCTATGCAGAAGTTTGACTCACTTAACAACAACACCACCACAACAACAGCCACCAACCTACCAGCCGCCTTTGAGGTGGCTATTTCATACCCAAATCAGACTGGAGTGAAAGCGGCAACATTCCTTTGAATGTTCTGGGCCAAACCTTCTCAGATTCGTATACAACAGCTGGGCTTTACTGTTCTCGGTGTTAGTGGTAAACAGTTACAAACCTGCAGGTTAACGAATAGCTTTGACCAACAAAAAGGACTTCATGCAGACCAATAATCTTGAAGCACGGTCTTCATGAGCTCTATGCAGAAGTCCGACTTACTTTACAAATAAATCAACCAACCAATAGCAGCAACAATGGAAAGAATGGTAATTAAAAGGATGAAGAATTAACAAAAAGAATTACTTACGTATATTTGTTCATGGTTGAATCTTTCTTTGAGATTTAAAATAAAGGCATCCTCAGAAATTGGATCAAGAAGAACGGCATCACTGACGCCAACATTGTTTTCAAATATGGCCAGACTCCCTTTGTGTAGTGCCATCTTCAAGCATCTGGGGGGACTGCGGAGAAAACAGAACAACAACAATCATCATTAAAAATGTGAAAAATATTAAAGATTACAATTTGCCAATTAAAATCTTTTATGGTACTTGTAAGCATTGGGTACACAAGTCATCATCATCATCATCATCGGTTTAATGTCCAATTTACATTCTGGCATGCATATGATGGCTTAAAGAAATTGACATCCAAGCCAACCTATTTTTGGCCAGGTCTTTATTTATCCCTCTTTCTCTCAAGTTTATTTTTATCACTAACTCCCATGTTTTCCTGTGAACTAGACCTGCTACCTAAACTGTTCTACATCTACTAACCCAAGAACTCTCATCCATTCTTTCAACATGACCATACCATCGAAGTCCTGTTCTGCACACATCTCCCTATACTCTTACTGTAGAATTACTGGTAGGTTGAGAGAGGATAACCAGTTTATATGCAAAAAGTGTAATCCAATGGAGATGGATGAGAACTCAGATGTGGACAAAGTATATTTGATGATGAAGCTATTGAAGTTGTCGAGAAGCTTTGTTACCTTGGTAATACCATTGGAGCACAGGATGGAGCAAGTTCTATTATGATTGTAAAAGTTAGGAGTGGATGGAGTAAGGTCAGGGAACTTCTGCCATTACTAACCAGCAGAGTGTTACCAGTGTCGACCAAAGAAAGAGTTTATCAGGCATGTGTATGCAGTGTGATGGTGTACGGAAGTTAAACCTGGCCAATAAGGGTTGAGGACATGCGTTGCATGGAGAGATATGATATGACAATGATATGATGGACGTGTAATGTGAGTCTTAAAGACAAGCTTAGATCTGATGACCTCAAAGGAAAATTAAATCTGGACATTATAGGAAGATGTGTACAGAATAGGAGAGTTCAATGATATGGTGATGCTAAAAAAATGGATGAGTTGCGTCAGTAGATGTAGAACAGTTAAGGTAGCAGGTCCAGTTCACAGTGGAAGGTAAAGAAACACATGAGAGGATGTGATAAAAATGACATTGAGAGAAAGAGGAATAAATAAAGACCGGATCAGAGATATTTTAGTCTTAAAGTCAATTTCTTAAAGTCGCCTAACACATGCCAGCATGTAAAATGGGTGTTAAACCGATGATGATGATGATGATGATGATGATGATTTTCTCTGCATTAAACAAAAATCAGAGAAAAACAGACTGACACAAATCAATAAATCAATTATTTTGGAAAAAAATAGAAAAGTGCAGCAAGCCATGTAAAAAGACAGAAGCTGTTGCATCTATCTACCGTCTGAATGTTTGTCTAAGGCGAGTTTAATAAACCTGGATATGGTAGGCATCATTGCGATCTCCTCTGGCAGGCTGTTCCAGGGAACAGAAACATGGACAGAGAATGCTGCCTTTCTTCTGTTGAGACGAAAGCAATGACGGTACATCTTCTACGGGTGAACGGCACTCATCACACAAATCCAAAAAGAAATGGACATTTTACTCCAAAAGTAATTGCTCGAAAAGCAACAATCTCAAAAATTTTACAACCGTTAAAATTCAAATTTCTACTAGATAACCAATACATAAGCAATCAAACTGACATCATCACGACGAGCAGCAATTCAGAAGTTTAACTACTCACCAAGGCTACAAGATTTGGTTGTTTTGTTTTACGGCATATCAACCCTTTTCAGGTTATTGAATGCCGAATGCAGTCATTTTGGTGAAAGTTTTTATGCTTCAAGTTCTTTATATGTTCAAATATTTATTGATGGTGTTTGGTTTGGTTGTTAAAGTATATTTGTTTTCTTCTCTTTTTTGTTTCTTTCCCCTTTTAATATCTGTTTCTATTTAACCCATAGTTGGGACCCTAACAGGTACTACCACTCCGGGTCAGGGTGGACCTGGGAGCAATGGTAATTAAGAGGAGGCTCCACATTCCCCAAAGTCCGTAAGCCAGATCTCACCATCGGATGTAGTTTAAGATCATATCCAGGACTGGGAGTAGGGTAGGAAAAATAAAATAAAAAAGGGGAGGGAGAAAGGGAGAGGGGCTGTTGTTTTTGTTTTTGGTTTTGTAGAACATAATTAAGTTTTACAAAAAAAAACAAAAAAAAAACGTCAATGTAGGTGAATTTCGTCTCAGGGAGCTACAGGGCAGCCTGATCTGGTATCACCAGAAGGCTACAAGAATCTCCCCCTTTACTACGAGTAAAGAGAGAGAACTACTTTAAAGTATTCTATGAAGAATCGAAAGTGGACCCTTGGGTTTACTTTCGGCAGCCTCGTAACTCTTGCTTCCCTTATTTTGTCCTTTAGTCCTCACATTCAATGAGCGATATTTCTGACAAAAGGGAGATGAATTGCTGTTTTCTAGGTCGGAATCTATCCATCTAACACTTATCGTTGGTTAGTTGTTTTTTTTTTACCTTTTTTTAGATCCTTACATCAAGTATTTATTCATGGTGTTTCGTTTGGTTGTTTTGTATCAGAAAAATGTTTTTGTTTTTGGCTTTGCAGAACATGATTGAGTTTTGCAAAAGGAAAGGGGGGGAAAAAAAACAATAACATTAATGTTTGATGCGTTTTTTGTCAGGAAGCCAGTATCTTCAGACAGCCTGATCTGGTAACACCAAGCAATGGCACTTATTTTTCTTATGAAAAAAGCCGCCACCACCACTAGAGGCAGTGAGTAATACATATGTATCTAGATTGTTTCTCAGGACTTATAACAGACTTTATGTAGGAATTACGTCAGTTCATGTGCGCCCCCCTTTTTTGTGAGTCTGATATTATGCCGTTCCTTGGTTGTCTTCGACAAAGTTTCTAGGAAAAAATAAATGTATCTATATATGTATCTAAATGTAGACATCTCTTTATCATTGGTGTTTCTTCATCATTGTTTGCGGCTGATGTGATGAGCCAGAACCCGAATCGAGTGGTTGAAATTGTCTTGACTTACTGTATCGCTGCTGTAAAAGAACCCGTCTTTGCCTAGTGTGTAGAACCGCGATGTGAGAAAAAACAAGTACACTCTCTGGAACGAGAGTAGTTATACGTATCGACCATGCGTGACCGAGGTGCTTCGGCATACATAAAAGACGAGCTTAATGGAAGTCGACAGAAGGCGTTTTAGGACTCGAAGGGCTAAGATCATAGTGTGTCAGAAAAAGTCTACTACATAATAATTATCTAGTGGCAAACATGTTGTTGCATTGAATACGGTGTCACTGGAGAAAAGTATACCACACAACAAAGTTCCAGTGGTGAGCATGTTGCTTTAATCAACAAAGACCATCTTTCCCTATTCTAAAATATATTTTTTGTTATTTCTTTATTGTTTTTTCTCCTATTTATTTCCGACTTTTGTGTATACCGAAGAAAATACATATCCAATATGGCGGCGCCCATGGTAGAGAAAGGTATCCACCATGTAAATCGCTATAAAAACGTATAAGCCGGAATAATATCCAATACTTCCGTTTCATAGTAATTAGATAGGTTTCAATATGTCAATTGATGTATATTAGGGACAATCATTGTAATCTATTGTAATATATCCATGTATAAATGAATGAGTAATATGTGCCATATTTGTATTGTTTCCTTAGGAAGCTTACTTCCATCATCTTTAGGAATGTCGAAGAAAGCATTGCCAATCCAAGGATTGATCTCCTTTGTTGTGCTCTGTCTGACAGGCTGAGTCCGCTTGCTTGAATAAATGGTTCCATCTAAAAAGGACAAGTATATGTTTCCCTTGAAAAGAAATATTTTATTATAGTCTTCACTAACACTGTGGTTTCATTACATTAGGCTGCGACTACACCGTATAATTTTTAAACCGTCCATTCAGTGTTTGCGACTTTCCATCTTACCTCAGAAAATCTGTCATACAAAAAAGGTCTCCTTCCGTTAAACCTAACTGTGGAAAGTTTACATAATAAAGCAGACAACTGTCATAATTCTCGATTATGACACACCATCTCGCTCACTGCGGATGTTAACTTTCGACCCTGACAGATGGGTTGACCTTCCTCTATCTTTCAAACTAGGTCGATTTACAGTCTTTGTGTTACACCTCATCACGGTTTCACATTTCTGCCCTAAACATGTATCATTTATCTGGAAATTGCAAGTGTAAAAATCCTCATATGTAAATATTTCATTTGTTCTTATGTATTGATATATTTTATTCATTTATCATTTGGGAGGCTGGTGGAAAATATGCCACAACCAAATGTTGGAGTAAAGATTCCCTAGAGAAATTGAGATAGATAGGTATCAATATGACCATTGATGTATGTGAGGGACAACCATTGTAATCTGTTGTAATATGTGCCTGTATGTGTATGTATTAATAAATAAGTAATATGTGTCCTATTTGTATTGTTTCTTTAGGAAGCCTGCTTCCATCATCTTTAGATGAAGAAACTACACCTGCCTTCTGTCCTCATTCCAGAGAAGTTATCGTAAATAGCTAGTAATAACATTTTGAACAGATATATCCGCTTTCCGCAGCAAAAGGGTTAACAAAAAAGATCATATTTTAAAACTGAAAAAAAAAAATGTTATAACCTCTCAGCTATACTTTGTTGGAAGCAGCCATTTTTGTGACTTCAAAACAAGAGAGTTCATTTAGTTATTCAGTTTTCGTTGTTTTTTTTTTAAAAATTAGTTACATTTGATTCGCCCGTAAACAATTGGGAGAGTTCACTCCATTTGTCAGTTCAAGATCATTTTTATCTGCTTCTTACTCCAGGCGCAATAATGCCAGTTGATGAGAATTGATCCAAAAATAGAGACGCAGAAAATAATTTGAACAACCATAAAAGAAAACAACATCCTCGTAAGTGCGTAGAGGAATTAAATATTCTAAAAGAAAACAAGCTGCTTTCTTTCTTCTTCAGTTCCTTTTCTTATAATTGCAAAGAACATTATTCACAAGAAATTGAAACCCTCAAGTCAAATTGTTGATTACCAAAAACAAAACAAACAGATTTTTCTCTCTAATCAAAACATTGCTGAAGCGTAGTTATTGAACCTTAACTGAGAGTCAATTTGAGTCACTGTTTGAACAGACCACAAACATCAAGACTTGGCAGTTGAAGCAAGGGACGGGCAATAAAAGTGAAAGTAATTTGGTTTTTAACCAAAAAATGAATACCCAATTGAAAAAAAAGATTCATAAAATATCTGAGAATTATCTGAGCTAAATAACATTTTCAGTATTTATTTATATAATAAACGTAAACGTACGTGTATCCGATTTGCTTTGATAATCAAGTATGCAAATTTAATTTTTTTCTGAGCAAAGGAGGGAAGGCTTAATCTTAAAAATGACTGATAATAAAAAGAAAGGAAAGAATAATAATCTATGCAAATTTAATTTCATTGGTCTGTCACGCTTAAGTTTGAAATAGCATTTTCGTTAGTGTGTCACACTTAAGTTTGAAACTATTTTCATTGGTCTGTCACGCTTAAGTTTGAAATAGCATTTTTATTGGTCTGTCACGCTTAAGTCTGAAATAGCGTTTTGATTGGTCTGTCACATTTAAGATAGAAATAGCGTTTTTATTGGTCTCTCACTAAGTTTGAAATAGCATTTTCAATGGTCTGTCATACCCGTTCATTTCCATGAAACCAAATGTATCGATTACAGATTAAACTGAAAAAATATATATATCATGATCAAACGTTTTTTTCGCTTGCTGCAGAATACGATCTATCATGTATGAAAAAAACAAAAAAAACTCCTATCCAGCATCTGTTGCACACCCGAAGAAGGCTGGAGGTTAGATCAGCCGAAACGTGAAATAACCGAGATGAGAATAGCCATCCTTATAATCCAAATGATCAATCCGCAAAAATATTTTTATAAAGTTCATTCTTTATATCTGTCTGTATAATTTACTGTTAATGACATCATAGGGTCAAGTGGTGCAAAGGTTAAAGGTGTTGATCAACAATCAGTTCTAATTGACAGTCTTTTGCAGGTGGAAGGTTCAATCTTAACTACAGACGATATATACTAAGAATAATATAATAATTATATAACAATTCTACCCGGTCATGGCTGGCAGAACGAGGACAATCTACCCCCGTGAATTAAATAAAGGGTTCAGTTCGAAATTCTGTAGAGGTTCTCGAGTTCGACATGAAGATTCCCAAGTTCGAAAAATTGCACCCGAAGAAGATCGGAGGTTACATCGTCCGAAACGTTGTGAAATAACAACAACGATGAGAATACTAGTTCAAATAATACAAATTATCAATCCTCATCTAAAAAAATTATGAGACAAGATTTAAACTGTTACAACATTCAATAAATAAATAAATAAATAAATAATAAAGAAAGAAAAAATAAATAAATAACGAAAAAATAAATAAAGAAAAAAAATAAAGAAAAAACGAAAAAATAAATAAATAACGAAAAAATAAATAAATAACGAAAAAATAAATAAAGAAAAAAAATAAAGAAAAATAAAGAAAAATAAAGAAAAATAAATAAAATAAATAAATAAAGAAAAATAGATAAATAAAGAAAAAGAAAAAAAATAAATAAAGAAAGAAAAAATAAAGAAATAAAGAAAAAATAAAGAAATAAAAAATAAAGAAAGAAAAAAAATAAAGAAATAAAAAAATGAAGAAATAAAAAAATGAAGAAATAAAAAAATGAAGAAATAAAGAAAAAACATATTCGCTTTATTTATTTATTTAAATATTTTTTTAGCTAACAATAACAGTTATTTTTATGGATGAAGAGAGAGAGACACTATTTTTTTTAATATTAACCTTTTCACAGTGACGTGCAGAAGGAAGCGATGGGGCAGTGACCCCGGGAATCCAAATTGGGGGGCATCCAATCATATTCAAACTATCTCCCTTTCTCATAATATTTCACAGTACTAGAACTTATACTTGAGTCTTTGGGACATACAATCAAAGATTTGACCCCGGGGGATCACCAGACTTCTGCATGCCACTGCCCTATCATATTATTAACAGTAATGTATAAAGACAACTGAAGAAAGCAATCGTGGAAGTTCCACGGGGTCCCGTTAGTAATAATAATTAGACAAGGTGGATCAAGTATTAAACGCAGGGATCAAGGGTCATTTCGCAAAGGAAATTTGTTGATCAAGAAACCTCTTCAAACATTGGCAAGACGCCACTATAAAGAGGAATTGATGTCGGCTCAAATTTAAATCTACGAGAAAATTCTCATTGGCTGCAGACAAGTTTCGAAATTAAATTACCAAAACGAAAATGGCTTCATTCGTTGAAAGATTGTCAATCGCTTCATTCAATGGAATGGAAACAAAGTCTTGGAATGTTCTCAGATAAATTGAAACTCCATTCTCCTTTCCCCGATTCCTCCATATTTGATTGAAAGACAATAATCTGAAGTTGATAGTGTCCTCCTTCTATTATATGTTTATTTTATGTGTTTGTGTTTCTCGCCTTTATATGACTTACATATCATTTTTATTATCGCTGTCGAGTAAGAGGTCATGTTTTCAGTTTTTTGTTTGTTTGTTTGTTTGTGTACAGCCTAGTATCCACTGTCACTTAGAACTGATTATTAGCTTGTTATGCCACGGGCCATGTTCGACAAGACTCCCATGAAGTTGGGAGGTTACATCGGCCGAAACGTTGTGGGAATAAAATCCAAGATGAGAACTGTGATCCGAATAATTCAAATAATACATAATTGTGTTGGTTTATCTTCTTATGTAACAATATTGGACGTGTATGTGTTTTGTTTATTTTAATAAGAATCGCTCCAGACAAGGCATGAAGCCACTTTATGTAAGGAGCTAACAAGAACGAAAGATGATTATCAGGGTATATGTTACGACGCTCAGCAGAGGCGCGAACGGGGTCCAAAAAAAGAACGAGAAAGAGTTTAAAAACATAAATTTGCAACAAGTAAAGTTGACTTATGTCTAGAATAGACATTTTTCTACTTACCTATGTAATTTGTTTGTATTTTTACGTAGTATAAATGGCTTTTTATTAGATGTTAAAAAAAAATTTCTTGTTTTTTAAAACATCTACTTTCTCAAAGAAAAATGGCGGCCAGTCACTCGATATTATTACGTAGAGCGGCCATTTTGAATTCTTCGATGAACGTCTGTCGAACTTAAATTTCTAATAAATAGCACTTCAAACGGGTTTAAAATACAAACAAATAGCACATGCAAGTTAAAACTAACTTTTACAGCTTACAGTTACTTTTATTTGTTGTATATTTGTTTTTTTAGCGTTTTTACTCTGCTGAGTCTCGTAAAAGATGCTCGATTATCACAAAGACAGGAGATGTCTATTGAGCTTAGTCTTGAAAAGATCAAGGCTTTAGGTAGGAGGAAAACAGTCAGCAGGAAGAGAGTTCCACAAACCTGCAATTCTTGGAAAGAAGCTATTGCAATAGGAAACTGTATTAAAATGAGATATCAAAACAGAAAATTGATGGAGACCACTAGACCAACGAGTCAAACAAGCTGGACCCCAAGAGGCAGGGGATAGATCAGACAATTCTGAAGAACACATGCCATATTAGTATTTATAGAAAAGACTGAGACTAGCAACATCACGTCTGTGAGAGAGAGGTGGCAGTGCAGAAGAAAAGTTAAGGCCAATCAAATTACAGATATGTTTCTGCACCTCATCAAGAACCCTCAAATGAGACAGAGATTCACCAGCCTAAATATGACAACAGTACTCCATACATGGTCTGATAGTAGATTTGTTGAGATAGAGAATAGCCTCAGGTGTGAGAAAGTGTTCGGAGCGATAGAGAGAACCGACTTTACGAGAAGCAGAAAGAGCAATGGATCTAATATATACACTCCAAGAAAGATTTGATGAGAAAGAAAGACCAAGAAGTTTAAGAGTCGATTTCTCCTCAAAAGCAGAGCCATCCGTGAGAATTTCGAGAAGAAAAAGAGCACACCTACGAGTGAAAGACACGAGCTAATTTAAAATATCCTCCTGTCTTTTCAGCATTCCTCCCAATTGGGGGACGCCAGAAGATACAAATATTGGCACAGATACTACACTTTGATCTAAGCTGATGTTGGTAAATTTGATAAAATATTGAATGAAGAACCCTCAGCAAGAATCCTCAAATGGGACAATACTCCATACATGGTCTGATAGTCGATTTTTAGAGATCAAGAATAGCCTGTTAAAATAATGTTAGAAATGGAATTTTCCATGTGAAGGTTAAGTTAAGTCGAAAATCTGAAAATTATATTAGAAATTAAAGGTTAGAATTAAATTCAATTAATTTGGCAGACAAAATAAAGCCAGCTTCAGGGAAAGGGTGGTACACAGAAGAGGATACAGTAGCCTAGTATCTGACCAAATTCACCTTGAATTTCTGCGTTGTTGGCACATTTATTATCCCTCTTAGTAGTCTATTCCAAGGTCAATGGATCCTGATTGAGGAAGCGGCCCTGCTCCGGTTCAATCGAAATCGGTGGTGAAATAGTTTCTTGTGGTTCCGCATAGACCTCTTTCTGGTGCAGGAGTGAATAATAGGTCCTGAGGTATATCGTAATAACCATTGACGAGATTGTAGGCCAAAATGAGATCACCATGCAATCGTCGACGTTCAAGGGAGAAAAAGTTGAGTTTCTTGAGTCGGCTTTCATGGAGCAGATCCTATAAACCCTGCACCATTCGAGTAGCCAGTCTTTGAACTCTCTCCAGATGTTTGATACGAGGGTAGAGTTAGACACAAGGTCGGTTTTTAATGTGCAGAAAATCCATCTCTCCAAAATAGAGGCACTCTAGATTGGAACAAGAATAAAAATAGCAATCAGTCTAGAAGGATGTTTCCTTCACTGACCAAAGACAAAAAAGATGAAGTGTAGTATTAGAACATATACTGCACTTTGCTCCTAGCCAATGCAACCGTGTTTTGCAAGTTTGGTACTTACGAATGTGTAGTAAATAAAACTGGATGAGGCTGCTGCTTGTACCCCGACTCCCATGGGACAGAGAATGGGACTTACAGAAAACCAATGGGATAGCCACTGCCCTCTTCCTGCCGCGGACACAATACAACATTCTTTCTTTCTTTGGGTGTCTTTGAAGCATGTGGTCATATAACAGTTCCCACTTTTTTACGCAGTCTTTGCATTATTGTTGAACCCTGCAAGATCTTTCAAGCTGCACCAGCTGGGCAGTAGAGGGCAGACAAGGCAGTGTTGCATCGTATGGTCCTCCTCTTCACATTCGCAGATGGTTGGTCAGTTTATAGCCCTATTTAGTCATAGCAACTTTTTGATCGCTTCATTCCCTTTCTCAGGCGGTGAGTGTTTTCCACTGAAGCCAGGTTGCTTCTAAACCGGGAGGGAGAGAAGAGGGACTCAGAAGGGGAGATTCCCGTGGCAGTAGGAGGGGGGGAGGCATTCTCTGGTTCACAACTGTAGTCTGGTCTCAACCTGAGATGTTGTTAGGGGTTCGACATGGCTGAGGAATCTTGTCCTTGACTTCAGTTGTTAAACCGTTTGGTCACGTCCATGAAGGAGATGGCGATCATCCCTGATAGCCTTTTGATTTCTACTCGGTTGGAAAGTGGACAGTGGCTATCCTGAACAAGCGTTTATAAATAGAACAAAATGAGCTGCATGCAGTTATGCAAATGATTCGTTTTGTTTAACAATCAATGATATTTGGGATTTGCTATAAGCGGGCATATTTCACCGATTCAGTCAGTTGCCATATTTGAACAACCTCCTTATTCATCTGATCTTGTTCCGTTTGACTTTTTCTTTTTTCCTCAATTTGAAGTGGTTCATCAAGTTATCCCGTTTTGAAGGTATAGAGTAGTGATGGGACGATTCCAATATTTTTCCTTATTCCGATACAATTACTGATTCCGTTTTAAATTCCTGATTCCGATTCTTTTTAAATCTCTAAATATTTAGCTTTAGAGTTGTCTTTTAATTTTCGGATTACCATAAAACCCATGTTATATGTGCATATATTTTTGCTTGTGTGTGTGGGGGGGTGATCTATAGATTTTAGTTTTAAAATCAATAAATATTTATTATTTTATCATTATTACCAGCAATGGAAAATTTTGTTTTAAACAAAAACAAACAGAAAAACACAATTAAAAGAATCGTTTTTAGCATCGGAAAATAGGCACAAATTTTTCCGATTCCGATACCCCAAAAAGTTCCGATTTTTCCAATTCCCATTAATCATCTCAACACTAGTACAGAGACCATCAAGAGGACTGCTGTAATGACGACCATAGTTCGGAGACGAGTCTGCTGCTCAGTTCTAGTTGGACTAAGTTGTCTGCTCACTCCCCATTGTGATATCTAGTGTTTGTTGAAGACAGTGCTCATTGAAGACTCGTAGCCCTTGGTCTGTTCGTCCATCACAGTTTAATTCTGATCTATCATTGACTATCTATGGGTTCTGTAGAAGTCAGGATACAAGCAATACCCTGATCCAGTTTTCCCTCAGGGGAAGCTGGTTTTCCTAACCTTTTGGCCTTGATCCACATTTTGTTGTAGTGGAAAGCAATTAAATCCCTACCAGGGATTCATACCCTTCCAAAACGATATTTATGCATCAGTCAACTGTTATTTTATTTTTGTTTTATGAAACGAAGTAAATCTATTTTAAAAAATAAATTTAGTTTCTTTATGTTCTACAGTTATTTTATGAACCTAACCGATAATTGTTCCTAGTGACCCCAGATGGAATTGAAGAAAAATTTCAATGGTGTCTGTAGATTCTGTTAAAAATGTAACCTTTATTGAAACTTATTTGAATGTTTTGTTAACATATCGATTTTCTATAACACACAAACATTGTTTTTTACACACACATACATCATATTATATATATATATATATATGAAGAAAAGTGGGGATAAAATGATCCGACGTAATGTAAAATGAAAAAAGGAAAGCCAAACACTATGTGATTTATGTATTCATCAACGTTGTCTTTATTGAAAGACTTCCTCAGGATGAAGAAAGCAATGTAGAAAAATCATACAGAATATTAATTTTGATTTGTAAGAAAGTGTCCAGACTTCAGCATGGTTGTTGACGTGAACAAGTAGAGAATATAAAACATGATTTTGGTTGTAGCGTTATCAGCAGTGGCCTGTCTCCTTTAAAGGACGCGATTTGAATGGGATTGATTGCTTCGACTTATTAGTTTATGGTTATTTTAGCTAGGAAGTTTGTCGGGTCAAAATATGTCACAGCCACCGTTATAGATTTTCATTTTGATTTTGTATGGTATGCATTTAGAAGTTAGGACGGCCGTGTTTCTCGAGAAGGCGGCCCAACTTAAAACGATTCTGTGATTTACAGCCGTGAGATGAAGACAGCTTGTGTCCAAGGTAAACAAACTCTGTAACTTGTTCGATTTGTTGGCTGTTGATGTTAAAAAGAGTTTGTTTTTTTATCAGTGGTCATGCATTTAGTCTTGGTCGTGTTAATAGGGCTCATGATACACATCCATAAATGATTCTGTGGTTTAAGATACAAAGGAATAAATGTTGCCTACGGTAAAAATGGAAAGAAAATCACGAGTTACCAGCTTTGAAGTGTGTCGACCGTTTCACATGGTGGCCACTCGATTTTCAGAGGAAAAAAAGAACTTGTGTTTATAGTAACATTTTTATAGGTGGCATTCATTTGCATATGAGGAGAGCAACTGCATTAAGAAGGGACGTATTGGGAAGATAACAGTTGGGATAGTGACAACAGAGAGTGAATATTGAGATTGTTTGTTGTGGTGTCGTTGAAGAAAAGTTGCTTGAAATTCATTACCGGATTACATTCATTGGATACAGTCTGCTATCCTAGCCATACCTTGAGGAAATACAAGGGGTTCACACACTTTCAAAACGATATGTATGCATGAATAAACTGTTGTAAAAAAACAAAAACGAACTTAAGCAAGGCTAAGAGACCACAATGTTTCACCTACTCAGTTGGAGCCGCCATTTGCAATTCATTCAAAGCACATGAATGGTTCAAGCCTTTAAAAGTATCGCTAATTTGCGGGCGTGAGTGATAGGACTAAATAATAAAAAAAAACAAGCGACACAGACGAGTGACAGTGTGATTAATTGACGTTGGCATGCTAAGATGACCAGATTCTTCTCGGCTATTATTATATACCGGACTCTGACGTGTTCAAACAACCAGATTCTTTTCAGCTAATAGATCTTGGCTTGTCGATTCCATTATCTGTGACAATAACCATTAGGCAACCAGTAACCACCAACTCAGAAAAAGAACCGGTCCGATCTGATTTGGTTTGACACGCATCTAATAGTAAATACCACAACACAAAATACATTGGACTAAGGGCGACTGGGGAAATACGTATAATTATAATATGACGTCATTTAGGAATATAAAATACATGGTGTGTCTGAAAATTAATGGGACCAGTGTCTTGAACAAATTTATTTCAATTTAAAACCACATAAGTTTTACCTTTCAAAGTAATCACTAGCAAGTAATTTATTTGGCCATTCTTTTCTGCCATGATGTTGCATCGGTGTTGTGGTCTTAAAGGGTCAATAAGAAATAAGACAACAAGGAGGTAGAATTAAGAGTATGCATTTACAGAAAGTACAGAAATAATGGGTTGTCAGAGACTGCTTCTGGCTTGGTAATAACGACTGTCTGTGTGATGGCACGGTGGTTGAGTGGTTAACGACGTGGACTGAGGACCTGGGTGTGTCGGGTTCAAATCCAGTTCGTTCCACAAAAAACACTTTCATCAAAACCCACACCTGACCTTGTGTCAAACCTCCTGGAGAGAGGAGGTAAATAAAATACTTAAGTTTGAAGAGTCAGCCAGAGAATACACTCCACTCGAGGTAATGTGGTAAAAGAGCAATCGCTCATGGATTCTTCATAATAATGTTTTTTTGTTGTTACCAACATTATCACTATCAATAGTGTCAGGAAGAGTCCACGTAGTGATGCAATAGGGTAGGTCACCATAGAAATAAGTGAGAATAGCCGAGCGTGAGTTGGTTCCATTCTGTGACTACTCTTGTCTAATTATGACGATCGTGCTGATTACTCTTGCAGCATCTAGTAGATTTTGTTTCTTCCGGCCGAAACGTTGTGAAAATAACTTCCAAGATGAGAACAGTAGTCCGAATAATACAAGTAATACAAATTATAAATCCTTATCTCAACAATTGTGAAACATAATATTTATGCAAATTAAGCAGACAAATAGGTGTTTGGGACTTTGCTCTCTACTATATATATACAGTATTTCAAAAGACTTTCGGCCTTTTGGCTAAGATCAAAGTGTAGTATCTGTTCCGATGGATACTGCACTTCATAGATCGGTATTGTCTTGGCCTTCGGGGCTTGATTTCCGCCGGTCTATGGGTCTGATCTGTCCTGTGCAGTTCTAGGAGGTCCACCCTCCCAGGCTTCGCCTCCCCTCTTTGGGGAGGAGTAAGTTTATTGCTTACTGTCTGAGGCGCCCCTACCGGGGAATGCCGACGGGGCTGCCCAGGCAATTTTTAAATGGCCAGAGTGCTCACCTCTCGAGCGCTGGCTTTTAACCCCACTTGCTCGACCCGATCTTGGGTCACATCTTACTTGTGGGAGTAAGATAAAACTGGCCTTGTGCCTAACTCCTGGGGAGGAGTAAATAACTTCGGCCTTTTGGCTAAGATCAAAGTGTAGTATCTGTTCCGATGGATACTGCACGCCTGTCCTGTGCAGTTCTAGGAGGTCCACTCTCCCAGGCTTCGCCTCCCCTCTTTGGGGAGGAGTAAGTTTATTGCTTACTGTCTGAGGCGCCCCTACCGGGGAATTCCGACGGGGCTGCCCAGGCAATTTTTAAATGGCCAGAGTGCTCACCTCTCGAGCGCTGGCTTTTAACCCCACTTGCTCGACCCGATCTTGGGTCACATCTTACTTGTGGGAGTAAGATAAAACTGGCCTTGTGCCTAACTCCTAGCGAAGGAGTAAATAAATATGTTGGATTATTGATTTAAATAACCGTGAGCCGTTTTGATAATATAGGTGTGATTAATGAAAAAAACAACTTTTGTATCCATTCATTTAGATGTATATCGAAACCTGAACCTTTTCTGATAATAAATTAACAGTTTTTTATAATTTTTTTTTAAGAATCTCAAAATTTAGTGAAAAATGGTAAATTATTTGTGCACCCCATACCTGTAGGTTTGATATTATTATACTTGACTTGTATTTATAGCGATTGACAACATTTATAGGTTCTATGGGTCATCCGTAACAAAAATAGTCATGCAAATTAGGCATACTAATAGCTGTGTTTGGGTCTTTGCTCTCTACTATATATACAGTATTTCAAAAGACTATGTTGTATTGTTGATTTAAATAACAATATGAGCCGTTTTTGTGGTAATATAGGTGTGATGAATGAAAAAATTTTTCGCATTTATCTTAAATATATATATTTTTTTACTCTTCTTCACCCCAAACAAGACACATTGCCAATGAGGCATAAGGGGACACTGTGAATTAGGGGCCATGCCTACAGGGACACTATGTAAACAGTTGAGCAGCGAGATGTCTGTTCGCATTACATTCAAATTTCTACATGTTAGTGCAGGGAAGCAGGAAACAAGGAGGGAATTCTGAAGTCTAGCAGTTCGAGAGAAGAAACTATTAGAGTAGAAAGCTTTCCGGCATCTAAGGACCTCTACAGTGAAGGGGTGGGATTTTGCTGATTGTCTGGTTAGTTGAGGGTATTTTTGTCGAAGGGACACCAGTTCTACGAGTTCGGTGGAGTACATTCTATTAACGTACTTGTAAAACAAGCATAGGGATGTAACATTGATGGGTTAGGGGTTGGAACTTGGTTGACAGTGAAAGGGACTTATTAGAATGGAGACTCTTTTTTTGGACCCTGTCTAATAGGGAGAGACTAGTGGTAGATGCACCAGCTCTGATGTGGAAACAATACTCCATGCATGGGTAAATGGTGGCTTTGTAGGAATATAGGATACTGGTAGGTGTTAGTAGTTTTCTCGTGTGGTAGTAATATATATATATATATATATATATATATATATATATATATATATATATATATATATAAATTTTTCGTGGTACAAAATTTAATTACAGCAAGGAATACAGACGTTTGTGACATTTTTGGGGTGAAATGAAATTGAAAATGTATAAAAACGAGAGGAAATAATTTAAAAAAATGTTTTTAGTCGTAATTGCTTGAATTATTTCCACGTAGATACTCTGATGAGTGTGGACGAAAGCCGGCTTAGTATATTCATTAATTAAAAAAAATTATTTCCTCTCGTTTTTATACTTTTTCAATTTCATTTCACCCCAAAAATGTCACAAACGTCTGTATTCCTTGCTGTAATTATATATATATATATATATATATATATATATGAAGGATGAGAGTAATCAGACGTAATGGGAAATGAAAAAGGAAAAACCAAGAGATATTTTTTCTCTGCCACTGACCTTGGTCCTGCGCTGTCAGCAGCCATGGCTACTTTCGATGTACTAGCATGACATTTTTCTTAAAATTATCATTCTGAGGAAGTCTTACAAATAAAGACGAAACGTTGATGAATATATAATAAAAAAATATCTCTTGGTTTTTGCTTTTTCATTTCCCATATATATATATATATATATATATATATATGTTAAAATTACAGGTCATCAGATAGATAATGTTATCATTTTTTAAACACTAAATGTAAGTTTGGCGTTTATGTGTAATAAAACTAATGCTGGTTTTGATCTCTTTACTGAACCAATTCTCTTGATAATCACTTTGCAACCATTTCTTTTGACTGTACTTCATTCTATCTGGTTTTGACAGCACAAAAGATAAACAATCATTCTCAGTCTGAGGTGATTCAGTCCGACAAGGGAAACAAAAACCAAAACCTAACATATTCTGATTATTAATAATCCCTACCATAATAATAATAATAATAGCCATTATGCATCTGTAAATGTATATGTCCGTGATTTTATCAAATATAGCTTGCCTGTCTACTTCCCACTAACCAATTAAGTGCGAAGGGGGCAGACAAGCAAGCTCTTATATTTTTCTCGAACTGAGGTGTGATACTCTTTCATAAAAACAATCGAGTCCTTTCGGTTATCAGTATGGTGATAAAAATGTAAACAAAATGAATACTTTCATTTAACCCTTTCGTGTATACTGTTGCTCCACAACAACAAATAGAAAAGTTGTCATAAATAATCATAAATTTTGATTTGACTAATAATATTTGTTTTTTGTGAGAGTCAAGGATATCGAGGAATACATTTTGCTTCCGTTATTAATTGTTACGGGCCTTTTCAGAAGTCAGCTAAACCTGAAGGCACATGGTTCAAGGGCAAGTTTAATCAGGTACATAGAATTTCTGTAAAAAATCATACATGCAAGGGTTAATACGATATAATTTATTACACTTCAGATTACAGTAGCAGATTCAGTGTCTCAGTTGGTAGAGCACCAGATACAAACGACTGGAGTTCGAGTACGTAGGTGTAAACGTTACGCTTCTGCCGGATAAACAGTGAGTGTTACTGTAACGCCTGCCTTTGTTTATAAATAAATAGAAAAATACCCGTCCCAAGACGGGTAAAATTAATTCAACAAAAAGAAAAACAGTTTTGCACCACTTGTATATCCCCTTACGAAGATTAGGTTCAAGATATAATGATACTAAACCTTATGTCAAGAATCCTTAGTCCAATTTTGATTAAAATCCATTACATGATTTTGATTTTAGAAAATGTCTCAAATTTAAGGCTTAAGGGATCTTAAGAAATTGAAACTCAACGAATCTTTCTCAATAGGTGTCTAATGAATATGGATACAATTTAATGCATATCTGAAATATTTATATGCAAAGTTGTGCCCATTTTATGCCGCTAAAACCCTTTAAAATACCCCAAAGAAACTAAAATCTATTTATTAATTGATGTCTACTGTATATTGTAAAAATTTCACAAAATATCGGAGGTATCTGAATTTTTACGAAGGGCATCCATCCCTTCTTTGCCTATTTACATATAACTAAATAAAACTAAATATAGCCCATA
>OY744547.1:26087497-26114997 GCA_963556195.1 Sepiola atlantica | reverse complement strand
CTCATCAGTGCAGGGAAGTAACAATTTCAGACGGTCGGGAGGCGCGAACCTGGTACACAGAGTCAGCCATATCCACTCGGCCCACGGAAACTGTCACGTAATTAAGGGAAATTAAGATCTATATGTACGTAGAAGCGGGCACAGATAGAAGACTAGTCGAGAGTGTTCGACGAACGTATTCGGAACTTTGCATTAGAGCTTTTTGACAGTCTATTTTTAACTTCCCCGAGAGTGCTCAACTTTAATTTCTTAAAGGGGCTTAGTATAATATTTATAAATAAATATTAAATTATTTATACCTACAGACGCTAGCGTTTCAAGCTTATTGCTCTCATCAGTGCAGGGAAGTAACAATTTCAGACGGTCGGGAGGCGCGAACCTGGTACACAGAGTCAGCCATATCCACTCGGCCCACGGAAACTGTCACGTAATTAAGGGAAATTAAGATCTATATGTACGTAGAAGCGGGCACAGATAGAAGACTAGTCGAGAGTGTTCGACGAACGTATTCGGAACTTTGCATTAGAGCTTTTTGACAGTCTATTTTTAACTTCCCCGAGAGTGCTCAACTTTAATTTCGTAAAGGGGCTTAGTATAATATTTATAAATAAATATTAAATTATTTATACCTACAGACGCTAGCGTTTCAAGCTTATTGCTCTCATCAGTGCAGGGAAGTAACAATTTCAGACGGTCGGGAGGCGCGAACCTGGTACACAGAGTCAGCCATATCCACTCGGCCCACGGAAACTGTCACGTAATTAAGGGAAATTATGTATATATATGTATGTATATATATGTATATATATATATATGTATATATATATATATATATATGTATATATATATATATGTATATATATATATATGTATATATATGTATATATATATATGTATATATATATATATGTATATATATGTATATATATATATGTATATATATATATATATATATATATGTATATGTATATATATGTATATATATATATGTATATATATATATATATATATATATGTATATATATATATGTATATATATATGTATATATATATATGTATATATATATGTATATATATATATATATATATGTATATATATATGTATATATATATGTATATATATATATATATATGTATATATATATATATATATGTATATATATATATATATATGTATATATATATATATGTATATATATATGTATATATATATATATATGTATATATATATATGTATATATATATGTATATATATATATATATGTATATATATATATATGTATATATATATATATATATGTATATATATATATATATGTATATATATATATATATGTATATATATATATATATATATATATATGTATTTATATATATATATGTATATATATATATATATATGTATATATATATATGTATATATATATATGTATATATATATATATATATATGTATATATATATATATATATATATATGTATATATATATATATATATATATATATATATATATATATATATGTATATATATATATATATATATATATATATATATGTATATATATATATATATATATGTATATATATATATATATATGTATATATATATGTATATATATATGTATATATGTATATATATATATATATATATATATATATATATATATATATATATATATATATTACAGGGTGATTCATAAGTCACTTCACTTAGCTATTTAAAATGATTACCATATGAAGCACAAACATACTATGAACTTTTGATAATTGTTATCTTACTCTCTAATTACTGCTATTTGTTATTTTTAACAATTTTAACTAAGAGTTACACCACACTCCACAAAAGATATCCTGTTCTGTCACCTACATCGATTATGAGGATAACCCCCAAGAATCGAGACAGACTTGAAACCATTTGTTTCAACATGAATTGATTGGAATGAAGTTGTTTTTCAGAAGAATAATGATGTTGACGAATGTGCAAGAGTGATGATTTGATAGAGAAAATGTCATATTTTATTTTAAAATAAGACCATGAATTTGTGTGTAGGAAGGTTTCCATAGTTACCGTCAGGTTATTAAATGTGGGTGGCTGATTTAAGGACAGAATTTAATAAGACAAAATGAATTTTGGTTAATTCCCCCGAAGGAAGTCCAATATTAAAAAGACGAAAAAAGATGGTGATTATAATGTATGGACAATGTAATAATACAACACAAAGAGTGTGCATTCAATTACACCACATCTATACAAATACTAGCAAATGTTTGTCGGTTCGTTATAAAGTTCCCGCCGTTTTAAAAAAAATAATTTTGCAATCTATTTATCTCGAGAATTCTGTTTTGGAATCATTTTTTCATCATTTTGTTTTGTTTTTTCAAGTTAATTAAAGTTCCTTCTGTATATTTCCATATTATCAAAAATGAAAGTCAAGTTAACGAAAATGAACATTTTCGACACCTTCTTTTTTGTTTGTAATTGTTTTGCTTTCTGACTTCTACCGCCGAGCTATTAAAAATCTTTTTAATGGTTTTGCTTTTTGACTTCTACCGCCGAGCTATTAAACATCTTTTTAATTGTTTATCTTTTTGATTTCTACCGCCGAGCTATTAAACATCTTTTTGTTTTGCTTTTTGACATCTACCACCGAGCTATTAAAAATCTTTTTAATTGTTTTGCTTTTTGACTGCTACCGCCGAGCTATTAAAAATCTTTTTAATTGTTTTGCTTTTTGACTTCTACCGCCGAGCTATTGAAAATCTTTTTAATTGTTTTGCTTTTTGACTTCTACCGTCGAGCTATTGAAAACCTTTTTAATTGTTTTGCTTTTTGACTTCTACCGTCGAATAAATACTTGATAATTAGTAATTTTTTTAAAAATTAAACTTTTTAATTTAAAAACAACGACAGGAACATAGTTTCTAACCCAATAGATTCAGAAACAAGTGAGTTGATGTCTACCATAATTAGCATCGATGATTGTATTTATTTTTTTGTTTCTCATGAAAGTCGCTCCAGACAAGGCATGAAGCCACTTGATCTAAGGAGCTAAAAAAATACAACTTCAAGGTCAAAACCCAGCCAACCATAAGTGTTAGAGGGATAGATTCTGACTCAGAAAACAGCAATTCTTACCCCTTTGTCAGAAACATCGCTCATAAAATATGAGGACTAAAAGACAAAATAAGAGAAGGGAGAGTTATGAGGTTTCCAAGAGTAAACCTAAATTTCACTTTCTACTCTTCTTTCATATCAACCTTTTTCGGCTGATTTAATGACAAATGCAGTTATTTTTGTGAAATTCTATATGCTTCAATTTCTGAATATTTTCAAATATCTATTCATGATATTTAGTTTGGTTGTTTTGTTTTACGGTATATCTGTTGTATAGCACTGCTGTGCTTAAAAGAATGATGATAAACACTCATGTAAAGAAATGCAACGATATATTTTTATTGCTAGGAGCGAGCAAGGTATTTTATGGAGGTTGATCTCTCGAATTCGCTAGCCAACAGACTTTAGTCAAGCTCAATCTAGGCCAGTTAATATATTTTTGAACACATCAAAATTACTGGATATTTATATTCTGAACAGGTGGGTGCCTGTATCTTTTAGTCGGGTTTTATTTCTTCCGGCCAGGTGTGTGTCTGTGTCAACCATCCAGACGCTGAAAATTCTTTATGGGCTGTAGATGCTTTTTTTATTTATTTAAAAAGTCAGTCCATCTGGATAGTTTTTAAAATAAATTATTTGTATTTAGCTTTCACTTTTTTGCGATCGAGCACTTTATTGATTTCTTTTCAACATAACCCGACACACACACACACACACACACATATATATATATATATATATATATATATAAGAGAGAGAGAAGGAGAGAGAATGAGAGAACGAATATGAGACAGAAGGAGAGAGAGAAAGAGACAGAATGAGAGAAAAAGAAAGAGAGAAAGAGAGAGAAAAAGAGAGAAAGAGAGAGAAAAAGAGAGAAAGAGAGAGAAAGAGAGAGAAAAAGAGAGAAAGAAAGAAAGAGAGAAAGAAAGAAAGAAAGAGAGAAAGAGAGAGAGAGAAAGAGAGAGAGAGAGAAAGAGAGAGAGAGAGAGAGAGAAAGAGAGAGGGAAAGAGAGGGAAAGAGAGAGAGCCATAGAGAGAAAGAGATTGAGAAAGATAGAGTTTATATAGCGAGAGATCGTGATACATATAAAGATAGAGAGCCATAGAAAGAGAGAGAGAGCAGCTAGAGAAAGAGAGAGAGAGAGAGAGAGAGAGAGAGCAGCTATAGAGTTACCACTAAAAGCTGCAGGTTCCCTTAAAAGTATTGTTTTAAAGTCGCTATCTTGGCCAGTACGCTGAATGTGTCGATATGCCTGTGTCTATATATGAACATTGCACATCCGCACATTTTTTACTCAGCTGTCGAGATGGGAAAATGATCATGAGTTTCCTTCTTCACGCTATGCGCACCTCAATTTCTCACTTCCTAAGGTCACACACAGATCAATTTCATTTCCTCTGAAACATGCAGTGCTCGGCCCTATAAAGTGTGGCACAAGGACAAGGTATAACATGAACAACATGTAAATAGTGTCGGACATCATTGAAACAAGGTGGATCATAATTTTAACTACTAGCTAAACAAATAAATACCTGTTCTACAAAGGGACAGAAAAAAAAATAAAGAAATATAATACCATAAAAAAATGTTATTCTTCTTAAAATTGTCATAGATTACTAAATAGATATGCGAGACGTGCGAACGTGAAAAAGTTACTAGCTTGTTTCAGCTACTCTTTTTCCGTCTCCCTTCATTCGGCTTACTCTTTCTTCTTTTTTTCCTTTTCACTTCCTGCTCCGATATTGAGCGGGAATGGGACGCACTAAAATCAATTGCTTTCTCCTACGTCTACAAATTCACAGCAAGCGACTACGAAATACAAAGACATTATTCGACATTGTGATACAATGAAGGCCGCGAGGATAGGAAGTGACTCATCGACAGAGATAAAAGGAAATGCGGGAGTGGTCAGTTTCCATTGTTCAGGACAGGTGACTCAGAAAAGAATACCGGACACGAAATTTAGGAGTGACAACGTTTTACGACAGTTTGACGACATTAAGCTAAGTTATTTTGAGGACAGTAAGGTTTATGGTAAAAAGTTAACGAGTTTGGGTTTCGGAGAGAAGCCGAGCAGTTAGGAATCGAACCTCCACAGAAAGCGGACCGGACCTGAAAACGATGAGATGAGCTGACGACTTGAGCAACGACAATGGGGGCCTCGACAGTCCGCGACGGTGTCACACACACTCATAGTTCCAACTAAATTATACACAACGTATATGTGTCTGCGTTCTTTCTGGAGAGTTGTGTTTCTATTATTTAACTCGTGGACTAGTGCTGTGCCCTCGACGATTCGTCAGTGGATAGATGACTCGGTTAGACGATGTAGACAAGAATGCCACGGACACACAACGTTCGGGGTTGACGGTCGATCGAGTAGGGCAACATGGTTCTACAACATAAAGGTGTGAGTTCTAAATGTTTCAACCAATGAGAACGAATTACTTTGCGCCTCTTCGAAATTTTAAAGGAATTCGGAAGCATTTAAACAGTCGAATAGCTTTCAAATTCTCATCAAATCCATATGCATTGAAAGTTTATGAAGCTATTTACATTCAATCGTTTTATAAATAGAGATTAAAACATTACTTTGATTTAATTAGTTATAATTTATAACAATTTCGTTCAATTACTAACTTAATGACCTCTGTACACTGTTCATGAATGTACTACCATGTACAGAGATTGAACTCACGCCTTTCAGTTTATGATACTTTTGTGTTTAATACATCTGTGGTAGATTAGTAAATAGATATCCGACACGGGCGAATGTGAAAAAGCTACTCTCTTTCTTTCTCCGTTTGTTTCGGCTTACTCCTTTCCTTTTCCCTTCTTCCTCCTTTGTTACCGAGTGGAAATGGGACGCAATCAATTGTTGTCGCCGACGTCCGCACAATCACATATTAAACTAACCCACCTTACTATATCTCTCTTTCATTCGAATAAGTATTCTTCTATGAGAAGGATGCCAGTTGAGGCCTTTATGCCGGTAAGTGTGAGTTTGATTCTATAAGTTGAATAATTATATAAAACCAAACAAGACTAAAAAGGAAATTAATAATTTCTAAAAGACCACAAGGAAAAAATGTGACAATTGTTTATTCCATCTTCGAAGAACTGATTATTGTTTGTCATCTAAAGTTTGTGGACATTCTTGTAAAAGAAATCTGTCAAAAGATTCAAAGAGAAAGCAAAGGTCCAATATAATTACAGGAATGACAGTTTGCGACTAATTGAAATTGATCACCTAATGATTAGGTGTTCATGACTCAAGCCAATAAAAGAGAAAAGTCGTTTGCATTAATGACTAATTACCGGGTTTTCGGGGGTGGATCAACTCATTTGGGGCCGACAAAATTCGACAGAAAATTTGCCTTGTGACAGAAGAAATTTACAAGTTGAGAGTACAAGCATTTTAACTTTGGCAAAGTCAGACTCAAATTTTAGAATCAAATTAACTAAGCAGTAAAAGTGTTTTCCTGCTGTGGGTTTGCCAATTCGTGGCCAACACTAAGATGAGTGTACTATATTTTCGTAAATATAGAATCAGTCCAAGTGTGACACGATGTGGTATTTTCCTGGTGCAATATCAATTGTTTTCTCTTTTTATTTACTAATGAGTCAGCCCTTATCAAGGCTAAAAGTTTATGATTGTCAGTTGATTGATTAAGAATATTATGTTTGTTTATTTGTTTGTTGATGTTTTACAAAATTTCAACCATTATAAGGTCATCCCAGGTCAAATAGTTTTATTTTCACAATCAGACAGTTTTTGCGATGTTTTTTTTTTGTGAAAGTGTTTTTCGAGCCTCGAATTTGACTATGTGAGTGGTTTTGTTTGATTTTTAGACTTTGGTATGTTTTTTGGCTTATTTTAGGCGGTTTGAGATATTATTTGGGCCATTCTTTTGAAGAGTTTTTCAAATTGTTTGTTTGGTAACTAACATTTCTATGCAGGTTCATTGTATTTGTTTATCAAATCTTATTTTGTTAATACTGGATTTAAAAAAGAATTGTACATGTTTGTACAAATTAGTTTTTTTAGACTATTATTTGGGAAAAGCTCTATTTTCAAATAATGTTTTTATATTTGTTACTTTCTAATATTTTTTGCATATATGTGCGGATATTTTGTATTTTATTAATATATGTTTCTTTAAGAATTAATGAGATGGATAAATTGTCTGTTGAATGATGAAGAATATTATGAGAAGATTGAAAATGATGAATGGAATAAACAACATTTTATTACTTATGAGAACGGTTTATGACAAGATTTATTGACATTGGATTTGAACACTACTGAACAACACGATGAACAATGTGAACACATTATTTGTTTTTAACCAATTTTAGGTGTGTGTCTCCAAACTCGAAGAGAAAGAATGTCGTTACAGAGTGGGAAGAGAAAGAATGTCGTTGCAGAGTGGGAAGAGAAAGAATGTAGTTACAGAGGGGGGGCAGTGTCTTTACAGAGAGGGGAAGAAAGAGAAAATGTCGTTATAGAGAGAGGAAGAGAGAAAGAGTCATTACAGAGTGGGAAGAATTAGAGTCGTTATAGAGAGAGAAAAGAGAGAGAGAGAGACATAACAGAGGAGAAGAAAGAGAGAGAGACAGGTGTCTATAAAAGTGAAAGAGAGAAGGGTTCGTTACAGAGGGGATATATAGAGAGGGGATCGTTACAAAGAGGGAAAGAGAGGGGATCGTTACAAAGAGAGAAAGAGAGGGGATCGTTACAAAGAGGGAAAGAGAGAGGATCGTTACAAAGGAAGAAAGAGAGGGGATCGTTACAAAGGAAGAAAGAGAGGGGATCGTTACAAAGGAAGAAAGAGAGGGGATCGTTACAAAGGAAGAAAGAGAGGAGATCGTTACAAAGGAAGAAAGAGAGGGGATCGTTACAAAGGAAGAAAGAGAGGTGATCGTTACAAAGGAAGAAAGAGAGGTGATCGTTACAAAGGAAGAAAGAGAGGTGATCGTTACAAAGGAAAGAAAGAGAGGTGATCGTTACAAAGGAAGAAAGAGAGGTGATCGTTACAAAGGAAGAAAGAGAGGTGATCGTTACAAAGAGGGAAAGAGAGGGGATCGTTACAAAGAGGGAAAGAGAGTGGATCGTTACAAAGGAAGAAAGAGAGGGGATCGTTGCAAAGGGGGAAGTAAGATAGAGAGAAAATAAGGGTTGTTGCAGAGAGGGACGAGACAGAGGGGGTCATTACAGAGGAAGAAATAGAACGAGTTGTTACAGAAAGGGCAAGAGAAAAAGAGTCCTTAAATAGGAGGAAGAGTTTTTAAGGAAGGGGGAGAGAGAGAGAGTCATGCGCCAAGGAATATATATATATATATATATATATATATATAGACGAAAATGTGCAGAGGGAGAGCGAGAGAGAGAGGGGAGGTGCAAAGGGGAGAGAGACGATAGACTGAAAATACATTACAATAAACTAATCGTTTTGTTTTCTTTTCTCCGTTTGAAGAATATAATCTTTATTTGACATCATTCTCTTTCAAGTTTTTACAGTCGCATAAAAATGCGAAACAAATAAATGTTTTACTCGCAGCCATTTTGAAAAGCAACCGACAAAAGAAAAGCAAATAGTGACATATATATTTATCTATGCAAAGTGTTAGACAAGATTGCGTTTTTCTTTCTATTCAGATCATTCTTTTTTTTTTTCACTTAAGTGTTCTAAAACTGCAAACATTTTCCATTTGATAGTTTAATGATCTTCTATGAATACTTCGTCATAGCAAATGCCAATGGCACCAAGAATAAATGTCTACTAGCAGACTACCCATCAAAAATGTGTCGAGAGCTTACTGATTCAATGTTAATATTGATGGGTCCATTATCATAGTAAAACAAGCCGCGCGTGCGTGGTCCCCCTCTGTATGCGACTCGATGTGGCGAGTGTAAAATGCAATAAATTTGAGCAATTTGGGGCATTTTTGACCCCCCCTTTGACCCCTAGGGGCGCGAACAAGAATTTTTCTGAGGTCAAGGATGCTCATTTTATATCCAGAATAATTGCCTCTACATTTTGGCCAAGTTTCAGAAAAATTGAATGGATGGATCAAACGTTATGGGAGAAAAGGGCATTTTTTGCCATTTGGGGAGCTTTTGACCTCCTGGGGGCGCGAACCAGATTTTTTCCAAGGTCAGCGATACTTATTTTCTATTAGGACCAATTGCCTCCACATTTTGGCCAAGTTTCAGAGAGATTGAATGGATGGAGGAAAAGTTATGGGGGAAAAAATGTCATTTTTTGCCATTTCGGGGCCTTTTGACCCCCTGGGGGACTTTTTCAAAAATCGGAGAATGTCACTTTCTAACCTGACCAAAGTTACAACTTCATGCAAAATTTCAGAGAAATTCAATGGATGGTTGCGGAGAAAAATCCGGACGGACGGACGGACATGCCTCAAAACATAAGTCCCCCGATTTTATAAATCGGGGGACCAACTATTAGTTAAGATATATTTCTTTGAGTGGATCTAGTCTTATATGTAAACAGAGTATATTCTATACAGAACGTGACGGTGGAGTTACGGGGTTGACCTGCCAGGAAATAGGCTTGATTCGTGAGAATCGAAATCGATAATAATTAGCCGGAAATGACGTCAGACATACGTTTGAGAGAGGAGCAGTTGTTATCTCTCTCAGTTCGGAAGAAGCGACAAAGCTAGAAAGATGTGTTTTACGATGGTCTTATCATGTAGAGGTCATAAACAGACCTATTTTCTCCCTCCGAAAAATATCCCCATGGAGTGAGCGGGTCACACACTGACCAATCAGCCTGCAGAGCGCATTGATTCCTTCTGTCGGCTGAAGAACTACTTCAGCCCCTTTGGAAATCACAGGCGGTCTCCAAAGAGACACCGGCAAGCAACGAAGAACCACTTCTTTCACACTCTCTCTCCTGTCCCTGTCCACTGGACGCTCACAGCAAATACTATCTTCCCCTGAAGATAGTTCCTGACAGACAGCTCTCAGAACTCTTAATTTCCCTTTCCTCTCTCGGACACTGTTCAAGTTTCTTTCTACCTATACTAAACGGTATAGGTAACTTTTGTGAATGAACCTTTTTCGTTGTTGTTATAAAGAGACTTTGTTTGTTCATTTCGTGTCTAAAACCTAAGAGAGGGACAACGTCCCCCTCCTTTACAATCAGACCGTTAAAATAACTATGCGATGAAATTTAGCCCCTATTCACAGAGAAGACTTTTTTCAAACAAACGTGACAGACGGACAGAATATATGCTTATAGGGTTCTGTTTCTTAAACCATAGGAGTTCGTGAACAATAAAACAAACGAACAGACAGCAACTATAAGTTCATTATATAAAGTCATATTATATAGTTTGTGAGGTTGAAGGTAATTATACAAAATACTGTTTATATATATATATATATATATTATAATTAATTATTGAAGACAATATATGTATACTCATATATCATCAGATCCTTTCAGTTTGTAGTCTCCTTAGAAGATTCAGCTCAATGTTTGTCAATTATTGATAACAGAGCAAAATTTGTTCTTTTGTTTATTTTCACCTTAAAATGAAACTGATGTATGATGTGGGTGTTTTTTCAAGACACTCTAATCTAAGAACTCTTATTATTTGTGAACTTTTTCTGATGATTTTGTAGTGTTGCAGAGACGATATTGACATACAAATGTTGTTTGGCACAAAACAAATGAAACGGACCGTTAAATATATCTCACAGAAATTTGGAATTTTTGGAAATGTGAAAAAAATAAAAATAAAAATAAAAGTAATAAAACTAACCATGGTTATTGGAATATAATAAATATCTGTTCTATATATATTATATATATTATATATATATATATATATATATATATAATTATTTAATAATAAATAACTTAATTATTATCCACATACATATATGTTTCATCCTAATGGAATCATCAGCCGGTCGCACGCCTAGAACCTTTAGACACAAATCACTTTTAACTCAAATCTGAGTGCTTTAACAAAGAAGCCAACTTCAACAGCACGGCGACAAACCGAGAAATAAACAGTATTTATGTCACATCAAGCGGACAATATAGTCAGCCATCTTAACAGTGTCAAACAAATCACTTCACAGGAACTTCGCATTTAGCTTAGATTAGACGGCTTATTTCTCTTAAAGGTGCCCATCCGAAAGGGGGCTATAAATAATTATTTAATAATAAATATTTTATATACGAAGCCTGTCTAAAACGTATCCGACTTTAGGGCAGAAAAAATATTTTAAAGTAGGCCCCTTGTGCTTGCACACACTTAGCCCACCGATCCATCCACTGCCGGAAACACCTCTGGAAGTCTTCTTTTGGAATAGTGTTTATCTCCACCGTCGCGTTCCGTAATATCTCTTTTTTCGCACCGTCTCAACAGCAGCTGTACTCCAAGCAGTTTGGGACCTGTCAGAACGCTGGTCACTATCTGCTTATGTGCAGTCATTTTTGACTCGGTTGAACCACTCCTTAATTTGTGTTACACATCACATCTTCTCAAAACACCTGCTGAATCTAACGCGACGGTGGAGATGAACCCCATTCCAAAAGAAGACCCCCAGAGGTGCTTCCGGCAGGGGATGGATCGGTGAGCTAAGTATGTGCAAGCACAAGGGGCCTACTTTGAAGGATATTAGGGTCCCAACCTCGTCACGTATTTAAAATATTTTTTCTGGCCTAAGGTCGGATATTTTTTAGACAGGTCTAGTATATATATATATATATATATATATATATATTCCTCGGTGTTCATATTTTTTGTATGTACATATATGTAACGTACATACATGTATGTGACTGTGTTGTCGCGTTTATATTTATCCGGTTTTAAATTTGTGCAATATGTTTTAAAGTTTAAATTTTAACTTTTATTTCATTATTAATTTTTTATCTTGATCTTCGTGATAATATATATTTATACGTGTGCAATTGTGAAGCCCAAAAGTTAATTAAGACATGTTATACACAAAACAAGGCATTTTACCATTTTTATTTATCGATTTTTAAATTACCAATATCGGCGGATGTTACTAATTTTATCTCTTTATAATTCACGTCATTTATTTTTGGTTATTACGAAATTGCGATTTGTTAATATTATTGTTTCCGTAAACTTGATTTTGGGCTATTTTATTTTTCCATTATTTTTAAATTATTAAACATTTTGACTGCGGCAATTCTTAGCTACTTTCCATTAATAGAATTGATGCAGCCTCATTTTATAACCAGATTCTTTGCAGTCAGGATAGTGGTATGCAATCAGTAGCATTTGAAAACCATCATATTACATAGCATTATCTGTATCCACTGTCTCACCAGAAATGTCTGGAACCATCTATACCCTATGAAACCCTACAAAATCACAAACCCAACTTATTATTGCATCAGAATTATCAAAATCTAATATATAAAGTTAACTTGTCGGATTTTTAAAGACAGACCCAAATAGCAATTTGTTCGACATATAGATACTTGATTAGGACTAGCCTATTACTTCATTCTTTCTTTTCATAATATTATTGGCACGGATATATTTGATTTCGCTTCAGTGTTTTTTTGAAAATAATTATTCCTGCTTGCAAAACTCTCAGAGTGGAGACATTTTCCTTTATTGATTGAAACCAATTAAAGGGAAGTTATCATATGCAATTATACTTACTTCTCTCCCTTAACCTCTTTAAAAATAAATATATATATTAATTAAATCATTCGACTTCAAGTGAGTCTGCATGTGTGTGTGTCTGTGTATTTCGCCTCCACATTACACATTCTTATTTATTCTTTACTAATCAATTACTAAAACGGACTTTAAAAACTTCCTATTTTGCAAAATAATTTGATTACGAAATTAAAGTCAACAAAATAAATTTCTCTTACTTTGTAAAAGTCAGTCATGTGTTTTCTTTACTCCCTGGAAACACTGGATAGATGGAGCTAGTTATCTATGAAATAGTCTTGTGTCATACTATAGTACTGATTTGTGTCATTTTATAGTACCAGTAATGAAATAGTCTTTTGTCATATTATAGTACCAGTAAGTGACTTGCAGCATTTCGTGAGTTCTTAGACTCCCACCAAATGGCCCATACACTTTTCATTAGCAGAAATCAGTTGAGGCTCTCGTCAACACGTTGTTAGCAATTGCTCAATGAATAGTGACGTCTACTTGTAAAGCTGGCCGTAGCAGTGATGTAGCAGCCAAGGTTTCTGTGTCTTTCTCTCTTGTACAATGGCGTCATGCTTTCTGGATGTTTAATTCTTTTACACATTATGTGAGCTTACTCTGGAGGGGGGGGGGCGGAACGAAAATAAAACTTTAAAAAAAGACGTCCAAAATACAGTCAGCTCACAGGCGAAAGAACAAGACATTTCTCTCTTCGTCACTACGTGTCATGTCGGACTTCCTTTCCATGACGAAACTTCCTGTACACGTAGCTCTAGTCCTACTCTTTAGTTCTAATGGAATTTTCTGATTTCTCATTACTCTAGCCTTATGTGAAAACATCTCGTTTTTAACATTATTTTCACACATCTGCATTCATTTTTATTTATCTTTCTTCATGCATTAGTACGACCTGTTACTCTATTTCGAATTATGGACTTGCCGAGGTGGAGTTAAAAATTAATTTTAATATTTATCTGATGAGACTAAAGTTTTAACTACATTCAGGATAGGCAAATATATTATTAATAGATTAATGGTTAACAAAGAAAGAGAAAAATAAAAATTACCTAATTTTGCCTCTGTCCAGGAGTAGGCTTAAAAAAAAAACCCGAAATGAAACGAAGTGGCATTCACCCTATGCAGGTTAAACCGGCTTCCTTTCAGGGGGGAAGTTTCTAGGGAATATTAAATTCACAAGCGGTCAACAGTGTATTCCGGCCAGGAGAGATGACAATATTTGGTTTTGCAGTTTTTGCAAGGAGGTGTTGATCTTCTCTCACATACAGCACCTGGTATATCCAAAATGGTTACCCATGTATTACTGACCAGGCTCAACATAGCTTAACTTTGGTGATTCCACGAAAAATGGTGTGTCAACGTGATTATATCGTATACAGAAACAGTCTTGGGATTGTTTTGATAGACATTATATTTGACATAAACCCACATATAAACACCTGAGGGATTATGATACAGTCAGTATGAAGTCTATTCAGGATCACATCTACTCATGTAATGATCGGGATCATGCTTTTTACTGATGAGGCGATCACCAAAGTGTTCCACCATGTAATTGAATGGCGATAAAACAAAAAACTGGACATTGATAACTAAAACCTGGTGGACAAATCAGGCATAGACTGAAATTTATTTGTGTTAAATAGTGGGGGCGCAGAGGGTAGGAGTAGCAGTCGAAGTCGGAAGTGACGTCATGTCGGTGGGAGGCTTTTTCGATCTCTTTTGTTCCAGATTCTCACCCGATGCAGGTGTGAAAACGACCTCTGCTGCCAGCAAGGCAGGCCGGGGGGAGCAGTAGCCCCGAATGACTCAAGTAAAACCCGACCCGTAATTCCTTTCTTCTCTATCATACAAACTCTTCAGTCTGACTTTTATTTTATGTCAAATAAAACTTAAAACTAGACCAGCGTCCCCTCGCTATTGTTCAGAAGACAAGATACACCAGCTCGCAGAGACGAAATCCGGATACCCACGAGAAGGTAAGCAGAGAGTGCAACATTTGTACTAGATATGGTTGGATGTCAGGAATGATTGTGAATTTTATTAACGATTGCATGAGTGGTATTTTATTTTTCGTGAGGCGGGGGGGGGGGGGGCGGCATATCACCCTGTATTAAAATAAGGTGTCTCATTTAACAGATAAATTTAATTTTTTTTCATAAATTATCGAAGATTTCAGCAATTTCAAATAAAAAAATGTGTTAAAAATGAATAACAGAATGATTTCCTCTTAAATGCTGAATCAGATTTTGTGAGAAAAAAAGTGATAATTTAGAAATTTGAACTGTATAAGAGTATATCTCATTTACATTTTTTATACGTTGTCCATTACTAACAAAATCTTGAACATTTGTCTTCCTTTGGTCTCGACTCAATCTAGATCATACTAAAATTTATTTTATGTTTGACTCAGGATGAAATTAAAATGTATTGTCTGTACAGTGATTAAACTCACAGATCATGAGACTTTTGTATTTAATGACTCCATCTCTCTTTATTTCCTTTTTCCCCACCACTTCTCGTCTCATTCGCCTCTCTTCTGATATAATTTCAAATTAAAAAAAGGTTTTAAAAGTCCATAACAGAGTGACCTCCCTTAAAGGCCGAGTTAGATTTGGTAGGAAGTTGTAAATATATGAGAGTATTTCAATATATTTTTTGAAAAAAACAAACAAACAAACAAATAAACAAAAAACATTTTTTTTTCAGAATTGTTTTTCATAAATCTCAACTCTGCATTGTTTTGAATTGGTTTACAGACAAAAAACATTTTTTTTTTCCGAATTATTTTTCATAAATTTTTTGAAAAAAACAAACAAACAAACAAAAAACATTTTTTTTTTCAGAATTGTTTTTCATAAATTTTTTGAAAAAAAAAACAAACAAACAAACAAACAAAAAACATTTTTTTTTTCAGAATTGTTTTTCATAAATCTCAACTCTGCATTGTTTTGAATTGGTTTACAGACAAAAAATATTTTGATCTTGCAGAAATATTTGTTTTGAGGCTGTTAAAAATGGCGGCAAATCAAATAAAAAGCTTCAGGCTTGAACAGAAGTCTGCCATCAAATCTTTGGTGGCTGAGAAATGCAAACTATATGAAAGTTAAAGAAGAATGTGGGGTGTGTACGGAGAAATAAGTTTTAGTCAAAATATATTTACAAACGTTCCAAAATTGTGTAAGAATTATCGCTCTTTTAATCCTTCTTATACAAAAAAGTAAAAAAAGAACTAAAAACTATTTATAACAATATAATTGGATTATGAGTAGGATCATAATAGATTTATTTAAATATAGCTAAAATACCAGTTCCAGGTTTGTTTTGTTTTACGGCATATCAACCTCTTATGGGTCATTTAATGCCGAAACATTAGTTGTAGTGTGGTGAAAAGTTTTTATTTCTTCAAATGTTTATTCATGGTATTTGATTTGGTTGTTTTGTTTTACGGCATATCAACCCTTTTCGGGTTATTTTATGCTGTAAAAGTTTTGGGGAAGGGAGGGAGGGGGAAAGGTGGGGGAGGAAATTGTTGTATTTTGTTTTTGTTTTGCAGAACATGATTGAGTTCTGCAAAGAGAAAAAAATAAAACATCAATGTTTGGTGCATTTGGGATCAGGAAGCCGATATCATCAGACAGCCTGATTCGATAGCACCAGCCAAGTTCCAGGACAGGTTCATAATGTTAAATATTGGTGGGTATTGATTTACTCCTCTCCAGGAGTTAGGCACAAGGCCAGTTTTTATCTTACTCCCACAAGTAAGATGTGACCCAAGGTCGGGTCGGGAAAGTGGGGTTTAAAAATTGCCTGGGCAGCCCCGGTAGGGGCGCCTCAGGCAGTAAGCAATAAACTTACTCCTCCCCAAAGAGGGGAGGTAAAGCCTGGGAAGGTGGACCTCCCAGAACTGCACAGGACAGACCCATTGAGACAGACCCATTGACCGGCGTAAATCAAGACCCGAAGGCCAAGACAACACCAGTATGGGGTGCAGTATCCACTGGAACAGATACTACACTTTGATCTTAGCCAAAAGCATTGGTGGGTATCTTAGCCAGTATAAATATTAATTAAAATATATTTATTCACATGGATCTTGTCTGGTGTTGTAAACAGGATGTATTCTAGACAGGGATCACAAATAAGTTAGGGGTTCGACCCTGCATGGAGTTTATGAGAATAAAAGAAGATTACAATTAGGCGGAAATGACATCAGATATACGTTTGGGAGAGTGGCGGTTGTCATCTCTCAAAGTTCGAAGAAAGCAACCATGCAAGAAAAACGTGTTGTTAGGATGCTCTGACAGAAACATTAAGTAATTAAGCATACATGGACGGCGGCACCGGTCATCAATAATGAAGTTATATATGCATGTGTTTAACCGCCCCCCCCCACACTTTTATAACTGTCTCGCCGGTCCTGGCATATGATTATAAAATAGGTGACTTTCTGCCCCCACCCTCTTTTGGCTTTGAAGCTCACTGGATGATCAAGTCACAGCTGATTGAATAAATCATTCCGCATTTGAAAGATCATGTGTTGAATTAATTGCATACATTATGTGATAAGCTTGAGATGGCTTTTATTGCAGCTAACGAATTATCCTCAATCCTTAGAGAAAGACAACAACACATGTGCACATGGCACTGCCTCAGAGGAGAAGGCAGGATTTTAAATTGAGGGTATTGATTTGGTGAGTCAATTTTTGTAGGGTCAACACGGTGACGACCCCTTGAGATATGAATTCTTTAATAAGTTTGATAGTTCAGACCTGCAAATATTTTAATCTATTTTTTAAATACGTTTATGGAATAAATTTAAAACTGAACTCATACAATGACTTTTGGGGCTGAAAATCGTATGAAATTTATGGTGTTAAACCCCCATTTGAGTGTTCAATATTGGGTGTGGGGTACCGGAAATAGCACCTGACAAGAATTAATAAAACGTACTTGACACAAACACAAACTCGGTTGAAAGAAACACAGAGACACATCTGTCTGGAAAAATAGAATACTTGGTGATTTGATGTGGGGGCACTTGCAAAGGTTATCTATAAACGAGAATAGATATGTCGCTAAGTAAACAATAAAATGGATGAAAGAAACATCACAGAGGGTGTGGCTACATTAACAGTGAAGGCAAACTTCCAGTATGGTATGGTATGGTAGTTTTGTTTTACGGCATATCAACCCTTTTTGGGTTATTTAATGCCGAATCTGGTCTTGTTTTCTTCTCTTTTTTGTTTCTTTCCCCTTTTAATATCTGTTTCTATTTAACCCATAGTTGGGACCCTAACAGGTACTACCACTCCGGGTCAGGGTGGACCTGGGAGCAATGGTAATTAAGAGGAGGCTCCACATTCCCCAAAGTCCGTAAGCCGGATCTCACCATCGGATGTAGTTTAAGGTCATATCCAGGACCGGGAGTAGGGTAGGAAAAATAAAAATAAAAAAGGGGAGGGAGAAAGGGAGAGGGGCTGTTGTTTTTGTTTTTGGTTTTGTAGAACATAATTAAGTTTTACAAAAAAAAAAAAAAAAAAAAAAAAACGTCAATGTAGGTGAATTTCGTCTCAGGGAGCCACAGGGCAGCCTGATCTGGTATCACCAGCTCCCAGAATGGAAAATTGCAGGTAGATGACTTGGTAGTTAGCGACTTTAAGAGATCAACCTCCGTCAATTCCTGTGCTTCCACCACCCCTCTCTCTCACCCTACTTGTTTGCCGCAACTGAGCAATAAAAATATATCGTCATATTTTTATACATCAGTGTTTGTCGTCATCATTTTAAGCACAGCAGTAATACAACAGAGGGTCTTCAAAGGATCAACACTGGTTAAAGTTTTTAGGATCAACATAATCTTGTATAATTTAAATATGGTTCGTATTAAATTAAAACAAATTTCAGTGGGTGTGGTCAAGCTCACACTGAGAAACCTCAATATATAATTTTTAAATTATTAAATTCTCTGTGAAATGTAGCATCTGATTTATTACTTTAAGCACTATTTTACCACGTCCTCTATCACGACTTCCTGTTTTCTTACGTCACTTCCTTTGACACGTTAACATTAATTCTGAAGTGGAAATTTACTTCCTATGTAATCCAACACATCCTACAAGGGAGAATATCTCCGAAACACGTATGTTCTCTTCCAGAATAAGAACCAAAGAGCTAGACTAGTCTTTCTTTTATATCACATACTCTCTCTCGAATTCCTGTTCTCTTACATTTATATATAGAACGTGTGTTTGGTGCCTCTCCACTGCAGGATTGGTGGGCAAAGTGGACTGAGAAGGGTAATGTTTTTGAATGTCGGCTCATCTTTTTTCCCTTTGCGTGGAGAAATTTTGATTTGCATCTGACAGCCGACTACAACAGACATGTGTGTAGAGCTATGGGTTTTGTAGAAGCTGAATATAATGGAGCTACGGCATGCGATGAAAGGATTAAACAGCTGTGACTAGTATAAATTATACGTTTTTAAAAGACAAAAATGTCCCGCTCACTTCATGTTTCAATCATTACTTTCAGCTTGCAGACTCATCCATTTCTGTCCCGGAAACTAAGACAAGATTTTCTCTCAGAAAGCAGAGAAATAATGCCGAGAAGACGCTCACCCCAAAATTTTCCAGACCAACGGGGTCAATATCAGAGTTTTGCAAATCTAAAATTTACAACATGGGGACAGAACTATTGACAGAGCAACTGGTCAAACTCATGCGTCACTCCAAACACGTATTGTCATAACATATTAACTTAATTTCCAACACACTCTCTTGTTATTATTGATATCTATTTCCTTTGTATTTACATATACTTCAAGTTAGCTGCTGCTGATGTTTTGTATTTTGCATGTATTCTATGTCATTAAAGTATATAGGAAAAAATCCTTTAGGGAATAGACGTTGATTCAGTCAGATTTAGTATACGATACACTTAGTCTTTTGAATTGTGAAAGAGACAAACACTTTGTTCAAGTGCAAGAAATTTAAAAAACAAAAGGTGACGTGAATTGAACTGTTGCGTGCCTGTCACTAAAAGAATGAATACTAGCTGCCTCAATCACAACTAACTGGTTCTTTATTTACCTCCCCAGGAGGATAGGCACAAGGCCAGTTTTATCTTACTCCCACAAGGTAAGATGTGACCCAATGTCGGGTCAGGAAAGTGGGACTTGAAAAGCCAGCGCCGGAGAAGGTGGGCACACTGGCCATTCAAAATTGCCTGGACAGCCGCGTCGGCATTCCCCGGTAGGGGCACCTCAAGCAGTAAGCGATAAACTTACTCCACCCCAAAGAGGGGAGGCAAAGCCTGGGTGGGTGGATCTCCTAGAACTGCACAGGACAAACCCACAGACCGGCGGAATTAAGCCCCGAAGGACAAGACGACACCAGTCTATAGGGTGCAGTATCCATCGAAACAGATACTACACTTTCTTCCTAGGCAAAATGCCAAGTTTGAGGCTACTTTCTGACATTGTAAATCTACTGTCGCCCACAACCTTCTGCCAATGAGCTTTCGGATTTAGTCTGTAGCAGTTACATTATTGAGATCTGTTTCCTTCTTATATTTACATGTAATCACTCGAGTAGTGATTAGTATGTGGTTCGGTTGGCTCACACAGGCATGTCCAAACTCACGTAGTAATTCATCAGGCGTTTAGAACACAGTCTGTATAGGATTGTAGTTTATTGGAGTGTTACCTAATGTCTCTTATTAGTAATCCCATGTTTCTGTTTTGTTATTCAGGTTTACAAATGGACTAATCAGACATTGTAATTGACAAAGAGTAATTGATGTGTAGAGAAAAAAAAATAACGAAATAATTTTTTAACAGAGATGTCGCCAAGATGGAAGAAAAAAAACCGTCTCTCTCAACTGTATAAAAAAAACGTAGTTCAGTTCAACATAAAAAAAATCCAGCACTCTTCTTTTCTTTCGTTCGCTTTCCAATCCCACGTTCAGAACGATCTCCACGAAACTTACTGAATCTTCATTTTCGCTCTCTTATTGAGAAAAAATGCGACGCATGCAAATCAACATAATTTGCATGAATCTCTCACTCGACACAGCTGCCCGGATTTTCAAATAAAAACCTTATTTGACTTTCTGACGCCTTTCTCCCCCCACTCCTCTTTCCTTTTTGTCGTCAGCGAGCGTTTTCGGTTCGCCCCACACACACAGCATACCAGACGCTGCCTCTTTGAACGGCGCCGACAAGTGTCTGCATCTACGTCAATCGGCCGCTCTCCGTTACATGATGCCTGCTCATTTATGTCTGATTAGTCCATTTGTAAACCTGTTTGTTTTCTTTCAGGCCATTATGTACACCAAAATATCCAAGGTATTTCAAGAAACCCACAAAAGTAGACAAAATAATAAATAAGTATATAGAGAGATTTAAAGCGACTAGTCCGTCTTAAGAAGTGTCACTGACAAAAATTCTAGACTCTATTCTGTTAATCCGTGTGTTCGTTTACTTTCATTATCATGTCCGCCTTGTCTTGTTTCAGTCCAGCTTGATTTCAGAGCATTTTACAAACAGTTCCTCGAGAAACGCCTTTGAGACCATACGCTACAAATCTCTTCTTGTCCCTTGTCATAGCATGACTAGACGAGATGGAACTCGGAAAGTTCTATTCAATTCCTATAGCTAATGCCTGCCGGCCGAACCAACTTGTCTTGCTGTCTTACATTCTTGTGTTACTCCTTCTGGTTCTTATTCTGTTTGACAAATCTGTTAAATAAAGTTGATTTAATTGTAGAGAAGATGTTTGGCTTTTTCAGTGGAACTTGGTGACCTTATTTACTTCTTCATCTCAAGCAAGCCCCGCTCCGTCAGAAGAATACAGACGCTACAACAAAATGGCTATCTCTAATCTCCAACAAGCATCATATAACACCAACAACTCTACAACTCAAAAGACCAATCTTTTGACTTTGTAATTAAAAATCACTTGGAAAAAACAATTGTCGACTCGTTTACAAACAATACTAATACTTCAAGTTTGATGCTGCTGATGCTCTTATTATTGCAAAGGGAGTCAGACTTTATAATAGTGAAGATGTTGGGATTTTTATATAGAACTCTGTTGACCCTTTTTCTTCTTCATTTCAAGCAAGAGGAATTGATATCTTCAACACGCACCTCAACCTCACCAACAAACTGTATACTTTTTCGACTTCCTGTTTTCTTACGTCACTTCCTTTGACACGTTAACTTCATTATCAACTTAATCTCAAAAGTGAACATTTCCTTCCTATGTAATCTAATTTCGAAGTTGAAATTAAAATTTCCTCATGTGTACACTTTTGCTATACATAAAACAAGTTACAGACTATTATTTTAGCAAACCTCATATAATTATTTAACGTTTACTGATATGGACATTTTATGATTTTTACTTTTTTTCTTTAACCTCTATTAATTCATTCCAAGATCTCTAAAACGCGTCTGCTCTCTTTCAGACCAAGAGACTAAACAAGGCGTTTTATTTGTCACGTCCTTTATCTTGACTTCCTGTTTTGTTACGTCACTTCTTTTAACATGTTAGCTTCATTTCTAACTTTAATTTCGATGTGGAAATTTCCTTCGTACATAATCTAATTTCAAAGTGGAATTTTCCTTACTACATAATCCAACACATCCATGTACTCAATTTTCAAGGGCGATAACTTTTAACTTCCCGAAATGGTTCAAGGGAGATAAATCGTTTTCGTTAGCTGTCCTAACAATAATCCAACACATCCATGTACAATTTTGCTACACTAAAGGACCACATTATAACAAATCCAACAGGTTCTTATTTAAAACTATTCATTCTTTTTAGAAAAACCAACAAACGCTTGTAAGATCATATTTTGGCCTTTGTTCATCTTTGGAACATATAATACATATTTTTATGTTTATATATATTCCATGATAAATGCCAGTATACTGAAATCATATGCCCTTAATAGGGTTAAGATGAAAATTCATATACACTAAATGTACAAAAGCAAGGAAATTCCCAAATTTGTACACTTTTATTGTCATTAAGGGTATGCGAGCACAACATGGCTATGTATTTTACTGGTAGGAATTTTTCTTCAGCGCACCTCACACACTTCATCCACTCATGCATAGAGATTTATACTGTAGTGATGTGATAATGAAATGGTTTGGTTTATATGTAGTCATACCCTTAATGACAATACAAGTGTAAAAATTTGGGAATTTCCTTGCTGTTGTACGTTTAGTGTATATGAATTTTCATCTTAACATTATTAAGGGCATATGATTTCAGTATACTGGCATTTTTCATGGAATGTCACTACTTGTGTAAAGGTTATGCCTCAATACAATGCCTTCTCATAAGGTTTTTTTGAATTTTCTGGAAAACTAAGGTATATGGTAAACTGAAATTTAAATGCCATCAACTAGACCCTAGAACCTCTATCTCTGCCAAAAATCAGCTGAATCCATCAAATAGTTGATGAGATACAGGGTGGCACATATGTACGTACACACAGATAACAGGATTTCATGATTGAACTTTCTGGATTTCTGAGTTGCCTTGACTAATGATGCTAAAATTCTACACACTTATAGAACCTATCAAATAAAAATTGTGTGCAAAATTTTAACTAATTTGGTTTATTGGTTATGATTGATCAAAGAAATGAGATTTCCAGCATAGGCCATTCGTGGGTCTACTAAGGGATAGAGCGCTCTCGCGCCTCCCTTGATTTATTTTACAATCTGAACTTGCAGTCATCAATCTTTTAAGTTGCTGTAATTCGGTAAGTTTCTAATTTTCAAGGTCTTGTTTCAGTCTCTCTCGACTACTTCTTAAAAATTGGTGAATTCACTGATTTTAATTTCTCAATAAGAAAATCCAGCAAGGAATCGAATTCCTCTTAACAAAATGGTAAATGCCAACAAAAGTCGCGGCACATAAAGTTTGATTGATTAAAAACAAGGTTGTATTTCTTGCTTCCTTTTCCTTCTTTAAATAGAATTACCAAAATTAGCAGGCAGAACCTACGGTGGGATACAAAGAATTAAGAATTGGAATTTTGATATTTGAAATCTGAGATTTTAATTCACAGGAAAGAAAAGTTGCACAAGTCGATGTTTGGTCGAATAAAAGTTCCAATGTCATTCTTTGAAAATTTAGGAAGAGGCTGAGGTTTTGTTTCAAGTTCAGAGATCTAGTCCAATAAATCTGTTGTTTTTTTCATTTGCAGATGACTTAATTTTAATAACAAGCTGTGCCTACCTGATTTTTATTTTCTCCATTGATCTTATTTCAACAATATTTTGAAAGATGTTTGCTTAACAGCTAAGTAAAAAGCAGATCTAGAAGAGAGATGGAGAAGATGGAGGAAGAGGAAGAGAGTGAGGAAGAGGAAGAGAGCGAGGAAGAGAGTAAGGAAGAGGAAGAGAGTAAGGAAGAGAGTGAGGAAGAGGAAGAGGGAGAGAGTGAGGAAGAGGGAGAGGAAGAGGAAGAGAGGGAGAGAGAGAGGAAGAGGAAGAGAGGAAGAGGAAGAGGAGGAGAGAAAGGAAGAGGAAGAGAGCGAGGAAGAGGAAGAAAGCGAGGAAGAGAAAGAGAGCGAGGAAGAGAGTGAGGAAGAGAGTGAGGAAGAGGAAGAGAGTGAGGAAGAGGAAGAGAGTGAGGAAGAGGGAGAGGAAGAGGGAGATGAAGGGGGAGAGGAAGAGAGAGGAGAGAGGGAAACTCTGAACTTGTTATCTTGCAAATTGGGAAGAGACTGTAGTTTCGTCTTGATTTAAAAAATCTGGCCAAATAATTTTTTCTTTTTTTTCTTTACGAATGACTAATTTTAATCACAAATAAGTGTATCTACCCGGCGTCTTCCGGGAGTAAAAGAAAAATGATTTACTTGCTTATGAAGAAATGGAAAGTAATTTTAGTGGGTTGAATTTTGTAAGCAATTTTTTTTAAACAGTAATATGTAGAAGGTTCGTTTTAGTAATTAACGTTAATGGATTATTAGTAAAGAACAAATAATAATGTGTAATTTATGCAGAAACTTCCCTTTAATGTTTAAAAATATAACAGGTTTTAAGATATTTATTTTTAGTCAAGGGAAATAACTCGTGACATGATTACTTTCCTTTAATGTATAAGAATATTCGGTGAGTAAGGAAAAATGTTAAAAATATAACGTGCTTCTAGGTTTATTTTTGCAGAATTCAAAAAGAAAAAAAAACTGAAAAAAAAAAGTAAAAATATATTAAAGAAAAAGCCAAGCCCATATCGCAAATAGAGGTTCAAAATAAAAGACACACGAGAAGTAAAAAATACAGATGATCAAATCCGAGATACAAATCAATAAAAAAAAGGTTGTCATAAATCCAACTTTCTAATCCTAACCGGGCGAATTGACTCCTGCTCCTAAGCCAAAGATCACACTGCCAGTCGTTAAAAATGACAAAGCTTTAAGATACGTTTTTCGATTGATTCTACCATGATTCGAGTCATATAATACCCCTACCACTCCCAAAATAATGCCAACCACTTGTGGAACGCACATCTATATTTATACAAAGTTAAGGATGTGTATATGTTCATATATGTGTATGTACAGTTTTCGCTCCTAAACTAATTAACCGATCATTTTGAATTTTGGAACACAGTTGCCATGTACAAGGTGTCCAAATGTTGGCTATTATTTAACTTAATTAACTTTTATGCAAATGGAGTAAAAAGGAGGTGAAAGGCCTTCATGAAAATTGAGATACATCCGATTTTTGTGAACATTTTAATATAGGTATTACAGATCAATTAATAAATATTCTCAAAATTTCAATTTCTTTGGAGTATTTTAAAGGGTTTTAGGAGGTATAATATGGGCAATAACTTCCGTTTGAAAATTCAAATATTTCAGATTTGCATTGAATTTGATCCATAGTCATTAGACACCATTAAGCAAGATTCCCTGAATTTCAATTTCTTTGGAGTATTTTAAAGGGTTTTAGGCGGCATACTATGGGCAATAACTCCCGTTTGAAAATTCAAATATTTCAGATTTGCATTGAATTTGATCCATTGTCATTAGACACCATTAAGCAAGATTCCCTGAATTTCAATTTCTTCTTCAGACCAGTTAAATATTAGACATTTTCTAGAATCAAAATCATGTAATGGATTTTGATCAAAATTGGAATACGGTTCAGTATCATTACATCTTGATTTTAATCCTCTTAAGGGGACATAAAAGTGGTGCAAGTCTGGTTGTTTGGGGGGAAGTAATTCTAACAATCCTGGGACGGGTATTCTTCCAGTTTAGTATAATAATAATAGATTATATAATGACACCGTTTTTCCTCTAAATTTAGCACAAAATCAGTGTTTTTAATGCATTTTAGATGGCCAATTTTTTATGATGGCCAAAGTTAGGAATCTATGATTTGGTGTCAGTTTTTATCTACTTCCTCACCAGTTATCTTGACCTGTCCAAAGTGGATCTGGAAATAAAACTGTAAAAGCATCCTACCCTACTGTTAGATTAGTCTGTAGAATCGGTCGGATCGAATTACATTCACGTATGCATTAATACCCTTGTGAAAAGGCATCAACCTGCAGGTTCTTTTCAGTCATGAATAAAATAGCATTTGTAGCAAACGACTAGAACACCAATTCCCTCGCAAAAGTGTTTTCTTCATTTTTCATCCATTTTTTTTCATCCATTTTTTTTTTCATTCATTTTTTTTCATCCATTTTTTTTTCATCCATTTTTTTTCCATCCATTTTTCAAAAAAAAAAAAGAATAAATATTTGATATTTAACACATTAAGTTTAGTTGTTGTTTTGTTTTACGGCATATCAACCCTTTTCAGGTTATTTATTGCCGAATACGGTCATTTTTGTAAAAGATTTTATGCTTTAGTTCTATATATCTTCAAATATTTATTCATGGTGTTTTATTTGGTTGTTTTGTTTTACAGTCTATCAACCCTTTTCAGGTTATTTAATGTGAAGAGAGAGAGAATGACGGAAGTGAGAGTAATATACAAAGTGTAGAATAAGAGCGAGGGGAGGGGGGAGATGTCACACAACTTATATAGAGAGAGTGAAAGTGATAGATAGAAAGTTCGTAAGTGATGGCTGATTCGAAGTATTTAAAAATTACAGCTTATGAGAATGGGAGGTTTTACAAAACTGGTGAATATTTTAGCATGTATTCTGTGTAATTACAATATGTAGAAAAAAGCCTTAGGGAAACAAACGTTGATTAACTCAGCTTTAGTACATTGATAGATACATAACTCAATCCCAAAATTGAGGAATATTTTTACATGTATTTTGTGTGATTAAAATATATAGGAAAACAAACATAGGGAAACAAATGTTGATTAACTTAGCTTTATTATATTGATAGATACTTTGTCCCGGTTACAATTTCAAGTAACACCACCATTTTAAAATAATTTTTTTTTAATAAGGGTAGCATTTATGAATAAAATATAAACTTTAGGGAATACTGAAAAAAAGATCTTGTCACGTTGGATTTTTTTAATCAATATATAAACAAATCGAACAAGATGGCAAGGGAAATAAATATGTTGCATTAAACCACAGGGGAGATAACCAATGTCATCTAATATTTTTTACAAAATAAAAAAATAAAGATAAAAACATGTTTCATTTGCATTTTTATTAG
>OY744547.1:25922497-26079997 GCA_963556195.1 Sepiola atlantica | reverse complement strand
ACCTTTTTTTTTTTCTTCAATTTTCTTTTCGTAACGTGTAAGTATTTAGTTCAAATCTTTGTTGAACGTACACTTTTTTTTTTCTTTTACAAAGAATTAGTTTTTTTTGTGAAAAAAAACGAGTTCATAGCATTTATTTAAATATTGGCCATAATTTCCGCTTTAAGTGCGTAACAGAATATCATATTTTCTCATTAACACAAAGTGTTATGCCGTACCTGCTTGTCGAAAGGGTTTTTTCAACGTGCCAGTCAGTCAGAGAAAAATTTATTTTAATTGGAAAAATCCGACGTAACTTTTTAATTTTGTTTTTCAATGCTAATGCCTTTTTAAGACAATCTTTTTAGAACGAACAATTTTTTTTTGTACTTACTGAAACTTTGAGTCGTTTTTTTTTTGTTTTTCTTTTTCAGTTGTCGTAAATCCACGCCATTTATGAGTTCCGTTTTAACTCGTAGTTTAGGCTTCTTGTGGCTTTTTTTTCCCAACAGGAAGATAAGACTTTTTTGACGACGTCTTTTGTTGTTTGACGTTTTTTTGTTTTTTTTCAAGATATAAATAAATAAACTGAATAACGAAGATTCGGGCAAGGATTTATCCTTGCCCGAATCTTCGTTATTCAGTTTTTTGCCGAATGATCCTGTAACTTTCTTGAGTAATCCTGGTAGCCAGTTTGTCGTGACTGGTATAAAATCAAAATCCTCACGTTTGTTCTTTACTAAATTTCTCGTCGCCAGTGTTGTAGACCCGTGCTAGGGGTCACAAAGATAACAACCACAGATTGTGACAGGTTAAAATATACAATGTATTTATTCATAGCAATACAGTAACGGCACTAAATGTGGTAGGAGATGACCGGATTCCTACCATGCGGTAAAACATGAATAGGAATGTCCTTTATATAACACCTACCCACTATAGGAGTATGTGACACAAGGTCGGAAAGTGGGATTTGAAAAGCCAGCGCCCGAGAAGGTGAGCGCTTTAGCCATTAAAAATTGCCTGGACAGCCCCGTCGGCATTCCCCGGTAGGGGCGCCTCAGGCAGTAAGCTATAAACTTACTCCTCCCCAAAGAGGAGAGGCAAAGCCTGAGAGGGTGGACCTCCTAGAACTGCACAGGACAGACCCATAGACCGGCGGAATCATGCCCCGAAGGCCAAGACAACACCGGTCTATAGGGTGTAGTATCCATCGGAACAGATACCACACGTGGACACTCACATAATAGAAATGTCCTCTGTTTGAGTCTTTGCAACCATGGTATTTATTATAGATGATTGCTTCCATTAGTTCTTCAATAGGGGCGATTTGTACCCCACAACAAATATGATATATATATATATATATATCATACATACACACACTAAAAAGAAAACCCATCCCAGGACGGGAAAAATAAATTCTCCAAACAGAACAATTTTGCATCACTTTTATATCCTTTTTATAAAGATTAAAATCAAGAGTTAATGCTACTAAACCTCATGTCTATAATCCTTATTCAAATGTTTATTAAAATCAAGTATATGATTGTGATTCTAAAAAATGTCTAAAATTTAAGGCTTAAGATTAAGGGGTCTTAAGAAGTAATTTCAATTAAGGGAATCTTGGCGAATTGGTGTCTAATGAATATGGATGAAATTCAATGCAAATCTGAAATGGAAAGGAAGCCTTAGGGTTACCTTTTTTACATTTAGTTCACATTGATAATTTTCTGATTCAAATTTGTGTTAGTGCGAGTAATATTCACGCCTTTAGATTTTTCTGTATAAACGCACTGCTGTTGGGAAGGACATTATGAACTATTTTAGTTTTGTGGAACAGTTCCTTCATGTTGCTTGTACTATAAAGGGTTTCTCTTATTATATCTATGAAGCCTTTTATTCTTTTTGGTTCCTGATGTTAATCAGAAAAGATGGTTTTTTTTTCATTGCCTGTTATTCCATATATTCTTCTGATTTTCACAAAACTGATTCATTAGTTTTTCACAACATCTTGCATGAAGTTATTTGACCATAAACGCAGAAAACTGACGGAGCCAGACGTTTAAGGAAAACTTTTATTTGTCCCCCCCCCCTGGCCCCCAATTGCATTTTTTAAAAATATATGAAATTTAATTCATTAGTTTTTGCTTAAAAAACAACCAGCGTCTTTTTCTCTTTTCAATTATGTAGAAAGGTACATTTTATTTCGTTTGGAACAGTTATTTGTTGTATATTTGTTTTAAGCAAAAGATCAATCAAACTTCAATGATGTCCGCTAATTTTGGATTATCACGAAAGACGATTTTAACGAAATCGTATATTGAAATAAAAACGTTTTCAAAGATATTAAAACACAAAAAGTTATGCCGGTAGGTAGAAAGGTAACTTTTCTTGCGTTTGGTAACAGTTATTTGTTGAATATTTGTGTTTTATCACCTCATTTTCCGTTGTTAACTATAATGCACCTTTACCAAGGGTTGATCAGATGTATTGTTGTATTTTGGTAGCCTTGAAATAACCAAAACAACCCCTTTCTAGATGACTGAAGAGAGTATGTCAGCAGTCAAAAAGGTTCAAGGTTCAAATGTGAGATGCATGAGAGACGTGAGTGCTGGATGACTTATATCTATATGTTGCTAAGTTTGCTGGAAAATGTTTGGATCATTCTAGCGCTACAGAAAGCAGCTGACTCCTGATGCAATCTACTACATATATAAGAGTCAGATACATCTTAAGATGGAGTACTGCTGCCACATCACGGGAGGTGCCATTCAGAATATTCTTTCTTGCCTTGACAGAGTACTAAACAGACTTTGCAATCTGTTCTTGGCCGGGATCAAAGTGTAGTATCTGTTCCGATGGATGCTACACCCCATAAACTGGTATTGTCTTGGCCTTTGGGGCTTGATTTACGCTGGTCTATGGGTCTGTCCTGTGCAGTTCTAGGAGGTCCACCCTCCCAGGCTTCGCCTCCCCTTTTTGGGGAGGAGTAAGTTTATTGCTTACTGCCTGAGGCGCCCCTACCGGGGAATGCCGACGGGGCTGCCCAGGCAATTTTTAATGACCAGAGTGCTCACCTTTTCGGGCGCTGGCTTTTCAAGTCTCACTTTCCCGACCCGACCTAGGGTCACATCTTACCTTGTGGGAGTAAGATAAAACTGGCCTTGTGCCTAACATCCTGGGGAGGAAAATAAATTAACAGTCCTTTCTCACAGAAGAGACGTTGCTAGTCTTTCTCTATATCAATATTTCCATAGAAGGTGCTCAACTTAGCTTCAATCTCTGGTTCCTCCTTGTAAGATATTTACAGCAAGACCTCGTTTTCTATCACAACTGCAAAGAAATTTATTTTCTTCCTACAGGTGCCTAACATCAAACGGAATTTCCAGGAGCAGTTTCTTTCCAAGAACTTTCCCATCGTGGAACACGTTATTAAAGGATTGTATCCCTGCAGGTACAATATGGTTGTTTTCAAATCCAATGTCAACGAATACTTATCATATACCGCCCTCATAAGTAATCAAATTCTGTTCATTCCATTTATCATTTTTCAATCCTCTCATAATATTTTTCATCACTCAACTGACAATCTATCCATCTCATTAATCCTTATCCTTGACTGGCTTTTAGCTTTGATAACTGGCGACTCATTAACAAATAAAACAAAATGTGAACACCTAGCATGCTGGGATGTCATTAAGCAGAGGAAGTATCATAAGAAAAGGTGACAAGACACATAAAATATAGTTTTCAAAACAGTAAATCTCTTCCTTTCTCACTCTCTGCCTGAGTAATGTACTTAAGACAAAGTAAAATACAGAACTATATGTTTTGGGTTCAAATGTTTCCACATTAATTATTTGTAATTAATGAAGATCTGATAAAAAACGCGTCCCCATGAACAACCACTGACCAGAAACGTGACTCGTTCAGCAGGGCTGAAGCCAACGACCAACCAGAAGAGGTCTTCATTTATTCGTTCCTTCATATCTTCAGACCGTCTCAATTAAGATTTGTTATGTATTTTTTTCTAGAATCAGGTACTTACAGGAGATACCACGTGAAGGTTGTCAACATTCATAAGTGGAACCGGTGTTCAGGTTTAAGTTGCTGTTTTGTTTAACGGCATATCAACCTCTCACCACTACATTCAAGAAAGATAGCCTCCCTTTACCATACTAGACAAAGGGAAGAGGAAATTGGCACGAAAACAACTAGTTATTTTTTCGAATAAAGAAATATTCTTTCTTTCATCTTCAACACTACAGATGTTCCGCTTTGTTTAACGGCATATCCACCTCTCACCACTGCATCTTTATATTGAAACGTCGAAGAAGCGAGACAGTATACAACATTATTTCTTTTCTCTAATACATCCGATATGCACGCATCCAGTTTCTAAAGATTAGAATAAAAAAATCGACTGCTGATAATAAAATATTCATTCTCAAAATACCTGATTGGTGCCAATAATTTTCTTTTTTTTTAAATTTTGGTAAATGTAATTAGAGTTTGGTACTAACTGAACTAATCAATGGAATCAATTGGAGAGGAGAGATTTTTTGGTTAGAAAACCAAAATAGATTTTCTGTAAAAACACAAAAAAATGAAAAAGCAGTTCCATTTCTGTAAAATAAAGCACATCTAAGTGGAATATATTGATGCAAAAACGAACAGCTTTCCAGGGTCAGACGCCGCCTCGAGTTGCCGAGTGGCGTCGAGTAACACCTCGAAAGTTTCCAGTTGCTGTACTATTATTCCTGGTGGATGTCTAACGTGAACGAGAAATTGATTCAAACATATTCAAAAAGGTAAAATGGAGGAAAGAAGTGGTGGGAGGAATGGAATAGTGGCAGTTATAGTAATAGCAGCAGTGTTTGGTTGTTTTGTTTTACGGCATATCAACCATTTTCGTTTTTTTTAATGCCTAATCAGGTCATTTTGGTAAAGTTTTTATGCTTCAAGTTCTTTATATCTTCAAATATTTATTCATGGTGTTTGGCTTGGTTGTTTTGTTTTACGGCATATCAACTCTTTCCAGGTTATTTAATGCCGAATCAGGTCATTTTGGTAAAGTTTTTATGCTTCAAGTTCTTTATATCTTAAAATATTTATTCATGGTGTTTAGCTTGGTTGTTTTGTTTTACGGCATATCAACCCTTTCCAGCTTATTTAATGCCGAATCAGGTAATTTTGGTAAAGTTTTTAATTCTTCAAGTTCTTTATATCTTCAAATATTTATTCATGGTGTTTGGCTTGGTAGTTTTGTAGAGGAAAATTGTTGTTTTTGTTTTTAGCTTTGCGGAACATGATTGAATTTTGCCAAGGGAAAGGAAAAAATCAATAACATCAATGTTTGGTGCATTTTAAGTCAGAAAGCTGGTATCTTCAGACAGCCTGATCTGGTAGCATCAGTCAGCAACAGTGTAAAAGCAAAGATTGGTTTGGTTCGTTTGACGGCACATTAACCATCTATGGGTTATTTAATGCTGAATAAAGTCGTCAAATATAATTCTGTAGGTAGAATAATTATTTTATGTTCCTAGAAAACATGGCTCTTAGAGGAAATTGATTCGAACGTATTCAAAAAAAAGAAAAAAGGAGGGAAAAAGTGGTGAGAGGAATGGAATAGAGAGAGTAGTAGTAGTAGTAGTAGTAGTAGTAGCAGTAGCAGCAGTGTAAAAACAAAGGAGTAAATAGAGGATGATGAAAGAGACAAAGAGTAGGAGAGGTGGGATGCTAAATAAAGTGAAATAAAATTAGAATGAAAAAGTAAAGAGAGAAAATAAGTCAGCACTCGCCATGGCAACAATGGTTTTGGTTGGATATATGCATTACTGAGATTATTCGAACTATTATTCTCATTTTGGATGTTATTTTCACAATGTTTCAGCCGATATAACCCCTGGCCGTTTTGTTGAACTTGGGAATCGTACAAAAGTGTTGCATAATCATCAGTTCTAAGTGACAGTCTTCTAGAGGTTAAATGGTTTAATCCTCACTACATCATCAGTCTTTTGATTATCGTGCAGGATTGGGGGCAATGTCTACACCAGTGGATCCCCACTCCAGACAGTTGGCTAACTGCACACATGGTAGTCCTCACCGCAGATCTCCACTTTTGTCGATCCTGAAGGTCAGCGTTTAAGAGCCTCCAGTCTCTGGGGTCTCTCTCTGTCAACTCTCTCCAAGACAACTTTGGTCGGTCAACTCCATGCCTACCAGAGACTTGTAGGTTAAGTGCACAGTTGATTGCACTGCTGGATCTGTCCACATGCCCATAATAGCAGAGTTTTCTTTTCATCAAGATGGGACTGAGGTCTGCAAGCCCAAGTTTTCCCAGCAACTTACTTGTCCGCATGGTGGAAGCATCTCTTGGCTTGACAAATCCGTCCTGTTATTGCGCTGCTGACGTTGGAGGTCTGGCCTTGTCAGTGCCCAGGTTTCACTGGCATGGAGCATAGCGCTCCGCACACAAATGCTATACACTTGACCATGGGTCTTGTACGACAGATGGCATGGTGTGAAAACTGGTAGCAGCTCCCTGAACTTGTTCCAAGCAGTCTTCACACGTGTCGTGGTTGCAAGGTTGCAGCCGCCACCTGCTGAAAGCATATCTCCCAGATAACAAAAAGAGTCAACTACCTTCAACTTGTCGTCGTAACTATGAATAGAATAAAAAAATTACTTGCGTAACATTTCTAGTTGATCATGGCTGACAGGAAGAGAACAATCAACCCCTGTGAATTAAATAAAGGGTTCAGTTCGGAATTCTGTATAGATTCTTGAGTTTGACAAGATCCACTTGAAGAAGATCGGAGGTTACATCGGCCAAAACGCTGTGAGAATAACATCCAAGATGAGAATAGTAGTCTGAGTAATACAAATAATTTAAATTATCAATCTTCATCTAAAAAACTTCGAAAAAATACTTAATCGTAATTTTATTTTGATGATTTTTTAGTGAATATTTACTATTGTAAAAGTATTTCTTCAAATGTTACCTAGCTTTCATTTATTTTAAGAAAAGCTTTGTTTTCAGGATTGCAGTTCTCGTAGAATTATTTTCTGCTGAACAAAGACAAGCTGTCAGTTCCAGTAACATATTGATGGTATTTTAAGGTTTTCCTTCTCCTAGATTGGTTACCTTACCAAGGCTTGAGTGTTTAGTACACAATGGTATTATTTTAGAGGTTTCATTCTCGATATTTTTTACCTTACCAGGGCTTGGGAGTCTAGTCCATGCCGGTATTAATTCTAAATTTCCTTCTCCTAAGTTAGTTACTATTACAGGGTTTGAGAGTCTTGTCCACCCTTGTACTAATTTGAAGTTTTCTTCTTCGAGATTTTTTTTACCTTACCAGGGCTTGAGAGTCTAGTTTACCCTACATACATAGGACAGGATAGGTGGAATGATACTTTTAGCAAGCTATGATTCGGTGGATTTGTGGTGCATGTCTTGATGACAGAGTTAGTTCTGATTCCCTACTATCGAGGCTGAAAGTACTCAGACTGGAGTCAGCTCTGCATTGCAACCACCTTCAATGACATGAGCATGTTGAATGAAGCTCTGAATGGATAAATAACTGTACACACATCTCAGATGAGGGTAATTGAGGAAAAGGCAGAGCGAAAGGGCCTTGAAGTGATTCAGCCAAAGACGACCTCAAGCAATGTCACATTGAAACAGCCGTAAATTATAGAATTGCATGGAGGAAATAATTTTGTAGCATCATGGCCAATGTGCAACCCCCAACTGATGTGCAAAAAACATACTAAAGAAAGAAAATTTAAATTATTGACAGAGATGCAATAGCCCTGACAGAAATCGAACATGGCATGCTGAGTCCACTGGCTGCACCGGTAACCACATCACCATTTCCTCTGTTTGCATAAAAGTTAAACCACTTAGAGATGTGATTTTTGTCTTTATTAGTGATTTGTTGACCAGAACTAATTGAATATATTTGACTGCAGGGAAAATTGAATTCATGCTTTTTTTTCATGTAATTCTGACAGTAAGTATTTATATAAAACAAAAAAAAAAATCAAATCTGTTCACCAATTCTACTTTGGGAGTCACCAAAAGAAAAAGAAACAGAAGTTTTTCTGTCTCTGTGTGTGTCTCTCCGCCTTCCTCTCTCTCTAATGCATTTAGACTTCGTAAATGGTCAGCCATTTATTCCAGTTCTTCAGACTAGCGAATTTGGTTTGCCGCAGTTATTTGTCTGAAGAATTAAAGTACAATAGAATAAAATGAAGTCTTTGCAAACCTGATTTTATCAGCCTTAAACACATTAGAAAGTTTGAGTTTTCTTGGCGGCTTTATTTTTTTTCAAAGTTTGGTCAACATTATTTATAAAGTGCCAACACAAACTACATTTAAACAGAAATAACAAGTCAGTGAGATTTATTAGAAAGAGCATTCAAATAATAAAAAAAACAGCCTATATATCATGTACCATAATACTGAGGTATTTATATATATATATATATATATATATATATATATATATGTATATATATAAATACCTCAGTATTATGGTACATGATATATAGGCTGTTTTTTTATTATTTGAATGCTCTTTCTAATAAATCTCACTGACGGGGTTCGCGCCTTCCGACCGTTGAGAATTAGTTCCTAGACTGAAGATTACGTTAGCATGAAACATCGATGTCTCTAGGTATTTTAAAAATAATTAATATTTATAAAAATATTATTGTTTATCAGCCCCCCCCCCCACAAGGGCTGGGCACTTTCTAGCAGCTTTAATAACAAGCAGTACAAATAGCTATATGCACGATCCGAGGCACCGCTTTGTAAGATCACTCTTAACTGCCTGGTAAACAGTCGCCGATTAAGCTGTTTACATTTAAAGTTTCTATATATTTACTAACTAATTGACGATGGCCTGATGGATAAGATCACCGACTGCGAATCAAAGGCGATTTGTGATCGGGGTTCGCGCCTTCCGACCGTTGAGAATTAGTTCCTAGACTGAAGATTGTGTTAGCATGAAACATCGATGTCTCTAGGTATTTTAAAAATAATTAATATTTATAAAAATATTATTGTATTGTATATATATATATATATATATATATATAAGTAAAGTCAAATGCTTTGACTTAATATCCTAACTAGACAAAGAAATTAACACCTCAAAGTCACATAGATGAACGGTGAAGTAAATAAAGTCCGTCGGATACCAATGAATATTTTTACCATATATATATATATATATATATATATATATATATATATATATATATATATATATATATATATAAATAAATAAATAGTAAATTATATTTTACCTACAGACAATGTCGTTTCGAGCTTTAGACTCGAATTAGTGTAGAGACTGTCTCCGCACGCTTTCACTCTATCCTCATAGCCATAGGAGATTACCATGTGATACAGATACATTTAAGTTATATTTATGCCAATTACAGTGTAAACAACAAGACAGACTAGAGAACTCAACAGACCTACTCAGAGTCTTGCTTTGTAGCTAAGTGAATGTTAATTTTTAAATATCTCCTAACAGTGCTCAACTTTAATTTTCTTAAAAGGGACTTAATAATAATATTTAGAAATAAATATTAAATTATATGTTACCTACAGACGACGTCGTTTCGAGCTTTATACTCTCATCAGTGTAGAGAAGTGATAATTTCAGATGGTCATTAGGCGCAGAACCTGATTCACAGAGTTACCTTCGGCTCCACATGCTTTCACTATCATCACGGCCATTGGAGATTACCATGTGATATGGAGAATTTATGTTAGATTTATGCTGATTACAGCATAAACAAGACAGACTAGAGAACTAATATATATATATATATATATATATATATTATTTTTAAATACAGATTTTAATCAGACATGGACCAGTGGTTTCTGACAAGAAAAGGGTTTAAATCCCCAATTCCGTCTTCATCAGCATTGTCTGAAATAGTAAAATGATGGATTTTCTTAAAATAACATTTTTAACCGTTATGAAACGCTATGCACAAAGAATTTGAAATGAAGAGGCGGTGAGACGCTTAAATCAGAAAAAGCCGTTAAGTAAGAGATTCTATATATAGAAGTGAGGAACAAGAGAGAAAGGAAGAAGAGGAGGGAAAATAAAATTAAATTAAAATTAAAATTAATAATAATAAAAGTAAATTAAGAGAAAATTAAAAATTATTTATATATAAAACATGGTTAAAGGTACGTAACTCTAATTAATTAAATATCTAAAAAAGGGGAGGTAACTATTTATTATTATATAATATATATATATGTATATACATTTCACGATGGTTTCAGTTAATAAATATCAAATTAAAAAAATATAAATAAATATATAAACAAAAAATCAATTTTTTTTATTCATATATTGATTATTGATTTTTTTAAAAATTTATATATTGATTATTGATTTTTTGTTTATATATTTATTTATATATATATTTTTTAAATTTGATATTCATCATTTTACTATTTCAGACAATGCTGATGAGGACGGAATTGGGGATTTAAACCCTTTTCTTGTCAGAAACCACTGGTCCATGTCTGATTAAAATCTGTATTTAAAAATAAAAAATATTACGCTCTTAATTTAATTTAATTGAGCACTCTGCTGGTATTTCCCTTTTATTCTTTTTTGAGTATACCTTTATACTCTCTCTCTCTCTCTCTATATATATATATATACACAAAGAGATATACTAAAACGTCTTGAGATATGATCATCACTAATTAACAAGTTCAATTCGGTCAACAGGCTTGATTATACTTAATCTTTGGCCTTTTGGCTAGGAACAAAGTGTAGTATCTGTTCCGATGGATACTACACCCTATAGACCGGTGTTGCCTTGGCATTCGGGTCTTGATTCCGCCGGTCTGTGGGTTTCTCCTGCACAGTTCTGGGAGCTCCACCCTCCCAGGCTTTGCCTTCTCACATTTTGAGAATGGTCAGTTTATTGCTATCGCCTGAGGCGACCCTACAGGGGAATGCTGACTGGCGTTGGCTTTAAATGTCACAAAGACCCCCCGACCCCCCCCCCTTCCTCCTTCCACAGTGAGCTTTCATGTCTAAGGGTTGATGCATTCTGGGAATATAATTTTTAATTCCTTGAATTAATGTTTCCCGGGATGTATTGCCCTAAATACAATCTGTTCTGATGTTGCACTCCATCTTTTTTGTCCTCAGTCAGTGAAGGAGAAATTCTTCTAGACGGAAGTAATTTTTATTTTTGTTCCAATCCAGAGTTTCCCTTTTTGGAGAGCTGGATTTTCCCCACATTAAAAACCGACCTTGTGTCTTAACTGCTCTCGTGGTGAGGCAAGTGAATTGGAACAAGCTTGATTATACTAGAATGCACAGTTCGTACTCTAAAAATATTAGCAATCTGAACAAAAACAGACTTAAATTGCAACCGAGCATTAACTTGACCAGTAGAGCGTTCCCACTATATATCCCATTATAAAATGATAAAATGATAAAATAATAAAATAACTAATTGTTGAAAAAAGTTTTTTACAAATGTTGGTAGCCTCACTTCTTGTAATATACATTTTTCTATTGTAGGAACTAAACTGATGCTGCACTACCCTCTCTCTCTCTCTCTCTATATATATATATATATTTATTAATTTTATACGTACATAAAAGTAATCCATGGACACGCGTTTCTGGCTCACAGCCGTCATCAGCATGGCTAACTTAGACAAGGATCGAACCTTCGATATTGATGTCTATAGTCCAGCGTCTTTACCACTGGATGAAGGCGCTTGTCTAGAAATATATACGATATACATATATGTATATGCACACACACACACACACATATATATATATATATACATCTATATATAATATTTAAATGTTGAATTGAATTAAAGATGATTGAATTATCGTTTAATAATAATCTATCGTGATAATATAAAGCTCAATATATTGAACAGAGCAATCAATTCTAGAGATGAAAGATGAGAATAAAACATTGTAAAAATATAGTAATACATTTTCTTTGTTAGGTCATAGAAAATGACTGTCACATATGTAGAGCCTTCACAGAACGATACCTCAGTACTCTCCTGTAAATTAGGGGAGATAATTCTCATTAGTTAGTAAAAGCAAATCTACAGATCTCTAGGTTTTTAGAGAGACGATTCTAGCAGCCAAAGGGAAATAATCATGGCTTGACCAAAAACTATATGAATTTTAGATACCAGCTAAAGAGTTAAACCAGGGAGACTATATCAATCTGTAGAAATAGCAAAGATTTATAATTTATTCAGTAAATCATATAAGATAATATTTAAGCGTTTTTTTTTATATAGATTACTAATTGTTATATGGAAAAGGGAAATTTAAGTAAGATCACTGTAGAGAGGCTAAATTAATTGTAAAATTGTGGGTTAAGTTTATGTTTAAGCATTGATATAGTCAATAGTAATGCAAATATAATGAATAATAAGAGTAAGGAAAAAATTAGTCACATGCAACAGCGTAAGGTAAGAATAGGTAATAATAAACCGGAAAATTCTAGTTAGAATAGGAGGCAGGTATGCTTTTGGTTCAATCCACAATTTAGTAAAAAGGTTCTAACTGATATTCCTAAAATATTGTTTAAAATTATTGAGGAGAACTTCAAGGACCGACACAAATATAATAAACACCTTGTTAATCTTTTATATAAGGGAAAGTCCAATTTTCTGTGTGTGTGTGTTTTGCAGGATTGTAGAAACTACACAAAATACATTACAAACCTTATATCATGGGATTCGGTGTGGATCCGAATAAGTTATATCATAAATTATAAAGATACTTTAATATTCTATTCGCTGAGGGTCAACAGGGACCAGATTCGTGCAGAGGAAGTAATACATTTTGAATGCAAGAAAAAAACCTTACTTTTTTCCCATTATTCTAAAACTGTTCTAACAGAATATTTTGTTTAGGTCGAGTTGATTGGGCAGTGACAAAAGAGAAATAAAGAGTGAGAAAGATATATATATATATATATATATATAGACATAGATATATATATATATATATAGAGAGAGAGAGAGAGTGAGAATGAAAGTGAGTGAAAGAGATAGAAAAGAAACACAGAGAGAGAGAGAGAGAGAGAGTGATAGAAAGTGAGAATGAGAAAGAAGAGTATTTCTAATTGTTGTCCGCTTAAAAAGAAAGACGAAACTAAAATATCTGTCTTTTTTTTTGCAAGTTTGAAATAACTATTGTGGGGTCTGCATTCTCGCTGGGCGTACATAAAAGAAAATATGTCATAAACTCATCCTAAGAAATAGTCAGAGGGCGAGGTGTTTTCAAAAGGTAACGAGAGAGAGAGAGAGAGAGAGAGAGAGAGAGAGAGAGAGAGAGGTTCCAAAAGAAAGATATTACTACACTCTTTTTTTTATTTTCCAGCATCCAGGGCAACGCTGGGTAGTCCTGCTAGTTTACCAGAGATCGGTCCCACTTCGGCGGTTTTAATTTGCACTCGAGTGGCAAATAGTCCTCTCACTCCACGGTATTCTTGGAAAGTGGGACTTTCGTTTTTCATTTAAGATAGAATGATTACCTTCCGTTCGGTTCTAGCATGAGGCAATGCCAATTTTTGGTAAGGTCTCACCTGATTATCTTTGCAAGAAAGCGGATAAAAAGGGAGGTGTAAAATATGAGTCATTTTTTAGTGGGGTGAGGGGGGGTAGAGAAATGATTAAAAACGAGAACAGACATTCCTAAGATGCGTCCATCCAATCAACGAAAATGCCATTTCAAACTAAAGTATGATAGACGAAAATGCTATTTCAACCTTAAGAATAACACACAGACGAAAATGCTATTTAAAATATAAGCATGACAGACAGACGAAAATGCTATTTCAAATATAAGCGTGACAGACCAACGAAAATGCTATTTCAAATATAAGTATGAAAGACCAACGAAATGATATTTAAAAGTTCAGCATGACAGAATAACTAAAATGCTATTTCAAATTATGTGTGACTGACCAACGAAAATACTATTTCAAACTGAATTATGACAGACAAACAAAAATGCTATTTCAAACTGAATTATGACAGACAAACAAAAATGCTACTATAAATATTAGCATGAGAGACCAACGAAATGATATTTCAGATATTAGGATGACAAATCAAAGAAAAACTATTTTAACTTAAGCATGACAGACAAACGAAAATGCTATTTCAAATTTATGTGTAACAGACCAAAGGAATATGCTATTTTAAACTTAAGCATTACAGACTAATAAAAATATTATTTAAAATTTAATCGTTACAGACCAACGAATGGATAGAGCCTCTTATAGAGGGATCTAAAATAAAACATCCTCACTCTCTCTTTCTCTATTTACTTGTTCTCCCTACGAGGGTAAAGTCAGACACATGGTCGATTTATAATATGGTAGAGATTCAGCTACCAGAATGGCAGTACTCTGGATTGGACAACAATAAAAATTGCTCGAAGTAAGAAGGCTTTTTTCCATTTTCTGATCGAAGACAGAACAGATACTACACCTTGTTCGATCCATCTTTCTATCTCTCTCTCCCACCTTCCTTCCATGCAAAGTGTACTTTAATTGTAAAAAAAGGTTACAAAGGCAATCCAACTATAAGACAGATGTCCAGCATCACCACTCTGCTCTCTGAAAATCGACTCATTGCGTTTCATTTATCTCAGTTGGTCTCCGCATATGCTAATTAGTTATTCACATGTGCAGATCAGTCTCAATTATAAAATTCTATAACCATAAAGATAAGTCCTTTTTTACTTTTGCGGATGGGCATGCACGACATGCGAAGCATCACATTCTCTTTTCAGCTGGTAAGTGTTCCTCTTTATTGTCACACAAAGACAACATAATCTTAAAATTAATGCCAACTATAAGAGAGTAAAAAGTGGACCATGGGTTTATATTCAGCAGCCCTGTAACTCTTGCTTTCCTTATTTTGTCCTTTAGTCCTCACATTTCATGATCGATGTTTATGACAAAGTGGGAAGAATTGCTGTTTTCTGGGTTGGAATATATCCATATTACACTTATCGTTGGCTAGTTTTTGACCTTGAATTAGTTTTCTTTTTATAGCTCTTTACATCAAGTGGCTTCATGCTTTGTCTGGAGCGATTTCCATTTAAAAGAGCCCAAAAAACTGAATGCTCATGAACAGAGTTTCTGTCCAAGAACTTCACATCCGTGGAACACGTTGCCACAAGAGTGCTTACCTGAGGGTTACAACATGGTCACCTTCAAATCTAATGTCAATAAACACTTGCCATAAACCGTCATAAGTAATTAGATTTTATTTATTTTACTCATTTTCAATCCCCTCATAATATTCATCATCATTCAACTGTCAATCTATCCATTTCATTAACTCTCATCATCGAGTGACTTTTATCGTTGATAAGTAGTGACTCATTACTTAAGACAAAAATCATAAATCATATCAGAAGTAACAGTATGAACATGCATTGGACAAGAACAAGGACGAAAGATGATTATTGCAAAGACAGGAGATGTCTATTGGCCTTAGTCTTGAAAAGACCAAGGCTATAGGTAGGAGGAAAACAGTCAATGGAAAGAGAGTTTCACAAGTCTGCAGTTTTTGGAAATTAACTACTGGAATAGGAAGCTGTATTACAATGTGGTATCAAAACAGCGAATTGATGAAGACCACTAGACCAACGAGTCAAACGGGCTGTAACAAAGGAAGCAGGAAATAGATCACACAATTATAGTATTTATAGAAAAGACCGAGACTAACAACCCCACGTCTGTGAGAGAGAGGGTGCAAAAAAGAAGAAAAGGTAGGACCAATCAATTTACAGATACGTTTCTGCACCTTATCAAGAACCCTTAAATGGGATGGAGATTAACTAGCCCAAATATGACAAGGCTTACGGGGGAAGAAAGGCAAGTCCTTTGCAGTGGTGGTTAGTAAACGAGTTCTTGCTGTTTATCTGTTTATGGCATATCGTAACTTTTTAGGATATCTTATGCCGAATTGCAATACCTATTGGAAATTACTCATTGAAATACTATTTTACTTATAGCTTCCACCTATGGAATTGTTAATAAAATTCACAATCCTTTTTGCAATCCAATCATATTTGGTACAAATGAACTTCAGTGTATGCCTGACTTGACCACCAAGTTTCAGTTATGAATGTCCAACCATCTTTGTTTTATCATCGTTCAATAATACGTGGAACACTTTATTCATCGTCTCATCTGTAGATGTGATGCCGAATACGCTATACACTTACCAGACCATAACCACCTAGATTTTGATTTGTGTAGTCATCTCAAAAGTAACATCTATCTAAACTATACTCAGACATTTTCCGAACTGAAGAAATCCATCACAGCAAAACTCAAAGCAATGTCAAGAATGAAGGGCAATTGGAAGTGCCAAGAGATAAAGGCCATTAGCAGTGCCACGAATAGTAGGGCCATTAGCAGTGCCACGAATAGTAGGGCCATTAGCAGTGCCACGAATAGTAGAGCCATTAGCAGTGCCACGAATAGTAGGGCCCTTAGCAGTGCCACGAATAGTAAGGCCCTTAGCAGTGCCACGAATAGTAGGGCCCTTAGCAGTGCCACGAATAGTAGGGCCCTTAGCAGTGCCACGACGAATACGCCCATTAGCAGTGCCACGACAAGTAGGCCCATTAGCAGTGCCACGACAAGTAGGCCCATTAGCAGTGCCACGACAAGTAGGCCCATTAGCAGTGCCACGACAAGTAGGGCCATTAGCAGTGCCACGACAAGTAGGGCCATTAGCAGTGCCAAGAATAGTAGGGCCATTAGCAATGCCAAGAATAGTAGGGCCATTAGCAGTGCCAAGAATAGTAGGGCCATTAGCAGTGCCAAGAATAGTAGGGCCATTAGCAGTGCCAAGCGTCGACGGCCACTAGCAGTGCCAAGCGTCGACGGCCACTAGCAGTGCCAAGCGTCGACGGCCACTAGCAGTGCCAAGCGTCGACGGCCACTAGCAGTGCCAAGCGTCGACGGCCACTAGCAGTGCCAAGCGTCGACGGCCACTAGCAGTGCCAAGCGTCCGGGGGCCACTAGCAGTGCCAAGCGTCCGGGGGCCACTAGCAGTGCCAAGCGTCCGGGGGCCACTAGCAGTGCCAAGCGTCCGGGGGCCACTAGCAGTTCCAAGCGTCGGGGGCCATTAGCAGTGCCAAGCGTCGGGGCCATTAGCAGTGCCAAGCGTCCGGGGGCCATTAGCAGTGCCAAGCGTCCGGGGGCCATCAGCAGTCTCAAGAGTAGAGGGCCATTAGCAGTGCCAAAAGTCGTGGGCCATTAGCAGTCTCAAAAGTCGAGGGCCATTAGCAGTGCCAAGCGTCGAGGGCCATTAGCAGTGCCACGCGTCGGGGGCCATCAGCAGTGTAAAGAGTCGGGGGCCATCAGCAGTGTAAAGAGTCGGGGGCCATCAGCAGTGTCAAGAATCGGGGGCCATCAGCAGTGCCAAGAGTCGGGGGCCATCAGCAGTGCCAAGAGTCGGGGGCCATCAGCAGTGTCAAGGGTCGGGGTTCATTAGCAATCTCAAAGGTCGGGGGTTATCAGCAGTCTCAAGAGTCGGGGGTTATCAGCAGTCTCAAGAGTCGGGGGTTATCAGCAGTCTCAAGAGTCGGGGGTTATCAGCAGTCTCAAGCGTCGGGGGCCACTAGCAGTGCCAAGCGTCGGGGGGCCACTAGCAGTGCCAAGCGTCGGGGGGCCACTAGCAGTGCCAAGCGTCGGGGGGCCACTAGCAGTGCCAAGCGTCGGGGGGCCACTAGCAGTGCCAAGCGTCAACGGCCATTAGCAGTGTCAAGAGAGAAGAATGTCATTAGCAATACCAAGTGTCGACTATGTCAAAGTTATTGACAATTTTACACGCTTTATTCAGATGTGCTTATCATTGAACGGTTTTGAAATAAAAACTCTTGTAGATTGATGACAAACTACGGGACAAGTCAGGCGTAGACGGATTTGTACCAAATATGATTGGATTGATTGGTATTTTTTAGGGTAGGGAGGACACCCTGTCTCAAGAACATAATTGATCTACTCGAGTATCAAGGTCAAGCGTAATGACAAAGTTAAGGAAATATTTAAGTGTAAGCGACTGACAGCCATAGTTCGTTATAGAGATGCGATATCTGCATACTTCTCTCTAACAAATAGATGAAATTAAACATTTACTCAATTCAATTCGTTGTTATATGGTCCGATTGTTAGCAAGAAATAAACCATTTAACCTAACTTTCTGAAGCATATAAACTTTTTTTTATTTGCTGTCATGCAAGTCTTTCTCAGTTCTTGATCTTTCTTGCAAGTTCATTGGAAAGGCTTCTCTTTGTTAACAGTTTAATCGGCTTCAGTGGATAATTATAGTCACACACCTGTTTCTGCCCACAACGGTGCAATCTCCACCTTTCCAATCTTTATCTATATTAGCAGCAGCGAATTAACAGTCAAACATGCTTGTCATTTTCTTGCCCTGTAGATGTATATTCGTCATTGATCTTTTGTTTGACCTGCACATCGACCTTCCATAACCTCTAACCTCCCATGGCCATATATTTCTCCGCTTGTCTTTAAATGCCTCTAATGATATTCAATATATTATAATAACTTACGAAAACAAAAATAAATATCATAAGCTTAACCGATCTCCTCGAATTTTAAGGTCAAGCGAAATGGCAAAGGTAGAGAAAAAGCTCAGCGTGGATTAATCGACGGACATAGCCAGTAGTGAATTTAGTAGCCAGTGCTCAGATGTCTGACCAGTTAAGTTGGAACTAAATAGATATAGATCAGAAGCCAGAGAATTGGTATATAAGCAGGCTGGGATGTTCTATTGTGCTTAGATGGACGAGTCCATTAGTATTGAGTTTTAGTATCCAGTGCTCAGCTATCTGACCAGTTGATCTTAAACTAAATAGATAGAGATCAGAAGCAAAAGAGTTGGTATATAAGCAGGATGGGATGTTCTATTGTGCTTAGATGGACAAGTTCATTCTCTGGGTTTTGATTGGTTGCTAGTCCATGAGTGGACATTATAGTGTACAAATATTGCTTCATTTAAGCAAGAGTTTGTTAACTGGACGCCAGTTGCAGCTCTTATGTCGTTTTGATTCTACAGAATTATAGATGCGATATCCGCATAACAAGAAACAAAACGATGAAATTAAACATAATATTTATTCAATTTGGGAACATATTGTCCCTGTATTGATTATAGAATCTTCCGGTTTGAAAGTCCTGCGAAAACCGAAAAGCAAATTTTTCTGTTTACATATCAGATCGCAGTTGAATGGTATCATGCAGCTATTTATGTCCTCTATCACGTCTGCGTAAACAGACAACAATATACTCAAACTTTGCTAATAGACTTCAGTGAGATATTCTGAAGCCATTCTTTTGCGGAAGGAAAACAGGAAATGGTCGCATGAGATAAGGAATCCATTTATTTTGCTTTTACCGATTTTAAGATTCGCTAATAAAACGACAATAACGGATATTCTTAAGAGTCATCCGTTCGATCTGCGCTTGTAGCAATTAAAACAGACTTTCAAAGTTTAGCGGATCGACGAAAATACTATTTCACGGTTCAACATGACGGACGACGGAAATGCTATTTCAAAGCTTAGCATGACAGAACTACGGAAATGCTATTTCAAAGCTTAGCATGACAGAACTACGAAAATGCTATTTCAAAGCTGAGCATGACAGAACAACGGAAATGCTATTTCAAAGTTTAGCATGACAGAACAACGGAAATGCTATTTCAAAGCTTAGCATGACAGAACAACGGAAATGCTATTTCAAAGCTTAGCATGACAGAACTACGGAAATGCTATTTCAAAGCTTAGCATGACAGAACAACGGAAATGCTATTTCAAAGCTTAGCATGACAGAACTACGGAAATGCTATTTCAAAGCTTAGCATGACAGAACTACGGAAATGCTATTTCAAAGCTTAGCATGACAGAACAACGGAAATGCTATTTCAAAGCTTAAAAGCAACATACGGATAAAACCTCTCATAGGAGTATTTGGACACATTTCTATTTATAAAGTTGGACCATTTATCGCACTGACAGTGAGATTAAAACGCCAAATTTATATTCAAAATAAAAAAAAAATATCGGCATAGAAAGAAGAATGGCAAAAAGAAAGAAAAAAAACGTATCAATAGGTATGGACATATCTTTATTTATAAATGCTGTTTTGAAGTTCAACATAAGAAAACATTGAAAAAAGTAGTTCAAAATTTTGCGTGACAGGCCAACGAAAATACTATTTCTAACTTAAGTGCAACAGACGTATGAAACTGCTATTTCAAAGTTTAGCAGGACAGACGTACGAACATGTCAATCTTAAACGTGACAGACCAATAAAATGGTATTTTATTTCAAACTTAAGTGTGACAGAACCAGGAAAATGGTATTTCAAAGTTCACTGTGACAGACCGATAAAATTGTTATTCCAAAGTTAAGTATATCAAACCAACGAAAAATGCCACTTTAATCATGACAGAAAAACAAAAACGCTTCAACGAAATGTTTACATGGAGATATAACTTAATTCTTAAACGCGTTTGACAACACTCAGTTCTAAGTGGCAGTCTCTTGGGAGTTTAGGGGTCAATCCGTATTATATTGTAATACAACTTGCTATTCCGGTAGCTTCTTTCCAAGAACTGCAGACTTGTGGAACTCTCTTCCTGCTGACTTGTCCTCTTACCTATAGCCTTGGTCGTTTCAAGACAAAGACCAATAGGCATCTCCTATGTTTGCGATAATCATTTTTCTGTTCTTGTTAGCTCTTTACATCAAGTGGCTTAATGCCGTGTCTGGAGCGATTTCCATGAAAAAAAATGCGATAATAACTAAGAATAAGATAAAATCAACACTTCTACCCAATCATAGATGACAGAATGAGAACAATCTGCCTATGACAAACTGCCTGACAGACAAATCCTTGCATGAAGCTGAGTGGACGCATGTTGCCATGTGATGCAAATAAGAGTCGTAAAACACTTGATTTCATAATAACATTTAATCTTAGTCGGATTCAATTTAAATTCATATGCTATTATTTCCTTTCTCAACTTGTTTTTTGTTTTTGTTTGTTTAAATAATGTTTCCTCCATAAATCTTAGTGTTTAATGGCCATATATGTTTGTTGTTCGTGTTTAAAATTGCCTACCATGATTCACAAACAGATTGTTAAAATAAATAAAGCAGAGGAATACGTTTCAGGATGTATTATTGATTTTTGAAAGATATGTTAGAAAATAGATTAGGCTGAGTGGTACAGAGCTATGATAGGTCGAGCAACGTCACATGATAGAGAGACGGGATATTTTTGATTTTTGAAAGATATGTTAGAGAATAGATTAGGCCGAGAAGGGGTTAGTTTATTGCTAATCGGCCGAGGCGCCCGTACCAGGGAATGCCGACAGGACCGCCAAAGCAATTTTTGTTCGGCCAGAGTGCTCTTCCTCATCGATCTTTCCATCCTCCTTGACCCTTCACGACGATTTTGTGTAGAATCAGCCGAGGCTGATGCCTTCTTGGTAGGGGTGGGGGTGGGGGGCAGTTTATAAGATTTCTTGCAGATTCAGTTCCCTTTTATCATTATTATTATCATTATTATCATCATCATTATTATCATTATTATTATTATTATTATTATCATTATTATCATCATCATTATTATTATTATCATTATTATCATTATTATTATTATTATTATTATTATCATTATCCTTATTAGTATTATTATGCTGCTAGTTGTTTGCTTAAGCATGGATAAGGTTTAGTGAATGTTTATTTATTTGAAAAAGTCTTTAGTTTTGTTTATAATTTATATAAGAGGGTTGTCTGTTGGGAAGGTTTGTCTGGAAACGTTGTTTACATATTCTATAGCGTGTGTAAGGGAATATGTACATTTGTGAGTGGATGGATTTATAGGATTGACACCCTAATATTTTATAATATCGACGTAAACACAAAACAGAAAGCAATACCAAATTCACTTCAACAACAAAAGCTCAAACTGGGGCCATAAAAAAACAGCTCCCAGAGGCAGTCTAACAAAAAGGCGCAAAAAGCCACAAATGTTGATCACGTGGGGTGCTCCTAACTACGTCAGCCAAATCACTGGTGAAACAATATAAAAGAAGACTTTGCGACAAAATTTGTTTTTTTCTCTTTCTTCTTTCTGCCTCCCGGACGCTTAACAGAGAGGACAAGTTCGGCTACCCCTCGCCTTTTGGCGAGGGGTGCCAGCGCGTAGACTTGCTACACTATACATACATACAAACATAGTCGCACACACGGCTTTCTACTATTCCCGGAACTGACTTCCAACCAACATTTCGAACTAGCATTTTACCATGTAAGATTTGTACATATATAAATAGTTTGTGTTACTTTTAAACTACGTTTTATTCTTCCTTCAACTTATGCATGTTTTATCTTTCATTCAACTTTCATAAGTTTTTTCATGTTTTTACTCTTTTAAACATTTCTTTGCACAATCTAAATGTAAGCGTGGATCTTAGCACATTCTCTAAGACACAATATCTTACTAAGCTAAGGTCCGCGCTCCCTACAGATTATTTTTAGATATATTTTTTGTTTATTTGTTCTGTGTGGATACTTTTAAATCTTAGTTTTGTTCGGCATGTGTAACTATAGCACTTTAATTTGTTTTCAACTAACGTGATTCCTACTATTAATTAAAATTATGGAAATAATATTCCAACATGATGGAAAATAATGAATATATAAATAATTTTGGTTTTTCCTTTTTTATTTTCCATATATATATATATATATATATATATATATATATATATGATTATTTACACAGACATGTACAAAATCTGCAACACTGGCATGTCGATGTTCTCGATCAACAGCTATTATAACTGAGATCTAATCAGGCAGTTTTATTTTATATTAATATTTTTTTTACATTATCATTTTTTTAATGATTTTGATTTTGAGATTTTGATTCTTAACGGTCCCTATCACGTGACTTTCCAAATTTAAATTTAAAATTTCTTTTCTTTTTTCTCCATTTCATTCTTTCCAAATATGATCAAGGTTAAAATCGGATTCTAACTCTCCCTGATGAGATCTCAGTTTATAATAGCTATTGATCGATTACATCGACATGCCAGTGTCGCAGATTTTGTACATGGCTGTGTAAATAAAAAATAATCATATATGAAAGCTCTATTTGATATTGAGCACTTTTTATAAACCCGGTTGAAATTCTTTGGATTATTATATATATATATGAGTTACATAAGTAATTAAACAATTCAATTCAAATTAGCTTAGAAACACTCGCTTAGATCTATCTATGCGAACTTTTAAAAAATATAAAAAGAAGGATTAATCCGAATACAAATGGCCATGTTGAATGCGGATTTAAACAAGCAATTCCGCTGGATCGTTTTTGTTTCTCTTTAAAATTGGATATTCAAACGGCCCGAATTTTCCCCTGAAGATGTTTACCATAAAGAAAAAAAAAAAAAAAAAAAAAAATTTTTACTCCTCCCGGAGTTAGGCACAAGGCCAGTTTTATCTTACTCCCACAGGTAAGATGTGACCCAAGATCGGGTCGAGCAAGTGGGGTTAAAAGCCAGCGCTCGAGAGGTGAGCACTCTGGCCATTTAAAAATTGCCTGGGCAGCCCCGTCGGCATTCCCCGGTAGGGGCGCCTCAGACAGTAAGCAATAAACTTACTCCTCCCCAAAGAGGGGAGGCGAAGCCTGGGAGGGTGGACCTCCTAGAACTGCACAGGACAGGCGTGCAGTATCCATCGGAACAGATACTACACTTTGATCTCGACCAAAAGGCCGAGCATCGATGTTTACCATGAAGAACCTGTTCATCTGCATGCGTTCTTCTTGAGCAAATATTTACACATGAATGAGTATGACTTTCCTTATTTTTAAATTTTAATATTCTAAAATTCTGATAAGTGCTGGAATAAGGCTGCCCATTGCTTAGCCTTCAACAAACCTTGAATAAATACTCTTAAATGCGCGTAAGTCTCATATGATTTTTTTCTTTTTGGAACTGGATTTAAATATGTTGTAAAAGTTTATGTATTTACATTTTTCGTAAAAATAAAAGGTATAAATTAAGCAATTTAAAAATAAAGAATAATAAACATTAGTAATTTATCTGTGAAATGATTAATGAATAGTACGTCTTAAAGAGAAAAGAATGTACTTATAAATAGTGTTACAACCGAATTCTTATTTATGAAGAGTATGTCTTAAGACTATTTTGAAAATAAAGAATGCTAAAATAAATAAAATGTCTCACATTTTTTCATCAGATTACCTTTTCAGGGAAAATAGGAAAATAACAATAGACATTCGTTTATATCGATGCCATCTTTGTTTATTTACATTTTCATTTCCGCGATTGCGTCATCGAGGGTTCAAATCAATCAAAACGCTTGAAATATGATTGACAACCGGTGCATATAGAATAGAATGTATCTCATATAGAAAAAGTTTTTCTTGTGTCGATGGGAAAATAAAAGTAGATGGTAGTTAGTGGATAAAAAGAAAATCCCACACCTTTCTTTATAACAAAACAAATTAAATATTGATCAGGACTAAATATTAAATCTGATACTTACATGTACACATAGATAATTAGGAATTTCGTTTTTATCAAAAGGTTACAAATATTCTGCACTCACCTGAAAAATATAGAAAATAAAAAGAAAAAGATTAATATTTATTCACATTAACGAAGCTAACTATAACATCGATTGGGTTGGCCAAAAAGTTCGTTGGTTTTTTTAAGTGGATATTAAAACCGAGTTTATGCTATTCATTTTTCACGCTCGATTTGGAAATCTTGAGAATGTCTGCGATTTGTCTAGTTGTCAACCGGCAATCTTGTTCAACTACGGCTTTCACTTGGTCACTGTCGATCATCTTTGGCCGGCCAGAGTGAGGAGTATTGATTTACTCCTCTCCAGAAGTTAGGCACAAGGCCAGTTTTTATCTTACTCCCACAAGTAAGATGTGACCCAAGGTCGGGTCGGGAAAGTGGGGTTTGAAAAGCCAGCGCCCGAGAGGTGAGCACTCTGGCCATTAAACATTGCCTGGACAGTCCCGTCGGCATTCCCCGGTAGGGGCGCCCCAGGCAGTAAGCAATAAACTTACTCCTCCCCAAAGAGGGGAGGCGAAGCCTGGAAGGGTGGACCTCCTAGAACTGCACAGGACAGACCCATAGACCGGCGTAAATCAAGCCCCGAAGGCCAAGACAATATCAGTCTATGGGGTGCAGTATCCATCGGAACAGATACTACACTTTGATCTTAGCCAAAAGATCTCTCATTGAAAAATTCCTTTTTGGAATCGAGCAAACCATTTCTAACACCCGTAACAGCATTCTCCCAAGACACATGAAATATCTTTATCCAGGTTTCTGTAACTTCTTTTCTCCTTTTTCTTGAGTAAAAAAAGCATCAGATGTCGGTAGTACTTTGCTTGATCGTCCATTTAAGGGGTGTAAAATACAAGCACACATGTAAGAACTCCTCTGATTGGAGGCTTATTACACACTGACGTCAACATACTCGCAACACTAAATACAGGATTTGAAGAAGACAAATATAAAACAATCTTTAATCGGCCGGCAAGATGACATTAAAAAAACGAACGAACTTTTTAGCCAAGCCAATACATAATAACATTGCCAGACAACATATTGTCTGTCTGTGACAATCCACATTGAAACCTAACTTTTTAAAAGTCCGTTATAATGTAAAACAATTTTATTCAATAAATACAATGACCAAACGATACTGCAAGCAATTCACTTAAACTTCATAATACGAATTTACAAAACGGGGGGAAAAGGCCGGAACACTACGTTTTTTTACATGTATTTTGTAACATTTCGTTTTTTTTTAAATAACTAACATATTTATGGGATTGAACTTTCAAAATTTTCTAAGACAACCTATCGCTTTCATTGAAAACCATTTTTTTTCCATTATCTTTCCAAAAATGTAAATATTTTCTTACTAGAAATTAAAGAGAACTGGCAAAATGTATTCATTGCACAACACAAAGATAAAAATAAAAAGACTCCCGGGCAACTCCCTGTAGATACAATTAATTTAAAATAAACATATTCATTGGTGTGTCTATAAGTGCATCTGGCTAAAACGACAAAACTATAATATTTAAACCAAGAAACCGTGTGTGTGTATATATATATATATATATATATATATATATATATTACAGAAAATCATAACAACATCGGTACCGTCGGTTTAAAATTCTAACAAAGGGGACTTATAATTGGCCTCTTTACCGGACTCTCTTCAAACTCTGTTTATGTCTATCTCCCCAGAAAATGGCGGCTCACGCGTTGTGTAATTCTTTCACGATATTTCGATCTTCTGCTTTATTTTAATTTTCATCATCTCTATCAATTCGGTATTTCTACCTGCAAATTCTGCCGATATTTACGTCATTGGCGAATAAAAAAGTTTTTTCTTGTATCTGTGAATTTAAGTCGAGGTCATGCTGTCTCCGATCGCCTCTTCCTCACTTCCATTGTATATATATATATATATATATATATATATATATATATATATATATATATATATATATATATAAAGTAAAATACATGTATATGCTTATATATCTGTATGCACAGAAGTCACTCGTGAACTAATTAACCAATCATTATGAATTTTAGAACACAGCAGCTAGACGTAAAGGTAGATAATATGCACTATATTAAGTTTAATTTAGTTTTATGTAAAAAAAATGCAAAGAGGGGGTGGAAGCCCTTCCTTAAAATTCAGTTGTCTCCGATTTGGGGGAAATTTTAACAATAGGTATTAGACATCAATTAATAATTTCAGTTTCTTCTTGTGACTCCTTGAACTTGAGCCTGACATTTTCTAGAATCAAAATCATCTAATGGATTTTAATCAAAATCATGTAATGGATTTTAATCAAAATTTGAATAAGGATTCTTGACACAAGGTTTAATAGTATTATATGTTACTTTTAATTTTCGAAAGGGGGGGGGTAAAAGTGAGGCAAAACTGTTCTGTTCACGAAATTAATTTTACCTGTTCTGGGACAGGTATTCTTTTAGAATATATTATTATACTAAAACCGAGTTAATCACGTTTGTTCCTCAAAGTTTTTTTCATTTATATTTTAATCAAATGATAAACATGTAAAAATATTCTTCAATTCTCGGATTGAGTTATGTTTGAAAAACTTCTTTTAATTGTTCAAATTATCCGTAATTTTTAATTAACTTACCAAGTGACCAATCTCTTACTACGTTGGTGTGTATAACTTTCACCCTCATTCACTATATTATTCGATCCCACACTCTTATTTCATATGTTGTTTATCACTCTCGATTCTGTCCGTCTTTCTCTCTTCATTGACAGGTTCTCACTTTCCTATGTCGTCGCTTTAACACTCCCCTCTTTCTATATTGATGAAGAGAGAGAGAGAGAGTGAAAGTAGCAAAACTATTTAAGCCATAGCTGAAGAGGTAAAGAGAGATAACGAGCAGAAAGAGACTAATTTCAAATTTTGTCTATTTTTAAAAAATTAACTGGCTTCGCAAACTCACCTTTTCTTGATTCAAACAGTCTAACTTGAGCTCAATATGTGACCCAAATGATTACATTTTTCTAGTATAATATATATATCCATCTATAATAAAAACCAGTGTGTATTCATATATATATATATATATATATATATATATATTGTGAGTATTTAGCCAGCATTTTTTCATTCATGCAAACATTAAAAATAACAGAACTCGTCTATCTAGTTATACCTTTTTTAATCTTTTCAATGATTTTCTTTGTGTTAAAATAAAAAAAAATGATAAAAGATCCGTATATGTCACTAACATTTTCGATTCCTCTTCGAATCATCTTCATGTGTTGATGGCAAAATAGACTAAAAAGTTGGTGAAAGAAGAGAATTTGTAAAATACATCGGAGAGGCGTGCACGTAAAAGAACACCTACACTATGTTCATACACAGGAAATTTCTTCAACATTGGAATATATCAAATAACACCATGGCAATCATCATTTTGCTGTTTTTCTCCAAATTACCAAAATGTGAAATAAAATTGTTTCCTTGTTTTTCTGTAAAAAAGGCTACAGCTAGATAAATTGCTGCTCAGAGGGCGGGTAACTTTTGCTAGTATAAATAAATATATTAACTTTCATCCCGTCATGCAGAAGTTAGTGATTAAAAAAACATGCCTTTTTCTAGGCCTCCGGACTAAAGCATTTAGAGTGGTGAGGAGAAGTGAGAAAGCAAATAGCAAGTCAGACAAACCCCCCAGACTTACCTTGCTGCCTGACATGAATTCGGAAAGAAATCCCTCACTCTATATTAAAAATCAACAGTGGTTTTTTTTCCTTTATGATTAATTTATATATGAAAAATTAAATTACTGACATAATTCTATGATTTTAGTAATATATCTAGATAAATAGGAATGCGAACACTGGTAAAGCATAATTTTTTTTCTGTCATTTTTGATGATATAGTATATATATATATATGATATAGTATATATGATGATATAGTATATATATATATATATATGATGATATAGTATATATGATGATATAGTATATATATATTATATATATGATGATATAGTATATATATATATGATGATATAGTATATATATATATTATACATATGATGATATAGTATATATATATGATGATATAGTATATATATATATTATACATATGATGATATAGTATATATATATGATGATATAGTATATATATATATATATATATATGATATAGTATATATATATATATGATATAGTATATACATATATGATGATATAGTATATATACATATGATGATATAGTATATATACATATGATGATATAGTATATATACATATGATGATATAGTATATATACATATATATATATATATATATATATATGATGATATAGTATATATACATATATATATATATATATGATGATATAGTATATATACATATATATATATATATATGATGATATAGTATATATACATATATATATATATATATGATGATATAGTATATATACATATATATATATATGATGATATAGTATATATACATATATATATATATGATGATATAGTATATATACATATATATATATATGATGATATAGTATATATACATATATATATATGATGATATAGTATATATACATATATATATATATGATGATATAGTATATATACATATATATATATATATGATGATATAGTATATATACATATATATATATATGATGATATAGTATATATACATATATATATATGATGATATAGTATATATACATATATATATATATGATGATATAGTATATATACATATATATATATGATGATATAGTATATATACATATATATATATATGATGATATAGTATATATACATATATATATATGATGATATAGTATATATACATATATATATATATATATATATATATATGATATAGTATATATACATATATATATATATATATATATATATATATGATATAGTATATATACATATATATATATATATATATATATATATATATATATGATATAGTATATATACATATATATATATATATATATATATATATGATATAGTATATATACATATATATATATATATATATATGATGATATAGTATATATACACATATATATATATATATATGATGATATAGTATATATACATATATATATATATATATGATATAGTATATATACATATATATATATATATATATATGATATAGTATATATACACATATATATATATATATATATATATGTTCAGGATGTTTGTAACAAAGTTTTGTCGAAAATATATCTGAACTTCATATGAATGAAGGTTATTGCAAATAAAAGAATATGTAAAATAATGAGGGGAAATCATTTTAACATTTCCAAAGTTTATAACTTACGGTAGACCAAAAAGAAAATATTTTAAAAGGTCTTAATTCTGAATTTAGTTGGTTGGTTATTATAGCATGTAAACAGTCGTTCAGCCATTCTGAAACCGTATATATTAATTCGTTTTACAACATGTCACTCAATAAGTCCCGGGCCGAACGTAGATGAGGGCCACTAATAATTAAAAAAAAAAAATCCATATCATTTTTATAAAGTACTAGCAGGGATACTCGTCGTTGCCCAGGGCAAACGTGTAACATGTTTCTATTAAAACTTCCATACCTCTCTCTCCCGTTTCCCCTCCCTCTCCTCACCCCATCTTTCATCTCCACCCAGCCTATTCCTCTCTCTCTGGACATACACATGCACACAGACAACTCGAGGAATGAGTCAGCATAAGGGGATTTACTCTGTGAAAAAAAAATCAGAGTTACGTCCCTTTTGTTAGTGGCGGGAACCCCCCCCCCCCTTCCCTGACGAAACCTGCACCAGTTTAGGGTCAAAGAATGAATCATTTTTTCAAAATTTTACATATTATTCACCGATCAAGAAAATACCAACTTTGTGAGTGTTTGTTTTGTAGTTTTAGCTGGACACACACACACACACATAGACAACTGTCTTTTATATAATAGATTAACCATCAAAATGTTAAAATTTAAGCCTGATCGGATTATTAGTTTACAGTTAAGTGAATCTACTGTTGCAAACTTTCAATACAATCGGAAAATCTGAATTTCGTGTGTTGATAAAGCATTGCTTTCTGAGCAGAAAACATACTGTTCAAGCGAAGCAAAATACTGTTCAAGCAAAGCAATGGCTTGATAAGTGTCATTCAGACTCTGCTCGATTGCAAACTATGGTTAAGAGATGGTTTGCTGACTTTAAACGTGGTCGTACAGACACAAATGATGCTGAACTCTCAGGTCGTCTAAATTCGGGAGTTATGCTGGAAAACATTAAAAAATCCACAAACTCGTTTTGGCCGATCATAAATTTAAATTGCCTGAGATAGCAGAGGAGTTAAGGATATCAGAAGGCAGTTTATTCCTCATCTTGCATGAACATTTGTCAATGAGAGAGCTGTGTTCAAAGTGGGTTTCGCGTTTGCTTCAATTGTAAAAAAAAAACAAAATCCAAAATAAGTCTCATACTGATCGCTATACCTCTCTTTCCCTCTCAAACTACAAGTTAAATAGTATTGTTAGGCTTATCTTCATACTGTCTCTCTTTATCAATATAGAAAGAGAGGATGGTTAAAGGAAGCGGAGATGAAGAGAAAGTAAGAGAGAAGCTGCGAATAAGAGTAGCAGTAGTTGACACCTTCACCGTCGTCAGCCTTTTACCTTCTCACTGTCTATTTTTGTTCATATAGAAAGAGACAAGGAGGATTTTATTGCCGTTGACTGCTAATAAACAGAGAGAGAGACACAAAGTGTGTCTGTGTGATTCAAGAGAGAGTGATAGACATCGTTTTAAATAAGATGGAAGGGAGGGGTCAAACACCACGAGAGAGGGTGAAAGTGAAAGACGGAAATGTAGTAGAAGATGGGTCACTTGGTGAGTTAATTGCAAATTACGGCTAAATATGACAATTAAAATGCCCTCTTGTCATACTAGCTGAGGTTTGCCATTGCGTCATTGTGGTGTCCTGGTATCTTATCGTCTCACTCTCTCTCTTTGTTAATATAGAAAGAGACAGAAGTAAGACAAGAAGAATTGCCCTTGACTGTTAATAAACAGAGAGAGAGAGAGTGGGTGATGGAAGCGAGAGTGATAGACGTCAAATAAAGTAAAACTGGGGGTTAAAACAACATAGAGTGAGAGAGGGTGAAAGTCAAAGGCAGAAAAGTAGTAAAAAATTGGTCACTTAGTGAGTTAATTGCATATTACAACTAAACCTGGTGCCCTGGTATCCTAAACCATCAGCACCATCTTTGTCGGAATGAGTTATTATCTGGCTTGGTCCTAGAAGTGCACCCTACCAGGAATTAGCTCCTAATTCAAGAGAGGAGGGGGTCGCGTGGTTTATTGCCGTGTCTCTGAGGAAATAATGACGGGTCCATTCTCGGCTGGTTTTGTACCTTTCCAGAGTGCCTCTGCAATGGAGCTGGTTCCAATCACTCACACATGTTAAACTAACTTGTTATACCAGTCCATGTTCACCATAGCATCATTTTGGCAACCTAGGCTCTGTCCTAAACCATCAAACCCTTATTTGTCGAGATGGGGTATGGTTTGCCTTGGTTCTAGGACGTGCACACTCCCAGGCTTTACCCGCTCTTTTGGGATGGGTGATGATATTTTATCGCCAGTCACCTGGGGCACCCTTATCGAGAATCCCGACAGGTCTGCTCTTGGCTATTTTTGTACCCTTTCAGAGTGCCCCTTCCAGGAAGCTGCCCTCACTCCTGTTAAACAGATTTCATGTCTGACCTTGCTGCTGTGGAAAACGGGTAGATGGTGGGAATTCTTTGGAAGCTTACAATGGAAATGACAATAATACGCGGAAATTTCTCTCCGTTGGCAAACTTTCAAAAATAATCCAGAATTGCAAAGATAACGAATTTATCCAACTCATAAATTACAAATTAGAAGATTTTGAAAGCTGAAAATATTTCTATGAGCCAAAATTATTGAAAGCGATTGTCGTAAATAAAAATTGGGATGGTCCAGAGCACGGGGAAGAACGGGACAAAAATAGACGTGTCCTTCTGCCATCTACTAAAACATCCTGTCACTTATTTCCGTATAAAATGACAAATTTGTTATTTTTCCTGAAGTAAAAGCAAATATATTTTATTTTATTAAACAGATACACAAAACAAGAACCAAAATATAATTGTAGAGAAAGTACAGACACCCCTTTCTTACACAATGGACTAATCCAAGTAGCATATCGATGATGATGCTAGCATCGATAGTATGACGGTAGTACGAGTATATCCAGGCAGTTCTCCGTAGGCATTACAAGCCAGTTACCCAAATTGTAACTACCTATTTCATTGTTCTCTTATAGTAAATAAAAATTAGGATCGTCCAGAGTGTGGAGGGTAAGAATGGGACAAAAATAAACATGTACCTATGCCATGTACTAAAACATGCTGTCATTTATTTGTGTACAAAATAACAAATTTTTTGAGCTAAAAGCGAATATATTTGATTAAACAAAACAAAAATAAAAACTATTGTAAAGAAAATACTGACACCACCTTTTCCTTAAACAATGAACTATCCAGAGTAAAATATCAATGACACCGATCCTAGGTTTGAGAAGTATGACAGTAGTATAAATACAGCCGGGCCTTTCCCCATATACATTACAAGCCAATTACCCAACTTGTAACTACATATTGTATTGTTCACTTACAGTAATAAACCCTTTTTATATTTGTGTGTTGACCATTCAAGCTATTATTAAATACCTAATTTAATAGGTCCCGCACTAGCTGCCAAGCTCCAGTCTCTGTCGCCTCATCACAGAGTTGCCTCCTATTTCATTCCACGGAATGTGCTCCGATGAACTTACTGTATTTGCACCCCCCCCCCTCAACGTAAATACCCCGACCCACCTGACTAGCAGCAAAATACCATCCTAGGTCTCGAGATGATGGAAGATTTTCTACTCTGATAGCTTGTTTCCTCGGACCGTTTGCCTTTGGAATGCAGAAATTTAAATGTAATGTGAACAAACATCTTGCTGTCCCGCTCCGCGCCCAGGTTACCCTCCCCGCCCCCCAATCTGACTCCGATCACAGTAGCCCCTTAAATTTCAGTGGCGATACTAAGAACACAATTGCGAATTACATAAGATTTCTACCTGGTCATGGCTGACAGAGCGAGAGCATGCTACCTCTGTGGATTAAATAAAAGGTTTCAATCGAAATTCCGTACAGATTCCCGAGTTCGACATGAAAGATTCCCGCGTTCGACATGAAAGATTCCCGCGTTCGACAAGAAAGATTCTCCGAGTTCGACAAGAAAGATTCTCCGAGTTCGACAAGAAAGATTCCCGCGTTCGACATGAAAGATTCCCGCGTTCGACATGAAAGATTCCCGCGTTCGACATGAAAGATTCTCCGAGTTCGACAAGAAAGATTCTCCGAGTTCGACAAGAAAGATTCTCCGAGTTCGACATGAAAGATTCCCGCGTTCGACATGAAAGATTCTCCGAGTTCGACATGAAAGATTCTCAGAGTTCGACATGAAAGATTCCCGCGTTCGACATGAAAGATTCCCGCGTTCGACATGAAAGATTCCCGCGTTCGACATGAAAGATTCCCACGTTCGACAAGAAAGATTCTCCGAGTTCGACAAGAAAGATTCTCCGAGTTCGACATGAAAGATTCCCGCGTTCGACATGAAAGATTCCCACGTTCGACATGAAAGATTCCCGCGTTCGACATGAAAGATTCCCACGTTCGACAAGAAAGATTCTCCGAGTTCGACAAGAAAGATTCTCAGAGTTCGACATGAAAGATTCCCGCGTTCGACATGAAAGATTCCCGCGTTCGACAAGAAAGATTCCCACGTTCGACAAGAAAGATTCTCCGAGTTCGACAAGAAAGATTCTCAGAGTTCGACATGAAAGATTCCCGCGTTCGACATGAAAGATTCCCGCGTTCGACAAGAAAGATTCCCGCGTTCGACAAGAAAGATTCTCCGAGTTCGACAAGAAAGATTCTCCGAGTTCGACAAGAAAGATTCTCCGAGTTCGACATGAAAGATTCCCGAGTTCGACAAGATACACCTGAAGAAGATCGGAGGTTATATCGGCCGAAACGTTGTGAGACTAACACTGAAGATGAGAACAGTAGTCCAAATACTACAACTAATAAAAAATATAAAAGTTTTTTTTACTGCAAGTGAACAATGTAATAAGTAGCTGTGAGTTTGGTAATTGGCTTGTAATGTATACGGGGAACGGCTCAGCTGTACTCGTACTACTGTCATACTTAAGGCTGTGTATTTCCTATGTCAACATAACTTTCATAACTTATTTATTTTATTTACTTTTATTCAAAAAAATACTTTTATTGCCACTGAAGCTTAAAGTGGACCTTGGGTTTCCTTTCGGCAGCCTCGTAACTCTCGCTTCCCTTATATTCTCCTTTAGTCCTTACATTCCATGAGCGATGTTTCTGACAAAGGGGAAATAATTGCTGTTTTCTGGGTTAGTATCTATCCATCTAATACTTATCGTTGGCTAGTTTTTGACTTTGAAGTGGTATTTGTTTTTTAGCTCCTTACATCAAGTGGCTTCATGCCTTGTCTGGAGCGATATCCATAAAAATAAACCCTTTTATATTTGTAAATTAGTCGTTCGTGTCATTATTCAATAAATAATTATCAAAGTTACGTTGACACGAGAAATACAAACACGAGAAATAATGACACCATTTTATTAATAAAAATATAAAAACTATGTAATTCGTCTGAACCAGCAGATTACAACTTTGACATGATTGATGCAGTTTTGTTGGTATTTCCGAATCAACTACTCACAGTAGTGACCACGTAAAGGTTTCCAACAATTGCTAGTGAAATATGTCTTTTATCGGTCAAATTGGTTTCTAATGGTCCCTTAGACTATAAACTAATATTTAAGCGTCGCCCATTAAAATTAAATTTTGTTCTTATTTCAACTTCAAATTTTAGCCCGCCATGTTGATTACTGAACTTGCTCAGTAGTTCAAATTTTAGGGCTAGTGTTATGGTTGAAAATCTGCTGCAAATTTGTAGGAAAAAAACATTTCATTAAAAGTGAATTAATGACAAAATCTATTCTAACATAATTTATCAACTTTATTTCAAGTCTTTATCAAAAAGTAAAAGAAAAGTTAAGAAAAAGTTATTAAATGTTCATGTGTCTTGATGGAGAAAGTGTTATGTTAAAAGTCCAAACGTCAAGCCGAGTAAAATGTTATGACCGTACGTACGCAAGTTAGTGTAGGAAGTTTGTGAAACTGACAGGTTTTGTATTATTAGGGAGTAAGTTCATGTGTAGAGACGTCGATATCTTTAGAAGTTAAATCCATGTGTCGATAATGCTCGTAGCCAGAGGCTAAAGCAGGTTTCGTTTGCATGCCAAGAAGTTGTGTGGTCGTGTTTAGAGTGACAAAGATTCGTTAGGCAACTTGGTCTTCTCGCTAGCTATCGGCCTGGAAGGCTCATATGCGGTTGTTTATATAGGTTTTACGAACAGGCATTTCTGTTTCTGATTGGTTAAAGTCCGATATAGGCAACCAATCGAGATTGGGTATTTTGATCCAATCGGTATCAAGCATTTCAGTCAAGTAAATATCAAGTGATTTAGAGATCGCTTCTTTGCGGTTGTTATTGTAAGGGGCTCCACAAATGTACATAGATTCAAGCTATCTGGATGAATTTCTTTGGAACCAACTAAATGGAACAAGCGGTACAAAAGTAGTTACATCAATAATCTTTTACAGTTCTGAGTTGTACCTTGTCCCACATTGAAAAACACTATGGGAGTACTAACATTGATCAATGCATTTGATTACTTATGGGGTGGTTTATAACAATAATTTGTTGACATTAGATTTGAAGACGACCAAGATGTAATCAGTAGGGAAGCAGTCCCGCAGTAATGTTTCTAAAAGTGAGAAGCCCTTGTAAAAATCTCTGTCCATGGAAATTCTGCTTGCCATGGAGGGAGAAAGGAAAGTTGTTTTTTTTCATTATGTTAGCAATACGAGTTCTTGCTGTGAATGTCTTAAAAGGAGGAACCAAAGATTGAAGCTCTGCATAAAACATAAATAAATGTTATGGTCATTTAACCTATTGTGTCATTAAATGGACTCTTCCTGACAATATGAACAGACAGAGTCGCTATGACCAATCAAGAAGCAGTCTCTGACAACCCATTACTTATGTACTTTGTAAATAGATACTCTTGTTAACTTGTTGTCTTATTTATTTTCTGACCTTTAAGAACACAACAATAAATGAAACCCAATTTTTACCAATAAGAAATTTCACATTAAATTTCAAAACTAAAGGAAAAATAATTGAATTGTGTTCTTTGTAATTTTCCGGAAGTATTTTTTTTATTCCCTGAAAACGTGACATACTATTTATTAATTGCAGTTCTGCTATGCAAGAATGCCCCTCCCCCTCCCTCGCCGTTTTTAACATCTGTAACAGCTGTATATATATATATGTAAATATATATATATATATATATATATATATATGTCTTTTTTAATGTAAATTATAGAATGATTCTACTTACCATTTTCGGTAGATGAATCATTCTGCCAGTTCTTAGAGACCCTAACTCATAATTAGAAAGAGAAAAAGAAGAGGGATGCGTTTGGGGATGGGACACAGCTAAGAAATTCAAATTTCTTCAGTCCCCCCCCCCTCCGTGTTTTCTGAGTCATATCCGTCTGTAACCCATTTCCTTGAAGCAGAGTCATTGCCAGCCATCTCAAAGTCAGATCCGCTCATTTTACAGCAACTCCCCTTCTCAACCCACATTTTTTTTTATTCTATGCAGTGTTAAATGTATTTTACTGGTGAATGTATTTAAATTGTTGCAATTTCATCCCTAAGAGAGCATTAAAAAAAAAAGGAGGCGAATATTTTGACACCATACTGATAACTTGGTGAGCCTTTTTATTGTATTTATTTGTTATGTCTCTCTGGTTATCTCCCTTTGTTACTCTTCTCAATTTAACCCTTGAAAAGAAAAAGAAAAACATTGCCTAAAACGTTTATACTATGAATTCAATTTATTATTATACGAAATGTGATTTAATCAGCCTTTATCTCCAGTTATCAGTGTTGGCAGTTTCCAGAAGGTCCTGTGCAATTTGAAAACAGAGGTCCTTTTGTTCCTGTGACAACAACTTGAGCACAAATTTCGCAGCCACTCTGTGCATATTCAAATCATCACACAAAATTGTATGTGTGGAATCTTTACTCACTCCGACCTCTTGGGGAATCTCCCGCACGATTTAACGACGAGATTCTATCACCAAATTTTGCACCCTCTCAACAACAGCTGCACTCCAAGTAGTTTGGGGCCTGCCAGAACGCTGGTCACTCTCCGTTGATGTGCGGCCATTTTTGAATCGGTTGAACCACTCCTTAATTTGTGTTACACCCACGTTCAGGCATCTTGAGAGAATCAGTAATCCGACGAAAACGTTGTGTAGCTTATCACTCAGGGACCAAAAGGCAATGAATAACGTGCAATAAGGCAGTGATAAACTTCACACATGCGCATGAAGGTGTCTTCCTTCACTGTGTAGAGTGATGCCACCCTATCGTCTCTAATAAAGGTCGGATACCTTTTAGACAGGCCTCGTATGCACATATATAAGTTTATATATAGAGATGTAAGTTAATCAACGTTTGTTTACCTAAGCTTTTTCCTGTATACTGTAATAGCACAAAATATAAGCTTAGTTCTGAGATTGACCTATGTTTGAAAAAGTTTCTGTTTTAATTGTTCTAATCAGTTGTGATTTATAATTAACTAAACAAGTCGCCAATCTCACTCTTAGTTATCTATGTATTTCTCACGCATCTCTCACTCTATGTTGATTCAACCACTCTCCAATATTTCTTGATGTCTCTATGAGCATTTAGAGAAAGAGTGTCTCTTTTTCTAGCTAGATTAGATCTAGTTTTTCTGAGGCACGTCGTTAGAGCGTTGAATTACTCACCCACCGACAGGGAATAAAGGCTGGATGTCCTGATCACAATGGAGCCTGGTCCCAACCACTGTTCCAGACTTCTTTTTTTTTAATGTTATATATATTTTTGTGGGTTTTTATTTTTTTTGTACGACCAGCCTCAGGGGGAGGCAGCTAAGTGCCTGTCTCTTGGCAACCGACAACATCCCGGTGCAGCCTTCCAGTGCAAGACCGGGGTTCGGCTGCATCGTTCATAGGATCGGAAGACAATCACAGGAAGAAAAACGACCTAAGTGTCTCAACTGTGGTTGAGAGGTGAACGATAGTCTGGAATGTACGTGCCATGCATGTACATGGCGTACTTAAATAGTGCGTCTGTACACACCGTAAATACGTATGTAAATTAGATAGCAAAATAATAGGTCGCTTTATGTCTATATTATTCATAAAGAATGTAGAAGCAAACAGACTTATTATTTTTAGTTATCCAAGAGAAATTTCTCAACAGATATACACAGTTAATTAATTTTCAGATGAAATCAAAGTGAAAAATCAAAGTGAAAATAAAAACAGTGGTCATGAGCAAACGGCTCACATGTAGTCTAGTATTAATATACAGATGCAATTCAATTAAATATTTCATCTGATAGTTCCCAAAAATAGTTCAAAATCGACTTTGCAATCTAATGGAGGAGGATCTATTCTTTTGCTTACATCCCTTTTCTCACAGAAGAGACATTACTAATCTTTCTCTACTCTATCGTTATTTCCATGGAAATGCTCGACTGAGCTTCAATCTTTGGTTCCTCTTTGTAAAACTTTCACAGCAAGAACTCGTCTTATTACCACTACTACAAATAACTTTCCTTTCTTCTTACTCTATGTTCTTATTAAATGGCAGAATTATTATTATTTTTTAATGGAAATCGCTCCAGACAAGGCATGAAGCCACTTGATGTAAGGAGCTAACAAGAACAAATATGGTTATCACAAAGACAGGATATGCCTATTGGCCTTCCATGAACACAGTTTCTTTCCAAGAACTTTTCATCTGTGGAACACATAACCACAAGATTGCATCTCTGAGGGCTACAACATGATCATCTTCAAATTTGATGTCAATAAACACTTGTCATAAACCGTCCACATAAGTCAAATTTAATATTATTTTATTAATTATTTTCAATCCTCACATAATATTCATCATCATTCAACTGTCAATCTATCCATCTCATTAATCCTTATTCTAGGATGCTTTTTAGCCATAAGTGATTACTCATCTAATATATTAAATTAAATCAACCAGATTTTTTACTTCAGACCTTAATAACCTCCGTCCTGAAATTTAAATATTTAATTCTGAATAGCCATTTCCTTTTCTTAGTCTTGCGGCCCCAAGTTGTTAAAAAAATATATATATAATTCGCTTTGATTTCTTTGCAAATAAATTTATTCCTCCCAGGGAAGACGTCTTTCTTTTCTGCAGCAAATGTCAATTACAGATGGAAGCCATTTTTTATATCAGCAGCAAATTTTACTATTATACCGATACATTCTTTATTTTAATAATACTAAATAACTGTTACCAAATTAGTATTTTGTTTCAGATAGAAATTGCCGTGGAAAGAAACGGGTAATATCTTAACACATAAAAATATCAATGTTGAAAAAGATCACCTGACATCATTCGTAATTCAATTCAATTAATTTGGCAAAAAATAAAATAAACATGATTCAATTGCCATGTAGAGAAAGGGTGGTAGAAACTTTTACAGAAGATGATACAGTAGCCAGCACTAGTTCAAATTCACCTTGAATTGATGCATTGTTGGCGCATTTATTACCTCTTTGAAGTCTATTCCAAGGTTCAGGGATACTGATTGAGAAAACCTCCCTCCTTAAGTTCAATCGAAATTGGTGGTAAAATAGTTTCTTGTGGTGTCTGTATAGGCACCTTTCTGGTGCAGGAGTGAATAATAGGTCCTTAGGTATATTGTAATCACAATTGAGATTGTAGACCAAAATGAGATTACCGCATAATCGTCAGCACTCAAGGGAGAAAAGGTTCAGTTTCTTGAGTCGGCTTTCATAGGAAAGCTCCCATAGACCTGCACCATCCGAGTAGCTAGTCTTTGAACTCTTTCAAGATGTTGGATATCATGCATTTGATATGGAGCAGAGGTCTAGACACCATACTCTAACAGTAGTTTGACAAGGGAGACAAAGTGGGAGAAATATTTCAGGAATGAGTTCGCATTGAATGACAAATAGAATGCTCCTTGCTTTGTTTGCAGCCCGAATGCAATATTTAGATGTCTTGAAGGACGAGTCGACCAGAAGGCCGATATCTTTTTGTCTCATTCGCCTCCTTGAGCAGAGCCGTGTCATCACCAAAAGTAAGAGCCGAGTCAGAAGAAACCATTGCTATATGGCAGCATTTATCGAGATTGAGGTATAAGTCCCATTCAATGGACCATTTCCAGGCACGTAGAAGGCTAGACTTAAGATTGTCAGTTTCGCTTCTACGAGCTACTAATTGTACTTCATCTTCGAAACAGTGTCTTCATTCAAAAGCATAATTCAAATAATGTAAGGGGGATAACTCATATTTTAAATTGAAGAATATTATAGGAGGTGTCTTCCTTACAACTAAAATTTTCTTTCTTTTTCTGTATACGTTGAAAAATGTGCAAACAAATGAAAAAACAAACGAACATGCTTTTATTGCATCCCGGGCAACACCGAGGAGATACAGCTAGTTAACAAATAAGAAAATTACCCTAAATTACGTTTCTATAATTATCTTTGAATTCATCTAATTTCATCTTAAACTGTTCTATGCTGATCTACCAACTTGTTCCAAAAATATATTGCTCTATTAGAAACAAAATCAATTTGAAAAAAACTATGTTACAAGAAGTCCACCATGTTGACAGTTTATCTCAAATAAGTTTTCAAACTCCTCCAAATCAAAATAGGGAGTTTGTAACCAACTTTTAAAACACTAACATTCTTTCTAAAAATAAAAAAATAATTTAAATTTAAAATAATAAAAAAAATAATTTAAATTTCTAAAAATAAAAAAATAATTTAAATTTAATTTTAAATTCAATCAAAATCTTCCTGCAGACTACAACATGGTCGTCTTCAAGTCTAATGTCAACAAATACTTGTCATAAATTTCCTTCATAACCAATCAAACTTTGTTCATTCCAGTAATCATTTTCAATCCTCTCATAATATTCTTCATCATTCAACTGACAATCTATCGATCTTATTAACCATTATTCTTGAGTGGTTTTTGGCCTTGATAAGTGGTGACTCATTAAAAAAAAATTCTAGAGGAGTCATAAGTTATTTATCTTGTTTTTCTTCATATATTTATATTTCTAAAAATGTTATTCTAAATTCAACTCAAAATCTTAAAAGAAAGGATAGGCATCTTAAAAGAAAGGATAGGCATCTTAAACGAAAGGATAGGCAACTCATACATTATTTGCTTTTAGTTCATAGTGTAAAACTGAAATCAAACGGAGAACGGACCACTTTCTAATAAAATCATCAGTTGCTGCAAATCAGACAGAAACCGACTGAGAAACGAATCACTTTTTAACGAAATCACTAGTTGTCACAAATCAAATGTGGAACTGACCAATATGGGCTTCTTACAGGCGCCACAAGCAATCTGTGGAACATACGATCGATCGATTGCATTTATATTGGGATCGGTCATTTGCATGGTCTTTGATGAGTTGAAGCTTTCTACTTCTGAGCTTGAAGCTTCTTACGAAAAATTGGGGTCGAAAGGGAACACAGGCTAATGCACAATCATTTGCTCCTTTGCTGATAATATCTCAATAGACAAAACGGTTGAAAAAAACCAGAAGATTTTGTTTCTTGGCTCAGTAATTTCTAGGATCCTCATCTGACATTAACAAAAAAATAGAAATAGCAACTTCTGCATTTGGACGACTAAAAAAAAAGGACATATCAACACCTGACATCACATATGAAAGGGGGAACCAGCTGCTTTCCACCATCATCACCAGTTGCTGATAACGAAATCAGTAGTTGTCGCAAATCAAATGGGAACTGACTGATATCTCTGTATTTACTACAAGCAAAAGCAAAATCATTTGCTCCTCTGGCAATAATATTTCAATAGACAACAAAACCTCGAAGATTTTGAGTTTTTGAGTTTCTGAGTTCAATGGTTCCAGGATCCTACCGGAATCAAAAATTACAAGCGAAAAAAAATAACCTAAACTGATAAGAGCTTACTACAATGCTCATTTCATTATTGACTGAAAACAGTGATAGGATTTCTAATCTATTATATAAATGGAAGTTGTCTGTCTGTGTTGAAGTCCAGCTAAAAGTAAAAGACAAAACAAAAAAAAACTACATAAGACACATTCACAAAGTTGGTATATTCTTATTCACCTCGGACAAATAATATCTAATTAAAAATAATTCATTCTTTGGAGTGTCAACTGGAGCAGAATTCTATCAGGGAGGTGGGGGTTCAACATTGAAAATGATTTTTTAATGTTATCATGTAGTAATTTTGAAAAATATTGTCGAGTCATGAGCGTTCCTCAAAATAGTAAAAATACAGAATTACATTTGGTAAGTGGTATTGGTTAATCCCAAAGTGCTAAATACCCTAGATAGAACAGATGTGTTTAAAAGCTGCATTGCGAAAGAGGAATAACTTCAATATGATGCTTTATTAAATATAGTGTTGTATACTAGATAAGGAACTCGGCATTGAGGATGACATAGGAGGAGGAAGATAGAAAGAGAGGGATAGTGAGAGATGGATTTTAAAAGAAAGATGTTACACACTTTTTAACCGCTTCTATTTTGTTGTGTATGACCCAGGCAACGCCGGGTATCCTTGTTTGTACTATATAAAGTAAAATAGAATATAATTTACTTGCTTTTGAATGTCCAACCAAGGGCCATATTTTGATTAATCAACAAAATCCAACCAACGATCGTTATGGCCGAAGCACCCCTCCAGAGAGTCCAAGGTTTAAACTTCTCGACCCTACATTCTCAGGAAACATGAAGTGGAATAAGTACGTAGAAGAGTCTGTTAAGTTTGTTGCAAAGTAGATAGGCTCCCTCTACCGGTTTAAAAAAAAAAAACTCTCATACCTGCCAATATACTATATCTCTAAAATGCATCAATTCATGCATGCATGGAGTATTGTTGCCACATCTGGGTTGGTGCATTAATCGCTTGTCGCTCCCTCTTAGACAGGGCTCCCAAAAAGCCTCTAATCTAATAGGTTCCACACTTTCTACCAAGCTCCAGCCCCTGTTCCATTGCGCAATATTGCATCCCGTATGCTTGATTTTTGTCACCTGCCAGTATCTTATATCTTATATCTCTATAAAGCCACCATTCGTCCGTGCATGGAGTATCGTTGCCACATCTTGGCTGGTGCACCAACCACTAGCCTCTCCCTCTTGGACAGGGTGCAAAAAAAAAAAAAAAATAGGTCCCACACTGTCTGCAGAGCTCCAGTTCCTGTCATGTTGCTGCTGTGTTGTATTCCTCTGCTTGTTTTACAAGTACCTCCACGAGATGTGTTCCGATGAACTTACATTTGCCACCCCCCACCCCCTAACGTAAATACCCCCCCCCCTCGCTCTACCCAACTAGCAACAAAATCACTTTCACTGTAGAGGTCCCTAGATGCCGGAGGATTTTCTACTCTAATAGCTTTCTTTTTTCAGGGTTCTTGGTCTTTTGGCTAAGATCAAAGTGTAGTATCTGTTCCGATGGATACTGCACCCCATAGACTGGTATTGTCTTGGCCTTCGAGGCTTGATTAATGCCGGTCTATGGGTCTGTCCTGTGCAGTTCTAGGAGGTCCACCCTCCCAGGCTTCGCCTCCCCTCTTTGGGGAGGAGTAAGTTTATTGCTTACTACCTGAGGCGCCCCTACCGGGGAATGCCGACGGGGCTGCCCAGGCAATTTTTAAACCCCACTTTCCCGACCCGACCTTGGGTCACATCTTGCTTGTGGGAGTAAGATAAAAACTGGCCTTGTGCCTAACTCCTGGAGAGGAGTAAATCAATACTCTAATAGCTTCTTTCCTCGGACTGCTAGCCTCCCTGCCTGCTCCCTGTTTCCCCAACCGCACCAACCTGTCGAATTTTAAATGTAATGTGAACAAAAAATCTAGTTGCCCAATTCCCAACCCAAGTTGCCCCCCCCCCCTATAAATCTGGTCCTTATCACAGTATCCCCTTATGCTTCAGTCACAATATGTCTTGTTTGGAGCAAAGAAAAGTAACATTTCAAAATGTAGACGATTTTCTACATCAGCATATCAAAATTTTTCAATTACAATCTTAGGTAATATATGAAGCATATGGATATACCAGAGATCATTAAAGAACATCCCGAAGTCAAGAAAGAAGAAACAAAAATGATTATTTTCTAAAGTATCTTTTCCGAACAAGATAGATTCGCACAGAAGTGCAATATGAAAAGACATGTACTTCCGCTTTCAAAATAAATGTGTTGGATTTCTTTTCTTTTTTTCATTCAATAAACAGCATATGCAAAATAAAATGAAATTTATCTCAACCTTTTAACTGATTCGAACACAGTAAAAAAATGGCCGATAGTTTCATTTTTTTCAGACTTGCATTTTAAAACGTACTTTATTTTGAAAGTGGAATGACATATGTTTTCGTCTTCGACTCCTGTGCCAATCCATCTTACTAAGAAGGAATTACTTCGGAAAATAATAATCTACGACTTTTGGGGTTTCTTTTTTTCTCTTGACTTTGGAATGTTCTTTCATGATTTCGAGTATATCCATATAATATTACCGAAGATTGTAATTGATGAAGTGTAATATGCTGATGAAGAAAATTCTCTACATTTTGAAACTTTACTTAAATGTAATTTTGTTAATAAAAGTGATTTTCAGAAACGCGCGTATGCGTACATATAAATAGATGTTGTTGAATATTTATTTCCAGAGCTGTATTCGAATATTTTAAATCATAATTAATATGCTTTGAATTTAAAACTTTACCCTATATATATATATATATATATATATATATATTTATTAATATTAAATAAAGTGTTACAACAACATCCGGACCAAGGTTTCAGATCCGAGAAAATCGGACCTTCATCAGCGGAGTCGTATTAAGCTATACGACTCCGCTGATGAAGGTCCGATTTTCTCGGATCTGAAACCTTGGTCCAGATGTTGTTGTAACACTTTATTTAATATTAATAAATATCATGCTCTTATTAATTATTTAGTTAATTTTACTTTTGCATTAATAATTGAGCACTCTGCTGGGAAACTCTCCCAATTAAGAAATACGGTATATATATATATATATATATATATATATATATATATATATATATATATATATATATTAGCTGGCTTTAATAAAATAAATAAAATGAATAAATAAATAAACAATATATCTTTACTTGTTTATTTATTATTTATTTATTCATTTTATTTTATTTATTTATTTTTTATTAAAGCCAGCTAATATATATATATATATATATATACACATATGTAAATTAATAGATATATAACTAATAATAAAACTATAAATACGGATCTTACTAATAATAAGACAACCTCCTAAAAACGGTCGTGAGACCGAAAGCACTCGAGGAATGGCCCACGATACAACGTTAGGTACCATACTCCACCAATTAACACTAGAAAACCGACGAATCGCTCGCCGCGTCGAGAAATTAACAAGAAAGATAGCGAAGAAAGAAAACTCTGTGGTCTTCAACGACGCGCGTATAATAAATGACTTGCTGCCGAAATATACATTATACATATATATATATATATATATATATACATATATATATAATGTATATATACTAGCTGGCTTTACCAGCTTGCTACCGCTTCGCAAAGTCAACTATTTGAAACATTAATTTAAAATAATAAACAGTTCATTCATAACTTTGTTATAAACACGAAACAATCTTTTTCATTCATTTATATAGATAAACAAATATTTTGGTAATTTCGATACAAATTTATTTATTTTTCAACTGCGACCGCAAAGAAAAGAAAAAAAGAAATCAATTTGCCTTTTCACTTGCAATTTAAAAATAAATAGAAACTTATTAAACATAAAGAAAGGAACTTTTGAACAAAAATGCTAAACATTTGTCCATGAAATAAAACAATATTGCAAAACAGAACTATTTGTTATATTAAAATAAAAACAATCATTGAATTAAAAAACAGGCGGTAAACCGAATATGATGCTGCTGCTGAATATAATGATGATGATGGTAATGGTGATCATCATCATCATCATCAGGAGCAGCATCCTCATCATATTCGGTTTAACGTATGTTGTACATCTTGGCATGTATTGTTGTTCTTTTTACTGATGACTCACCACTTATCGAGGCTATGATGGTGATGATGATGATGATGATGATGATGATGATGATGATGATGATGATGATGACGATGAATTGACCCCAAATAAAAAAGAGTTCGATTAAAGTCATTCAATTAGTATTTCAAGACTGGATCCAGTTTTTGAGAAAGAAAAAGCTCTCGTGCGTCGTCAAAGATATCAACCTAACTTAATTACCGATTTTATTTACGCAAGTCGAAATAGAATTTCTCCAAGAATTGTTGCCCGAGAAAGACGGAAGCCAAACGATCTCCGTTGAAAGTCTGTAGATTTGACGTAAAAGAAAATAAAAATCAGAGTCAAGGTGGAAACAATTAGTTCAAATTACAATTCTATCAATTTCTTTGCCAAGACGAAGAATGGTGATGAAATCTTTGGTTTTGCGGTTCTTATGGTGACAGAATTGTTCTGTTTTTGGAAAGATCTTTGAATTTTATTCGCACAATCATAATAAAAGACTTTCGTTTTCAGGCATATACGTTACATGCTGTGTGATGATGTATGGAAATGAAACCTGGCCAGTGAGAGTTTACGAACAATTATTAATGGCCAGAGTGCTCACCTTCTCAGGCGCTGGCTTTTCAAGTCCCTACCCGTCCTTGGGTCACTTCTTACCTTGTGGGAGTAAGATAAAACTGGCCTTGTGCCTAACCTCCTGGGGAGGTAAATAAATAGTAAGAGTTTAGGACATGCGTTGCATGATATGCAAAATTGAACGAGAATGATACGATAGATGTCTAATGTGAGTCTTAAAGACAGGCTTAGATCTGATAAGCTCCGAGGAAGATTAAATCCGAACAATACAGGGAGATTTGTGCAGAACAGGAGACTTCGTTGGTATTGTCAGGTTGAAAGAATAGATAGAGTTCTTGGGTTGGTAGATGTAAAACAATTGAGGTAGCAGAGTCAGCTGGCAGGGAAAGGCCAAGGAAAACATGGTAGATGGTGATAAAATGAACTTGGGAGAAAGAGGGATGAATAAAAATCCGGCCAGTCATTTTAGAAGTCAATTTCTAAAAGTCGTATAATGCATGCCACTGTCAAATAGACATTAAACCAAAGATGATGATGACAATTTAGATGTGTCCTCGCTTGGTGCATCCGCTGTGGAAGTGAAACATTGTGATCATTTCGTCTTTGCTAACTCTGACGCAACAAGCATTTCTTTATAAAAAAATCAAACTTTGTTTTAGTTACGGAAGGCCTTGATAAACTTTACCCGTGGATATATTCTCCATCTCTCCTGAGCACTAGCCAAGTCTAATAATTGTAAACCAGCAGTGACAATGGTATATATGTAAACTCTCAATGTCCTTTAAAATATGAATATGGGATTTTTTATTCTATGAAGACTAGCAACGCGTGGGTAGAGAATTCAAAAATATTCTCTAAACATGTTGAGTTCTGCTACGAATTCTATGCATTGGATAGAAAGTAACACACGTGTCTGTAATAAAAGACAAAAAAAATCTGTGATTAACAAAGACATTACAATTTTTAATAGTTTTGTTGATCCAATCAACTTTGTCACTAAAATGAAGACATGTATGCTACTTTCTCATTTGACAGCAAAATATCGCATTTTCTCTATGAAATTATGTTTGATTGCATAGATAGCAAAATACATTGGTCTTATTCTCTCTCGTAGTCTCGTAGAGAGAAACGGAGTCCCTATTTACTTGCATCCCCACGAGGGCAGAGTTAGATACAAAATAAGTTTTTAATGTGGGGATAATCCAGCCTCCTCCCCCCGAAAGGGTCACTCTTGATTGGGACAAAACTAAAAAAAATTGCCTTAGTCTAGAAGGATTTCTCCTTCAATGACCGAAGATAGATAAAATCAAGTCTAGTATCAAACCAGATACTACATTTTGCGCCTAACTAAAAGGTCAAAGAGGCAGGGAGTCGGCGTTATTCCTATGTGTCTTGTCGTAACATTAGAAACTCCGTTTTATTTATAGAAACGCACAGAATCTTATCAAGAAGACACAATGTACATTTTTTATGGTTCATGGAAGGATATTACAAAACCGTACTTGATAATCGGCTGATATTTAATCACCTTGCCACCCAGGCTGGCTTTTTAGGAGAGAGGGAAAACCAAGATGAGTCCAAATAAACGTCTTCATCAGACGCTTGCTGCTGGAGAAAAAAAAGGAAGACCGTTATTTCTTCAACTCTCGCCATGACGTCATTCACGAGATCTCGTTTGCCACACCCCTCTAATTATACAACCATTGTAAAAAATAGCTGAAACATCTGGGTTTTTTTTAACACTTCAAAATCTTGAAATCACACTGTGGCTTGCTTGCCTATGACAATTAGTGATACTTTCTGTGACAACAGAGATGAACACTTACACAAGGGAAAGGCGGGACTGACTGCATTTTGATTATCGAGTATGGATTTTCCGCAATGTTTTATTATTTGCATGTCGTCAACAGGAATATCTATATATTTCATAGCGAATACCAATGCGTTATTTGGTTTATATTCTTTGATGGAAGGTTAAAAATCCTTTATATAGAATTGCGCAAAAGTGTAATTTCATTTGTTGTTAATGTTGTTTAACCATTGTATTGCAGCTTTGGTATTTTTCAATAGATTCAAGTTTAATATGTTTCTCAATTTTATATTTAGTTTTTCTAATTTTTCTTAGCGAAAGACAGGAAGCGTTCAGTTGACGAATGACGAAGTTGGAAAAATACTGAAAGAAAGTTTACAGAAATCACACAAGGCATATATTGAGGATAATATGTGTATTAATAATTAAATTCAAAATAATACAAGAAAAGGTACTTGCAAAACTAGTTGTGTTTTGCGGCTATAAGAAGTCCAATAAAAAGTTCTTTAACGTCTAAAATTTCTTAGACAGCTCCCTGAAAATGTTCAATTCAAATTCGTGGCAATTCAAATTTAAGGAGAGATTTTCCTTACTTGTTTAACGGCCAGCGATAATGTTCAAAAGAGGAAGAATAAGGTTTTCTTGAATTCAGCCCGTCAAATTAACTGTCTGTTGATTGGTCAAGGAGAATCGTCCTGGCCAATCAAATAGAGCTTTCAGAAAAGGAGTGCGGTCATATGGACAAGAGAATTATTTAGGGGAACAAAGGGAGGTAACTTCTTTTTTTTATACTTTTGCTATATTGGTTTTTATATAGTTTACTAATTTGCAAGACGGTTTATTTGCAAAGTTTTCTGTAGAAAACTGATAGAGTAAAATGACACCCTTCTCCATTGTCATCCGATCGGGGGTGGGTGGGGTGATGATGAAAGAGATGAACACTTATCGGATTCAAAGTGGTCATGATGTCTATCTTGTCGAGTAGCCATTTTCAAGGGGGAAAATGCTCAGAGTTGTGGGTTTTTTGTAGGTGTAAAAAATTTGCACGCATGGACACCGACTCGTTTTAATATACGAGATACGGCGACAGTGAGACAGAAAGAATGACGAGACGTGAAAGAGATTTGTGCAGTTGAGAAAGCGTTTTATTAGCGTTGTTGCGGTGTTATCTGATCATGAGTGTCTTTCGAGTTTCACACCGTCGTTGACACCTTATTGTATGACAGTTTCGAAAGAGTTAGAACCAGTCATGCGTTATGACTGATTTACAAATGACTGCTCCAACTGTGGAGGTGAAACATTGTGATCTTTTCGTCTTCGCTAACTCCGACGCAACAAGCATTTCTTTATAAAAAAATCAAACTTTGTTTTAGTTACTGAACGCTTTGATAACCTTTAACCTTGGATATATTCTCCATCTCTCCTGAACTATAACGTAGTCTAATAATAGTAAATCAGCAGTGACAATGGTATATATGTAAACTCTTAATGTCCTGAAGAATATGAATATTGGATCTTTTATTCCATCAAGATTAGCAACGCGTGGGTAGAGAATTCAAAATTATTCTCTAAACACATCGAGTTCAGCGACAAATTCCAGTAACACAGGTGTTTGTAATAAAAGACAATAAAAAAAACCTGTGGTTAACAAAGACATAGCATGTTTTAATAGTTGACATATATATATATATATATATATATATATATATATATATATATGTATGTCTCTAGGTATATCGATGTCTCTAGGTATTTAAATAATTAATATTTATTTATTAAAAATATTATTGTTTATCAGCCTCCCTCCCCACAAGGGCTGGGCACTTTCGAGTAGCTTTAATAACAAGCAGTACTAATAGCTATATGCGCGATCCGAACACCGTTTCGTAAGATCACTCTAGCTGCCTGGTAAATGGCGGCCACGTGTCGCTATTTACAGTTAAAGTTACTCTATATTTACTAACTAATTGACGATGGCCATTTGGTTAAGATCACCGACTACGAATCAGTGGCAATTTGTGTTCGAGGTTCGCGCCTACCGACCGTCGGGAATTAGTTCCTAGACTGAAGATTGCGTTAGCATGAAACATCGATGTCTCTAGGTATTTAAATAATTAATATTTATTTATTAAAAATATTATTGTTTATATATATATATATATATATATATGTGTGTGTGTAAATTAAACATATAATTAAACATATTGTTCCAATACAATGAAATGCACACATTATCCCTTAAAAAGGTAACAAGAATGCACGAAGCAAGACTTACATTTTCCCCATGGTGTCTATTCTGTTAGAGGACGTGCCCAAGAGCAAAAGAGGACAAATTATGGTCGTAGTTAATTCTCATTATGTGTTCGTATGAGAGTTGCTGCAAGATCTCGTGTATACAAAAAGATTCACTATTTTTTAGTAAGGCCTTTAAGTTCAAGGGGAATAACTCCAGCCTATAAAATAATTTATCCTCACGGCAGATAACTCAGAAATGATGTAAGACACACAATTGAGAGTGAGGTTTTAAAATGAGTAAAGTCTAATTTTTTGACACACAAGACGTCAGATAAACACCAATTTGAGCGAATTTGAGTTTTTAAGGTCTCTCTGTACAACAACATGGTAGTCTTCAAATTCAATGTCAAGAAATACTTGTTGAGTTGTCTTCTTCGGTCTTCAAATTCTACCCATCGTTTTCAATCCTCTCATAGTATTGCTCTTCATCAAACTGACAATGTCAGTAACCCGTATCGTCGAGTGGCTTTTGGCCTTGATAAGTGGTGACTTACAAGTATGAAAAAATAAAAATTTGAAATCGCGTTTTCTCATCTTCAATCAAGTGTGATGATGTATGCAAGTGAAACCTAGCCAGTTAGGGTTGAGGACATGCGTTGCATAGAGAGAAATGATATCAGAATGTTACAATGGATTTGTAATGTGAGTCTTAAAGACAGGCTTAGTTTTGATGAGCTCAGAGGAAGATTATATCTGGACATTATAGGGTGATGTGTGCAAAAATATAGATTTCGATGGTATGACCGTTGAAAGAATGGATGCGAGTTTGTTGGTTAGTAGATGTAGAACAGTTGAGGTAGCAGGGTTAATTGTCACAGAGAAGGCCAAGGAAAACATGGGAGGAAGTGATAAAAAATGGACTTGAGCGAAAGAGAAATAAAAACTTGATCAGAGGTTAATTTGGAAGTCAATTTCTTAAAGCCATCCAACACAAAATGGATCTTTAACCGAATATGATGATGATGATGATGATGATGATGATGAGTTTCTTTGAGTTACGTACCGTCCCATTGGGATCATAACAGCCTCACATCAAGATGAAAAGATAAATCTTAAAAGAGATATTCTATGATTTCCCAATCAATTAAGACCAACAAAAGAATGTCATAATAAAAGAAATTTTAGTTTCAATTTAAGAGCTGCGAAATTATTCATTCACCAGGATTTAATGAAATACAAATGTAAATTTTCATAAAAATATTTGAATAAAAAATAAGGAGAGAAATAAAATGTAACAATATGAGTGGGTGGCATTGGGGAGAGGAGGGAGGGGGAGATGGTTACTCATGTCTGAACGATGTGGGTGGTAAAAGTGACATTTTGTCAATATTACCTGTGGGTGTGCGATTGGGTGGGGATTAATGCCGGTGGGGGTGGGGTTGGATTTAATGTCTGAGAAAGAAGCAAAGAAAGGTTTATTTTATTGGGAAGGAGGGATGATAAAATTCATGGAAATTTAAAAGAAACACATTTTGTCTTTTAAAGCAGGGTGATACAAGGGGTGGGAAGAAATCAAACATACGCTTTACTCTCAGAACATGTGGGTTTCGTTAAGGATGATGTTTATTTACTCCTCGCGGAGTTAGGCACAAGGCCAGTTTTATCTTACTCCCACAAGTAAGATGTGACCCAAGATCGGGTCGAGCAAGTGGGGTTAAAAGCCAGCGCTCGAGAGGTGAGCACTCTGGCCATTTAAAAATTGCCTGGGCAGCCTCGTTGGCATTCCCCGGTAGGGGCGCCTCAGACAGTAAGCAATAAACTTACTCCTCCCCAAAGAGGGGAGACGTAGCCTGGGAGAGTAGACCTCCTAGAACTGCACAGGATAGGCGTGCAGTATCCATCGGAACAGATACTACACTTTGATCTTAGCCAAAAGGCCGAGAGAAGGGTTGTTAGGAATTGTCTCGGCGCACCCCTGAACCTAAATGGATGCTTGCTTCAATTTCATAATATGCAAAATTATCTCTTGCTTATATTCAGTGCAAGATTTACCTGTGTTGAAGGATCAAAATCTAATGGGTAATTGAGTACACGTGAAGTGAAATAAAATTACAGATATGTTGCAAGATGATAACCAGTTTGCGTGCAAAAAGACAATGTAGACATATTAGAACTCAGATGTGGAGAAATTATATTTGGATGGCGAGGCTATTGAGGTTATCCAAAAGTTTTATTACCTTGGTGACACCAGTGGAGCACAGGGAGGAACTGGTGCTGGTGTGATTTCAAGAGTTAGGAGTGGATGGAGTAATTTTAAGGAAATTTCGATCATTACTAACAAGCAGAGCATTACCTCTGTCGAGCAAGACATGTGTGCACAGTGTGATTATGTATGTGTTAACTAACTGTGCCAGAAAAATTAAAATTAAACAAAAAAAGTTTTGACTGTAATTCAACCGAACCGAATTTCGTGCAACCCACTTTCTGCCTTTCTCTCTTCAATCCAAAATCGCTTCTGTTCTTCCCAGCTGTCCTCTTCATTTATCTCACCCGATATCCACATATGCAAATCACATAAACACCTGCACCTATGAAGAGAATCCCTTTTTAAATCTGCATACGACATGCAAAGCACTCCCTTCTTTTTCCTGATGGTGAGTGTTCCTCTTTATTGTCACAGTATGGAAGTGAAGCCTGGCCAGTGAGGGTTGAGAATATGTGGTACATGGAGAGAAATGATATGAGAATGACATGATGGATGTGTAATGTGAGTCTTAAAGGCAGGCTTAGATCTAATGACCTCAGAGGAAGATTAAATTTGGACCATATATGGAGAAGTGTGTAGAACAGGAAACTTCGTTTGTTTTGTCACATTGAAAAAATAAATGAGAGTTCTTGGTTTAGTAGATGCAGAACAGTTGAGGTAACAGTGTCAGTTTGCAGGGGATTGCCAAGGAAAACATGGAAGGAAGTGATAAGGATGGATATAATAGAAAGAGAGATAAATAAAGACCTGTCCAGAGATAGGTTAGTTTGGAAGTCAATTTCTAAAAGTTGTTCAACAAATGCCAGCATATAAAACAGACGTTAAACTGAATGACTATGATGATGAATAAAAAAAAAGCGATACCAGAAAACAAGTGCAATTATTTTTACATGCATGCATTTTGAACCAATTGAAGAATTTCAACTTATTTTCGAATTTCGCTAATTACCTAAGAAAGTCAAAGGTCGTCCAAAATGTATCACTCCCCAAAAGATAAGCAGAAACAAACAAAATATTATTACGTACTCCCAATTGTCCTCTAAAAATTCCAGAGGGAAATAAAAAATTTTAAAAAATAGCAGTGAGTTGCAGTTTTCCGTAATTAATTTGTTTCTGCTATTAGAAATTGTCTTGATGGAAACGGAATATATGTTTGCTTCAATCTCATAACATGCACACTTGTCTTTTGCTTATATCATTAAAAGATTTACCTATAGGTTGAGCAGGTTCAAAATCTAATAGTGGTGATGGACATCTGATTTTCATAAAGAAGTGCTTCATCATCATCATCATTATTATTGGTGTGGTATCATCTCTATTTAGACATACAAGGGACTCTACTGATAAGTATATAACACTTTGACTGTAACCCACTCAGTGAGGCGAGTGCAGACACACTACGTACCAGTCAAGGATCTGTTTTTTGACAACCAGTCTGACACAAATCTAGCCATTGCGATGACCTTTAATCAGGCAGGTTGTGGTATTAGTCCTGGGTACTCCTAGGAGGTCCACTCTCTTAGACCTTGCTTTCCATTTTTGGAAAGGAGTTAGTTTGTTGCTAACTGCCTAAACTGCCTCCCCACCGGGAAATACCGACAGGGCTGCCAACACAATTTTTAAGGGGCAAGAGTGCACTTGTTGCGCTGGCTTATTCTCCCCACATTCCGGCTTTGTGCATCATCCTGCGGTTGAGGCAGACGTAAATACTGAGTCGAGTATTTATTTACTCCTCTCCAGGAGTTAGGCACAAGGCCAGTTTTATCTTACTCCCACAAGTAAGATGTGACCAAAGGTCGGGTCGGGAAAGTGGGGTTTGAAAAGCCAGCGCCCGAGAGGTGAGCACTCTGGTCATTAAAAATTGCCTGGGCAGCCCCATCGGCATTCTCCGGTAGGGGCGCCTCAGGCAGTAAGCAGTAAACTTACTCCTCCCCAAAGAGGGGTGGCGTAGCCTGGGAGAGTAGACCTCTTAGAACTGCACAGGACAGACCCATAGACCGGCGTAAATCAAGCCCCGAAGGCCAAGACAATACCAGTCTATGGGGTGCAGTATTTATTTACTCCTCCCCAGGAGTTAGGCACAAGGCCAGTTTTATCTTACTCCCACAAGTAAGATGTGACCCAAGATCGGGTCGAGAAAGTGGGGTTTAAAAAGCCAGCGCTCAGGAGGTGAGCACTCTGGCCATTTAAAAATTGCCTGGGCAGCCCCGTCGGCATTCCCCGGTTGGGGCGCCTCAGGCAGTAAGCAATAAACTTACTCCTCCCCAAAGAGGGGAGGCGAAGCCTGGGAGGGTGGACCTCCTAGAACTGCACAGGACAGACCCATAGACCGGCGTAAATCAAGCCCCGAAGGCCAAGACAATACCAGTCTATGGGGTGCAGTATCCATCGGAACAAATACTACACTTTGATCTTAGCCAAAAGGCCAAGAACAGTAGTCGAGTAGCAGAAGCTACACTGGCAGCCATCTATTGCGGTAATATAACCTTATTCTTCCTTTCAACAAATGTGTTTGTTTTTTTTACTTATTATGCCCTCTTGGAGGACAAAACAATTAGCATCATCATATGCCCTAGCAAAAAAAAAAAAAATGAATCTATTATTCTATTCAACCCGATATTCCTTCGATCAGACGTCCATCACCTCTAACTTTTAAATGCTAGAAGATGGTGGCTGAGGGTCAATCGGACCAAAAAAACAAAAAGCTTAATCACTGCTTGTTGCATGTTACTAAATATTTGTTATTGAATACTACATCTGAAACTAGCAACGACTGAAAACTGTACTCGGTGCAAATATACTGGTTGTGTATCTCCCTTTCACCCACGGCAATTGAATCGCCCCTTCTTGATACAGTTGGATTTCGCAGTGGATAGTGGAACACAAAAATGGAAAAACAAATTTAACAAAAACAAAAGAGGAGGTGAAGGGTAATCACCTACAGACGGTGTCTCAATAAAAATACTGGTCCCTATCACCTCACTGCGTTGACGTCAAAAAGGGCATGAGGCATAGCCTCCATTAATAGAATGTGTTCCAAAGTAAATTTGTTGAAAACATAATAGTGTAAGGGTAAGAGGTCCTAACTGCTGACTAAAACGTCCGGGTTTCGAATTCAAGCTTAAAAAACTAGCTACACCAAAAAGCCGCGACACCACGAAACAGCTATCTGTGGATGACATATATACATCTATTATTATACAAAATGTGATTTGATTAACGTTTGTTTTTCTCCTATATACTTTAATAACACAAAATACATGCTAAAATACTTTAGTTCTGGGATTGAGTTATGTTTTAAAAAAAATTGGTTGTAATTGTTTTAATTAGCCGTAATTTATAATTAACTGAAAAAATAACCTATCTCTCTATTAGCTATCTATGCATTGCTCTCACTCTATGTTGATTCAACTTCACTAATATTGCTTAATGTCTGTGGTCATTTAGAAAAGGAGTAACTTCTTCAGCATTGTCCTCTAATTTACATAGTGTATGTACACACCACAAACACGTATGTAAATTAGATGGCAATATAATAAGTCTCATTACTTCTATATTACAAGTAAAGAGACTTATTAGCTTTAGTTATGCAAGAAGAATGTCTTAAAAGATGTGTCACAGTTTATGAATTTTCAAATGAAACCAAAACAGAATAAGTAGTGGTTGTGACCCAACGAGTCACGAGTACATCTAATATATATATATATATCTAATATATAAAGTAGAGACGATTTTTCCCCTGTACCTTCTCGGAGTATAGGAAAATAACCACATGCATCACAGGCTACTAAACTCACCGCTATACTACACTTATTCACTCGAGCATGTTTTAGTAAATTTGTTATTATTTTTTTCTACCTAACACTAAATATTACATTTGGCCCGCCATCCACGACTCTCCTAAAAAACAACTCCATATAGGTGGTAGCAAAAACTTTTCTCCCTAACAATTATGTACTGTCACTCTACTCATCGACACCGGGAACTAATACACACAGTTTAATTTTCACAAAACACCGGTTCTCATTTATTTTTAGCTTAATTGACCTATTTTCATATTTATTTTTAACACGATCCGTAGTGCAGTGGGTAAGAAGGCAGGTTTCATGATCGTCTGTTTTAGCGTTCGATCCCATTCTACTCTACCACTTTTTTTTTTTTTTGAATTTAAAACATTCGCCAACACAGTAGACAAGGGGGAGAGTAAAATAGGCCATTTCCTTTTTTTTATTCGACGTCATGCAATAGGTAGTACTTTCTCCCGTGCAACGCCGGGCGACGGGTTCCGCTAGTATATATATATAATGCATATTGTTAAAATTTCACAAACATCAGAGATATCTGAATTTTTAAGAAAGACTTTCACCCATTTTTAATCTCTTTGCATAAAACTTAATTAAATATAACTCATGTTACCCACCCTAGCAGCTGTGTTCCAAAATTCATAATGATCGGTTAATTAGTTTAGGATTGAATCCTGTACATGCAAATATATAAATATATACACATACCTAGCATTTATATATCATCAATACGTCCGGTGCTTATCTTCTGTTTGTAGCTTTAAGAAGAGCAGATGGCATAAACCATACTCATATATATATATATATATATATATATATATATAACAGAGTTTATACAATTACTAGACCTGGCATATTTTCAGTTGGTCATCCATTACTTTTGATTAGATAAAAGCTGCTTATAGCCAAGGGTCAGTCAAGTAAAATCATGTCTTTAATTCGTGACCCAAACATGATTTATTAACTTACAAATTCTGATATTGAATTTTAGATTAGACAAAGAACTTATATACCCTCTCGCTCGTTCGCTCGCTCTAATTCGTCGGGTTTCAGGTTTTACCGAGTCGGGAACACATCCATGATGTGTGTTCAGTGAGAAATTACTTGGTAGGATACCATCTTTCCTTACGCAAGTTGGGAATTGCCATTGGGAAAATAAATCTTGGACATGCATGGTGGGTGGTAGAGCACAGAACTAGTGAATAATTCTATATTTACGGAAAAAACAAAAAAAAACAACAAAAAAAACAAAAATACACGTGAAGCTCTATTTATTCTTGGTTGGCAATCATCTAGAGAGGGTGTCTCGATAAAAATACTGGTCCCCACTACCTCACTCCGTCGGAGTTAGGAAGTGCATAAGGCCTATAAATGTTTTGCCTTAATTAATGAAATGTCTTTCAAATTAAATTTATTGAACTTCAGGGTGTGTCGTTTGAATGTTGGAACCTTGCAAGAAAGCAGATTACTCATGCTTCAAAATGTCTTTTGACAAGGGAGATAACTTTAGGGTACAAGAGTTATTTCCCTTTAAACATTATTTCCTAGATGGACTTTGTTATCCATCTAACACACGGACCCAAGGCCAATAATCTAAGAGGCAAAACAATAAAGAAAACAAAAGGGTCATAAATCCCCCCTTTGTAATCGGAACAGAGCGAACTGACATTCGGCCACAAACCAAAAATCGAACTGCGAGTCATTAAAAAAAGCAACTGCTTTTATTGGTAAGACAATGATATGGTACCACATGGAGGATGAAAAATTACTATAATTCGAAAATACTAAAAAGAAGAAAATATCTAGAATTTATTCTTTTTGTATTTTTTATTCCTTTAGCAGACTGTGCCTATGTTATATTTTCACTTACCAATGGGTATACAAACCATTATACACCCGTGTCGTCGGCGTTGTAAACCCAAGTTCTTTTCGCCTGCTGATAAACACACTCGGACGCTGATTTTTATAAAAAAATGATCTATTTGAAAAGAGATAGTAACATAAAACATCAGAACGGCAGTCCACTTGCATACACAGGAGAATGAGGGAAAGAGAGACACATAGACAGAGAGAAAGAAAAGACAGACAGAGACACAGACAAAGAGAAGGAAAGACAGAGAGAAGGAAAGACAGAGAGAGAGAGAGAGAGACAGAGAGAAGGAAATACAGAGAGAGAGAGATACACAGAGAGAGAGAGAGAGAGAGAGACACACAGATAGACAGAGACAGAGAGAGACAGATAGACAGAGACAGAGATAGACAGAGAGAGACAGAGAGAGACAGAGAGAGAGACAGAGAGAGACAGAGAGAGACAGAGAGAGAGAGACAGAGAGAGACAGAGAGAGAGAGAGAATGAGAGATACAGAGAGAGAGAGAGAAGGAGAGAGACAGAGAGAGAGAGAGATAAGGAGAGAGACAGAGAGAGAGATAAGGAGAGAGACAGAGAGAGAGAGATAAGAAGAGAGACAGAGAGAGAGAGAGATAAGGAGAGAGACAGAGAGAGAGAGATAAGGAGAGAGACAGAGAGAGAGAGAAGGAGAGAGACAGAGAGAGAGAAGGAGAGAGACAGAGAGAGAGAGGAGAGAGACAGAGAAGGAGAGAGAGAGAGAGAAGGAGAGAGAGAGAGAGAAGGAGAGAGACAGAGAGAGAGAGAAGGAGAGAGACAGAGAGAGAGAAGGAGAGAGACAGAGAGAGAAAAGGAGAGAGACAGACAGAGAAAAGGAGAGAGACAGACAGAGAGAAGGAGAGAGACAGACAGAGAGAAGGAGAGAGACAGACAGAGAGAAGGAGAGAGACAGACAGAGAGAAGGAGAGAAACAGACAGAGAGAAGGAGAGAAACAGACAGACAGACAGCGCGTCTTGCTACACCCGGGGACAGCACCCAGACATGTCTGTTCTGCTTGAAGTATCGCCAGCCCCTACCACCCCCCAATCCCTGACCGGAAGTCACGTGGGTTTATCGACTTCTGTTTTGAGCTCACCTCTGAACCTTAAGGTGTCACTTAAACCCTTCCATCCAAACACAGGCCCTGCTATGTAACGCATAGAATACACAACCATTTGATTTTCTCTTCTTTCACAATAATCAGGTTCAGAGAGTTGCTCATTCTTATTCATGGAGAAAAAAAAGGGTAGTTATACAGGGTGACCCAAATCTAATACCATCCACCCATGGAATCGTTAAAAAAATGCACAATCCCTTACTGCAATCAAAGCAAAACAATATGCCCCTCATGGAATCATATTTTGGTACAAATAAACTTCAGTTTATTCCTGACTTGCCCACCAAGTTTCAGTCATGAATGTCCAACAAATGTCAGTCAGTTGTGATGAATAACTCCGTAAATAGAAAGTTTTAAAATTAGGAACATTTTATATTCCACGTGTTGGACTATCTTCTCCAACTAGGAAGTCACGTGGGTTTATCGACTTCTGTTTAGAGCTCACCTCTGAACCTTAAGGTGTCACTTAAACCCTTCCATCCAAACACAGGCCCTGCTATGTAACGCATAGAACATTTTATATTCCACGTGTTGGACTATCTCTCCAACTAGGAAGTCACGTGGGTTTATCGACTTCTGTTTAGAGCTCACCTCTGAACCTTAAGGTGTCACTTAAACCCTTCCATCCAAACACAGGCCCTGCTATGTAACGCATAGAACATTTTATATTCCACGTGTTGGACTATCTTCTCCAACTAGGCGGTCACCATATTGAATGTTTGGAGCTGTAGTAGAAGCACGGTACCAAATTGAAAGGTGAATTTGAAATGCTGAAAACCCACACAATCAAAAAAATGGTCTCAAATACACGGTCTACCATTTCTTTCTTCATCATAATTAATTTTTTAGAACATAATTTTTCTATTTAATTTTCATTTATTTAAAATCTAAAAATGTGGAAAACAATTTTGTACTTATTGTTTAACTCCTTAACATTAAAAGACCCAAGTTAAAGGTGATTATATTATTAATATGAAAGAAAAGATCGATCGTGAATTTGATACCATCAAATTAATTAAAACGACATTTAAATTCGATTAGACTAATCTTATCTTTTTTTTTTTAGATCTGTGCATTTTAGTAATTAATATCATTTCATTGTAATAATATAATAACCTTTAACTTAAGTCTCGTATGCAATAATTAAAAAATTTTTTTTCAACTATTGATTTTGAATAAATCTAAATGAAAAAAAAATCTTGTTAAAAATTGATTATAATTGATAATTAATGTACATGAGGAAAGAAAAGGTAGACCGTGGATTTGAGACCATTTTTCGATTGTGTAGGTTTTAGCGTTTCAAATTCACCTTTCAGTTTGGTACTGTTCTGCTACCAGAGCTCAACGTTTTCTCGAGAAACACACAAAGGTCGAAAATAAACGGAAACAAAAGACAAAAATGAAGAAACGTAAGAATAAAGAGACGGTTGCATTTACATATATGCATACACTTATTTCTCACAGAGAACGTAAAAGGGACATAATACATGATACATACGAAAGAGTTTATGCTTAAAGTCCTTACACACAATCGAGATGCATGAATTGCCAGGGTAAAAGATATAAAGAATGTGTGGGATATGTAAAATAAATACAACTCATTTTGATATTTGGGAATTATTCTCTATATAAATTTTGTAACAAATAGTAAAATACCATTGTTGAATATCTGTCCATGAACGATAAGTGTGACCCGTAATTAGGACGTCTGACACCATTTCGTCAAAGCCGTAAAAACTACATTAAAATGTAGAGCTAAGTGGAACACGTCCACTCAGTTCGAAGGAGAGGAGGGTTAATTGAACCTAACCTTAAGTCAGGGAAAAAATTAAAATTTTGTTTCATTTAATATTGGTACTAATTGACTGTTCGACAATGGCTCGGGGATTTCTGGTCTGTTCCCTAAATCACCATTCGAAAACATTCGAACCAATCCAGCTATAGAAGTAACTTCTATTTTTTAAATTTTGAATAGCAGCCACGTGTTGGAGTCTGTTCTCCAAGCAGGCGGGCCGCATATTTAATATGTGTAAATGATAATGATAAAGAAACGGTAATAATAAAGAGACACTTGCACTTGCATATATACAGAGAAAGTTTGTCAAAAACAAACGCAAAAGGGAACATGATAATACAGGATACATGAAAGGGATGCAAAACAGTTGTAATTACTAACTTAAGAGCCCATGTTCAAACTCCCTACACACAATAGAAATAAGCATGTATTGCCAGGGTAAATACATTATAGAGAATGCATCGGCTATCTAAAGTAAATACAACGTACTTTGAAACTGTCTGGGAACTATTCTCGATAAGAATGTTGCAACCAGTATAAAAAAGAACCATGCTGAGATTGCTACAATTACCAAGGTTGAATATCTATCTGAGAATGATAGTTTCGACTTATAAATATGATCTTTGACCGTATACACGTAAGAGTCGGGAAAATCTTTTCAGAACGTAGAGCTAAGTAGAACACGTCCACTCAGCTCGAAGCCCACGCCAGAAAGAGGCGGTTTCCAAACCTCCCATGTGGAGTGGAATTTAATTTGGTTTCCGGGAGTAGAGTTCATTCTTTGGTTGCCAGTATAATTCAGCAGAGATACCGTTAATATGACTAAAGGGACATAACTCTGCACCAACCAAATTGAAAGAGGGACATTTTAGATTAAAATTACATAACTGACGTCCCTATTGAAAAATTGAAAACGTCTATTTAAACAAAAATTAAAATATGATAAATTGGTGCTTAGTCGATAGTAATCATTAGATTATTCTCTAAAATGTTATTCAATTGTGGTATTTTACATTAAAATTGCACAGTGAATTGAATCCCTACCTAAAACCTGAAAATATAATTTTCTAAAATGTTATTTGTGTCATTTTATGTTAAAATTGCATAGTGAACTGAATCCCTACCTAAAACCTGAAAAGATAATTTTCTAAAATGTTATCTGTGTCATTTTATGTTAAAATTGCACAGTAAACTGAATCCCTACCTAAAACCTGAAAAGATAATTTTCTAAAATGTTATCTGTGTCATTTTATGTTAAAATAGCATAGTGAACTGAATCCCTACCTAAAACTTGAAAAGATAATTTTCTAAAATGCTATTTGTGTGATTTTATGTTAAAATTGCATAGTGAACTGATTCCCTACCTAAAACCTGAAAATATTAATTTTCTAAAATGTTATTTGTGTCATTTTATTTTTAAATTGCATAGTGAAATGAATCCCTACCTCAAACCTGAAAAGATAATTTTCTAAAATGTTATTTGTGTCATTTTATTTTAAAATTGATTAGTGAACTAAATCCCTACCTAAAACTTGAAAAGATAATTTTCTAAAATGCTATTTGTGTCATTTTATGTTTAAATTGCATAGTGAACTGAATCCCTACCTAAAATCTGAAAAGATCATTTTCTAAAATGTGATTTGTGTCATTTTATTTTTACATTGCATAGTGAAATGAATCCCTACCTCAAACCTGAAAAGATAATTTTCTAAAATGTTATTTGTGTCATTTTATGTTAAAATTGCATAGTGAACTGAATCCCTACCTAAAACTTGAAAAGATAATTTTCTAAAATGCTATTTGTGTCATTTTATGTTTAAATTGCATAGTGAACTTAATCCCTACCTAAAACCTGAAAATATCATTTTCTAAAATGCTATTTGTGTGATTTTATGTTTAAATTGCATAGTGAACTGAATCCCTACCTAGAATCTGAAAATATTAATTTTCTAAAATGTTATTTGTGTCATTTTATGTTAAAATTGCATAGTGAACTGTATCCCTACCTAAAACCTGAAAATATCATTTTCTAAAATTTTATTTGTGTCATTTTATGTTAAAATTGCATAGTGAACTGAATCCCTACCTAAAACCTGAAAATATTAATTTTCTAAAATGCTATTTGTGTCATTTTATGTTTAAATTGCATAGTGAACTGAATCCCTACCTAAAACCTGAAAATATTAATTTTCTAAAATGTTATTTGTGTCATTTTATTTTCAAATTGCATAGTGAACTGAATCCCTACCTAAAACTTGAAAGGATCATTTTCTAAAATGTTATTTAATTGTATCATATAAACGTTTGTCGGTTTTCCCAAAGTTTAGCTTACAATGAAAGCAATTATTGACAATAACTTGCCTCCCATAATATTTCATCTACTTCAGATTTCTATCGTCTTTTATCATTTTTCTTAATTAAATATTTATGACAAGGTTGAAAGGAAATGTAATAAGTGACTCAACCTGAATGGAAGGCAGAAAACTTTAATCTTATTAGGAAAAAAGGAAAGAAACAAAAAAGACTACCGCATAAACTAGACAGAGAAAGTCAACTTGACCTGCAGGAAAATTCTTCCGAAGTGGAATAAGTTCAGATAAGGACAAACCATTTATTTTACTAACATGCACATGCGATGCAAACTGGGAATGAATGGCAAGCCTTGTATACTTCTGCTTCCAGCCCTGAACCAACTAAGATTGGGCTATGCTTGAAAAAAATGTCTAATTATTCTAATTAGCCGCAATTTGCAATTTATTAGTCAAGTGACCCATTTCTTACTGCATTTCTATCTATGACTTACACCTACTCTCACTGTATATTTATATGGTATTTATCACTCTTGCTTCAGTTTTTTTTCTCTCTCTCTCCTGCTGTTTATTAACCGTCGAAGGGTTGGAATAGTCCATTACAAACAAAAGGAAATATTACCAAATGTAGTTATATTATTTAAACTGGAGAGAGAGAGAAAGAGAGAGAGAGAAAGAGAAAGAAAAAGAGAGAGAGAGAAAGAGAGAGAGAAAAAGAGAGAGAAAGAGAGAGAGAGAAAGAGAGAGAGAGAAAGAGAGAGAGAGAAAGAGAGAGAGAGAGAAAGAGAGAGAGAAAAAGAGAGAGAGAGAAAAAGAGAGAGAGAGAAAAAGAGAGAGAGAGAAAAAGAGAGAGAGAGAGAAAAAGAGAGAGAGAGAGAAAAAGAGAGAGAGAGAAAAACAGAGAGAGAGAAAAACAGAGAGAGAGAAAAACAGAGAGAGAAAGAAAGAGAGAAAGAGAGAGATAAAAAGAGAGAGAGAAAGAGAGTGAGAAAAAGAGAGAGAGAAAAAGAGAGAGAGAAAAAGAGAGAGAGAAAAAGAGAGAGAGAGAGAAAGAGAGAGAGAGAGAAAGAGAGAGAGAGAGAAAGAGAGAGAGAGAAAGAGAGAGAGAGAAAGAGAAAAAGAGAGAGAGAGAGAAAGAGAGAAAGAGAAAAAGAGAGAGAGAGAGAAAGAGAGAGAGAAAGAGAGAGGGGTATATAGTGATTAGAAAGAGATCAATTTTGGATCTTTATTTTTTTATATTTAACCGGCTTTACAAAATCACTTTTTTTCTGATTCAAACATATACCCAAGCTCAATAGGTGATCCAGCGGGTAACATTTTTTTTTTAGTACATTGTAGTCCCTGTTTATTTGTTCACGAAGTCTATCTAGAGTTTTTGAGATAGAGCACCATAACGTAAAATACTTGGGTAAATATATTTCATTTTGATCAAAGGGAGTATAACATTATCATGACGTCTTCGTTAGCGTTTGATATCCAGAGAAGGGAAATAACATTTTCCTTTTTTTTAAAAATTATATTTATAATTTCAAGAATATAGAAATTTTAAAAAAAAACCGTTTAGGTGTTAAAGCATGAGATCAAAGAAAACACCGGGTGTGCCTCGAGGGAGGTAAAGACTAATTGACCAAAAATGATTTCAATAAAATTCACTGTACTTACACACCCTCCCACCCAATCGATGCTGAGTACACCCCAGAAACAATATTATAAATTGTTAAAAGTAATCGATATACTATTAAAATATCATGACGTGTTTGAAGTTTGTTCCTATGCAAATAGAAACATGTGATTGTTTGACAAAAAAGGAATAGGCAGAGTACACATTACTAAGGCAGTAGTTTTTAAAGTGTCAATACCAGAGTTTGAATATCACATAAGTCTAAAACATTTCTTTTAACTTGATACGTGTTTTATAAATAAAAAGAAATTAACATAAAAATATATTACCTGAATATGTTTTAAAACTAAGTGATTCTTTTTGGATAATCCACTAAAAAGGTATTCTGCAAAGCGAATTATTTTTGCTTCAAGACATAGTCTCTATTTTCTTTTGCCAATAGAAAACGTAAATACATTCATCGTAGTTACTTACTCTCTCATACAAATACTAAGTAGCATATTATTTCCCACAAATTTTAAAATATTTTTCTTCGTAGTAGCCATAAAAAAGTAGAAGATAGGTAAAGATAGAAATTTACATACCCAGGTACTGTACTATTATCGCTCAAGAAGTGGGTATAAACTAGTATTTATTTACCTCCTCTCCAGAAGGTTAGGCACAAGGCCAGTTTTATCTTACTCCCACAAGGTAACATGTGACCCAAGGTTGGGTCGGGAAAGTGGGACTTGAAAAGGCAGCACCCGAGAAGGTGAGCACTCTGGCCATTAAAAATTGCCTGGGCAGCCCCGTCGGCATTCCCCGGTAAAGCGCCTCAGGCAGTAAGCAATAAACTTACTCCTCCCCAAAGAGGGGAGGCAAAGCCTGGGAGGGTGGACCTCCTAGAACTGCACAGGACAGACCCATAGACCGGCGTAAATCAAGCCCAGAAGGCCAAGACAATACCAGTTTATTGGGTGTAGTATCCATCGGAACAGATACTACACTTTGATTTTAGCCAAAAACTAGGCAAAATATGATGTCATGGGTTAGGTGCATAAAGGATACTTACCCTTGATCCTAACCTTATAATGCTGAGTGTTTAACAAGGGGGCATAAAGTACTATTTTTTAAGTCTTTGGTATGACTCGACTGAGGATTGAACCCTGGTCTTCTGGTCTATTAGCAGGCACTCGTACCATTACCAGTTCATTAGTAGTGAGCATTAAAAGCATAGAACCGAAACTAAACTTTCTTTTTGTGGCTAGTGAAAGTTAAGGTTCATCGAAAGGCATGAACATTATGCACCCTGTCAGAAACGAAATCACAATACTAAAATAGAGACACTCATATCAAACGACAGAAAAAAAAAAGAAAAAAGAAAAACTCTGAGTAAGAGAAATAGATCCAGTTATGTGATAGAGAGTATTAGCTAGTGGTTGACTGAGTCTAAAAAATATTACTTCCCAGATGACCAAGGGGTTTCACCTACAACCAGAATGCCACAGGATTACCCCCTCAAGATGCCATGTTAACAATATTCACACTCCTTTCTGCAATCTAACTATATTTGTTTATGGATGTCCGGCGTGAATGCAGACCATACAATATTATTGTGAAAACACTTGACTACAAAATTAAATTTTAATCAAGTGGTTTGATCTTGGTATAAAGCTTTGTTTTCAATTGGACTGACAGAGCAAGAGAGAGAAACACCATATTTATAGTATAGACTTATTTTAAGGAATACTGAATCTTCTTGTAATGGAGACTTTGTGTTTGTGCAACATTAAGTTAGCCGGAATAATTTTTTCTATAATGTGACGGCTTCATCGCTTGTTTTGGATTTTCCAACATCATACCCACTCAACCAGTAACCCAGCCTGTTTTGATGGTAACACAAGACCCCACACTAGAAAGCTACAGGAGAGAATATGAATGCCTACTAGCCAGTGTCCTCAAGTGTCTAAGGTCTCTCTGTACAGGGATTTGCCAGGACAAGCTGGCATGAAGATACTTCCCCCTACAAGTAAACCCTGACTAACTAGTCAAAATAACATAGTATTAGAAGCCTAAATAAGATCCCATCGATATGGTTACCCCACACTGAGTTATACGAAGAATGGTGCATATTCTCCAAGTGATTTTACCTATAGTAACAGCACTAAGCTGGATACTCCACCAGACTAGATGAATTCTTGTCCTGGAATCCGGTAAGACCAAGAGACTACAGAAAAGATATACTCTACCATAGTTAACGGGTCAATTAGGGAGAGGAAAATTAATTTTCTTAATTCAACATTTGACAGGTAAAGGAGAACTTTAATGGAATATTCGAATATCTATGTATATCATATAGAGATCAAATGTTAGCCCCAGGAAGGGACCCCTTGATTTCTGAGAACTTCGACTGAAGTAAAATAAAACAAAAAATCTACACACTATGTAACTAAATAACATGTTACTAAGTGACCCTTTCTAATTTTAATGTCTAAGATTGGAGCAACCAAACCTTTGAGGGGCTAGGCACTGTTTATTAGTAAGTAAAGTGATTGATCATAGTCGAGGGCAACCTAAAGGCTCCCTTTTCATTAGCTACTACATCACTCCTTTTATAGGAGTACTCCACTTACCCTTGATCCTAACCTTATAATGCTGAGTGTTTTGCAAGGGGTATAAAGTACCATTTTGAATTCTTTGGTATGACTCGACCGAGGATTGAACCCTGGTTTTCTGGTCTATTAGCGAGCACTCGTACCATTACCAGTTCATTAGTAGTGAGCATTAAAAGCATAGAACCGAAAGTAAACATTCTTTTTGTGACTAGTAAAAGTTAAGGTTCATTGAAAGGCATGAACATTATGCACCCTGTCAGAAACGAAATCAAAATACTAAAATAGAGACACTCATATCAAACGACAGCAATGAGCTTAAAAAGTAATTGATCGTCTCTTTCTCTTTTTCATCCTTCCGCTTTTGACTTTTCAGCCTACTGGACAATAAATAGTCGAATAAATCATTCATCTTCTAAGATCATGTTTTTGACTTAATTGAGTGATAAATAATCTGTGATGTTGGAGATCTTTTATTGAAGCTAATGGAACTGACATCAGCCCTCAGAGGAACACATGCAGAGATTACACTGCTGGCCAGAAGATAATCAAGATACAAATGCTGAAACTAATTAAGGAAATAAATAATTGCATAGGATCAACAGCATAATCACGTTGACATACCGGTTTCCAGTAGATCACTGAAGTTTAGCAACGTAGAGCCTGGCCAGTATCAGATGGATGACCATTTAGGAATACCAGGTGCTGTACAAAAAAAAACAGCCCTGAAGATGTCTTCAGTATAACCCACTAATCCACACATGTGTTGACGAAGAAGCAACCACACCTTTGGGTGGAAGTTCTGTTCTCAATTATGTGCTGAAGCTCTCGTGAGAGAGTATGATATTGTTTTTTTTTTTTTTTTTTTTTTTTTTTTTTAATTTTTATAGGTTCAATTCGATGACGACGTCCGAGCAATGTAACACGTAGAGTAGGTTGATTTGAAACTTTTTTCAAATCGTCTATGAAAAGGTCATGACATATAAACAGACACCAACTCTGAGATTCACAGCTTTTATCATTATGTGAGGTAACGTAATCAAATATCGGAATTTAGAATGCATTAAAAACGCTGACTTTTCCAATATTTGGTGGAAAGATTGTGCTATTTTAACAAACAAACAAAATGTGCATATTTTATTGAATTGCATATACGATTCCTTTGTTTCTAATTAAATAATTATATTATCAAACTTTTCTGTATAAACATACGGAAAATTTCAATAACATAATTACGTTTCAGAATTTTTGAGATAACGATTGATCGTTTGGATTATTCAGACTACTATTCTCATCTTAGTTGACATTTTCACAACGTATCGCCCGATGTAACCACCGACCTTCTTCAGGTGCATCTTTTTGAACTTGCAAATTTTTATTTCGAACTAGCGAATCTATACAGAATTTCAAAGTGAATTGTTAATTTAATCCATGGAGGTAAATTGTTCTTATCCTATCAGCCATGACCAGGTACAAGTGTTAATTATTTCATGTTATACAAAACATGCATAGTTTTGGCATAAAATGACGTAATTATGGTTAACATACTTCTAAATTCTCAGTTAATTTCATCATATAAGCATTGATTATTCGGATTATCTGAACCATTATTCCTATCTTGGTAAGCATTTTCTACAACGTTTCGACCCATGAACCTCCGACCTTTTTTTCAGGTGCAGCTTTTCGAATTTGTACAGAACTTCAAACTAAACCCTATACTTAATCCACAGGGGTAGATTGTTCTCATTCCGTCAGCTATGGCCAGGTACAAGTTTTAATTATTTTATTTCATACAAAATATATGCACAGGCCCAGTATTAAATAACCTAACTACAAAACCAACCAACCAACCAACCAACCAACCAACCAAACTACAAAACCAACCAACCAACCAACCAACCAAGCTACAAAACAAACCAACCAACCAACATAACTACAAAACAAACCAACCAACATAACTACAAAACCAACCAACATAACTACAAAACCAACCAACCAACCAACCAACATAACTACAAAACCAACCAACCAACCAACATAACTACAAAACCAACCAACCAACCAACATAACTACAAAACCAACCAACCAACCAACATAACTACAAAACCAACCAACCAACCAACATAACTACAAAACCAACCAACCAACCAACATAACTACAAAACCAACCAACCAACCAACATAACTACAAAACCAACCAACCAACCAACATAACTACAAAACCAACCAACCAACCAACCAACATAACTACAAAACCAACCAACCAACCAACCAACATAACTACAAAACCAACCAACCAACCAACCAACATAACTACAAAACCAACCAACCAACCAACATAACTACAAAACCAACCAACCAACATAACTACAAAACCAACCAACCAACCTAACTACAAAACCAACCAACCAACCAACCTAACTACAAAACCAACCAACCAACCAACATAACTACAAAACCAACCAACCAACATAACTACAAAACCAACCAACCAACCAACATAACTACAAAACCAACCAACCAACCAACATAATTACAAAACCAACCAACCAACCAACCAACCAACATAATTACAAAACCAACCAACCAACCAACCAACATAATTACAAAACCAACCAACCAACCAACCAACATAATTACAAAACCAACCAACCAACCAACCAACCAACATAATTACAAAACCAACCAACCAACCAACCAACCAACATAATTACAAAACCAACCAACCAACCAACCAACCAACATAATTACAAAACCAACCAACCAACCAACCAACATAATTACAAAACCAACCAACCAACCAACCAACCTAACTACAAAACCAACCAACCAACCAACATAATTACAAAACCAACCAACCAACCTAACTACAAAACCAACCAACCAACCAACCAACCAACCTAACTACAAAACCAACCAACCAACCAACCAACCTAACTACAAAACCAACCAACCAACCTAACTACAAAACCAACCAACCAACCAACCTAACTACAAAACCAACCAACCAACCAACCAACCAACCAACCAACCAACCTAACTACAAAACCAACCAACCAACCTAACTACAAAACCAACCAACCAACCTAACTACAAAAACTAACCAACAAACTAACCAACCTAACTACAAAACCAACCAACCAACCTAACTAACTACAAAACCAACCAACCAACCAACCAACCAACCAACCAACCAACCAAATAGACCCTCCCCCCCCATGCGTCCTCACTGACATATATGGTTTGGTGAATTGGGAAAGGTGTGAAAGTGATACTATTACCAATCGCTGGTTCGTTAAAATTCAGTCAATGTCCCCTGCTTGCTATTTAGGAGCCTTCTGGTGATAAGACATCTGGGCTGGTGCATCATCTACTAGTCTCTCCCTCCTTGACAAAGTCCAAAAAAGAGTCGCCAACATAATAGGTCCCTCACTGTCAACCAAGCTCCAGTCCCTGTCCCATCGCCGCAATGTAGCATCCTTGTGCTTGTTTTGCAAATACTTCAATGGATTATGCTCCGATGAATTGGCTACTCTGGTGCCCCCTCGACATAAATTCACTAGACCAACTCAACAATCAACTAAATCCCATCCATTCACTGTGGAGGTCCCCAGATGCCGGAGAGCTTTCTACTCAAATAGCTTCTTTCTTCATGCTGCTGGCCTCTGGAACTCCCTCCCTGCCCCTTGTTTCCGCGACGGTACTGACATGCAGAAATTTAAAACTAATGTAAACAGACATATCGCTTCGCAGATCCCAATTTAGGTTGATCCCCCCAAACCGTCTTCCTTTTTTTCTCAGTAGCCCCTTATGTATACAGTGGTGGCTTTCCTTGTTTGGGGTGAACTATGTTAAAAAAAAAAAAATAATGACAACTAGCCTAGGAGAAGGAAATCTAAAAAATAACACAAGCCTTATTCGCTTATCCCAACATTGATTCCCCTCATCTTAGATTTATCCTTGCTATTGGGTTTAAAGTGTCGACTTAGAAAAAAATTGTGGCTAGAAATTGCAAAACCCTTGCTTCAGTATAATCTCCTCGTGGCGCAGTCACCGTTTTAGGGATCACCCATTGTGAAAAATGTCTCAATTTTACTAACCTTCCAAGCTGGGATAAGTATTTTTTGAAAGAAACTAAAGCTAAGTACACTTTGCATTTTTGTATTGCATAGAACATGGTGCAACAATAATAAATAAAAATTAGGTCTAAGTTTGAAAATGTGACCGACTTAATTTTATATATTATTTACTTTTTAGTCATTTATAATATTCTCATCGATTGGAATTTAAGAGAGGTTTCCCATGTGAATAGACTATTGAAGCAGATTCTACAGCATCGCAGCTTAGAAAAGGTACCAGTGTCATTGAAAGGTCAACATTCATATCGCTGACTGGCAGAGTTTATACAAACATAGAACGAATGAAGGAAAATTATATTTCGGTCTGGAATAAGTATTTTTTGAAAGAAACTAAAGCGAGGTACTTTTTTTTTCTTTTTCAAAAACATGGAGCAACAATAAATAAAAACTTGCTAGTTAGAATCAAGTATCAATTTGTCAGATGTATTGTGATTAGTCCTTTGCTAATCGCTTAGTAAACAGTAATTTCTATGTTATAAATTGTTGTATACAATAATTGTGGTCTGTCAATCAACTATATTGCAAAGAAATTGAATAATATTTTATTAAAAAACATAAGAGAACTGGCTATTATCATCAATTAGGAGAGTAGAAAGTGGACCTTGGGTTTACTTCGGCAGTCTCGTAACTCTCGCTTCCCTTATTTTGTCCTGTAGTCCTCACATTCCATGAGCGATATTTTTGACAAAGGGGGAAGAATTGCTGTTGTCTGGGTCAGAATCTATCCATCTAACAGTTATCGTTGGTTAGTTTTTGACCTTGAAGTCGCATATTTTTTTAGTTCTTGATATCAAGTGGTTTCATATCATCTCTGGAACGATTCCATTAAAAAAAAACCATTGTTTTAATGTTTTTTGATTAATAAAAACAAACATTTTTTCATACCAATGAGTGACCACTTACGAAGGCCAACAACCACTTGAGGATAATAGTTAATGAGATTGTCAATTAGATGATGAACAATACTATGAAAGGATTGGAAACGAAAAGTGGAATAGACAAAATTTGATTACTTAAAAGGACGGCTAGACAAGTATTTGTTGTACATTGGACTTGAAGACAACCATCTTGTGGTCCATGGTAACGTTTTTCACAGATTAGAAGTTATTGGAAAGAAACGCTGTTCATAGAAATTTCGTTTAGTTTTAGGTACATAGAGTGAGAAAGGATAGTCATTTTCAGTGGTGGTATGAGGGGTGCTTACTGTGAATGTTTTGCAGGGATGAACCAGAGACTGAAGATCAATCGAGTACCTACCATAGAAATAAAGATATAGAGAAAGACTACCAAGAGAAAGGGGCTGTAGAGAACAAAAGGGGACATCCCCACTAGATTGTAAAGTCGATTTTGAACTGTCAAGGCAAACAAGAATGCTCAGAGTGGCACCTCTCCAGATGTGGCATCAGTACTCCATCTTAAGACGTATCTGACCTTTATATAGGTAGAGGATTGATGATAGCTGTCTGTTATTTTTTTAATTCAACATTAAATTATATATATATATATATATATATATATATATATATATATATATATAAGCCAGTTCATATTATATTCCAATAGCCATGGTTTTATTTTATTATTTTTATTTTTTCACATTTCCAAAAAATATAAGATTTCTGTGAGATATATTTTTTTACGGTCCGTTTCATTAGTCTTGTGCCAAACAACATTTTTATGTCAATTTGCTCTGTTATCAATAATTGACAATCATAGAGCTGAATCTTTTAAGGAAACTACAAAGTAAAAGGAACTGATAGTATATGATAATACATATATTGTCATTATTAATTATATATATATATATATATATATATATATATATATATATAAGTTCGATTACCATAGACTGAGAATCAACGGTGCATGGTGAGTGATTCTTCTTCATTAATCAGACCATTTGATCAGATGGATCGATGAACACAAGAAGGTTATTGCCATTCATCTTAGACTGTTGATTCTATGTCTAGATTCTTAACACACACACATATTTAAGGAGTTTTAATTACCTACTAGACACTATTCTCGAGTGTCTTCGGTCTCTCTGTACAAGGGTTTGTCAGGACAACCTGACATGAGGAAACTTCACCCTACAAGTAAAGTCTGACCAAATATTCAAAATAACATAGTATTCGCAGCACAAATAAGATCCCCTCAGAACGGCTATACACTTGCTCATATGTGGAATAGTGCACCTTCTCCTAGTGATGTTACCTCAAGTAACAATACTTAGCTGGATACTCCACCAGACTAGATGAATTTTTGTCCTGGAATCCGGTAAAACTAAGTGACCACAAGAAAGATATACCACAACATAGTTAACTGGTAAATTGGGGAGAGAAATATTAATGTTCTTCACTTCTTTACAAACTCTACGTTAGAGAAATAAAGGGAAAGTTAATAGAATATTCGAATATCTATGTATCGAATATAGAGATCAAGTGTTAGCCTCAGGAAGAGAACACTTGATTTTTGAGAACTTCAACTGAAGTAAAATGAAACAAATATATATATATATATATATATATATATATATCTATATCAAGGTGAAGCATTCTGTGACTGCTTGATGTACATGTGAAACACGAGTGTCTGTAGGTAAAAATAATATTAATAAATATATTGTTATCGCTTCCTTAAATACAAGGATGGGCTTCTAGGTGAATTTATAAACAGGCAGTCATACTAAGGCGCTAAGCAACGTTCCTTGCTCCGGCAAGTTGAACACTGTCTAATTGCTTGATTTACATGTCTGCAGATTTGACATTTATAGACTTTAAATTCCCTTCTTTCCATGTTGATTAATGGTGGCCTGGGGGGTAAAGGCTCAGCCTATAGAGTTGAAAGTAACTTTGTGATTGAGTTCAAATCATTAGACCAGCATTTCCTACACTGATGATTGCATAAAGCATGAAACACTAGTGTCTGTAGGTAAAAATATTTAATATTAATAAAAATATTGTATATGTATAGATATATATATATATAGTATAAATTATATAAATATCTGTGTATGTACTTGTGTATCTAAAGATGTGTGCGCACATGTGTATTTTATATGGAGATCAGAGTATGTTGATATTAATATGTCTATTTTTGTCTAGGTATATATTTGTGTATAAATATATGATGAGATATTTATGCATTAAAATGTATGTATATAGATTAAAACTTTGAAGTGTGAAATGAAGAAGAAAGGAATCCAAGCTAAGAGGGTAATAAAAAAGAAAGAAATGGAAGGAACAGTAGTTAAAGAACGAATGATGAAGGTAATAAAAATAATAAAAAAGATAGAAACTAATTGAAAGAGTTAACAACTAAATATAATCCGATACTGAGCTTGACCGGTGAAAATTATAAACATATCCCATCCCCCCAAAATATTTACTTAATAGGAAAGTTTTCTAAATTCATCTCACTTCCTTGTCTTCTTTGGTCTGAAGAGGTGGACTCTCTGAAGAGTACAACCGAAACATGTATGCACATATGTAAACAATAATGTTTGTATAAATAAAAAAAATATACTAAAGAATAGCTCAACTTACTACTGAGCACTTTTTATAAACACTGGAGTTTCAACGGATTTACATCTACAGAAACGAATACAATACTTACTATATATATATATATATATATATATATATATATATATATATATATATATATATATAAAATATGGATGTGGGAAAATATGTTTTTGTATATACAGGATGACTCAAAAAAAACGGGCCCGTGTACACTTTATGTGATATCTCCTTTGTTTATTCACCAATTGCCCTTATTTTACAGGACATGGCAGAATCAACGACCGTGAGTACACCAAGACCTCAGTGGGAGCTGGGACAAAGAATACACTGTGTTAAATTTTATTACAAGACAGGCTCGTTTAAGAAAACCCAGGACAGTTTCATGCATCAGTTCGGATGTGAAAAGGCTCCACCCAAAAGCAGAATTCAGAACAGGGTGCACCACTTCGAGAAGTATGGGACCGTGGAGAACTTCAACGCTGCCAGTGAGAACCGTCTAAGCCACTCGGCACGTCCCAAGAAGTGGACAGCCGAGCTGGTCGAAAGTGTGAGAGAGTCTCTCCAGGAGAGTCCGAAACGCTCTGTGAGTAAGCCGAGTTAGTTCCTCGGTATCTCCCGTGAGACTTGCAGGAGAGTGCTGGTGAACAATATCAGGGCTTACCCATACAGAATACAGACACTGCAGACCCTTACAGCCTCAGACAAGAAGCAGAGGAGCGCTATGGCAGTCAAGATGCTCGATAAGATCGAGGAGACACCAGGTTTCCTTAACCTTCAAGAGTGAGCTCCAGACCCTCTACCCATCGCTCATGAGCAAGTTCTGGTTCCAGCAAGACGGAGAAAGTTCTCACATCTCAAACCTGTCCTGAGATTGGCTGAAAAGAACTTTGGAGGCCGAGTGATCAGTCTCAAGACTAATTTTGAGTGGCCACCCCATAGCCCGGACCTAAGCCCCCCAGATCATTTCCTTTGGGGCTATCTTAAGGACAGAATGTACGCAAGGAAACCCAGAACCATCACGGAACTAAAGGAAGCCATCAGGGAGGAGATGAGAGCCATTCCAATTCAGTCTGTAAGAACGTCATGGACAACTTCGTTCTGCGCCTCAAGAAATGCACGGAGCTAAAAGGAGTCCATCTAGAACATGCTGTAGAACGGAGAAAAAAGACCAAATACCCTAGTGTTTTGATATGGTTGTGAATATAATAAACTAGTTATGCCCCAAAATTAATTTCATTCGGACGAAACACTAAGAAACGGGGCTTAATTAGATTTGGGGCCCGTTTTTTTGGGTCACCCTGTACTTTCTATTTTCAAAGTAAAACTCGATGATTGTTAACAACGGAACATACATCATCTTTCCAAAAATAAAATCTGTAAAATGTACAGAAGATTTTGTCCTGAAAAGATGATCAGAAAAAGGAATAAAATCTTGGTCACTGGAATGTAGCCTAATATTGTATATATATATATATATATATATATATATATATATATATATATATATAAATAAAGAATTTAGTGATGAGAATAAAAATTATGTAGAATACAATATCTATTAAATCATCAATTGTTCAAAACAAGGGATTTATAAAAAGAAATATTTCTTATTCATTCCTTAAACCATGGCTTTTCAAAGATATAATCTTATCTATTTGAATCTCCTCTGACGATAAGTTGGTAAAATAAAGTTTACCATAATGTCAACAATTGAAAAGGTATAAAAATATTTTAAAAATAAGAGAATGTAGAGGAAGTAGGAAAAGATTTGCGGTTAAAGATGCATGAAGAGTTCGTAAGATCAGCTTAGAAGATTCCGGTGTATAGTAATATTCAGGTTCCGTGTATGGGTGAGATTGGGTGGCCAGAGTTGTAGAGAAATCCGTCCAGATGGAAAATGGGACGAATTGGAAAAGTTATAAAATCTCGTGAGTAGAAAGTCATCATTAAAAAAGCAAATCTTCTTGGGCTTGAGAAATAGACAGCTCTTTGAAGTAATCCAGTTTAATATATATATATATATATAAGATGTGAAGATGATAATAGACAAAAATAATAATGAATGAAAAAAAAAATCAGAGATAAATAGAAATTTGATACTGACGAAATAGATATTATGACAGAGACCAGATATGACCTATCGAGGAAAAAAAAATTCATCAGTCAAACACTAAGAAATAAACCAAACTAAAAAAACACATTAATAAATAAATAAATATTAATTTACATAGCTTTATTATTTTATAGTTTTAGTAAGTTTAGAATAATAGAATTAAATAATAATTAAAAAAAAAAAGAATTTTTTTTTTAAAATGGTGCCGACCTAGGCTGACACCATACAAAATATTTGTAGAGGGTCGAGGAGGATGAGAAGACCGAGGAGGGACAGCACAAACCAGACCTCCACTGGAAAAGTGTGGAGAATGCTGGGACCTTGGGGAGGCGTACTGCCACCCAAATCCCAGAGATGACCAATTGTCCTTACCAGCGAGAAATCAATGGTAAGTGGCTGTTGCGATACCGCATCGTTGTCGAAAAGAGGTGAAGAATACTGGAAATCTGGGGAGGCTTGTTGTCACTCAGGCTCCAAGAAATACCACTGGTTGTTGTCGGTGAGCAATCACTGACGATGATCTGTGTGAGAACTCCTAGTGAGTACAAATAATAATAGAATTAATATTAAGGAATAAATCGTATTGCTATGGGGTGTTTGTTTACAATTTCGACCGGAAGTTGGATAGGCATGAAACAAAAAGGAACGCAAGGTAACAATGAACCCTGGATGCACTTCAAAGGAAAAAAAAATGAAAAAAGGTGTTCAGATGAAGAATCAAAGATTAGAAGAATGAAAAAAGGTTTCAACCTAAACAACGACGATTAGTGAAAATGTTTATCACTTGTTTGTGTGAATTTTGAAATGTGTTTTTATCGATGTTTAACGATGAAAGGCTATTTGGATATTCAGATGAACAAAAATAAAAATAGGCTTAAACAGATATTTTCCCTTGAATAATGTGATCAGTAAATAGAAAATAAGAAAAGTAGAATTAAAAAATATAAAAATATAATATAAATAAAAAATAAATGAATACTGTATGCACTTCAGTTTTTTTTCCAGCCCAGTGGGTTAACTTTTTATAGGCACTGATTAAAGCCCCATCAAGAAATTGATATTTTTGTATCAAGGGAGGCGCGAGAGCACTTTATCCCTTAATAGACTTTACGAATGGCCTATGCTGGAAATCTCATTTCTTTGATCAATCATAACTCAAAATCCAATAAACCAAATTAGTTAAAACTTTGCACAAAATTTTTATTTGATAGGTTCTATAAGTGTGTAGAATTTCAGCATCATTAGTCAAGGCAACCCAGAGATCCAGAAAGTTCAATCATGAAATCATGTTATCTGTGTGTACGTACGTACGTATGTGCCACCCTGTATCTCATCAACTATTTGATGGATTCAGCTGATTTTTGGCAGAGATAGAGGTTCTAGGGTCTAGTTGATGGCATTTTAATTTCAGTTTACCATATACCTTAGTTTTCCAGAAAATTCCCAAAACCCTTAAAAATGACCATTGTATTGAGGCATAGTCTTTACAAAAGTAGTGACATTCAATAAAAAATGTCAGTATACTGAAATCGTATGCCCTTAATAGGGTTAAGATGAAAATTCATATACACTAAATGTACAAAAGCAAGGAAATTCCCAAATTTTTACACTTTTATTGTCTTTAAGGGTATGCGAGCACAACAGGGCTATGTATTTTACTGGTAGGAATTTTTCTTCAGCGAACCTCACACACTTCATCCACTCATGCATAGAGATTTATACTGTAGTGATGTGATAATGAAATGGTTTGGTTGATATGTAGTCATACCCTTAATGACAATAAAAGTGTACAAATTTGGGAATTTCCTTGCTTTTGTACATTTAGTGCATATGAATTTCGTCTTAACCCTATTAAGGGCATGTGATTTCAGTATACTGGCAGTTTTCATGTAATATTTTATATATTCTGCATATCTTGAAGATTTAAGTGATTGAGGAAAGCTGAAACAATTGTATCCAAATATAACTTTCTTTTTTTAATGATAATTTGTTGCTCTGCATGTTCTAGTTGATATGACTGTGTAGCTTAATTAATTGCCATAAATATATTTTCATAGCTTACTATATATATATATATATATATATATATATATATATATATATATATATATATATATATAAAGACATGTATTTGTATATGTTTCTATATTTGGATATATATAGAATTAATTCTGAAACTAATTAATCGATCAGGATGAGTTTTCGAACACCGCTGCTTAGCGTAAGAAGTGGTAATGTGGGCTATATTTAGTTTAATTTAGTTTTCTGCAGAGGGGTTAAAAAGAGAAAGCCCTTTTTGAAACTTCAGATACCTTCGATTTTTTATATCGCTGTTTCATCTATGTAATGAAACAAGAATATTTTCATACCTCGAAAAAGGGTTCAAATACAATAAATTCTTTGGATCTACGGCCGAGTATCTTCCTTTGGATCTACGGCCGGGTATCTTCCTTTGGATCTACGGCCGAGTTATCCCCTTTGAATTTATTCTCTAAAATCTCCTTCAATCTATGTGCAGAATTTAAGACGAGATCTTAGCCTCCTTTTAGTATCCTTCAAAACCATCAGACATGGTCCACTCGGTTGTCAGTGGTCTTTACAAACTCTGACGCTGTGTCACGTACCTTCAGATGCCTTACTGGTAGCAGTCGCATAGACTTGTGAACACAAAAACACACAGCAAGTAACATTTACTTATTTCGTTTCTAATGCATAGTTATCTATCTCTGACCTCTACAACATGAGTTCTTTCTAAATATAATTAAGTAACGCATTTCTTTCTGTACTACTTACGTCTTTTGTTCTCCCTTTCGATATTATATCTTGTATCCCCTTACATGTTTCGTATCCCTCTCTTCGACAAAGTTTATCTTTGAATAAATGTATTTTTATGTAAATCCAACTGTTTCTCTACTATTATCATTTTCTCTTTATTCTAACATCGTGTCTGTTATCCACGATGAAACACACAAAATGCAGACCACATGTTTGTTCGGGAAAGATAAACCCGAACACGTGGTCACTACAAACGTAAAAGCTAGGATATAAAATATTCGCAAATTTTTAGCTTTTTATGTAGAACTGGAATCATTGTTTCATCTTTCACGACCAATCGACAATAATGTTTTCCCCAATAATAGCTATTGCCTTTTTTTAATGACAGGTAGTGGAAGGTGACAGTGGCTAAGTGGTTAACGGCACGGACTGACAACCTTGGTATGCCAAGTTCGAATCCAGCTCGTTCCAGAGAAACACTTTCAATTAGGATGTTGGCAACCTTCACATGGTCCCTTCTTCATACCTCGAAAAAGGTTCGAATCATGGCTATCCCTACTACAGGCCAGGCAATCGTGCAACTGGGGTCTTTTACTGGGGGCCATGTGAATTTTCTTAAATATTCGATATAGAAGTTGCAAACAAAGGTAAAATTCCTCTGTGAGATTAGTTTGATGTTTTTATGTGTTTTACATACCAAATAATAAGAACCACAATGAGCTAATTGATAAATTTGACAATTGACAAATTCCTATAAATTAAGAGACAGGTAATTTTGAATAAACAAAGGCAAATGCATATTTCAATGAAGAATTTTTATTTCAATGTTGGATTGTTTTTTTAGAGATTTTGTACTTATATCAAAAGATCATTACTTGTATATTGTGGTTAAAAAGAAAAAAAGGATCCGCACCAGTTGATGATATAGTTTGCAACTTCTATATCGAATATTTAAGAAAGTTCACATGGCCCCCAGTAAAAGACCCCAGTTGCACGATTGCCTGGCCTGTAGTAGGGATGGCCATGGTTCGAATACAATAAATTCTAGATATCTCTGTTGGCTTCAAATTATCTTGGATTTATATACAAGTATCTTCCTTTGGATCTACGGCCGAGTGTCTTCCTTTGGATCTACGGCCGAGTGTCTTCAATTGGATCTAGAAAGAAATTCTAACTAGAAAGATATCAGGGAAACCAGTGCCAACAATAGAATCATCTGATTCATACGAAATGAATGAACGACTGGTAGGGCGATTTTCTTTTTGTTTGTAGCCGACGATTCGTTCTCGCTGTGACGATGAAAAATTTTGATTCATGACTCCTTTTTTTCCTAATCGATTTCCCTCTTGGATTTTTAACATTGGACTTGTGATTCTAGATTTTTTTTTACTCTTTTTCCCTTCCAATTTCTGAACTTGGATCTGCTATACAGACATTTTTAACGAACTGGTGAGACGTTTATTGTTCAGAGACAATCTGTTATCTTGGTTGGGTCGCATGTACTGATTCACTTCAGATTACAATTACACGACAGAAGAGGATTTAGGTTTTCAGATATTTATTGACTCTGGGTTTAAGTGAACTCTGAGCATGGACTGAAATGGACATCATTATTGAATTTAGTAGTCAGTACTGTCTGACCAGTTGAAGCTAAAACTAAATAGATAGAAATCAGAAGCCAAAGAGTTAGTATATAAACAGGCTGGGATGTTCTATCGTGCTTAGATGGGCAAGTTCATTAGTATTGTATTTAGTAGCCAGTGCTCAGCTATCTGACCAGTTGATTTAGAACAAAATAGATAGAAATCAGAAGCCAAAGAGTTAGTATATAAACAGGCTGGGATGTTCTATTGTGTGTAAATAGGCAAGTCCATTAGCATTGAATTTAATAGCCAGCGCTCAGCTATCTGACCAGTTGAGCTGGAATAAATGGATAGAGATCAAAAGCCAGAGAGTTGGTTTATAAGCAAGCTGAATGTTCTATTGTTTGTAGATGGGAATATTAATTAGTATTGAATTCAGTAGCCAGTGCTCAGCTATCTGACCAGTTGATTTAGAACTAAATAGATAGACAAGACAAAGAGTTGGTATATTAGCAGGCTGAGATGCTCTATTATGCTTGACAAGTTGATTCTCTAGGTTTTGATTGGTTGCTAGTTGATGAAAGGATACTCTAATATATAAATATTGCTTCAATCAAGCATGGATTTTTTTGGCAGCTGGAGCCCTTACATTAGTAAGTGTACATTTGGATTCTACAATTTTTATATTCACATCCCACTCGTCATCAGATTTGGATGGTTTTGTAAGATTCCTCATCTCAATGTCTGATCGTCATCTTGGTGATACTGCATGTAGGCTCGACTGGACTGAGTCTCTGTGGGTGACAAATAAACCACAAAAGAGGATTTAAGATTTCATACGCTTATCTCCGGGTTTGATCGAACTCTGGGCGCAGACTAAAATGGTCGGTCCTGGACATATTTATATTCACACCTCACCGAATAGGGTAGTTTCGCGAGACTCTTCATAACGTCTGACCTGGTCGAGCTTTACATGCTGACAGAGAACAATGTATCTTCTCATGTTTGACGTAACAGACACACGTATTCTCATCAAAGTCTTATGGGTCTTACGTTATCACCTTTCTTGCTCTAACATTTGTATGACGACATCTCACATTAATGGTGACTAATGTAGATGGCCAACATAAGAAAACTAAACCCGCAACAGACTCTTCCCTTTTAGATGTGAAAATAAGTTTGATCGCTCCTTGAAAATGTAGGGAATCGAACTGTGTGTGTGTGTGTGAATGGTTCACTTTATGACTGGTCGATCAAAATACAAAAGATTATAAAGTTATGTGTCCTGCGGCGTGTACAGAACGCAGCGCAGATGAAAAATGCCTTAAGCAATGAATGAATAAAACTGTTGCACCCACAAGCGGACACCTGCTTTTATATTATCGTTTATATGAGAATTCGTTTGGGCGAATCACATGACCTGCTGCTTCAACCCTGCCATCATTCTAGATCTGAACCGAGTGGCCTTTCATATTCCTCCTCAAAGGTGAAATTCACCCAAAGGGGAAATATTTCTGTTGTAATGCACACAAATTCAATAATAAATAAAACACATAATTTAAAATGAAACTCGTTTTTTTAAACGGAACGTAATTAGTGTTTAATACACTGACTAGAAATTAAAGAGACTAATATTTCATTTTAACACACACACAAATATATATATATATATATAGTCTCGGAAGTTTCTCAACCATTAAAACTATATAAAAAAAAACTATAAAAAAAACAAACTAAAAAACTAAAAAAATAAAAAAAATAAAAAAACTAAAAAACAAAAAAAACAAAACTTATAGTCTCAAGTCTTCCAGTGGAAAATCACTCATGTAAGTCAATTTATTTTTTACAGTTATTATATTAGTTAGTTTCTAACACTATTTTAAGGGATCAGCAGTTGTTTACCATGTAAAGATATTTGAGAAGCGGTTGGATAAGTTCTGGATTGACCAAGAAATCAAATTCAATTATAAGGCTGCTGTCGTCACTGGACGCATACAACGATGAAGACAAGGAGCTGGTGCCATAGGACGACTCATGTCCTTCTACCAGAATTCATCTATATTTCTATGTTTCTATGTTTCTATGAAAAACTGTTTCGGGAATTTAAAAACAAGACAGTATTTAATTTCATATATATATATATATATATATATATATATATATATATATATATACACACACACACACACTAGAACTCTGCGGATCTTATGTTTGTTTTTCTCCATGCAGATTGGATGACATCACAAAGATGACATCATCCACTAGAAAAGGTTGAAAACACTGGAGAGAGATTCTTTATGAAGTCATACATAAACGCTAAAGTAAAAAAGAAACAATAACGTCATCCATCAAAACAGAAAACATAGACAACCCATGACTCGAAGGGTCACGGATCGTCTATGTGGACAGTTACTATATATATATATATATAACAGACGAAGCGTTTGAAACTATGTGGATCTTGCTTGCTTGTTTGTTGGTTTGTTTTTCCCCTATGTACACTGGATGACGTCACAAAGGTATAAGATTATAAAGCGTTTATTCAACACCTACCCACAATAGGAATATGTGACATAAGGTCGGAAAGTGGGATTAGATGTGAAAATAAGTTGGATCGCTCCTTGAAAATGTAGGGAATCGAACTGTGTGTGTGTGTGAATGGTTCACTTTATGACTGGTCGATCAAAATACAAAAGATTATAAAGTTATGTGTCCTGCGGCGTGTACAGAACGCAGCGCAGATGAAAAATGCCTTAAGCAATGAATGAATAAAACTGTTGCACCCACAAGCGGACACCTGCTTTTATATTATCGTTTCTCTGATCCGGATTCCGATCGAAAATAATCGAAACCGATTTTTTTTTTATAAACTTTCATTTTTAGTTTATAGTAATACAGATAAATTTCGCCAAATAGAATTGGCCACTTCAGTGTATTTGTAGATCCGATCTTATTAGACTGAAATGAAAGTTTATAAAAAAAAAATCTTACAAAATCGGTTAACAATTCTGAAATGTTTAAGGTATATATTTTACATGGGTAGACGTTATTTTTTAAAACAAATTCTATGCTGGAAATCACTTATGCACACATTACCCAGGTGCTCACATTACACGTTTTTGACGGTTCACTCAATTCAGCAACAACTTTAAGATTATAAAAAAAACTTTTTTTTTTATAAAACTTACGTTTTTAATGTTTAGAGGGGCAAGGATTTGAGTTCAGTTACCTATGCAAGTTTAACGTAAAGTGCCCGCCTACACGAGAGAATGTCACCTTATACGACCTGGAAGTCAATTTAGGCCCAACTGTATGTATGTAGCGAACTGACCTCTTCTCCTCGTCTCAATATTAAACAGCTAATTTTTTAAATTTTTAAAACAATCTTAACATTTGTGCTTTACGGAAACGGCAGTAATTTTTTACATGGTAGGATAATTCCGAATTCGGTAAATATGAATTGGAGGATCGCAATTGAATCCTAAAAATGATTCACAGTATAATTGTAAATACAATCCTAATTTTGTTCTTATTTTATGTTGTATGTGTCTAAGAAATAACATACCTGTAAAAACATTATAAATACACGAAGTCACTTGCTGAGAAGCTGTGCTAATACTTTTTTTGAAATTCTGGGTAAAATGTCTACAAATGAAAGGTGTTCGAGCATTATTCTCTCTAGAAATGCACTGTTTGTTAAAGATAAAATACACCATAGATGCTCGAATGGTGGTATTAGTAAAGAGAAGGCCATTCCATCGAATGAACTGTTTCACTTCGGACCTGAATCCCTACATTATTTAAACCGGAACTTTTCACTATTCAAACTATCAGGATTGATTTTTTGTTACCCTACATCTGCTTAATAATAATTCTGATTTCCTGGATATACTTACTTGGACATATTACTTTCTGTAGAGATGATTCTTTTTGCTAAGAAATATTTTTTATATTTTTATATTTTGCATTTTTTATATTTTCAATTCTGGGCTTAACAGTAATATGATTTTGCTGTTTCATCAATTTGATTTCCTCTGATGATAAACCTGTAGTTTTGAAAATCAATGGATTAAGGAAAAGATTAAAAGTTTATCTGTATATTCCTTTTATTTTAAAACTATTTGATGATTAATAAACATTGTACTTCATCCATATTTTATTTTCATCATTCATTTTACTGCTCTATCTTTTAGATTGAGTATTTACTTATCAAGATAGGATTAATTTAAACATAAACTTTATCTTTATTATTTTTCTTTTTATATATATATATATATATGATATATTGCATAAAAACCAAACATCCCATAATCAGTACTGTGAATTACGAAACTAGTCCCAACATTTTTAAGTGTCTAGCATAGTAATTAACATGACCAACTTTTGGATTCTGCACGCGCTTAGCATGTAATCACATTCTCATGCAACATCTCAATATTACAGACGCTCATTTTCAAGTCGTAAATCACGAGCCATTAAAAAACCCAACAAAAACATAGTTGTAAACACACCGAGACTAACACTGCCTGGTGATGATGGATCAAATCGAAAGTACTCGCGAAACAATAAAAATGGAAGAAGAAACCCACGGAACTTACATACGCCTATTTGACCGAAATACTCAATGGACAATTCGGAAAGTTGAATTAATAAAAAACAGTATTTTCAAGCAAAAACACGCCATGTTATTTAATAATATTTTCATATATATATATATATATATATATAGGTAAAGGTAAAGGTCGCATAGCCTGGACCCCCACGAGTGTCGTTGCCGACATCGCACACTGCCCATGGCCGTAGCGGCGGTGATTTGTTAAGAATCCCTCTCCTTCCGCTGCCTTGAACCTTCCCTGAGTTTTAGTCAGGTACCCATTTACTGCTGGGTGGACAGAGGGAGTTTTCAGACCTGAAAATCCGTATGCCGTGAGTGGGATCGAACCCGGGTCGTCCAGCCCAAAGACAAGTGCTATAACCACTCTTCCACAGGCCCTATATATATATGTGTGTGTGTGTGCCTTATTCGATAGTTTAACAAATTATCAAAAGAATTAGCACCTAATGTTAAGTATTTTTAAAACCAAGTTTTTTCAAAACTATCATCATAATATTCGGTTTAACATCCATTTTACATGCTAGCATGTCTTTGACGGCTTTTAGAAACTGACTTCCAAACTAACTTATCTCTAGCCAGACCTTTACTAATACCTTTTTCTATTAAATGCATGCTTATTATTGACTCATGTTTTCGTTGGCCTTTCCCTGCCAACTGACCCTACTACCCCAACTGTTCTACTTTTACTAAAGCAAGAACTCTTATCCATTCTTTCAATGTGATTAAACCAACTAAGTCTCATCTTCTGCATACATCTCCCTATACTGTTTAGATTTAATCTTCCCCTGAGGTCATCAGATCTAAGCCTCTATTTAAGACTCACATTGCACATTCATTGTATCATTCTCATCTCATTTCTTTCCATGCAGCCCATACCCTTTACTCTCATTGGATAGCCAGATATCATTTCCATACATCATCATACTGCATATATAAGCCTGATAGCCTCTCCCATCGGTCGACAGTGGTAACGCACTGATAGCTCGTACTGGCAGAAGTTCCTTGAACTTATCCCACCCCCCCCAAAAAAAAACGACCATTATTATTATTATTTTTTATTTGAATTGTAAAATTAAGAATTGCTGTTATTTTTTTGAAAAGAGAAAAAGATTTAAAATGTAAACAGTAAAAAAAAGAAAATACCTTTTGCCTTCGATTCTCATTCTGTCCTTTTTGTAACAAAAGAATATCCGCAAGAAAAAAATAAGAGAGAAAAAAATAAGAGAGAAAAAAAATTTTTTGCTCCAGGTAAATTTTATTTGTTCCCTTCGCCCGAGACTACGAGCAAGAAAGGAATAATCTGATTACATTAACTGAAGCACCCAAAGACTTTTCGCAACCCCCCTAAACACACCTGATACAGTTTCTGCGAGTGCTGCTGCTGCCGCCACCGTTCCCGCTTGCCACCTTACCTGGGCCCCGAAATGTTTCAGGTGTTCGTTAGTCACATCGGGTGTGACTAACGAAACGGATGCAGAAGATGGTCGATGCAGTTTTTGATCAATAAGAAGAATTAACGGGGAATTAATTTGCTTAATTGCTACCTTTATGGGTTCTCACATCTCAGAGTGACAACGGAGGAGAGACAGAGCAATTGGTAAAGATCAAATAATCTTTGAAGGATGAGATTCTGCAGGAAGAGCAGGATGGGTAAGGTAGAGTTTAATCTGTGGAGGTGATGGGCATGAAGATGTTTGTCAGAATGAGCAGAGTTCAATATGGAGATCAAGGAGGCAGACAGAGGATTAGGAAAATGGGAAAGATGAGGATGTTATTGCAGAGAGAAAGAGAGTGAGGGATAGAAAAGGAGGAACTAAAGTTGTAGAGGGAGAGAAGGAACTAAAGTGGTGCAAGCAGAAACAGAGAGGGGAGTAGTACCGTGATAGAGAGAGAGGGGGGAGTAGTACCGTGATAGAGAGAGAGGGGGGAGTAGTACAGTGATACAGAGAGAGAGGGGGGAGTAGTACAGTGATACAGAGAGAGGGGATTAGTACAGTGATAAAGAAAGAGGGGATTAGTACAGTGATAAAGAGAGAAAGAGGGGATTAGTACAGTGATAAAGAGAGAGAGAGAGAGAGGGGATTAGTACAGTGATAAAGAGAGAGAGATAGGGGATTAGTACAGTCATAAAGAGAGAGAGAGAGGAGTTGTACAGTAATAGGAGGAGTCGTAGTACAGAGATAAAAGAAGGAGTCGTAGTACAGAGATAAAAGAAGGAGTCGTAGTACAGAGATAAAAGAAAGAGGAGTAGTGCAGAGATAATAGAAAGAGTCGTAGTACAGAGATAAAAGAAAGAGTCGTAGTACAGAGATAATAGAAAGAGTCGTAGTACAGAGATAAAAGAAAGAGTCGTAGTACAGAGATAATAGAAAGAGTCGTAGTACAGAGATAAAAGAAAGAGTCGTAGTACAGAGATAAAAGAAAGAGTCGTAGTACAGAGATAAAAGAAAGAGTCGTAGTACAGAGATAATAGAAAGAGTCGTAGTACAGAGATAAAAGAAAGAGTCGTAGTACAGAGATAAAAGAAAGAGTCGTAGTACAGAGATAAAAGATAGAGGAGTAGTGCAGAGTTAAAGAGACCAAAGAGGTAGAAGCAGAGAAAGAAATGAAACGAAAAGAAAGATGTAGAATGGGTAAGAAAGAAAGAGAGGGGAGGTGTGAGATAGAATGAGAAATGTGTGTAATTTAGTTTTTCATTCTTCCATTCTTAGAATAAAACTTTTTCTTTTCATAAGTTTAAGAAAATTCTGTAAGTAACGGCCATAAACTTCCGGTTTAAATAGCTGCCCATTTCCCAAAAGTAGCCATTTATCAGGTGGCCATTTTATGGCAGACAGAAGGGGAAAAAACGAAAATCGCTGAGGCGCAACTTTCTTTGTTGCATTTAAAGTGAACATCATCATTAGCAGCAGCACACTTGCAATATATACATTTTCTGCTATTCACCTTTCCTCTATATAAGACATTGGGGAATCATGGATTTTGCTTACCACTATGGATCATGCGATGTTTGCAGTAGACTTAGATTTTAGGGTGCTTATTTTCTAAATTTTCATCTATCAAGCCTACTACTACCCCCGCTCTCGTCACCTCTGTACTACTACTACTACCCCCGCTCTCGTCACCTCTGTACTACTACTACTACCCCCGCTCTCTTCACCTCTGTACTACTACTACTACCCCCGCTCTCTTCACCTCTGTACTACTACTACTACCCCCGCTCTCTTCACCTCTGTACTACTACTACTACCCCCGCTCTCTTCACCTCTGTACTACTACTACTACCCCCGCTCTCTTCACCTCTGTACTACTACTACTACCCCCGCTCTCTTCACCTCTGTACTACTACTACTACCCCCGCTCTCTTCACCTCTGTACTACTACTACTACCCCCGCTCTCTTCACCTCTGTACTACTACTACTACCCCCGCTCTCTTCACCTCTGTACTACTACCCCCGCTCTCTTCACCTCTGTACTACTACTACTACCCCCGCTCTCTTCACCTCTGTACTACTACTACCCCCGCTCTCTTCACCTCTGTACTACTACCCCCGCTCTCTTCACCTCTGTACTACTACCTCTGCTTGCTACCCTAATATTTTATGCTTAGTTAGGAGCAAGCACCATGAGTCTTGCCTTTTCTAAGGGGTGAAAATAAAACGTCTTTAAAGTAACGTTAGTTATCAAAAAAGAAAAGAAAAAAGGATTGTGTGTATAATAAGCAACCTAGAATTGGATGTAAAAAGAAGGTAATTTTTTTATTTATGTTTTTTTTTTAAAATTAATTTTTAGTGGATTTGGTTATGTTTTGCTAGGCAAGTTACTCATTTTTTTTAATATAAAAAGAAGTACGCAATCGGTCGACTCTAATTTTGTTGGTTAGGGTTAAGGTTTAAAGGGGTCGACTCTACTTTTATTGTTTAGAGTTAGGGTTTGGGTTAAGTTTTACGGCATGTCAACCATCGTTTAGTCATTTTACACCGAAATCGTACATGTTTTTTTTTTGTATACGATTGTTTTTTGGTTTAATTTGAATTTAATACTGGCCAAACTCAATATCGCTTAACCCTGGTGACCATACAGGAATTACTCTGGTGCCCCCTCGACGTAACTGCACTAGACCAACTCGACAATCAGCTAAATCCCATCTATTCACTGTGGAGGTCCCCAGATGCCGGAGAGTCTTCTACTCCAATAGCTTCTTTCCTCGTGCTGCTGGCCTCTGGAACTCCCTCCCTGTTTCCCCAACAGTACCGACATGCAGAGGTTTAAAACTAATGTAAACAGACATCTCGCTACACTGCTCCCAACTCGGGGTGACACCCAAAACCCACACCCAAATTCTCAGTAACCCTTTACAGTGGTGTGCTGCCTTGTTTGTGGTTAAATATGCTAAAAAGATTTTTTTTAAAAACACGATTATAATCCTATATGCTTTAATTTGGGAAGCTGGAGTGGGCGTAGATCCAAACAATAATTGATTGGAAAAGCTCTGCAAAATTTTTTACAAGAGCAATGCTGAGCACTTTTATCTGGACATAATACAATCCATTAGCCTCCTTTTCACCAGATTTCTTTTTCTTTGTTATAAACAACTAGCAGGTAGACCCGACGTTGCTCGGGATTGAATGAGGATCACTACTGTGTACTTTTTCACTATGCTCATAGCACTATATGATTTTGTTTGTTTTTACTGCTTTCCTCCTCCAGTTTCGTACCCTAATATAGTCGGTCAGGGAAGGTTTGAACAAGAACACACAAAGGAATGGCACAGAAGCAATGTTGCTACTCTCCCTCAGATTCTACTTGGTCTTTTGGCTAAGATCAAAGTGTAGTATCTGTTCTGATGGATACTGCACCCCATAGACTGGTAGTGTCTTGGCCTTTGGGGCTTGATTTATGCCGGTCTATGGGTCTGTCCTGTGCAGTTATAGGAGGTCCACCCTCCCAGGCTTCGCCTCCCCTCTTTGGGGAGGAGTAAGTTTATTGCTTACTGCCTGAGGCGCCCCTACCGGGGAATGCCGACGGGGCTGCCCAGGCAATTTTTAAACCCCACTTTCCCGACCCGACCTTGGGTCACATCTTACTTGTGGGAGTAAGATAAAAACTGGCCTTGTGCCTAACTCCTGGAGAGGAGTAAATCAATACTCTCCCTCCGTTGATTTGCGGTTCGGTTCCTGTCTTTGCTTGCCACATGCAGCAGCAGAAACGACCAGAGGACGACGGATCCTGATGCTGACCTTTTCTTGAATTTTCACCAAACCCATTAGCCGGGTAGCTCTGATGGCACCACATTGCCACCGCCTCTACCATAGTTAGGAAAGGTTGGATTTTAGGAGGGTGTTGCTGTAAATCTAGAAACTAAATACTGGTTGGATTTCGAAAGCCAAGGAAACTGATTTTAGTTTTAATCTCCCAATAAATTAAAGATAAAAAACAAAAAAAAGAATGTTTTGGAATTTTTTAGATTAGGATTGAGAATGGGTATTATTTAGATGTTCGGATTACTATCCTCATCTTGGTTGTTATATCATAACGACGAGTAATGAAAGTGAAAGTGTTTTTTAATTAAAAAAATCAATACCACTCATTGCAAAAAAAAATCTACCAAAAATTAGAGAATTATCCGATCTTAATGAAAATTTCAGTATTTCTTCATTAACTAAGCAGGAAGACCCGACGTTGCTCGGGATTGAATGAGGATCACTACTACGTATTTTTTCACTATGCTCATAAAAACATTACTTTCTTTGTTTTTACTGCCTTCTTCCTCCTGCTTCGCCCCCTTATATTGGCGAAAGAAACTGAAATATTTTAAAACTCTCTGAATTATTAACGTTTTAAAAGGGTTCTGTCCTAATGGGTTACTTAGAGGTGGGACACATAGAAGGTAACAGAGATTCGGGACCACTTCCATTGGTTTAAATTTCATAAAAATAGAATATATTTGAAGTTTAAAGGAGTTATGCACTTATAGGCCCCACCCCCACCCCTCGGTGCCCTTAGAGATGTATTCGATAACACTTCCATTGTCTTCCCCAGTAAATTTAATAATACACTTTTAAATTTTAAGTAGATTCTCTAACCTTTCTTTCTATAGGGAACACAAATTTCACACACACACACACACACATAGACATTGAGTTTTACAAATATAGATTTTTTTTCTTACTTTTTTTATTTTTTATTACAATTTTTATTTTTAAAACAGGCTAATCTTTTTATGACTTGTGTTTTATTTTTTTTCTTTGCTGTATTTTCTTTCCTGCCCCTTTTTTTCGAATTTCCCTTTCCTCCAATTGCTCTTTTCATTTCAATGCCTTAGAATTCCTCAGAGTTTTCATGCCAATTCTTCAGAATTAACTATAATAAAACAGAAAAAAAAATACCTCTACTCACATAAAACATTAAAAAATACCCTTATACCACATTAAACTTCTAAACTAAACCAAACATAAATAAAAAAAAAACCCAAAAAGCAATCGGTTCGTTGAAGACAATTTCCTGGAAACCTACATCCGTATTCATACACAATTCTGTTGCTTCTAACTACATTCGGTTTTTATTGAAAGATTTTAACCAAACATTCATTACCTTGGCCCAAAGGCTTTCATAGTTCAACAGAACAATGGTTGGAAGATCAGCAACAACAGTGACATTTCACCAACAATTCCTTGCTCCGTTCACAGAATTTCATAGAATTTAACAAAACGTCTATTTATAAAAATTATCTGATCAAATAGTGGACCCGTGGCGCAACGGATAAAAGTGCTAAGTTATATCAGTTCTGACAGTCTTCTGGAGGTTGATGGTTCAATAAAATAAAGCACAAAAGGGGTTGACTCCAATTTTGTTGTTTAGTTTTACGGCATGTCGACCATTGTTGGGTCATTTTATGCCGAAATCCTAAACATGTTTTTGTATACGATTCATTTGTAGATTAATCTGAATTTGAAGATATTTTTCTTATATACACATAGCACCTGGTTTTTCCAAATGGTCACCCATTTAGTATTGGCGGACTCAGCATCGACTTAACTTCGGTGACTTTACTGGAACCGATATGTTAACGTGACTATAACCGTACCTAATGCATATTGTACAGAATTTATTAATGTGTGTTGTTTGTCTAGCCTCTCTTTACGGCACATCAATCCTTTTCAGATTAATAATGCTGATACACAATTCATATTTTTGGTTGCTGTTTGTTGAGTTTACGGCATCTCAACTGTCGAAAGCGTACATGTTCTTCTACACAGGCAATATTGACTAAGAATCAAATAAAAATTACTTAAGTCTTCTACCCGGTCATGGCTGACGGAACGAGAACAATATACCCCCATGGATTACATAAAGGGTTCGGTTCTGACATTCTTTGTATAGATTCCCAAGTTTGACATAAAGATGCACCTGAAGAAAGTCGGAGGTTGCATCGGCCGAAACGTTGTAAGAATAACACCCAACATGAGAACAGTAGTCCGAATAATACAAATATTGTTGTTTTTCTATTTTTCTTTCAGACGAGTGAAAGACTGTATTTGAGCCTTGAATACTATTTTTTTTTCCTTCGTCCCCACTTTTATCTTTACAAAATAAAATGCCGCCACTTATCAAGGCCAGATGCCACTCGAGGATAAGGTTTAATTAGATGGAATGATTGTCAGGAGCAAGTTTGAATATTTGTGGCGAACAGTTCTAGATAGGAATCTGTTGACATTGGCTTTGAAAATGACCAAGTTGTAGTCAACAGGGAAGCAGTCCTACGGTAGTGTGTTCCACAGACAGGTAGCCTTTGCAAAGAAGCTCTGTTCGTGGAAATTCCGCCTGATGCTAGGCACATGAAAGAAGGAAAGTTGTTCATCGTTGTGGTAGAGACAAGTTCTTGCTGAATGTTTTACAAGGAGGAATCAGAGATTGGAGCTCAGTCGAGCACCTTCCATGGAAATAATGATAGAGTAGAGAGAGAGAGACTCGCAACGTCTCTTCTGTGAGAAAGGAGTTGTAAAAAATGGAAGAGATCATCCCCCACTAAATTTCTAAGTCGATTCTGAATACTCTCAAGACAACGGAGAGTGCTCTGAGCGGCACCTCCCCAGACGTGGCAGCAGTACCTCCCCATCTTAGTACGTATCTGACCCATGGGTAGAGGATTGCACCAGGAATTAGGTACTTCCTGGAGTGGTAGAATAAGCCAACCTTTTTTCCAACGACTTTAACAACAGATTGGAATGTAAGTCTTCTGTTTTAGGTCTGGAGTGAAAGTCATTTCTAGGAGCTTATCAAAGTAAGGAGCTTCCTGAAGGAGAGAACCATTCATTTTGACTGGGGCAAAATAAGGACTTACTTGAGTTAGTTTTTTTTTTCGTGGTTTTTATTTTATTTTGCAGGATTCCAGGACCAGAATTCATCTGGTCTGGTGAAGTATCAAGCTAAGTGTTATTACTTCCTGTAGCTACACCTAGCTACATTGTTTGTGCTTGCCCCCTCTATTAAGGATAGTGCCTAGGATACGTTTCCACTGCTTGAAGTGTCGCCAGAAAAGAGATAAAAAATCTCCGCCTAGAAGTCACATTGTTTTGTTGATTTCCGTTCTGGAGTCACCTCTGACCCTTAGGTGTCACTCAAACTTCTCCATTCAAACAAGAACTTTAGTTATGTAACATATGTTAGTGGTGTTACTTGTGAAAGCGTCACTAGGAAAAGGTGCAGGGTTACTTTCCTCATATGTTCCAGTGCACAGCCATGACGAGGAAACCATTTTATTCTTGGCGACATCATATCAGATTTTACATTTTCATTTGAATATTTGGTCAGTGTTCACTTCTTTTAAGAGAAATTATCCCCGTTTTAGGGTCTCATGACAAACCCCTGCACAGAGAGACCGAACACACTCGAGGGTGGTGTTCAGTAGGCTTTCAAACTTTAATTAAAAAGCACAAATTGTAAAGTTTTAAAAATAAAGTCAATTAATTAATAATTTATTTTAAATAGTCAATTAAAAAGAAAAAGCTCATCAATAAATTTAAGTTTCAAAAACCCTATTTAAAAGCAAAATAGTTTTGTAACGAAATTGCATGCACAATACCTCTTTCTCTTAACTTTTTATCTCTGCATTAATAAAACTACCAGGCAACTGTTTCTTGCTCATATGTAACTTTGATGAATACAAATTGAATTATAATTGATTGATACATATTGAATATTTATTGAAATCAGAAATAAAAATACGAGACAACTAAAAGAATTTCAAAAAATGTGATCATGTATGGAAGTGAAAGCTGGTCAGTGAGGGTTGAAGAAATGCGTTGCGTGGAGGAAAATGAGATGAGAATGATACGATGGAGGTGTAACACAAGTTGTAAAGACAGGCTCAGATCTGATAAGCTCAGAGGAAAATTAAATCTGAACAGTACAGGGAGATGTGTGCAGAACAGGAGGCTTCGGCGGTATAGCCATGTTGAAAGAATAGATGAGAGTTCCTGGGTTAGTAGATGTAGAACAGTTGAGGTAGCAGGGTCAGATGTAAGTCCGAAACGACGTCGTCTGTAGATAAAATACACTTTCATGTTTAATAAAAGATATTTATAGTATATATATATATATATAGTCTCGAAAGTTTCTCGACCATTAAAACTATATAAAAAAAAGAAATTTTTTTAAAACCGTAAGTCCGAAATCGTTCAGTGGAAAATCACTCATGTATATCAATTTAATTTTTACAGTTATTATATTAGTTTGCTTCTAACATTATTTAAAGGATCATCATATATATACAGGGTGTTTCAAAAGTCTTGGAAACATAACGATTTTTAATAACTCAAAAACTATTAGGAGTTAAAAAATGAAATTGGTACCGTTGGAAAGGTTAAAGTTTCAAGTTTTGTGGGGAATCTTCAAAGTTGCTCAATATGAGCACCATTCGTCACACGGCAGACATCTAGTCGATAGTCCATTTCCTGCCAAACGCGTTCCAGCATCTTGACGTCAATGGTTCCCACAACTGCCGTTACTCGAGCCTTTAGTTCGTCAATATCTCTTGGAAGGGGCGGCACATAGACTTGTTGCTTGACAAAGCCCCAAAGGAAAAAGTCACACGGGGTAAGATCTGGAGACCTAGGAGGCCAGGGCATGAGAACGTCATCACCTCGCCCAGATCTCCCAATCCATCTACCAGGCAGCCTTGTGTTAAGAAACTGCCTTACTCTAAGACTCCAGTGTGGTGGTGCACCATCTTATTGAAAAATGAAGTCATCAGATTCTGCTTGTTCCAACTGAGCCATTAACCAGTCTTCCAGCATGTTGAGATAGGATTCACCAGTGATAGTTGCCTCTTCAAAGAAGAACGGTCCATAGACACCTTTCTTGGAAATTGCACAAAACATGTTCACTTTTGGTGAATCTCGCTCGTGCTCAAGAAGTTCATGAGGATTCTCAGTACCCCATATGCGAGTGTTATGCTTGTTAACTTTGCCATTCAGATGGAAGGTCGCCTCATCGCTAAAAACAAGCCGGTCATCAAAGCCGTTATCTTCCAACTTCTCTTGCATTGCAATGCAAAAGTCACGGCGAAGTGGCTTATCAGTGTCCTTCAACTTTTGGACCAACTTGAGCTTGTAAGGTACCATTTGCAGTCGTTTCCTTAAGACACGCCAGACAGTTGCTGGAGCAAGCTGAAGTTCCCTGCTGGCTCTTCTCACTGATTTACGGGGGCTCCGCTGAAAGGCTGTTCGAACTTGCTCAACTGCATCTTCTGAAGTTGAAGGGCGACCTGTTCGCTTACTTGGGCACAAACACCCATCTTTCACAAATTTAGCATGCCATCTGACAATGGATTTCCTTTCAGGGGCTTCTTTTTTAAATTTCCTGCGAAATGCACGCTGAACACATGTCCACGATTCAGTCTTTGCAAATTGGAGGACGCAAAATGCCTTGTCTTGTTTAGAGAACGCCATTACTGCACCTGGAAAGATAACACGAAAATCATTAGTATGACCAAAAACTTGATTAAGCAAGCTTTAAAATGGCACCAGTTTCATTTTTCTACCTGGAATAGTTCATGAGATATACGCATTTGTAATGTTCCCAAGACTTTTGAAACACCCTGTATATATATATATATATATATATATATATAAGCAAGGTTTGTGGGAGAGAACACTAGCAGACTGCTCGATTATTAAGAAAAATTCCAAAAGTAATAGTGTTATATTTATTTATATATCTAATTACAGAAGATTAAGACAATATTGGTACCGTAGGTTTCAAATTAAAACAAAGGGGACTTGTAGTTGGCCTCCTATATCAGACTCTCTTCAGCCTCTGTTTATCTCTATCTCCTCTTAAAAGTATTTTCCGCATATAAACTTAGCTATTCATTTATTCATATTTTTTTTACTGATAACCATAAATATTCATCATTATTTGATGGAATAGGATTGCAGTTTTAACCACTACAGAGCTCCAAACATAGGGGAAGGCCAAAGAAAACATGGGAGGACATGATAAGGATGGGCTTGAAAGAAAGAGGGATTAATAAAGGCTTGGTCAGAGATAGGTTAGCTTGGAAATCAATTTCTAAAAGCCGCCAAACACATGTCAGCATGTAAAACAGACGTTAAACTGAATATGATGATGATAATTGTTAAAAATGTTAATCAAAACCAAAAATCTAACGAATGAATTTAATTTAAAAATCTTATTAAAAATAACTAAAAAACACGCAACTATAACTTTTAGCTTCTTATTTATAAATTTAAAAGATAAAATAATGAAATTGAAAGTATGTGATTTAAATTTCAACATTTCGTAAGACGTCTGATCGATTTTATTGCAAAACCGATTTCTTTTAAAAACATCGAATCCTTCATTGAATTATCTTTCCAAAAGTATAAAAATGTTGCAATAATTTAATGACATTTTATAACTTTTATATTTTATAATTCAATGACATTTTATTGCAAACCCGATTTTTTTTAAAACATAGAATCCGTCATTGAACTCCAAAATGTAAATACGTTGTTCAATTAATAATTTTATGACACTTTATAATTTAATGACATTTTATTGCAAACCCGATTCTTTTTTTTAAACATAGAATCCGTCATTGAACTCCAAAAGTGTAAATACGTTGTTCAATTAATAATTTTATGACTAAACTTTTACAAATGTCTTATTTAAAAAAAAAAACATTTGTTAAATTTTTTTCTTTAAATGCCCCTCCCTCTCACACACTTTTAAGAAAAGGTAGGGATAGCAGCTACGGTTGGTACCAAACAAAATTCATGTGAAGGATTTACGAGGATTGAAAGACTCCTCAGAGGGAGAGCGCCATCCAGACCTCCACGGAAAGGGTATAGAAAGTACTGGAATCTTGGGGAGTCATTTTGCTACTCAAATTCCAGAGAAAACCAATGATCGTTATCAGTGAGAAATCTATGGTAAACTCCCTCTACCGGGTTAGAAAACTTATCACCCCTGTCAGTATCCTTCATCTCTATAAGGTCATCATTCACCCATGCATGGAGTATTATTGCCATATCTGGGCTGTTGGTGTAACATCCACTTGTCTCTCCCTAACAAAATCCAACTCCTTCACTGTCGTGGTCCCTAAATGCCAGAAGATTTCCTACTTTGATAACTTATTTTCTCAGACCGCTTAACTTTGGAATTCCCTCCTTGCTCCATGTTTCCCAGACCGTACTGACGTGCAGAAATTAAAATGTAATGTGAAAGACATCTTGCTGCCCAACTCCCTACCAAGCTTCCTCTGTCATGAATATGGTCCTAGCACAGTAGCCCTTATGCTTCAGTCGCAATACGATTTGTTTGAATTAAACTAAAGTAAAAAAAAAAAATTTAAATGCTTTTGCGAGTAATTTGGAGTGGTTATCGGAAAAAAGTTGAGAGTCCGGGAAATCTGGGGAGACTTATTGTCACTCAGACTCCATGGAACACTACTATTGCCACTGGTAATGTTATCATCCAGGTTTGGTATTTAAGGTACTGCAAGTGTTCCCTCTCCAGGGTGGGCAACACCAGCCAATGTCTCATGTCTGCTCTCCATGCGATCTGATCCATAGGGTTGATAGTGCCCAGTGTATCCATGCGTATTATTGAGTTGATGCTGGAGGTGACACGCTGTACATGGCCAAAAACGACTGAGATGCCAAGCGTGCAAGGCATCCAGAATCCTACTAACACTAAACTTCTGATAGAGCATGACAGTTTGCAATGATTCGTGTGAAAACTCCTGGTGAGAAAATAATAAAACTCAAGAGAGAACCATAAACAAAGCTCCCCCTCCCTTCCTACAGCCCTGAAACTCTTGCTCAAACCTTGAATACTTAGTTTGAATTTCAATCGATTTAACAGAATTAAAATGTGTCAACAAGAAACATTGATTTTATTTGTGTCTAATTAAAACTGACATGTTCGCTTCTGAAAGGCAACTTTTACTGGATAACCTTTTCCTTTTTTTTTCACAGTATTTCGTCTAAAATAATCAAGAGGTTTCTTAGAGTCACCATCATCATCATCATCATATTCAGTTTAAAGTTTGTGTTACATGCTGACATGTGTTAGATGGTATTTAGAAATTGACTTCGAAACGAACCTATCTCAGGCCAGGTCTTTATTTATCCCTCTTTTTCTCAAATCCATCCATATCACTTCCTCACATGTTTTCCTTGGGCCTTCCGCTGCCAACCCAATAACTCTCATCCATTCTTTCATAATCAAATTCAGTTTAATGTTTGTGTTTACATACTGGAACGCATTGAACGGCTTTTAGAAATTGACTTTCAAACTAACCTATCTCGGACCAGGTCTTTATATTTCTTTCTCCTAAATCCATCCTTATCACTTCTTCCCATGTTTTCTCTGGCCTTACCCTGCTAACTAACCCAGCTAGCTCAACTGTTCTACATCTACTAACTCAAGCACTCTCATCCATTCTTTCAATGTGATAAAGTTGTCCTGTTCTGCGCACATCTCCCTATACTGTCAAGATTTAATCTTCCTCTGAGGTCATCAGATCTAAGCCCGTTTTAAGATTCATACTGCACATCTATCGTATCATTCAATATCATTTCTCTCCATGCAGGCTTGACTTCCATACATCATCACACTGCGTACACATTCTTAATAGACTCTTTCCTTGGTTGGCAGTTGTAACGCTCTGCTGGTTAGTAATGAGGAAAAAGGAGATTCCGTCAATCAATCCATGATTATGTCCACATACAGTTTTAAGTGGTTGATTTACATCTTTTTAATCAGCACATCATTCTGTAGCACGTTTTGTCAGTGTCATGCATAAGTTTTAAATACCACTTACCAAATGTAATATTGTAATCTTACATTTATTACGTCCGGACAACGCCGAGTAGAACAAATGGTCCCAGTCAATTCCTAGTTTCTTCTCCCAATTAACGTAAAACACACAGAAAAAAACCTCTTAAATCACATGAAGCCATTCTAATAAAATAAATAAAACGGAAATGAAACCCTAAATTAAAGTCTGGAGGTTTGTGATTCCTTATTCAGGAATACTTCTGTTGTTGTATCATTTAAATTATTCGGACTACTATTCTCATCTTGGTTATAATATTCACAGCATTTCGGCCGATGTAACCTCTAACCTTTTTCGGATTCATCTTTTCAAACATGGGAACCTTCTAGATGGACTCGTGAACCTATACGGAAGTTCGAAAAAAAACTCTTTGAACCTGGACACATGGGATAACATGTACAAGAGTTGGTTAACAAATCAATTCTAAGTGATAGTTTTGAGGAGGCTGAAGGTTCAATCCTTACTGCAGGTGATAATAACTAAGAATAACATAATTTACACTTTTACTCGATCATGGTCGATAGAACGAGAACAATCTACCCCCATGGGTTAAATAAAGGGTTCAGTTCGAAATTCTCTACAGGTTTCCTCGTTTGACATAAAGATTTCCAAGTTCGATAAGATACACATGAAGAAGGTCAGGGGTTACATCATTTTTTAAAAGGCAGCTCTCAATAAAAAATTATGTTGAAAAATCATAAATTGAAATATAAAAAATATTTAATGTCTTAAGAGCTTTAAATACAAGTTAACTTAATTGTTTTTCATTCGCACCTTAAGGGTGTTATATCTTTGTATAGGTGGTCACTGGGTTTCGACTATGGGTATAATAAAACGTATTTCGTCCTTGAACTGATGGGAAAGAAGGGAGTAAAGTAATTTAAGTGACCTAAAACAGCTACAAGCCTTTTGTTTTGTAATAAATATTTTATATTAGCATTCATTTATCTCTCTCTCTCTCTCTCATATATATATAACTCACTGTATGTGTGTGTGATGTTTGTGTATTCCCTATAGAAAGTAAGATTAGAGAATCTATATGAAATCTAAAAGTGTATTCTTATGTAAAATTTACCAGGAAAGACAATGGAAGTATTCTCGAATCTCTCAATGCATCCTCAGAGGGCTATGAGGACATAACACCCTTAAAACCTCACATATATGCTATTTTTATGAAATTTAAATCATAAGTATAAACTTTTCTGAGGAAGACAATGAAAGTGCTCCGAATCTCTAAGTGTCCTCTTGATCTAAGGGAGCTGTGGGGCCCGAACCCTCTAAAAAACTTCAAATATATCCTACTTTGATATTTTATCAAAGTAGGATATATTTGAAGTTATATATGCATAGAATTCTTTGGGGAAGACAATGGAAGTCGCCCTTGTCCATTACCCATTGGAACAGAAGCCCCTTAAAACTTCAAATACATATATTTGATTTTAATGAAATTTAAACCATATGTATAAGACACTAATTCAAAGAGTTTTCCAACATTTCAGCTTCTTTTGACTATATTAGGGGGAGAAATAGGAGGAGGGAGTCAGTAAAAATAAAGAAAGGTGCTATAAGCATAGTAAAAAGTGATTCTCTTTCAATCCCGAGCAACGTAAGGTTTTCCTGCTAGTTAAGAAATACTGAAATTTTCATTAAGATCGGATAATTCTCTAATTTTTGATGGACGTTTTGCAATGAGTGGTCTTGATTTTTTAATTAAAAAACACTTTCACTTTCATTGCTTGTCCTTACGATATAACAACCAAGCTGAAAATAGTAATCCGAATAATTAAATGATACCAATTCTCAATCCTAATCTAAAAAATTCTGAAACACTTTTTTTGTTTTTTATCTTTGATTTACTGAGAGATTGCAACTTAAATCAGTTCCCTTGACTTTCGAAATCCAACCAGTATTTAGTTTTCAGATCTACAGCAAACCCTCTTAAAATCCAACCTTTCCTAACCATGGTAGGGGCGGTGGCAATGTGATAGCGTCAGAGCTACCCGGCTAAGATCAAGGTGTAGTATCTGTTCCGATGGATGCTGCACCCCATGGACTGGTATTGTCTTGGCCTTCGGGTCTTGATTCCGCCGGTCTGTGGGGTTGTCCTGTGCAGTCCTAGGAGGTCCACCCTCCCAGGCTTCGCCTCCCCTCTTTGGGGAGGAGTAAGTTTATTGCTTACAGCCTGAGGCGCCCCTACCGGAGAATGCCGGCGAGGCTGCCCAGGCAATTTTTAAACCCCACTTTCCCGATCCGACCTTGGGTCACATCTTACTTGTGGGAGTAAGATAAAAACTGGCCTTGTGCCTAACTCCTGGAGAGGAGTAAATCAATACCCGGCTAATGGGTTTGGTGAAAATTCAAGAACAGGTCAGCATCAGGATCCATCGTCCTCTGGTCGTCTCTGCTGCTGCATGTGGCAAGCAAAGACAGGAACCGAACCGCAAATCAATGGAGGGAGAGTAGCAACATTGCTTCTGTGCCATTCCTTTGTGTGTTCTTGTTCAAACCTTCCCTGACCGACAATATTAGGGGGCAAAACTGGAGGAGTAAAATTCCAAAACATTCTCTTTGATTTTTCATCTTTGTTTTACTGAGAGATGAAAACCAGAATCAGTTCCTTTGGCTTTCGAAATCCAACTATTATTCAGTTGACAGATCTACAGCAAAAACACTCCCTCTAAAATCCAACCGTTCCTTACTGTGGTAGGGTTAGGGTTACGGTTAGCCTCTTAAAATCCAACTATCTCAACTGTGGTAGGGGCGGTGGCATCAGGATCCGTCGTCCTCTAGTCGTCTCTGCCGCTGCATGTGACAAGTAGTCTCAGGCGTAGAACCGCAAATCAACAGAGATATTGACGACATTGCTTCTGCACCATTCCTTTGTGTGTTCATGGTCAAAACTTCCCTGGCTGCATGCAACCGTTTAACCTCTTGTGAGCTCTATGCAGAAATCTGACTCGCTTCACAACAACAGCAAAAACAGTCTGTAATGCATTGATATTTTACCAAACAATTCATTATCCTCTTCACAAAATGCAACCGAATTTAAGAAAAAAGGATTTAAAAACAATCCACAACACTAAAAAATTCTGACTTTCAAAAGTAACAGATTTCAAAAATAGAACTATAAAAATAATTATAGAAAATAAATTTCAAAAATAGAACTAAAAAAATAATTATAGAAAATAAATTTCAAAAATAGAACTAAAAAAATAATTATAGAAAATAAATTTCAAAAATAGAACTAAAAAAATAATTATAGAAATAAATTTCAAAAATAGAACTAAAAAAATAATTATAGGAAATAAATTTCAAAAATAGAACTAAAAAAATAATTATAGAAAATAAATTTCAAAAATAGAACTAAAAAAATAATTATAGAAAATAAATTTCAAAAATAGAACTAAAAAAATAATTATAGAAAATAAATTAAAAAAATAGAACTAAAAAAATAATTATAGAAAATAAATTAAAAAAATAGAACTAAAAAAATAATTATAGAAATAAATTTCAAAAATAGAACTAAAAAAATAATTATAGAAAATAAATTTCAAAAATAGAACTAAAAAAATAATTATAGAAAATAAATTTCAAAAATAGAACTAAAAAAATAATTATAGAAAATAAATTTCAAAAATAGAACTAAAAAAATAATTATAGAAAATAAATTAAAAAAATAGAACTAAAAAAATAATTATAGAAAATAAATTTAAAAAATAAAAGCGCCAAAAAGAATACTACAGCTGGAGTCGGTGTTTGTATCAGTCGAAGATACGTCCTTGACAATCAGGCCGACAATTGCTTTGTTGCTGTCGGACTGAGATATTTAGTTCTGCTTAGTTCTAGGAGGTTCATCCTCCCAAGCTTTACCTTCTCCCTGAAAAAGGGTTAGCTTATTGTTAATCACCTGAAGTACCCTTACCAGGGAATGCCGACAGAGCTGCTCAGGCATTTTTTGTAGCACCAGTACGCTTATCCCAGTGCGCTGGTGTTTCAAAACTGCATATGACCTTGTGTCTAACCTCCTAAAGAGAAGATAAGTAAAATACTGTTGAAATCAAAAGAACTAAATCTTCAAATAGCTTGATAAAACGTTGAATACTTTAGATTCTATTGCCTCTAACTTCTTTATTTTTTTGTTTTATCCTCTTTGTTAATGTTGAATTTCAATTACAGATTCATTCCTTAGATCTTCAGTCGTCATACATAAAAAAACAAGAACATGAGCCAATCATGAGACTGTATACGTAAAGTTGAGCCAAAGTTTTATCTGGGCCTTACTTTTCAATATTGCCTGAAATATTCCCGAAATTATGTTATGAAAACGTTGATAACTCAAAAACTATTCATCTGATCAGACTGAAATTTTACTGTTATAAAAGATCATCGGATCCATAGATCAAATTTTGAAAAAAATCAGAAGTTGAAATGACCGAACTTTTCAAAGTCAAAAGTCACCTTTAAGGTCAGATAAGATGCAGGACTTCATTGACTACAATATGGACCAAGTAGCGAGTTTCTACAATAAATAAAACTGAAGTTATTGTTAAAAGTATTACGTTCACCTTTTCCGTAACCTTGATCTTTGACTTACATATCCCAATATTAAATCAGTTCTAAGGCCATGACCGATATTCTGACCAAGTTTTGTGACGATTGGTTAAACGATGTAGACGCTAGGCTGTACAAAAAACACACACAGGGACAAACAAACAAACTCAACCGAAAAATAACCTTTTTGGTGGAGGTAAAAAACAAAAAGAAAAAACTCGGATTTCCAGCCAGCATACAAGATCGCTGTTTTGTCTCCAACAGTGTTTCTCAACGTTTTTCCAACTGTGTTGTAGCAGTTACAAACATTAACATTGCGTTTCTCTCTCATGGAGAGCAGCCCCTGTGAGGCGGTTTGGTCACAGGATGACCAATCAGACTCCTGAGCGTATTAATTTCTACCAAACCTTTGAAGAACTACATTGAGACACTTTGTGATAAACATAGCAGTCACAGAGAACTTCCAGGCACCCACGAAGAAAGATGTCTTGTCTCATGCCTCTGTAAATTAAACAGCTGAGCGAGGTTATCTTCACTTGAAGATATACTGCTCTAAGAAAATAATTTTGGCAACCAAACTTTACTTTGATTCCTTTCTTCAATGTCTAACCTTCTGCCAACCTACACCCAACGGTGTAGGCCACCTAAATAAATACATGTTGTTATTGTTTATAAAAGGGATTTGTTTTTCTTTTCACTTGACGACCCTTTGGTTACAAATTATTATAGGAGTTTTGTGGTACTTTAGGGTTCCAAGAGGGGAACCCCATTGAGAAACTCAGATAGCAAGTCAGACAACCCCACCATCCAAAATAAATTCAGAAAAAATCCTCCAATCTATTTCCATAATGAGATGTTTACTTTTTCTTTCCTTTCTTCTTTCTATACCGATTGATACGTTGTTTTTTTTCCTTCTTTTGTTATTCCTTTTTTTTAACTTCACCGATTGAGACGTTATTTCATATGAAGCGATAGCAAGTCGGCAAAGCCAGTTAGTAGTATATATATATCTGAATTTATTTAAGGAAAAATTAATACTTCTTTGTCAAATTTTTCGGCGATGTTAAATAAAATCCATATTGTTCGGTTATAATACTTCATCGTAAAAGATAAACACAAGTAACCAATATCATATACTACCTATAATATACATGTAAACAGAACGAAAACAGATAATTGTTGCATCAGTTTATTATTTATTTATCTTGGTATTGATATCGATCCTGAACCAGTTTTCGTGAGGTTCGACTCGGAAGCGTTCGGCTGTCCTACGCAAACGCCCGAGTGTTGACGAGCCGAATGGTACCAGACGACAATTTTGATATGGTGCTGCGTCCTGTGATTGTAAGTTATATTTTCAAGAAATTTTCTAAAAGAAACAACAACAAAAAAAAACAAGCAAAACATAGCGAAGTTACTGTTATCAAATAAATATTTTTTATTATTTTGATACGTTGCTGCGTCCTATAATTTTTAGTTATAGTTGCAAGAAATTTTTTAAACAACAAAACAAATAAAACAAGCAAAACAGAGCGAAATTACTGTTATCAAATAAATATTTTTAACTCTAAACCTAACCCTAAACCCTAACCCTAACAACAAAAAAACAAAACAAGCAAAATATTATCATCATAGGACACAGCACCGTATCAAAATTGTCGTCTGGTACAAATCGACTCGTCAACTCTCGGGCGTTTGCGTAGGACAGCCGAACGCTTCCGAGTCGAACCTCATGAAAACTGGTTCAGGATCGATATCCGCACCTTTATCTTTTACTGGCAATGTGAAAAAAGGCATGGTGGAATTTTATTCTGACGTAATACGGGGGGGGGGTGGAGGTAGGACGGTTTAGGTAACTCGAAGTATTAAAAAAAAACAAAACAGAACTTGACATTAAAGGAAAAAAAAAACAATAAAATCTTGACCTATTGTGGCAGTTCCTTCAAGACTAACCGAGTTACAACGAATTGCTCCGTTCCTTACAAGCAAACAAATTGTTCTTGTAAAAGTAACACAATTAGGTAGTTTTCAATAAAAAAACTGGTAAGATACAAAAAAAACAAAAAAAAAACAAGTCTGATGTCCATTCCATTTTTTTTTTACTTACTGCTGGCTACACGAGCAATTCACTTCGCTGCTTTAAAAAAATTTTTTTTTAACTTTTTAATGTAGCCTCATCCAATCAAATTGAGCGGACTCCTATGTAAATACAATATGCAAATTAGTTTCAGAATTCTATTGCACTCCCTCTCCCTCCACATCGAGTTCTGGTTTGATAAAATTACCACAGACAAGGTAAATTAAGGCCAAATGTCATGTGAACCAATAAATGGCCTAAGAGGCATTTTATAACGTGAAACATGATTTTCTAACGTTAAACCTGTGTTATCAGAATTTTATTTTTGTCCGGATAAAACCGACGAAAGAAAAACTCTGTAAATAATATTGGAATTTATTAACGTCTCCCCTCACTGACTGGCTGCAGCATTGTCCCTTAAGGGTCTCACGGATTGGCTGTCAGGCATCCCAACCCCTACTCCCTTGGGGGTCACGCAAGTCAGCCCATAAAAGCGCTTGACGCTGTGTCCCGCCCTCTTTTCGATCCACCTTTTGAACCTGGTAGGACCACGGCTGGATCCTTCTGAAACAAAGTCCTCGACGGCAGTCGCAGAGAGTCCCTGCTCCTTCTTGTTACCAACCATCTTGGACTGAAGTGACTACATCTCGACAAGAGCCAGAATTGGAGGCGGGCGCACGTGCAACCTGTTACCAGAACTCCCACAAGTTCACGAAGCAGGTTTTCGCAAACCTAAATTAACTTCCTCCTTTCTGAACTTTGAACTCACCATTTGTTGTATATATTTGCCCTCATGTTTTCTCACAAGTAAAACTGTTTTAAACTTATATACAATTGTTGTTGTGTCCCTTCTCACAAAAGCCGTTGCCCTGTTTCTATTTTGCACTTATCTACATAATTGTTATTGCATTCTCACGTGCGAGAATTGAACTTTCTTCCAGGGATATTTAATCCCAACAATAATAGAACAATAAAAAAAGGGGAAATAGACATAATAACAGGAATGGTCTTGTTTTTAAATATGAAAAGAGAATTTATTTACATAAAAATTCCCCAGAGGGGAGCTATGGCAGGCATGATTATCCTGAACCCGGATCGAGCAGTGGAAGTGGCCTCAACCTGTCTTATTACTGACATGAAAGGGTCCTTTTTTGCCTTGTGTGTAGTTTGAAAATTAATGAAATGTCGAAATCATAAGTTACTAGTGGGAATGCAAGAGTTTTCTATGTGAGCCGGTCAACATTCAGGAAGGGGACTTTTTGTCTTCAGCACCGTCCTCCTCCGGAAGGCATGCGCACGGGGAACTGTCTTGCCTCAACACCGCCTGCTTGCTCAGAAGCGGTCTTTTTCAAATCAGCCAGCATTGGATTCGGACGTCCGATGAGCTTACGTTAGACGTTGGCCATTCTGGGACAAGTAGCTTGGTAAAATAGAGGTAAGCAGCGCACAGTTCTCTGAACCGATTTAAGTTTTCGCTTTCTTCCAATTTTCTTTGTTTTGTTTCTTAGAACATGTTTGTAAGACTGATTTATTTCCTGTATTTACAGTTTTACGGTGAGAAAAAAAAGGTGTTATATTCAGCGTTGGCCACGTGCGCGCATGATAAATACATTCGCCTATACTACTCGTCTTCCGAGATTTTTTTGCCCCAGATTGCTTGCTGTTACAACTAGTAAGGAGCGAACTCACAACCTATGAGAAACGGAACGGCTGGTTATGGCACTGCAATAAGCAAATTCACCTTAAGAAAAAGGTGAGCCAACGAATTATCTGTATTTTCATTGGTCAAAAAGAATTGAGATAATTTAATGCCTGAAATCTGTTGACTTAAACAAGTTTAAGAAAAAAAAAGAAAAAAATGAAAGAAAACGTCCAGTGATTATTTTTGACTGAGGCAACAAGTCGATTATTTTCATTTAATCTAGTGAAATTGAGCTTTAATAGTCCTAGCAAAGTCAAGGTGTAAACGCTTCCCTGATTGAGTTATGTGGCGGAATTGATGATCATGAGCCAGAATCGAGCGGTGGAAGTGGCCCGAACTTCATCCCCGCAGTCAGAGGGTCCGCCTTTGCCTGGCTTGCAGATGGAAAGGGGAAAGTAACAAATCTGCTTGCACAATAATACGTCGATTTAGTTCTTCCCCACAGTAAGAGGGTCCGCCTTTGTCTGGCTTGCAGATGGAAAGGGAAATAAGTTTTGGTTTACTAGTTTTCTAGTGAGGATTGAACACGCAACCTCGAAGTAACAAATCTATTGGTTGCTGCACAATAATACGTCGATTCGCCTTGACGATAAATAGTGAGCCGGTGGATTTTCTGATTGGTTAAGCTGAATTAACTGAGGGAAAATCTGCTAATAAAAAGAGAAGAAAATCAGAAGAATGCGAGAGTGAGTGTCAAGTGAGATTCTGCGGTGAGCCGAATTATTTTCGTTCATTGGAGCTCGAAGTTACAGAGGGTTTTTGTGCTTCTACATGAATTGAACCGAACTGCGTTTTTTTTTTTTTAACGTTTGGAGTCTAGTCATAGACTTCTGAATTCCCATTTTCAAGTTACAAACGTTTTTTCGGGAACACATGAAAACTTGAATATTTTTTTCCTATCTGGGTTACAAATATTATAAAAGGCACCAAATAAAAGTAACCACAAAAGGTAGAACAAAGAAAAGAACTGCTTTTCAAACACTTCATAGCAAAAAATATATCGCTTTAACAAACGAGCAATAGAATATAAAGTACAATATAAACACCGTAAGCACCCTTAAAGTTCGAAACAAATAATTCATGAATGGAGTATCTCCGTATTTACAAAGGACACGGCACCAAATTTCGACAGTTAAAAGGTTTAAAACCTGCCATTAAAAAAGTTTGATAACTTGAAATGTTTACGCTGTGCTAATAATAAATTTTGTTCCAACGAAAAAATTCCTTGTCGTCCTTAACAGCTTCCTGGGCCTTCTTTCAGAAATGGTCGACAAATTCTTTGGAACTCAAAAGTTGCCACCACTGACATTTGGATATCAGATTAATTCAATCTCACAGAAGCATTGAATTTCAATTCAATTTTCCATGCGACAACGAACCATTGTGCTGAATCTTACAGAGAAGGGCGTACCCAGTGAATTCTACTCTCGTCTTATGAGCTTGCATTCGCTCTCATAGACGGACGAATTCAAAAAGTGATCAGTGAATTGCGCTTTCCAACCTCTCTTCCACAAGTAGGAAGAAATACGAATATTTATTTCATAGTAAAAAATATTAGAAAAATGCGGCACAAGGCCAGTAAAGGTCGGTCATCACTAACTTTTGCTAACTGATTTAACTTACCTAGTTTCATTCATGACTATCATTCACAAAAATATTCATATTTTACATTTCTGCTTCATATACCAAAAGAATCCATACCATGAATATCTTACTTAAAACCCATATATATATATATATATATATATATATATATATTTATTTTTGAAATTCTAAAGTTAAAAAATACGGTAATACAAAACAAAGTTTATTCAACAAATTCATTTATGGGAGTTTAAAATTACAGCAAATTTTCAAAATTTCCACCTTCGTTCTGCATGCATAGCTCCATTCTTTTTTGCAAGGAATTTACGACTCTTTGTAGCCTATATGATTGATTAATTTTAACAAACTCGGCAGTGATTTTTGATTTGAGGTCGTCATTGCTTTTCAACAAGTGTGGAAGATTCATCAAATTTGGCCATATGAATAGCAATAAAAATTCGCTTTTCAATTGTAAATGACATACTGCCTGAAAAAAAAAACACATATGATGATTTACACAAATTTAAATAAATAAAAATAAATATATATAGAAACAAATATATAAACGAACAAATTTAAAATAACAAATAGCAGTAATTAGAGAGTAAGATAACAATTATCAAAAGTTCATAGTATGTTTGTGCTTCATATGGTAATCATTTTAAATAGCTAAGTGACTTAGAATCACCCTATATATATATATATATATATATATATATATATATATATATATATAAAAGGAGATTGTAGTTTGCTTGAAGCATTGCTGGTAAATATAAGTACAGATTAGTAGTCCGAGGCTGTAGCAATGCGATGTAGTTGCTGGAAGATGGAAAAAGTGAACAGAAATAAACGATGAGAGAAAGTGAAACTCAAAACGATTTATTAATAATTTCACGAAAAACTGATTAAATACCAGAAAAGTCTGGTAAATAAAAAGTTCGGCAAAAGGTAATCTTAAATTTTTGAAAGAAAAACTTTCATTTTCAAAAGACAACAATAGAAGACCGAGAGGGTCGAAAAACCGGTGTCAAACCATTGAAACACCGCAGCAGACAATTGGAAGTAGGAACGCAGAAAATGTCAAAATTTAATTAAATAATTATTCAACTAAAGTTAAAATATTGTAAACATTTGTTTATTTATATACTAATTATTATAATTTTATAATATTTTATTTTATATGATTTATTAATTTTTTAAATTTTTTTTCTTTATTCAATTTTAAATTTACGTGTGGGCTGTTATTATTATAATATGTGCCATCAAAGGGGGATAACTTAGGAAAAAATATGTTTAGAAATAGGATTTGAAAAGGAATTTAAATTGTGGAATGGATCAATGCCAAGGAGGTAGGAAGGAACCGTTAGAACGGGGGAAGGGGGGAATAAGAAGAAACGTTGGAGAAGGGGGAGGGAATTAGGGATAAAAAATACATACACACATATACATATATAAAGTGTAAATATCTAAATACATATTTATTTTCTATGTTAATTTAAGAGTATTCCAAGGGTATAATACTCCTAGAACTAAATTTATATAAATTTATTATATTTATTGATTTATAGATTTTTTTCTTTAATTTTCCTTTGTTATTATTATTTATTCATATATTTAATTTATTCTTTTATTATTATAATTTCTTTTTTTTATTTATTTTATTTATAAATTTTTTTTATTATTATTATTTTATTTTATTGAATTTCAAACTTTAGTTAAGGGATTACAAATGTATCAGCATACACATACACACACATGAGAATACACCCATATTCTCATACATGTATATATGCATACACATACACAAGGCCTAAATATATGTAAATAAAGTGCATATTATTCCATTCCATAATTATAATATGTAACATGTAAAAATGTGGGGTGGGTGGCGCAAGTGTATATACCGAAATCACCCGCATACAGGACAAATGCTCTTCTACTTCCGATAAAACAACACACACCAAAGCCTTCCACCAAACCCTATTAACGAATTAAGTACACAATATCATATAATTATTATAATATAAATGTAAACAGAATAAAAACCGGGTTATTGTTGCATCAGTTTATTATTTATTTAATCCTTTGCTGGCAATGTTGAACTGACATGAAATAAATCAAGGCAAAATCTCATGTGAACCAATAAATGGGAAAAGAAAATGTTACTTTTGGAGCCATTTGATAAAGTGAAACTTACTTCTCTAATAAGAAACCCACGCCTGTCTTAGCACACAAATGTTTAATTCGAGGTTGAACTTTAGATGAAAACAGACGGATTTCATTCTCAATCGAAAGACGGTTTTTGTCTTTGCTCTTGTGACAATAAAGAGGAACACTCACCGTCAGGAAAAAGAATGAGGTGCTTCGCATGTCATGTCTGCAGATTAAAAAAAGACTCCTCTTCATAGGTGCAGGTGTTTATGGTGGTCTCTGATTTGCATATGTGGATATCAGCTGATATAAATGAAGATGACAGCTGGGAAGGAAGGAGAAACGATTTGGATTGGAGAGAGAAAGTGGGTTGCACGAAATTCGGTTGGAAATTGAATTACAGTCAAAACTTGTTTTTTATTCTTTTATTTTTCTGGCACAGTTAGTTAACAGCTCTTGATACTTGTTAAATAAGAAAAAACTGGCTGCTCACACATATAAATCTTAGGGACCTTTTGCAGCACCTTAGGGTTCCGGGTAACCCCAGTTGAGAAATGCTGGTCTAAATCAATACAATCTTGCATCGTTAATACCTATATATTTAACCTCAGCTAATTTATACTAACCACTTTCGTCTTGGTATACACGAATAAACAAAGTAAATTACCAAAACCAAATAGTTTTCTTCCTTCTGATCTTGAAATTATAATTTTCTTTGCACAGTCATCCATTTCTAAAAGAGGTTGCTGCAGCAGTTTTTTTATTTGTTGTTTTTTCAGCAAACTTCAAAGGAACATGAAACACAACAAATTTAAATTGTAAAACGTTTACCTGCGATACTATGGACTGCTCCCCCCACACACATGCAACGGGGACCACTGAGAGAGGGTGAGGAAGTGAGGTAAGTGGCCGGCGGTAGGGAGGCCGGCGAATCTATTGATGCTTTATTTATTATTAACTGGCAATGTTGAAAAGATATAAGGTAAATAAAGGCAAAATATCCTGTGAACCAATATATAGGCTAAGAAGACGTTACTTTCGGAGCAATTTGTTAAAGGGAAACATGCTGAACCACATACTTCACATGAATAAAGTTTTTCCATTTTTTAATTTTTTTTTCTTATTTCTGTTTTCGTTAGCATAGGGACTAATGAAAAAAACAAATGAAAGAAAAAAAAACACTCCGTATGTTTATTTCTATGATAATCTATTTATTTTTTGACAAAGAAATTCAATTTTTTTTTTCCTCACGGGAAAGTTAATTTTTTTTCTCGAAAAATTGTGTTTTTATCAATAAACTAAAGAACATAATCAAGAAATAACGATTTTTACAGATATTTTTTTTATTTACTGGTACAGTTACAACTTTTGAATCGGACAAAAACCGACTAGATTAGGGTTAGTTCAGGGTTAAAAAGCAGTTCTGTTTTTGTCTAGTTAAAAAGCTGTACAAGCTTTGTTTTTTTTTTAGTACAGGTAAAGTTATCGTCTGCTTCTAAAGCCTTCTGATTGGCTAAGAGTTTCGACATTTTCTGGAAGATACCGAACAAAATATCTGTTTTGTCTAGTTCAAAAGCTATACCAGTACCGCCTAAATTAATAATACGAAACTGGGGTTGACAATTAGCATTTCAGAATAGAATATAAAATAGAGATTTAAATAGTTGATCTGAAGACCAGTGTCTGCAAATGCATTAGGTAGAAAAACAGACACAAAAAAACAGAAACAAAAAAAAAGCAATGAGAGTTTAGCAGAATCCAAATGCAGCCTTAAAGTTAGTAATTCATTGTTTGTGTTAGCTTCACTATATTCTCCAAGAAGCAAGCCACATGAGACACCACCCAATGGCAGGTCGGATTACTAAAAAAAAATGAAAAGTAATTTTGGAGCAATATTTATATGAGGGTATGTAAAAATAAGGTTAGAATCAGAAATAAGTTGAAAATTAAGAGAATGGAGCTACGTGTACAGAAAGTTATGTCATGGGAGGAAGTTCAAAGTGACACGTAGTGTGAGAGAGAGAAAAATCTTTCTCTTTGGGTTTAGTCACCTTTTTATTTCTAAACATTGTATCCGTTAACTTCCCTTCCTTACAGTGCTGTAAGAGAATTAAACATCAAAGAGCATGAGCCATTGGGTAACAAGGTTGTTGGAAGTTTTGCCTTTCATGTTATCCATTGTTGGAGCTACCAGGTGAAAGAGGAAGATACAGAAACTTCGGCTGCCACATCACCACTGTAACTCAAACTATATTGCAAATTTCCATTTGAGTTACCTGAACCATTTTTACTACAGAAAACCGTACAGATAAGAATCTAATTTAGAAATAGGAAAAAAAAGTTTTATTTTTATTTTGTAAATTGAAGTCTGGATATAATATCGCTGATACCAATATGATAAACACACGCTGTCGACGATATTATAAAATAATAAAAAGATAAAAATGATTACTTAAAAATTTAATTCATTCAATATGAATATGATGAGTTTATCCAAAAAGAAATTGAATATATTTGATTATCTGTGAATCAAAATTTTATAAAAATCTTTTCTTTAAATTAGGAGTGAATGACTGACAAGTAATTAATTTCATTTGTCACTTTAAAGTGAAAACTAAAGTTAATATGAAATATATAAAAAAATACTTCCAAGTAGTAAAATTGGTTTATAGTTTATTAATTTTGCTAAATATTCAGCACAAAAATCACTTATATATATCTCTATATGAAAAATGCCAGTATACTGAAATCATATGCCCTTAATAGGGCTAAGATGAAAATTCATATACACTAAATGTACAAAAGCAAGGAAATTCCCAAATTTTTACACTTTTATTGTCATTAAGGGTATGTGAGAACAACAGGGCTATGTATTTTACTGGTAGGAATTTTTCTTCAGCGCACCTCACACACTTCATCCACTCATGCATAGAGATTTATACTGTAGTGATGTGATAATGAAATGGTTTCGTTGATATGTAGTCATACCCTTAATGACAATAAAAGTGCAAAAATTTAGGAATTTCGTTGCTTTTGTACATTTAGTGTATATGAATTTTCGTCTTAACCCTATTAAGGGCATATGATTTCAGTATACTGGCATTTTTCATGTAATATTTTATATATTCAACCAAACCATTTCATTATCACATCACTACAGTATAAATATCTATGCATGAGTGGATGAAGTGTGTGAGGTGCGCTGAAGAAAAATTCCTACCAGTAAAATACATAGCCCTGTTGTGCTCGCATACCCTTAATGACAATAAAAGTGTAAAAATTTGTGAATTTCCTTGCTTTTGTACATTTAGTGTATATGAATTTTCATCTTAACCCTATTAAGGGCATATGATTTCAGTATACTGGTATTTTTCATGGAATGGCACTACTTTTGTAAAGGCTATGCCTCAATACAATGCCTTCTCATAAGGTTTTTTTGAATTTTCTGGAAAACTAAGGTATATGGTAAACTGAAATTAAAATGCCATCAACTAGACCCTAGAACCTCTATCTCTGCCAAAAATCAGCTGAATCCATCAAATAGTTGATGAGGTACAGGGTGGCACATACGTACGTACGTACACAGATAACATAATTTCATGATTGAACTTTTTGGATCTCTGTGTTGACTTGATTAATGATGCTGAAATTCTACACACTTATAGAACCTATCAGATAAAAAATTTGTGCAAAGTTTTAACTAATTTGGTTTATTGGTTTTTGAGTTATGATTGATCAAAGAAATGAGATTTCCAGCAAATGCCATTTGTAAAGTCTATTAAGGGATAGAACGCTCTCGCGCCTCCCTTGATATATATATATATATATATATATATATATATATATACATGGTGGCCAAAAAGTCACTGAAGGATTTTTAACTTGAATAGATTCTTTATTTTTTATGGTACTTTGATCACGAAGACAATGGATATTTGTTTACACAAAAGAACAAAGATTAAAAAGAATTTATATATGAAAAGTAACATCTTTTAAATGGTTTCCATTTTCAGCTTTTAAAATTCGTGCCCTTTAAAAAACGTTATCCATGACAGATTGCAGGATCACTTACAATTTAATTCCCCGACTTCATCTCTGATGTTCTCTTTCCATTCGTGTAGAGTTTCAAGTTTGTTGATGTAAACTTTTTCTTTGAGATACCCCCCCCCCCCCTCACAAGAAAAAGTCAGGGCTAGTCAAGTCTGGGGAACGTGGAGCCAACTTTTAAATTTTTGTTATTTTTTGCAAACATCTCTATTGTCTTCGTCCTATTATGTTAAAATTCCATTAAGGTTCCATCCAAAATAAAGAATCTATTTAAGTTAAAAATCTGTGACTTCTTGGCCACCCGGTATATGTTAGATATTGAATGGGTAGATCTAGTATATCATTTTGTTAATTGGAAATAATAGGAAATGGGAACCACTGAGGGGTCAGCCGAGGTCAACTTGATGGTCACGGGTTGAAAATTGCTTAGGCTGTTGGAAAGTACTAGAAACGAATATAACGTCACATGGCTAAAAGAGGAAGGGTGATAGAAAGGACAGTCCATTCGGAAGCATGCAAAGTGTTCTCTCATAAGGATGGGCTGACAAGATATGACTAATTAGTTATTTTGATCTCTCTCTCTCTCTTTTTACCTGTCTCTCCACCCTGACTGGTAGGTGATTTGGAACTAAGATGACATTGAATAAATAACCAATGTCTTCCATCACTTTTGAGATGAGTTAGCCCTTTTGAAAGCAGAAAAGAAGCTTTAATTACAGGACAGCGTTCCATCAGTTTGGAAGAATCGCACACAAGTGCGTACAAGAAGTCCAGCAGCTAAGGTATGAGTAACAATTTGTAAACTTTAATTTCTATAATGATCAAGGCGACTTGGTTGCTGTATGTATGACACGAGGTTTAGAACACAATAATTTGACTATATAAAATCTCTCCCACCCCCAAACTAAAAAAATATATTATTCATTTTTGGATTATTCAGATTTCGATTCTCATCTTGGTTGTTACATTCATATCGTTCCGGCCGATGTAACCTCCGACCTTCTTCAGGTACATCTTTTCGAACTTGGGAATCTTTATATTGAACTCAAGAACCTATACGAAATTTCTTACTGAACCGTTTATATAATTCACAGGGTAGATTGTTCTCATTCTGTCAGGTAGAAGTGTTAATTTATGTCATTGTTAGTATCGCCTGTAGTAAGGAATGAACCTTGAACCTCCAGAAAACTTCAACTTCAATTTAATTGTTAACTAATGCTTTAACCATATGTCCATTTAGATAATAATAAATAAGAATTGTGGCACAATACGTAATCTTTTGGGGAGCTAAGTGCTTCCTGTTATATTCGTAACCCTTGCGCCAGACTTGAGTTGCAAATGAAGTGAATTTGCTGCACTAAAAATGTCAGCTCACTGATCGGGGTATTCGGTGTAATCCGATGTCAGCTAAAATATAAACAATGCTGGAGACACCAGCCAGGTTCAAAAGGTCAAAGAAAACCTGTCACCGAGATTTGTTGAAACACTGATGACGGCTGTATTCCCTCTCTCTCTCTCACTTTCCCTCCTTCTCTCTCTCTCTCTCTCTGGTAAAGAGATTGAAAATTGAGAGACTGGTTTGAATTCTGACAGAGATGCATGCGTCTTGTCGCGCACTCTGAGATGTTTCTTTTCGAAATATAATAAATTATATTTTTATATAATAAGTAAAATGGTTTGCTCCATTATTAGATAACACCAAACAGCCGGCTAGCCAGTCCCAGAAGCAGACGACAGTGACTATCGTCAGACGATGATTGCTCACTGGCCATAACAAGATGAGACATTGCACATGTTATCACACATCGTCCCGTCGTCACATAAAGTCCGGCAAAAGCCGTCCAAAAGCAAACGATGTTGCCACATTGGTGCCGGTCCCAAGAGATACCCCTTCGGCCAAAGTGAACTTTGCTACAGAACAACAAATTAACACTTCGTGGCTAACTTACTGAAAACAATCTACTTACACGAATTAAATAAAGGATTCAGTTTGAACTGATTATTAACTCACGTTATTACCTGTTATGCCACATGTCTATATTCCAACGGTTCAGTTTGGAATTCCATACAGGTTCCAGAGTTCGCCAAAAATTGCCAAGTCCAACTAGGAGGTTCCCCATGTTAAATAGAAACACAGAGAGATCGGAAGTTACATCGGCTGAAACATTGTGAATATAACCACCAGGAGGAGAATGTAGTCTGAGAATCCAAATAATAAAAATGATCAATCCTCATCTAAAGATTTCGCAAACATAAGAAACAATTTTAATAAATATTATTTTTTTCATAAAATTAGGTACACCATGCTGAAAGCCTCACTGGTCACGTGTATCGCTGGGAGGGGTGCACGAGTCCATGAATGGTTCAGGGTGAAGAAACCAATTATAAATAGGATTATCCATCAACCAATCGATAATCCCTTAATCTTAAACTAATCATCTATACACTTTCTCATCTCCTGAAATCCTAGATATCTTTGGAGGTCATCTGAAAGGCCCACATTCGAGAAAATGATGTGTCATCTCTGGTCATTTGAAATTGACCAAAGAATGATTCAAGCCAATTAAAAATCTCCAGCTGGTAAAGTGTTTCGGAATTCTTCAGACATGAAAGCAGAATTCTTCAACAACTGCCAATTCCAATCTTTTCTGCAAGCAGGATTCCAAGCACTTAAGATATTCATACATCTAAAAAGGGGACCACTTGTAGTGGGTTTTCTTTTGAATTGTATGTGACGAGATCGTCTGGCAGTGTAGGGGGAAAAAACGAGAGACGTTTGTTTGAAACCCACTGACCTCTGGGTTCATTTATTTTATTTTTATATGTCATTTTATTTTGATCAAAGAACTTTTTTCAAGAACTATTTCTTTTAATGTGTTTCAATTGAAAGTTGGTCTTCAAGAAAAATAATGAAAAAAAACATTTTTCTTGAAGACAAACTTGCAATCTTGAACTAAATTTTGAAATCAAATTTACTGGCAGAAAATAGCAAAGTGCAATGAACCATGTAAAAAAACAGAAGATGTGTACGTCTGAATGTTTGTCCAAGACGACTTGAAACCTACATATGATAGACATCGTCACTACTTCTGGTAGAAACATGGACAGAGAACGCCACCTTTCTTCTAACGAGACGAAATCACGTATGGTACATCTTTTGGTGGGTTCTGTGTAGACCATGACTTCGCTCTGGGGTAAAACAACTCTTTAAAAGATATGTTTTAAATCCTGTTGATGTTTTATGCCAGAATCGCGACCTTTCAATCTTCTTCTGCTGCTCAAGTTGGAGGGGGGGGGGGCTATCCAAAGATCAGCAGCCATGATGCATCCAGTGTTGCCTTAAATAGTTTGGTTGTCGCAGGGTGACTACGGTCTTCAGCAGTTTGTGCTGCGGTACAGCGATCAGAACCAAAAAAGATGCCTTTCTACTATTAAGCCGAAATCTTCTCAGGTACAGCATGGACTTGCCCCCCCCCCCCACTTTACGGTCATCAATAATTAAGTTGATATGCATGTGTTTAACCGGGCCCCACTTTTTAGGAGAACTCCCCCCCCATTTTATAACTGTCCCGCCGGCCCTGTACAGCTTTTCTGAGTTTTCACGAAGCCCTCTATGTGCAGCTGGTGTGAAGAAGAGGTCATGCGGCATATTGTAGTTGCCATGCATGCTATTAAAGGCGAGGATGAGATTGCTACATAGCTGCTTATGCCCCAGCGAATACAGGTTGAGGGCCTCCAATTTTTATTCGCAGGACTTTATTGCTGATCCATCGCATCCACACAAAGTCTAAACTTGCATAATAATATTTTAAAATTAAACCCTCTCACTTACGTTTTTTGCATTCTATTTATAAATTTGGGACGTTTTCTACACTGACAATGACATTGAAACTAATTTCATATACAAAATAGAAGATCTTCAGTTTTCTAGTATATTCAGCATGTACGTGTGTTCGACATAATCAGCCTAATTTGCATATTGATTTGAAAAATGGCATTTCATTAATTCACTATCTGTCATTATTGTTTTTTTTCTAATTCAATAACTGTTTTCATTTTATTATTGCACAGAGTTTTATTTATGCATATTTTTTAGATTGTGGATAGAAAATTAGCATTTTGTATGAAAAGAGTAGGAAATACTCTTTTATGGTCAATTCCGGTTCCATATAAAAATTTATTAAGAAGCCCCCTCCCCCAACAAAAACATAGACTCACAAATTGCTGCTAAGCAAAAATGTCAGTAAATATCAATCGCTCCTACCATCAGTTTTATTTCATTACAAAATTATATTCCACCCTAATGCATTTTGCTTCATTCGTACAAGAGTCAGTCATTTTATTCTTTTGTCATATTGTTAATTAAAGCCGAATTCTCCCATCCCCAAATCCCCTCCCCCCGCGGCAAAGCAAACAAGTCTGAGGATTCCTCACCCCACCTCTAATTAATTTTTTAATCCTGAATAAAGCCATAGCATTTTGTGGTGAAAATTGTGTTTCCGGTCCTTTCCGGTCAATTTAAATCTAGGGTTGTGATTCTTGATTTCCTTAATATACCCGGGCAACGCTGGGACACATATGCAACTAGCTATATAACATACCACTCAATTAGTCTCTGGCCTAACTAATAGAATATCACTTTTCCGGCAAAATTCTACTTTTTTTTCATTAATATAATGTATCACCTTAGAAGGAGACCGATCCCAACGCTTCTCTAATAATTCAAAGCCTTTTTTGTAGAACGAATTGTGTTTGGCCTCAAAATACGCCCCAGTTTCCGATAACACGTTTTCATTGAAGATAAATCTCTTTCTCCTGGAGCATTCTTTTGAGGTCATCAAACAATCAGTAGTCGCTGGGGGTCAGATCTGAAGAACAGAGTGGGTGTGAGAGCAATTCGAAGTGCAATTCATATACTTTTGTTATCGTTGCAATCGACTTGTGACATGGTGCATTGTCTTGGTGAAAGAACACATTTTTCCTCTTTGTCGGGGTCCGGTTTGGTCGATTTCTTCCTTCAAACGTACCAATATCGTTATATGATATTCACTGTTTATGGTTCTTCCTTTCTCAAGGTGATCGATGAACAAAAATTCAGAGGCTAACACCTTGCCTGCTGATGTTTGCGTCTTTGGTCGGCTTTCACTTGCTGCTTTTCATTCACGTGACTGCCGATCTGATTCCAGGGTAAAGTGGTGGATCTATGTTTCATCCATTTTCATATATTGATGCAAAAATCTTTTTTTGTGTTAAAATACTTGAGACAATGCTCTGAATCATCGACACGTTGTTGTTTTTGATTGACAGTGAGTAAACCTACTTTGAACACAGCTTGATAAATGTGCATGCACAATGATGAATACACTGCTTTCTGATATCTTCAACTCCTCGGTTATCGCACACAACTTTAATTTACGATCAGCCAAAAGGAGTTTGTGACTATTTTTATGGTTTCTGGAACAACTGCCAAATAGGGTCGACCTGAGCATTTAGCATAATAAAGTTCCGTTTGCAGTCAGCATACCACCTTCTAACCATTGTTTTCAATAGAGCAGAGTTCGAATAACACTTATACATTCAATTCCATTGCTTAAACAGTATTTTCCCCATCAGAAAGCAATGCTTTATCAACACATGAAATTAAGATTTTTTCATTTTGATATTTTGCAACAGTATCTTCACTTAATAACTTTAATCTAAACTACTAATCTAATTGGGCTCAAATTTTGACACGTGTCACTTGAAGGCTCCTTTGATAAGAAGGTGATACCTCGAAATATTAGGATTGCACCGGTCTACACTATAAATTGAGGAAAAAATTCTAAGTAATAAAAGACATTTATTATCTTCATGGAATAATGGTTGGATTATTCTCTCGCTCCAGAAAGTATCTCATACCTGACGCAATTCTATACCTGTATAAGAGTCAAATACGTTCTAAGATAGAGTATTGTTGCCACATCTGGTGAGGTGCCACTCAGAACACCTTTTCCTGCATTGACAGAGTAAAAACCCGACTTTGAAATCTAGTGGAGGATGTCCTCTTTTCTACCCTACAGCCATTTTCTCAGAGAAGAGATGTTGTTAGTCTTTTTCTGCTCTACCGTTATTTTCATGGTAGATGCTCGACTCAGCTCCATTCTATGGTCCCCCCCCCCCCACCTGTAAAACATTTTCTCTCTTTGTGTACCTAATACTAAACGGAGTTTCCATGAGCATAGTTTTTCTCATAGAAATACCCGTCTGTGGAATACAATACCGTCTGTCTTCCCAGCTGAATACAACATAGTCGTTTTCAATTCCAATGTAAACAAATTCTTATTGAGCCGTCACTTAAATAATCAAATTCTGCTTAATTTCAACCATCATTAACAATCATGACGGTGTTGTCTACCTGGTCACCTGACAAACTCATTAACCATTATCCTCGAGTGGCCTTTGGGCCTTGATAAGTGATGACTCTTTAGTAAAAAATGTACATAAATAGGTAGATTGACTGGCACTAAAAAAACTGGTACTTACATTTTGTACATCGAAAGATTTGAGAATTTCGTTTGTATCAAGAGATTACAACGATTCTTCACTCACCTGAAAAAATGAAAGAGAAATAAATAGGTTAATATCTATGTGCATTTATAAAGCTTGTTTGGTTTTCTTTATATTGACTATTTAAAAAAAAAATAATGTTAGTTTCATTTTCAAGTACAGCTTTTGAACCAGACAAAATCGACGTTTCGTTCGGCTTTTTTCAACTGTTTACATAAACATCCCGAAGAGGCCGAAGTGCTTATCCAATCAGAAGGCGAATAAAGTAGACTAGTTGAATTGTAAATTGATTAAATCGTAAATTGGTGGTTGTCAAAAATTTCCAACAGAGAAAAAAAGGTGAAAAAAAAACAAAGCAAAAAGTCAACAAATAACTGTTACCAAAGGCAATAAAAGTAGGTTAGGGTTAGGATTAAAGTAAAAAACGGTCAGAGACTGGTCCAGTACCGAACAAAAAAAAACTTTAAATTTAACTTTCTTGTGAAAAAAAAATTATAAAAGTTGTTTCGTTAATTTTTTTATATAAAAAAAAAAAAATTTTTTTAATAAAAATAAACATACGGTGAGTGTTTTTCTTGCTTTAAATTTTCTTTTATTATTTTGTATTTCTTTTGGAATGCCGCCTTGTTTTGATTAACATTTTTATTCGTCTTCTTTCCGTCTTTTTACGTAATTCTGTGTCGGCAAAAGTCGGTTTTGTCTGGTTCAAAAGCTGTACCAGTACCCAACTAAGTTTTTTCATATCAGTTTCATTTTCAATAAAAGAACAATTGTAGCTATGCACAGGCCTGCAATGAGAGAAAGAGAGATCATCCAAGAAATCGGCTGACTCTTTGAAATAGGATACAAGGCTCCATGCTGTGATTGTAGGCCAGTTAAGATTTTGCAAAAGTTATGACCATCTCAGATGGTGTGCCCCCTAGTCCATAAGTTTTTATGGCTAGTGATAAAACGGCCGATGATTTTCAAGTAAGCTGACTGTGTGGTCTACCACAAATGACATCAGTATCTATATATGTTCTAGCAGGATGGGCAGAGAGGGTCAGTTGGATTTTTGTGGATCTCAGAGACAGATGGGCCTTTGGACCTTTAGCTGATGGAATGTTGCGTGTTCGGTTGGAAGATTGACTTGCTAAGCAGGAAAAACTTGTCATTCGGTGGAGAAGTCAGGTGTAGTTTTAACTTGAGTTGTGATTTTGTTTGGAAGGAAAATTCTTTCGTTACAGCATTGACTTAAACCACATGATTGAAATTACAGTCAGTGTCGAACTAAGCACTAAATTCCGACGATCACAACATGTGCAGTGAATGCACGCACACCCAAGTTCACAATATACTTTACATATGGTTATTTTTCTAAAAAGTGATTCATTACATTACACACCTATGAGCAACCACATTTTGTATTATTTTAATTATTTTGACGTTATTCTCACAAGGTTTTGCAAGATGTAACCTTCGGCCTTCTTCAGGTGCGTCTTGTCAAACTCAGGTATCTGTACAGAATTACGAATGGAACCTTTTATTTAATTCACCGGGCTAGCTTGCTCTCATTCAATCAGTCTTAAGTAATTTGTATAATTCTATTCTATTCTTAGAATCGCCCGTACTCAGGATTGAACCTTCAACCTCCAGAAGACTACTCAAACTTTAAATGTTTAAAGATTATTTTATAGATAAGGAGAGGTAGTTAAAATTTATTATAGTAGAATGTAGACATTGACTTTGCACACCCCTGCCTTAACAAATGTTTTTTCTTGTATGGTCTAGTTTTTTATGTCTATACACTAGAAATAAAAAGAAAGATTTTGTTGAATAAAAAGAATAAAAGTATAAAACGTAGTATAAATCTAAGATGAAAATCAATAATGTACTTCACATATTTTTTCTCCTTTTCCGACAGCAACTGATGGTTTCAGTTTATAATAAATATTATGAAAAATTAAGTCTTTTAAAGGAAAGGGGAACAAAAGGCGGAACGTCCGCTCACTTAGATCGCAGGTCTCGTTCTATTCTTTTTTCCGATTCTCTCTCGATTGGTGACGTCATTCTGAAAATTGTTTTTAACACATTCCTCAAATCCACATACCTCAGAATGCAAACAATAAAATGTTTATATTTTGATTTTTGTCTGAACCTTGAAATTATAAAAACAATCACAGTCGCATTCCAATCGTGACAGCTACCAACAGTCCCCTGACCTACATCTCGATTCGATCTAGATTATAATTCTTATTTATTATTCTGCTTTTTCAATCAATTTAAATGTAATGTGAACAAACATCTCACTGTTCAACTCTCCACTTAGGATGTTTCTGTAGGTATGGACCCTAATTCACAGTAGCCCCTTATGCCCCAATGGCAATATGCCTTGTTTTGGGTGAATCAAAGTAAAACAATGTTTTTTTCAAATAACTAAGAATAAAATAAAATTTACACTTCTACCCGATCATGGCTGCCGAAATGAAAACAATTTACAACTTCGGATTAAATAAGTTTTGAATCACATATTGGTTTCCCATGGTCCCTTGGCCTTTTGGCTAAGATCAAAGTGTAGTATCTGTTCCGATGGATACTGCACCCCATAGACTGGTATTGTCTTGGCCTTCAGGACTTGATTTACGCCTGTCTATGGGTCTGTCTTGTGCAGTTCTAGGAGGTCCACCCTCCCAGGCTTCGCCTCCCCTCTTTGGGGAGGAGTAAGTTTATTGCTTACTGCCTGAGGCGCCCCTACCGGGGAATGCCGACGGGGCTGCCCAGGCAATTTTTTAAACCCCACTTTCCCGACCCGAGCTTGGGTCACATCTTACTTGTGGGAGTAAGATAAAAACTGGCCTTGTGCCTAACTCCTGGAGAGGAGTAAATCAATACAATATAAGGTCAGCAAGGTTGAAAAATGCATCTTAAGAAGTTTGAAAGTTACATCGTCCAAAACGTTGTGAATATTACAACAAACATGAGAACAGAAGTCTGAATAATCTGAGAGTAGAAAGGGAACCTTGGGTTTACTTTCAGCAACCTCGTAATCCTCGCTTCTCTTATTTTGTCCTTTAGTCCTCACATTCCATGAGCTATGTTTCTGATAAAAAAAGGGAGAATTGCTGTTTTCTGGGTCGGAATCTATCCATCAACAGCTATCGTTGGCTAGTTCTTGACCTTGAAGTGGTATTTTTTTTAACTCCTTACATCAATTGGTTTCATGCCTTGTCTAGAGCAATTTTCATAAAAACGAAAATTTGGCATAACAAGTAAGGCAATCAATTTTCATTTGCTGTCTTCTGGAGATGGTTCAATCCTTACTATAGGATAATAACTAAGAATAACATAAAAATTAACACTTCTACCCGGTCATGGCTGACAGAATGAGAACAAACTACCTATGTGGAGTAAATAAAGGGTTCAGTTCGAAATTCTATATAGATTCCACAGTTGGACTATTAGATTTCCAAGTTAAAAAAAACATGCAGAAGAATGTTGGAGGTTACATCGGCCGAAACGTTGTAAATATAACAACCAAGATGAGACTAGTAGTCTGCATAATCCAAATACTGTGTTCTAATGTAACCATCTGTAATTTGGCAAACATCACTTTTCTGGCACCATACAAGCTCCAATGATGCCAGATTAATGATGTCCAAAGTAATTGTTTTCAGAATTACTTTCATTTCCACGAAAAAAAAAAAATAACAAAAAATAACCATTCTTTAACGCCAAAAGAATAGCAAAATGTTCTGCCAAATTTGTTCTCTTTAAGTAAATTCTTTGTTTTGAAGATTACCAGTTGATCAGTTCCATTTAGCAACAAAATCTACTTTCATCCGTCAATAATCGACAAATACTAGTCATTAATTCCACTTGAATAAAAAGGAAAACTTATTAGCAAGCTATTATATTTCCGCCATCTTTGTTCACACTTTTTCCGTAATTAGATTCAATTTTATTTACATTCAAAAGATTCAATACAATTTAGTTTTGTTTTCAAGCAAATTACCTTTGTTTTCTTCTCTAAATTTGTTGAACTTTTAAAATATTGATATATTACTAGCGAAATACCATGGAAATTCCATGGTGCTTTCTACGAAAATCTGTATAATTTACTGTTTATAATAATATGCCTTTTGAAATATAAAATATCGCTCTAATACTACTAAAATATTGATATATTACTATATTGATATACTATTATTATTAATATATTGATATACTATTAAAATATTCATATATTACTAGCGAAATACCATGGAAATTCCATGGTGCTTTCTACAAAAATCTGTATAATTTACTGTTTATAATAATATGCCTTTTGAAATATCAAATATCGCTCTAATACTATTAACAAAAGAATGACCCTATTGTTTTCTTCCATAAAATAATTGCTAAATTCCTTGAACGGCTAAGAAATTTATGTCTATTTATTTATGTTTCGGAATTTTTGAGATGAGGATTGCTCATTTGAATTATTCTGACTACTGTTCTCATCTTGAATGTTATTCTTCGGCCGATATGACCTCCAACCTTTTTTCAGGTGCATTTTGTCAAACTAATCTTTTTTGTCGAACTTGGGAATCTATACAGAATTCCGAACGGAATCATTTATTTAATCAACAGGAGTAGCTTGCTCTCATTCCATCAGACATGACCAGGTAGAAGTCTTAAGTAATTCATAATTGTATTATTAGTATCGCCTGCACTGAGGATTGAACATTCAACTTCGAGAAGACCGTCAGCGGTCCTTGCAGACAATTTTAATATGAATTTTAGGAGCTTTAAACCCATTCTTGTTTTAGATGTGTAGTCTTACAACTTACCACTATATATATACATATATATATATATATATAATACATACTATGACTGACAGAACGAGAGCAAGCTACCCTCATGGATTAAATAAAGGGTTTCATTCGAAATTCCATACAGATTACTGAGTTAGACAATAGGCATCTTAAGAAGATCGGAGGTTACATCGGCCGAAACGTTATGAGAATAACATCCAAGATGAGGACAGTAGTCGGAAGAATCCGAATAATGCACTATTTATTTTAAATTGTAGCAATGCTTTTTAAAAGAATAAATATTCTTTGTCTTCCTACCATAAAAATAGGAGAGGCCTATTGACCTTAGTATTGAAAAAAGAAACAAGGCTATAAGGTAGGAGAGAAACAGTCAGATGAAGAGAGTTTCACAAGCCTGTAGTCCTTTGAAAGAAGCTACCGAAATAAGCAGCTGTATTACAATGAAGTATCAAAACAGCGAATTGATGGAAACCACTAGACCACGAGTCAAATGAGCTGGAACAAAGGAAGCAGGGAATAGATCAAACAATTCTGAAGAACACATACCATATTTATAGAAAAAACTGAGACTAGCAACATCACATCTGTGAGGAAGAGGGTGCAGAGAAGAAGAAAGGGGAGGGCCAATCAAATTACAGATTCGTTTCTGAACCTTATCAAGAACCCTCAAATAGGACAGAGATTCACCAGTCCAAATAATGTTACTTGTGATAGCTTCAATAGTAGAAGGTGCACCATTACTTTTCTCATATGACCCAGTACGTAACCACGCCGAGGAGACCTTTTTTATTCTGGGAGGTTCTATTTATCTTCCTCCCACAAGATAAGATGTGACACAAGGTCGGGAAAGTGGGAAAAAACCAGCGCTCGAGAATTTGAGCACTCTGATTGTTTAAAAATTGCCTGGGCAGCCCTGTCGGCATTCCCCGGTAGGGGCGCCTCAGGCGATTAGCAATAAACTAACCCCTTCTCAAAGGGTGAGAAGGCAAAGCCTGGGAGGGTGCACCTCCTAGAACTGCACAGGACGGACAACTGATAGACCGGCGTAAATCCAGACCTGAAGGCCCGGACAATACCGGTTTATTAGGCGGGGTAAAAACCCCTGGCTGAACTGGGAGGTATCCTCTAAGTTTTTATTATTTGAATATTTGGCCAGGGTATTCTTCTAAGGGAAATATCCTCATGTCCTGACACACCCCTGTAGAGAGAGAAACACTTGTCTTTTAGGCATTCAAACTTTTAGGAATATAGAGCAGTGAGAGTAGTAAAGTGGGTGGGGGGGGATGTTATTTTTTTGATACAATTTAAAAGAGAATTATCTCCCCTGCTCTTGATTTGTTCTAAAATCAGAGTTTAGATTGAAAAATTAGTCAATACAAAGATGGGGAGTATGTTACTCCCTACTACTTTGTATTATAAACAAGGCAGGACAATTTAAAATTTGCAAAGGTTTTAGGCCAGCACTGGATAAGGAAAACATGAATATGATACGGACAATTTTCGTCTTTCGACTAGACGCTCCGGGCCTAGACAGTTTGTTATATATATATAAATATATATATATATATATATATATATATATATATAATTATTTCCACAATCAGACAACGCCGCAACCCACAACCTATGAAAGAAACAAACCGGAAGTCCTAGACTCGAGTTTCGCCCTCCTTTGGGCTCATCAGTAGAACACATCCGAACCCAGGACTCGAAACCCGAGTCACTTGCATGGTAAGCGAGTACTCTGCCACTGAGCTACCTCGCCACATACAAGAATGTCTATTAATTAACACAGATTAAGCAAACCGCGGCGATGACCGACTGTGGAATGTACCTACTCTTTTCAACAAGGGGTGTAGTCATCCAACTACTATGAACCCAGGCCGATGTCGCACAAGTAGGGCGAAACTCGAGTCTAGGACTTCCGGTTTGTTTCTTTCATAGGTTGTGGGTTGCGGCGTTGTCTGATTGTGGAAATAATTATATATATATATATATATATATATATATATATATATATATATACATATACAGGGTGATTCATAAGTCACTTAGCTATTTAAAATGATTGCCATATGAAGCACAAACATACTATGAACTTTTGATGATTGTTATCTTACTCTCTAATTACTGCTATTTGTTATTTCAAATTTGTTCGTTTATATATTTGTTTCTATATATATATATATATTTATTTTTATTTATTTAAATTTGTGTAAATCATCATATGTGCTTTTTTTTTCAGGCAGTATATTATTTACAATTGAAGAGCGAATTTTTATTGTTATTCATATGGCCAAATTTGATGAATCTCCCACACTTGTTGAAAGGCAATGACGACCTCAAATCAAAAATCACTGCCGAGATTGTTAAAATTAATCAATCAAATATGCTACAAAGAGTCGTAAATTCCTTGCAAAAAAGAATGGAGCTATGCATGCAGAACTAAGGTGGAAATTTTGAAAATTTGCTGTAATTTTAAACTCCCATAAATGAATTTGTTGAATAAACTTTTTTTTGTATTACCGTATTTTTTAACTTTAGAATTTCAAAAATAAATAGCTAAGTGACTTATGGATCACCCTGTATATATATATATATATATATATATATATATATATATATATATATATGGACCCAAATTCTAGTATATATTATATATTAAATAGTTTTTTTTGAAGCCAATACGTAGTTAAAGCAAAATAAATTGTTTTAAACTAGTAAAAGAATTTCCAACGCTATTGATGATGTTTAACCATTCATTCATAGTATCGTTTGTGTTTGAATTCATGTCTTCAAACGACGTAAATCATAAATCTATGACGTCACGTCAAAGCTATAATTATTTTGTTAAAGTAATGTTTTAAGATCTATTTATAAGAAAATCTAAGTAGTTCAGTTCATAGAACATCAGACTGAAGATCTCAAGGTTTCGGTTTCGATTTTCTGATCATGGCATCCACTTTTTGTTGGGAATTTATCATGTAGTATTAATGCAATATTTTTCCATCTTTTGTTAAAAAATTGTGACTGACGGACAGACAAACACACAGACATGCACACTTTAGAGAAAGATGGATAAAAAACCTGGCAGAGATAGTTTTGTTTGAAAGTAAATTTCTTAGAACCGTCCAACGCATGCCAGCATATAAAACAGATGTTAAACCGAATATTTTGAAACCACACCCCAAGGCTCCCACATTGGGTCCTCATCCCGGGATGCAATTTAAGGTTATATCCAGGATTATTCTGAGGATTAAAATATCAAAAACTAATTCTAAATTGCACCACCTTCTGCCAGCTGAAGGCAATGCCTAACAGATAAAAGCATTAGTGAAAAAAAAAATATTCAAAGGTGAAATCTAGCCGAAAGTCAATATTTGTTCAATCCCTGGACTCAGTTTCAAGGCCAAACAAGAAAACAAATTAGCTATCAACACGACGTGCCCCAAAGGTATTAAAATAGGGAATGTCTGAAGGGTTTAGTTAGAAAAAATCCTCTTAAGTCTTACAAACAATCTCTCTCCACACCGGCATTTGAAGAAAGTCAGTTAGTACAGCATCTAAAACAGGAATATTGCTACAAGGATAAATTATTTACCTCCTTGCACATAAGGTTAGACACAAGGTCAAGCGTGGTATTGAGAAGCCAATTCACTAGGATAAGTATACTTTGGCCTACAAACAAAAAACCTAAGCAGTCCGTCGGCTTCCCTAGAAGGTGAACCTCAGGCGATTAGTAATAAACTAACCCTTTCTCAGAGAAAAGGTAAGGCCTAGGAGTGTGGACCTCTTTAGACTGAACCGAACCATACCTCAGCTTGAAAGCAAGAATGCCATTGTCGGGCTGATTTGTATGATAATTCTATAAACAACACCGTCACCGACTATTAAATTATACTAGTAGTGATGAGATAAAAATTAAATGAAATATAAAGCATAATTATGTTGACACACCGGTTATTGTTAGATCACCAAAGTTAAGCAACATTGAGCCTGGCCAGTATCAGATGAGTAACCATTTGGGAATACAAGGCATTGTATGTGGGAGGACGGTGAAGCCTTCATGCCAAAATTATACATATATATATATATATATATAGTAATCCAGGTAGAGTAAAAATCCACAGGGTAGAAATCCAAAGGGAATCAAACCGGGCTTACAAAAGAGTGCTCAATAAAGATATAGAGCTGTATTGTGAATGCTTTTATTCGAACATGTACAAGGTCTGCTACACTGGCATGTCGATGTTATCGATCTACAGTTATCAAGAGCTGAGGTCTCATCAGGCAGAAAGTTTTTCCGTGATCCGACCGGGTTGGTGAAGTCCAGGAAGAATGGAGTCAAGCAAAGAAGAAGAAGAAGAAATAATAGTCATGTGACCAATTTTAGTTAGCTATGAAAATATATTTATGGCAATTAAGCCACACAGAGGCTCCCGCGTTTCATCCCCGGGGGGAGTCTTCAGGCTAAAATGAATTTTTTTTGCCGGGTGTTTTTATATACACGGCTAGCTAGTTAACCAATCAGATTCTTTGTTGTTCTCTCAGTCAATCGTTTGGCTGGTGGGAAGCACACATACACATTATATATATATATATATATATATATATATATATATTACACATAGACTTAAATATATGTATATATCATATTTAATTTAAAAAATGATATTTCTAGAGCGTATAGTTATCATGGATGTAGGCGATATATTGACGACCTTGTTTGCATTAATGATAGCGAGGAGTTTGCAAATACTAAACATTTAATATATCCTAAAGAGTTAAAATTAAACTGTGAACATAAGGAAACACAAGCTACTTGTCTTGATTTGGATATAAAAATTGAAGATAAAATATTTATCTATAAACTGTTTGATAAAAGAAATTCATTCCCTTTCCGTATCGTGCGGATGCCACATAAAAATAGTACCTGCCCTGTGTATATATTTTACGGGAGTATTATGTTCGAATTTCTGAGGATTGCTCGTGTTACCTTAAAATTGGTAGATTTTATGCCCTCAATTTCTGACCTAATAATAAGAATGATTTAACAAGGTGGCGATCAGAATAAAATATTTAGACAGTTAAATAAGGCAATTACTCGCCATCCTGATGCTTTTAAGTCTTATCAAATTAATCAAAATAAATTGATAGAGAAAATACAAAGCTGTCTAAATAAAAATAATGTAGAATATGTATAAACGTATATATAATACATATACTAATTATATGAAAAATAGTTACGTGTAATAAACAGTAGAAAGGGATAAAGAAAGAAAGAAATGTTAAAAAAGAAAAAGAAGAAGAAAGAAAGAAAAAATCGGCAGTTAGCTTATGAACGCCGATTGGAAACGCTGTGAGTTAAAAAAGAAAAAGAAAGAGAAAAAATCGGCAGTTAGCTTATGAACGCCGATTGGAAACGCTGTGAGTTAAATAAGAAGAAGAAGAAGAAACAGAGAAAAAATCGGCAGTTAAGCTTATGAACGCTTTAAGTGGAAGATTAGTATTTATTTAAAATTGATGACAAGGAGTTAAACAACAAAGGAGGAGGAGGGCGAAATAAAGGACTAAAAGTATATATATGTATATATATATAATTTAAAAAAAATTTATATTTTAATATGTTGATATTTTTTATATTTTTAATATAAAACTAAAACTAAAAATACATTAATCACCTAAAAAGTAGTGTAATGGATTCGTCTAAACACTTTAAAATGCAGCAACATTTTTGTAAGTAACGGATACATTTTATTAGACAGACGAACAACACAGGTAAGGAGGACTTTTTTTTTTAATAACTAATATAAGTTAGCAAAACATTTATACGGAACAAAACTTAGATTTAGTATAAGGAACGTTTATGTTTTTGTCTTTTAAGGGAAGTGGGGTCTGATCAACCCTGCTGGGAAGCCATGAAATTAAATACTGTCTTGTTTTTAAATTCCCAAAACAGGTTTTTATGGTAAACAACTGATGATCATTTAAATCATATTAGAAGCAAACTAATATAATAACTGTAAAAAATAAATTGACTTACATGAGTGATTTTCCACTGAACGACTTGGGACTTAAGGTTTTGTTTTTGTTTTTTTTGTTTTCCTTATATAGTTTTAATGGTTGAGAAACTTCCGAGACTATATATAAGTAAAAATGTCTGTATTTTTCCTGATGAAGACTTATTTTAAGTCGAAAATTAGAATTTTAAATAAATATGTTTATTTAAAAGAAAAAAATGCATTGACTTATAAATTATAAATTATTAATTATTTATTAATTATTTATTAATTATTTATTAATTATTTATTAATTATTTATTAATTATTAATTATTTATTAATTATTTATTAATTATTTATTAATTATTAATTATTTATTAATTATTGACTTATAAATTATTATTAATATCATCATTATTAATTAAAGCGATGTTATGAGAAAAAAGACAACCTTTAAAAAACTATTAGATTTTCATTAATTTTAAAAGAAAGCAATTGTAATTTATATTATCCTATTTTCTTATATGTACGCAATAATTTTGTCCATATTAATATTCGTATCATTAATAATATTAATTAAAGGAATTTAATAAAAAAAAGATAATATAGAAGTAAAGAGACTCATTATTTTCAGTTATGCGAGAAGAATATTTTAAAAGATGTAACAGTTTATGAATTTTCAAATGAAATCAAAGTAGAATGAATAGTGGTAGCGATTCTGACCCAACGGGTCACGGATACGTCAAGTATACCATCAAAAGAAAAACAGAATAATTGTGCAATTGTTATTTCTAACCACAGTCATCATTTATATAGCATAAAAAGATAAACAAGATTTTGCTGGCCACCTTCCAACCCGTCCCGCTTTTGGCAAAAGCTCCCCGAGAAGACCACAAGTTGGCGCTAATAGATTGGATACTAACACGAGACAAGCACGTCATTATTCTATTCAAGGGGTTGGCAAATTATGGCCTTTCGATATCTGAACTTTGATGCCGAAGAAGATACAAAAGATTTTCAGGTTACAGAAAATAATGTGAAGATCGCTCGACTCGTCTCCGAACAAAGTCTATGAATCGTGACCTTTTGAGAACCTCGTTTTGAAAAAAAATAAAAATAAATAAAAGAAAAAATAAATGTTTTATTCAAGATTACAAAAGGTTCGATTTTTTTATGCATTTTTATTTCAACACTTATAATGAGAAAAGATTAAAGTGAATATAAATCTTTATTTCAATTTATATTGAAATCATTAAAAACCAGAGTACAAAGTCAACTTCGAAATCCAGAGGGGAGTGAGTTCCATGTAAAAATACAAACATCTTTTCTACGATTAAATCAAATTTATTTAACAGTTTCGTTAACACATAACACGAACATAGGAATATAAGGGAAGTTGGTTCGACAGGCGTGTATTAAAGCAGAAATGTAGCTGAGCCCATGTCTATTGGTCTCAGCTTTATTACCGCCTCTCATCACCATTGCGAGATGTGAGAGGAAATGCAACGTCTGTCTAAATTGGCTTCTCGACAGAGACTGAATCACTCGAACGCTGATGTTAGTTTATAAGAAGGTTTATTAATGTAGATAACTTGGACTATTCATAAACTCAGAGTGAGAGGGACACAAAGACTTTAACATGTGGACTGCCGAGTCAGAGGTAGAGAGAGGTAGACAGACAGATAGCTTGTATCGCGTTTCATTGTTTATTAATTTATTTTTTTCCTTATAATGATATGTAAATAAATAAATAAATAAATTAAATAAATAAATAAAATATCAAAATTGTCTGCAGATTTTGCTGTAACAGACATTAAAATATAAAAGCAAATTTTGGACGTTTCTCGGCAGGAAACGGAATAAACCTTTTTTTATTTTGAAAAGGTGTGTTTCTCCCGAAATATTAAAACTCGGACGCTTATGTTAGTTTATAAGAAGGTTTATTAATGTAGATAACTTGGACCATTCATAAACTCAGAGTAAGAGACACACTAATACTTTAATATGGGGACTGTCACGCCAGAAAGAGAGAGAGAAAGGGGTAGACCAACATATAAATTGTGTTCCGTCTAACCTAGCTACATTGTGAGCCATCCCTATCGGGGACTACACCTTTTACGCGTCCATTTTCCTTGACGTGGTGCCGAGAAGAGACCAAATTCTCTCACCCCGAAAGTCACGCGATATCGTCGCCGTCCGTTAACTAAAGGTTAGATTCTAACCTCCCAACCGTCAATCACTCCTCCATTAAACTCAGATTTCGTTATGTAACACGACGTGCCACTCCAAATGTCGCAGATCTTCACATCCCACCATGTATAATTCCTAATAAAACTTTTAATCATAGTCACAAAGATCCCACAAAATGGCAGCTCGTCAAGACTTCTAAACACACGTCTTCACTGATCTTGTATTTCTTCACATGTTAAAAATGCACACGATTTAATTAAAGGAGATAGAATTCATCTTGAGGAGCGTCTTTCAAATAAACTTTGAAAATAAAGAATCAATTGATCAAGAATAGATATCGATTTCAAGTGAAATGAATTAACAAAACAACAACACGTGTAAAAGTTTGCTCTTTGAACGTGAAAAGATTTCTTTCGTGTTTGTGTGAAAATAAAAGAAATAAAAGCGGGAAATGTAATAAGTTTATTTCGAGAAACGGTTTTAAAAATAAGGCTGACAACGGATTGGCAGAATGGAGAGTTTTACTTATTGAACATCTCATTTCGTATACTGCACTTACTGCCCCTTGTTTTATACGTGCATTACAAGTAATTCTTGAACAGAACAGTTTTGCACCACTTTTATATCACCTTATAAAGATTAAAATCAGAATATAATGATACTAAATCTTATATCTAGAATCCTTATTCCAATTTCTGTTACATAACGGAAATTGTTAGTTGAATGGATGAATGATTGACGGATGGGGTGTCATAATTTAACCTTTGGTTAACGGAAGTCAACGAAATCATGTGACTTCCAGAGGAGAGAGAATTACGTGTTTCTGGGACACTTCAAACGAAACGGACGCATAAAAGGTGATGTCCACAATGGAGGGGGCGCACAATGTAGCGGGCGCACAATGTAGCTAGGTGTACCGGAATAAGCTATCTATCTGTCTATCGATCTCTCTGTCTATCCCTCTCTCCCTCCCTCCTTCTTCTTTGAAGGTACCACACATTTTAAAGTCGAGAGATCACCCACCCCTGCGAGGGATAGCCAGGAAGAGATTAATACTATGCAACCGTCTAGATGAACTTGCTATATGAAACGAATTAATGTATTTCTCAAAATAAAGATAGAGCACTAACAGAATATGCAACACAGAGCAAATAATGGTGTTGTTGTTGTTTTTTAATTGCTTCAATTATTATGGCTACAAAGAAAAAGAGAAAGAAAGATGGGTAAAACGACAACTACTAAACCAGAATAGAAATCGTCTGCAACACAAAGAGAAAAGGAAAAGGATCAACATCACTGCGACGATTACTATGGCGATCAAAGTGTCTACTAACTACAGATCTGTTTACGAGGCATCTGTTGACAAGACGACGACCGACAATCAGTTGGGGTCGAAAGAATTTGCCACATTAAGTTATGCTGAAAGTAATGGCAACTAAATGGAGAATCCACATTCTATACATTTCTTAAATTGGAATCTCCATGATAGATGTAGTTGGATTTCATACTCAGGACAGATTCTATTTAATCCCTAGATAGGACCCTGGCAGGTACTACCAATTCGGGTCAGGGTCGATCTGGGATTAATGACATCTGAAGGGTCAAATTAGGGCTTCAACACCGAATGTAATTTAAGGTCGTATCCAGGACAGAATTGGGATAGACAGAGTTCTGGTAGTTAATAGGGTTGGGAAGTAGGGTAGGCTGAAGAAGAAAACAAAACGAAAAGAGGTAGAAAGGGTTAAGAAAGGTTTATTCAAGTCTTTATTGATTTTTTCTTGTCAAATTTAAAAAAAAAAAACTCAAGCAAAAAATTTTTCTAAAAATCAAAACCCTTTATGAATTTCCCCACAGAAAACAGAAGTGGTCTGTTGGTCTTCTGATGAGCTGCATGAACGAAAGATCCTGGTAATCATATGTTTATTCCTGGTTGTTCGTTTGTGTGCGAAACAATTGTCAAAAGTTACATTGAATATATTTGAAATTCTACAAGAATAAATGAATAAAGACTTGGTTATTGGAATTTAAAATACCATTATGTACTTATTTATTCTCTGTTGTTATGTTAACATTCATTGGGCTGTTACATTGAACAGTTCTGGTAAATTTTCTTAAAATATATATACACAAATATATATTTCCATATATATATATATACACACAGTATAATGTTGAGTTTTTAGTATACGAGAAATAACCAGAGTGCTCAATTACGTGCATTCGAGCTTACATTTTTATTTCAAATAACACTATACACTAGTTTGATCGTCCACAGATACCTGCGGTTTCATGGAAACTCAGATTGTAAGGCTAAAGATACCAAGTGTTACCGTTCTTCAGTCGATGCTATGGACAGTCACATTTGGTATCTTTAGTCTTACAGTGAAATCTTCGAAATAACTTCAAAAGGTTTGGCTAATGAACGCGTAGTGACAATGTCTACAATTATTGTCAGCTATGTAGCAGAACGCTATGGATGTATAGGAGAAAGGTGACCAGCAAAGGAAACCAAAGGGAAACAAAAATAATACAATACTGATATTTACTTTCTTTCTTTCTTTTAAACCTTCCTGGGTGTTACCCATGATCACATAACACTCAAAATGGCGGTCTCGTTTTCCAGAAAAACATATACCCGACACATGATCGCTATAAAAGATAAAAGCTAGAATAAAAAATATTTACTAGCTTCACAGATGTCTGTTATCTGCCCTTAGTTTCTTTGTTAATATGTTTGTGAGTGGCTAATATACAATCCACCTTGAGTGCATATAAGGACAGATTTTTCCTTCAATAAACAAGTTGAGCCAAAATCCACAAATATTTTACACCAGCTTCTCTTGCCCCTCTGTCAAGTTTGGGAAAGGTAAATTCATTTCTCAACTCATGCACACAGTCATACGCATACACACTGACATTAACACAACAAGCACAATACCATAACTCTTTAAAACTGTCGTCTGCTGACTGAAAACAAATGTATAACCTTAATCATTTTAGTACTCCTAACATTTCTCACTGATTTTTCTACAATGAAAACAAATGAAAATTAACTTTTATTAATAACTTTCAATCAAATGTAATTCGTGTAATTGAGTGGGGAAGTTTTGATTACGATTTTTCTGACCTGTAGATAATTCACAACCCTTAAATTATCGACTCAGACTTCCTTGATATCTCAGCTAATGAATTCCACTTGTGCAAGGATTCCAAAAATATGAAAATTTAATTGTTTTTTCTATCTATGTAAACTTCCACGTTTTAAATATATATAAAATATCTCTTTTATGAACTTATGCTTTTAGAATCATTATTTTATATATGTTTATCATAACATTTCTCTCGCACTCATGCACTCACTAAAACGGTTTTCCTTCAAATATTTCCTTAAAACTGGCTCTCCCAAAAGCGATCCCCTAAAAAGGGGTCACTAAAAGTATACCTGAACACATGATCGCGAAAAAAGGTAAAAGTTCGAATACAAAATATTTTTTAGCTTTACAGATGTCTAATCTTCCCCTAGTTTCTTTGTAATTATGTTTATAGGTGGCTAATATGCAATTCGTCCCTAATAAAAAAAAGGTACATTTTGTGTGTCATAAACCTTGTAGCATGCCCGAGTTTGAATATCCTCGCCTGGAATACGAAAATGAATACCTGCATTAACCAGAGACCAAATCTCTTTCTTGTGTGTGAAATTAAGTTTATAAATTCTGAATATTAAAGAGATGCTGTCTCACTACTTAACTGCTAGGAACTCAACTCTCTTAGTCCATCAATGGCTTTTTCATACTAACCTCAGTCAAGAGCTATCATGGCAGCACCAAGCCCCTTTTTTGTCGGATAAGGTATGCTCCGACTCAGTTCTAGCAAATGCACACAATCTAGTGACGGATATCCTCTTCTCTTCCCTACAGCCTCCTTCTCACAGAACATAGGTTGCTAGTCTTTCTCTACTCTATCGTTATTTTCATGCTAGGTGCTTGATAGAACCCTAATCTATGGTTACCTCCTGTAAAACATTCACAGCAAGAACTCGTCTAGCTACAACCACTAAAAATAATTTTCCTTTCTTTCTCTGTGTAACAAAAACAAAACGGAAATTCCATGAGAAAATTTTCTTTCCAAGAACTGTCAATCTGTGGAACACAATATTACAAGGCTGCTTCCCAGCTGACTACAACATGGTCGTTTTCAAGTCCAATGTTAACAAATTCTTGTTGAGCCGTTCTCCTGAATAATCAAACTCTGCCTAGTCCCAACCATCCTTACCAATCCTCCAGACAAACTCATTGACTTTTACCCGTGAGTTGCCTTCGGGCCTTGATAAGCGGTGATTCGCTAGTACAGGGTGGGCAAAAATAAGGGTCCTATTTTTAAAAATTCATAACTTTTTTATTTATTGATTTAAAAAAATTTTTTTTTTAGAATAAGTAAAGGACCCCTTCCGAAGCAAGCATGAGCCGTATTAGCCCTAAGGAACGTACCCTCATTTAGAAAACATTATTTTTGCTTAAAAAACTCAAAACAGTGTAAAAAACAATACTTTAGTTTTTGTACGTTTTAAGAAGTGTTTTTCGGCTAAAATTTGTTTTGTTTATTTCAAAAAATCTCGGAAGGGTCAGTCTACACACACATAAAGTTTGGTGAGTTTAACTTTTATTTTGTGGAAGTTATTCAAATTCAAGTTATTCAAATTTAAAGATAGGACCCTTATTTTGGCCCACCCTGTACATTAAAATAAAAAGAAATACACTCGCAAATTACCTTATCCCTTTAAAGAGGGGGTTAGTTTATTGCCGATCGACTAAGGCGCCCCTATCCCAACTTTCGCTTTTGTGCCAAATCTTACTCCAGTAGGAAACAAGTAAACACCCATCTGTCCTCATGGCTGTTTTGATCCCAATTAAGGATCCGTTCTTGACACTCGATCCAACAAACCAGAGGTTGTTCTGGTGACTCCAGGCTCTATTCTGTCGGGATGAGGTATGGTTCAGCTCAAACCAGGCATTATCTACTCTTTTTGAAGGGTGAAGGTTGGTTTATTGCCGATCGCCTGAGGCGCCCCTTCTGAGGAATACCGATGGGTCTGTTCATGACTATTTTTATAGGGTCCGAGTGCTCCCTAACCTACTAGTATTGTGCCACATTTTCCTGTAGTGGGAAATAAGTAAATCCAATCCAATCTATCTCTTTACAAGTGGTCTGTAACACATGACCAATCTCAGCCAATGAAAACGTAGTACTGAGAACGAGTCAGTCGTTCTTGTCAGACTAAAACATATGCTACACTCGAATTTTAATCTCGACAAAAAAAATCAATCGTCATCTGAGACTGACAGATGCCAATGATGAAAAATTAATATAAGAAAGAAAAACTTTGTTCTATTTTTAAATAAATCGAAGTCTTTTGTAATCTAAAACTCAAGGGAAACTAAGCTATTAATAAATGATTATTTAAAAATCTCGATTCATGTAATTAGAATTTCTTTTCCGTTTTTTTATGATTTAATTTAAATTATAACAGAATTTGATTATCTTGTGTTTGTGAAAAAATTAAGTTTAACAACCAATCAAACTCGCAAACAGTCAATAGAGATTATTATTAAAATGATTTCCTAAAACATCAGCATTCATTGTTTTGCATGAATTGAAAACTGATTTTTTATTAATTAACTTTGGATGCTGTTATTTCGTTGGGGACATTTCAATGGTGTCCCCAGAGGTAGTAACAAAAAAGAAGAAAATAATGAATGGATTAGAAAAAGTTAATTTTTTAGATGTGACTTCATATTTTATGAGAAGCTCTATCTGTTGATCTGTCATGCTTTAATTTAGAAATAGCATTTTGCCCGTTCAGTCACGTTTGTTTAAAATAGCATTTTCGTTATCTGGTCACGCTTAACCAAGAAGTAGCATTTTCGTCATTCGATCGCGCTAAACTTAGATAAAGCATTTTCGTCATCGATCACGCTCAACTTAGATAAAGCATTTTCGTCATTCGATCACGCTCAACTTAGATAAAGCATTTTCGTCATTCGATCACGCTCAACTTAGATAAAGCATTTTCGTCATTCGATCACGCTCAACTTAGATAAAGCATTTTCGTCATTCGATCACGCTCAACTTAGATAAATCATTTTCGTCATCGATCACGCTCAACTTAGATAAAGCATTTTCGTCATTCGATCACGCTCAATTTAAATAAAGCATTTTCGTCATTCGATCACGTTCAACTTAGATAAAGCATTTTTGTCATTCGATCACGCTCAACTTAGATAAAGCATTTTCGTCATTCGATCACGCTCAACTTAGATAAAGCATTTTCGTCCTCGATCACGCTCAACTTAGATAAAGCATTTTCGTCATCGATCACGCTCAACTTAGATAAAGCATTTTCGTCATTCGATCACGCTCAACTTAGATAAAGCATTTTCGTCATTCGATCACGCTCAACTTAGATAAAGCATTTTCGTCATTCGATCACGCTCAACTTAGATAAAGCATTTTCGTCATTCGATGCTAAAATATTCTTCAATTTTCTGATCGAGATATGTTTTAAAAACCTTTCATTTTATTTGTTCTAATTAGAAGTAATTTGCAAATAACTCAAGTGGCCCGTCTCTTACTAATTCCCTATCACTTTCACCCTCTCTTTATCCATGTTGTGTGATCCCCCCTTTCTTATTGTATACGTCGTCTATTGCTCTCGCTCCCATCACACACAGGCTCAAGTCTTTAAAATAGATAAATAGTTTATTTTAAAAAAATTAACATTGTTTATTTGCTTTTCAAACATTCCTTTAAAATGTTATTTAAATATCAAGCAATGTTTCAAAAATGTGATTCGTTTCATTATCTCAAAACACGCAACAACATGAGACACATTCAAAAATCAACCATTGATTCCATCAAACGGACTCCTATCTCCGAGGGGCTTATATGTTTCTAACAAGAAGGATTAAAACCAGAAAACGAAAACATGTCTATACTCTTGAGAATGAGGTTTTACGTCGAAAGCTCAAGACTTTAAAATACATAAATAATTTATTTGAAAAACAATCAACATTTTTGATTTTGTTTTTAAACATTTCTAAAATGTTATTCAAATATAAAGCAAGGTTTCAAAAGTAAGAATATCTTCATTATATATATATATATATATATATATATATATATATACATAATTTATTATTTTATGTATACACTTATTTCATGTGTATAGATTTTCAGTATTTACTTCAGCAATGTCCAATACACGAATAGAGCTTAGTAAATTATAAAAATATACTTATGGCAATTAAGCTACACATAGTAACGAAGGATCTGCGGACTTAGCCTGACGATTCACTTCGGGGATAAAACGCGGACGCCTCTGTGTAGCTTGATTGCCATAAATATATTTACATACATTTTTTTCTCTCTCTCTTTTTATAATATATATATATATATATATATATATATATACACACTTTTTTCTATCACTCTAATTGAAGGGAAACATTCTTTAGACTGTTTATCTTTTTTTGCATTTAAGAGTTCATGATATATTATGTCCACCATATATTTTATTTTCCAGTAAAATTTTCATATTCGACTAATAAAATGCACGCATAAAAGAATAATTAATTCACACCAAACAGTTATCTTTATTAAATTTTAATAAAAAAAAGAAAGAAAAAAGACATATAAAAATTAAAAATGCATAAATTAAATGAATACTGGACGCATCTTGATTTTTCAGCCTGAGTTATAAACTGATGAAGCCTCTTCGTAAATGTTTGGTAAATTTTGTATAAAATAAATATATTTTCGAGATGGGCATAAAAAATTGCTTGTAAACAAAGTGTTTTTTGGGTGAATATGGAATGCTTTTTGTGAAGAACTGGGATTATATCGTGTTAAAATAACAGTTCTCGTCGTATTTTACACAATTGAGCAACTATATAAACCATTTGTGTAAACCTAAAGAAAGTTATATTATATATTTATATATTATTTACGTACGCGAAAGATGACAGCAGAAGCCGCCATGCTGAGAAGCTGTTTGGTAATTAGTATATTCCGTTCTATTCTGGAATGTGAATGCTAACAAAACGGCGGACCACATTTAGTGTTTAATTTTGAATAAATAGTGAATGTTCTTTGTTTAATATAAAGAAAATAAGAAAAAAATTAACTGAAATTAAAAAATAATCGGAAAAGCTTACCGACGCAGACGTCTAAACTCTTAGCGAACATTTGTTGTTCTTCAAAAATGCGAATGTGAAGCGTTTGCTTACTATTTTGGAATAACCGAGTTTGTATAATTTTTATTCCATGAAAAACTAGCACACGGTGAATCTGGTGGCGGCGAGAGCAGATAATTAGTTGCGAGTAAAAATGGATTTTACCTTCTCTTTGGAAGATTTATTTGTGAGAGTACGGTAATCCGGAGAAAGTATAATAAATATTGAAAAAAGACGAAATGAATGCATAATTTCTGGAAATACGTATGAGGGCTTGACCTAATTAGATGGCGGAACATATTAGCATATGAAGGTTTTGGTTATTATCCTATTATGTTTTAATGCAGACGAGAACAAACAAATTTACTTTATTATATAGATGTTTGTGCGTGTGGGAGCAGAAAGTCAGCATTTTATTTCATTAATCTTTATTTTCAACAAACATTTACAAGGCTGTCCACGTTTCGATTTCATTTTTCCCCGTTGCATCTTTGCATAATACCTACAACTTTGAGTTTTTCTCAAGAAATTTCAAAATGCAATTTCAAATTTAATTTGAAACCGTTTACATACAACAATGCCATTAGCCAATCGAGAGACCAAATAAAATAAAACGCATCATCAATTCTTTTGGTCTTATATTTATCATCAAAGTGAAATTTAGAGATATTTCATTTTGAACACGTGAGGTAGAGATCGTATTTATTACAATGGAATGCCCCCTCACCCACAAAAAAGTGTTAGAAACATCTAGTGAATGTTGTAAGTATCGACTCTCGATTGGACAAAAGCTCAAACCGACGTGTTCTCTCAACCAATCACAGCGCAAGAAATATTCAGTTCCAAATATTAGCGCATAATATAAAAAATCAAAACAGTGTTTTCTCTCTTTTTTATGTTTACTTTCAGAGACAAGACACGTGCACACGACCCAATCCAGCCAAAGGCCATCGACAGATGCAACGAGAGAGACACACAAACTATTAAACATAGTGAACTGTTAATGAAACACATGTACACAGCTCATACATGAACTCTTATTAACAAGACAGGTACACTAATATACATAAACAGCTGCAATGCCTATCCGATTTATACACTGTCACAGGTAAACACACACGGCATTAGCCGAAATGAACATGTCTACTTAAATTCACCTTACAAAAAAACAACTTTTTATTTCACTTGGAACGTTCTAAGAATCTCTAAAATTTCGTATTCTATCAACTCTTTATCTTTCGTTGTCTTAATAAGTTCTGAATAAAAATTAGATAGACTTTGCCATTCTTTCTTTTGGTATTGACTTTTGATATTGAGGTGTTATGTTTTCATTGGTGGAGATGTATCATGTGTTAGAGAGGTATATAGACTGAGAGAGTCCAGTTTTGAGTTTAAAAATGAGACGGAATAGAACAACAGAGAGTTTCATGCCATTTGTTATCATGGCAGAGATACAATATGATAAATGTAACATGGAAGAAATATGCAACTGCAATATAGAAACTAACAAAATGTTCACTAAAGGCTTTGCAAAATAAAACCTAATGTTTATTAAAACATTTATTTTATTAAAGCTGTGTGCTCTCCATGGATCTCAATGCACTCTGCTAATCTTCCAATGACTGAGCGGCACACTTTGGCACACAGCTGCAAGGGCTCGAGTAATAGCAGCTCGAAATTGTTCCTTTAGTTTAACGATGCAATAAAAATATACGATTTTCGCTTTCGAATGACAAACGAAATAAAAGAAATGCTAAAGTATCAACAAAGTTACAAACAAAAGAAAACATGTAGTTACTTATGGCGAACCTTGTAGATAAGAGAACCCTTATGTAAGGGATCAGGGTAAAACTATACACCTCTTATCTTTACTGTTATCTAACGAAAGCCGTTAATTGAATGGAGGGGTGATTGACAGATGGGAGGTCAGAATGTAACCATTAGTTAACGGAAGTCGACGAACTCATATGACTTCCGGGGGAGAGAGAATTCGATCTCTTGCTGGTGACACTTCAAGTGAAACGGACGCGTAAAAGGGGCCGTCCCCAAGGGGGTGGGGGCGCATGATGTAGCTCGGTGTAACAGGGCAGGTTATCCATCTGTCTGTTGTTTTTTTCTTTTTCCTCGCGAACTCAAGTAAAATGTCACTTAAAAATGTTAATTTCCCTCTCAGGGTTTCTCTGATTTTTTTTTCTGTTTTATTATTTTATATATAAAATGAATTGCGGCCTTCCTGTAAACTATTTAAGATGCTGTTCGAACCTAGATTCTCGACAACGACGAATGCATAATGGTTTCTCAGATGCCACGGACAACCGAAAATGTTACACTACCTCCTCATCTATTTAAAAAAAAATTCAAATCTTGACAGTAAAAAAAAGAATTGATTGAATGACGATTTTCTTACGATGAAGTATCACGTGACATTAATAATTTGAGTTCTTTTTAAACTAGAAAAAACTCATTTTGTTTTGCTCTTATTTTTTTAATTCTCACTTCTTGGGTTCAAACATGAGTGCATTTCTATAGTAAAAAAAATAAAACAGTTAGAAACCAGATCATGAGGGAGGAGATTCTTTTTGTTCAAATAAAAAAACAAAACAATTATTTAAATCCGAATAGTTCGGCTTAGCAAGCCTTTTTTAGTAGTATACAAACAATTGTTTTCTTTTCCTCATTGTCAAGATCTAACGACATCACTGCCTAAGAGACTTGACTTCTCTCAGTGCTATTGGAGACTGTCTTTTAAATGTCCGGACATTTGTAGTGAAACGCTGACAGGTGTATAGGTATTGAATACAATATAACTACATCAGAAGCATCGGTTAATAAAAACATGAAAAATCAATTAGACACCAGATCACGATGCCAGAGTTTTGTTTTTCAAATAAATGAAACGATTATTTAACTCCAAATATTTCGGCTTAACAAGTCTTTTTCAGTGGTATATCGACAATTTGTTTATTTGTCTCCTCATTGCCGAGATCTAACGACGTCTCTCAGATCTATAATAAAAGACGTATATCCAGTTTGTTGTTAGGATCGCTGGAACAATGGGTTGATCATTCTACAACTCCAGAATGCACCTGATCCCTGATGCAATCCATCACCTATATACTAGTAAAGTACGTCCTAAGATGGAATAGCACTGCTGCCAAATATGGGATGGCATTGCTCAGAGCACACTTCGTTGCCTAGACAAAGTTCAAAATCGACTTGGAAATCTAGTAGGCGATGATCTGTTCTCTATAGTCACTTTTCTCACAAAAGATACGTTGCTAGTCTCTCTCTACTCTATCATTATGCTCGTATAAGGTAATTGACTGAGACCCAATCTTTGGTTCCTCCTTGTAAGATATTAACAGCAAGAACTCGTATTGCTGCCACAACAGAAAAAAAGACTATTTTCTTCCTCCATGTACCTAGCATCGGGCGGAATTTTCATGGACAGAGCTTCATTGCAAGGATTTTCCGTCTGTGGAACACATTACCTCGGGACTGCTTTCCGGTAGGCTGCAACATTCAAATATAATGTTAACAAATACTAGCCGTAAACCGTTCCATAAGTGATCAAATAAAAAGGGGGCTTGAAAGTCTATCAGGGAAGCGTTTTCACTGACTGCTGCTAGTCAGGTTGATTGGAGATATTGAAGTTGAGGGGGTACAAGTGCTAAAAGTTAATTCTTTGGAAGTACTTGTAAAACGAGCACAGGGATGTCATATTGTGGCGATGGGACAGGGGCAGGAGCTGGGCTACAAATCTGGAGCCTGTGCCCCTCATGTGCACCCAGACACTTTCCAAGAGCCAGAAACGCCACTGTGTACCAGCTTTTACATGGATCTGTTCTTTTGGATTGGAAAAAGTCCGAGATATCAAATATTCATGGAACGGTATTATGGAAATGGATAGCGACAAAAATTTGGACTTTCAATGAAAATCTAAAAACTTTAACAGAAAAGAAAAAAAAAAAAGAAAACAAAAACGGATTTCATTTCATTTATTGAATTATTGTCATTGAATTTATGTTTTGGGGAATTGCATAAACATAGAATTCTTGTTTTGTTTTGTTCTGGTGAATTCTCGCAATTGAACCGTTTCTGAAACCGATCATGAATTATTAAACAGAAACGCCTCTAGCTGTGAAGGCAGGTGTGTTTTTTCTTAAGGAACCACCAAGTTTGGCTGCTCAGAAAACGTGATTTCATTCATCAGCAAAAAAAATAAAATTAATTTTAATTTTTGTACACGAGAAGGTAATATCTTAAGAATGAATAGGGTTTCATAAATGTTTGAAAAATCTTTACAAGAATTGAATATTGTTAAGCCGCGGCCATTCAATCTGCACATTTAAGGATGACAATTCTATTTCAAACTTAAGCGGGACAGACAAACACAGTGTCTTATAGAAATACGTGAACACATCTAAAAATGCTATTTAAAACTTAAGCATGACTGAACTATCCTGGTCACAGCACCAACTATGAACTTGCTCTATATGCGTTCACTGCACAGGCTATGATCGTTCACCCATTGTGCCGGTCAAAAGTTCTTGCTCACTTTCGACACCTGTTACAGTGTGGTCTTAGTGCTGCAACGTAAGTATTCTCCCTCCAAATAAAACCACAACTCCAGTTTAAAACACATAACAGAGGTTTATTTTTGGAGGTTACAATGGTACTCGTTTTTGAACAACAGACTTGCAAATGAGAAATCTCAGACCGACCAAATCTAAACACAAGTCCAAGAGCCCAAAGGCCTATCTATCTCTGAGAGGCACACAAACCCAACTGCCTGTCAGACCCCTAGAACACCAAACTTACTGTCAGACACCCAGAGCGACAACTGACTCATCTGCCCCTGCCAATCTGCTGGAATATATGTAGCTATCACGAGGATCACCCTAGAAAGACCACTTGAGATAATGGCTAACCACTAGTCACTTGAAACCGGCCAATCTTCTACCACTCTATGAACATAAAAAACAACTGTGTTTGTTAAAGATTGGTTCGTTTGTCTGTCAAAGTTCAACTCAGTTAAACGCTGGCTGGTCTTTGGCTTTATGTAGTTCCCGTTTGTTGTCCCATGGGAGTTAAGATACAAGCAGTTTCACCCTGATCCAGTTTTGTTTACTACAAATTTTATGACAGTCCCGGTGTTTAACACAAGGCACTTGAAGAAGGCTGAAGAGTAAAGCGACCAAAAAGGTGTGGCAACAACCACCAAGATTACAAAACTTGCAAACATTAATCAAAATTTCTCATCCCAAAAATAAAGACACACGCTTGGGAATTTCAATGAAGCAATAAAAAAGGGTGAAAAAAAGTCTGTAGATGAACAAAAGTGCTTGCCATCGGAACTTCCTTACGCAATATAATCTTCTTCAATAACACCGTTTCCAATACTCTTGTTCCAGCGTGAACTTGTTCTTTCTTACATCCAGGTTCTGCACGTCATGCAAAAATGAGCACTTTTATGGCAACGATATGGTAAGTCAATCATATTATTCCAATGATCTTAGCCTGTCGAGTGCTAAAATGCGACTGACAACTTCTATTAGGCTCGTCTTTTATAGATGAAAAAACTACGTCGGTCACACGCGGTTGAAACTTATCTGGCACAGCTTGATTAGGTGTGGTTCCTATCAGTCGAGGATACGTCCTCGACACCTAGTCTGACAGTGGCTTTGTTAATGTCAGGCTGGTATGGTTTAATTCAGTCCTAGGAGGTCAACCCTTTACCTTCTTTCTAGGGAGGCGTTAAATTATTGTTAATCGCTTGACGCACCCCTTCCGAGGAATGCCGACACGGTTGCTCGGACATTTTTTGCATACCAGAACGAACTTCACCTAGTGCGCTGGCTTTTCAAAACCTCACTTGACCTTGTGTCTGACCTCCTGCAGAGGAGATAAATAAACACACGTGGTCGATAAGCATAAGTACTTTTGTTCCAGCGTAAACTTGTTCTTTCTCATATCCAAGTTCTGCACGCCAGGCAGAGACGAACCCTTTCATGGCGACGATAGGTAAGTAAATAATATTTCCATTGCTTGATGTATGTTCTTTGACATCACATTCGCCACATTTTATTGTATCAGTACTTCGTCAGTAAGCCTTAGACTAATTTGAACGTCTTCTAACCATAGTGTTACAGAAAAGGCCTGATCCGCCACATTAAAAATGACTTCTTTTTTTTTCTTACTTGACTGATGTATTAGGAAATTCGTTAGCACTGTCCGCCAACCGAACGTGTCCTTCGATATAAATGTTTGTTTTGAGCAACTAAATCTTCAAGCTTACATTAATTTACATGTAACAGACAATAACTATTCAAATTTCTACGCTTTTTCCACTTTGATTTCTCTTATTCGTAGACATTTTGTTTTTATTTTCGCGGTCTGATAAAGTTACTTTTATGCATTTTGAGTATGCCGGTCACATGTGGTCGATACGCATAAATACTCTTGTTCCAACGTGAACTTGTTCTTTCTCACATCCAGGTTCTGCACGCCAGGCAAAGATGAGCACTTTTATGGCAACGATATGGTAAGTCAATAATATTTCCATCACTTGATGCGTGTTCTTTGACATCACGTTAGCAACATTTTATTGCATTGGTTTAAGGCGTGTTTCCTTCGTCAGTAAACCTTAGACTAATTCAAATGTCTTCTTACCATAGTGTTACAGAAAAGTGCTGGGTCGAAACATTAAAACAACCTTATTTTTTTTACCTGGGTAATGTATTAAGAAATTCCTTCACACTGTCCAACAACCGAACGTTTCATTCAACTGAAGTGTTTGAGTTAGGCGACTAAATCTTCAAGCTAACACATAACTGACAATAAATATTCAAATTTCTACGCTTACTTCACTTTGATTCGTGGACATGTTTTTATTTTCGCCGTCCAATAAAATCACTTTTATGTATGCTGAGTATCGTAATGTTGCCTGACACGATTCGCTACATAATAATATATGATGGACTCTCCCGTCGATTTCGACTTATGAGTGCCCCACCAGGGGCTGCCCGCGCGTGAATTTGTAATTGCAAGGATTGCGCAATCTCCAACAGCCACTCTCTTGAGTCGGCATTGCTTGATTCCAATGGCAACTAGTAATACAAGACGACTGGAAACAATGCCGAGATAAGCAGAGAGCACATACAGTACATGGTATTCCCAAATGGTCACCCATTTAGTACTGGCCAGGCTCGACGCCGCTTAACTTCGGTGATATAACGGGAACCGGTGTGTCAACGTGATATATATATATATATATATATATATATATGTGAGAAAGGAAGGATGAGAGTAATCCGACGTAATGGGAAATGAAAAAGGAAAAACCAAGAGATATTTTTTATATATTCATCAACGTTTCGTCTTTATTGTAAGACTTCCTCAGGATGATAATTTTAAGAAAAATGTCCATATTTCCATATTCATTTCACTCTCTGCTACTGACTGACTTCTCGCAGCCTGGACCCTCGTCCAGCGCTCTTAGTAGCCACGGCTACTACTTTTCCTTATCAACTCATCATGTCAACCCAATATTTCGATGTACTTGCATGACATTTTTCTTAAAATTATCATCCTGAGGAAGTCTTACAATAAAGACGAAACGTTGATGAATATATAAAATATATCTCTTGGTTTTTTCCTTTTTCATTTCCCATAATACCGATCTAAATAAGATGGGATATTCTTAAAATTCATCTATTCACTCCGCGCGTTTGCCGATTCAATTTTTAAAGTCTTAAGGCTGACGCAAAACCTAAGCATGAGAGATTCACGAATACGCAGATCCCCTTTTAAAGATAGAAAACATTACAAATAAGATGTGTTTGTTTAATTCTGCGACTAACTTAATTCGGGTACTTGCTCATCACTTCCGCCACAGTCAATTTTGTGCTTCTAAACTTTTAGGTTTTTTTAAATCTTAATAAATATCAAAAGATATTGAGAGTTCACTGATGTTTCGTAATAAATAATTAATTTCGTGCCATGAAATAGAAAACCATGATTTTCTTTCTGTTTAGACTTTCTGGGTGTTTGTTCTGGTAATCTCTGACTTCTTGCCAGAATGTCACTTTCAGTTTTTTTTTCTTCGCTCACACATTAAATTGCAGCTTTAAGTGCTCGATAGATCAAGCCAGATATGTGAATAAAAATAATCTATATGATATTATAAAGTTATGGCGGTTTTTTTTAGTTTGTTCGTACGCAAAATGGCCGTATAGTTAACAGTCGAGAAATCGTCAACAAAAACAAACGCGGTAGCATTTAATTATTTACCGACTGTATACTTTTAACATACTGAAACTAAATTTTTTTTTTTCATTTCGGAATTTGTTTTTGATGTTCGTGTGACTTATCGTCACACTAAAACCAAAAATTGTTGACCACGCAAGGACTTACTTCGGTTAAATTCATGCTAGAAAGAAAGTAAAAAAATAACTTACCCTAACATTAACCCTAAATCCAAGTGGCAAGCACTCCCTCCCAAAACAAAAATCGCCGTAAAACTGCATTTAATCGCCTAAGTTTAGCTAGATAAATCAATTACTTCCGTCGCCATGTTGCTTTTCGTGTGTTGATCATAGAAATAAATTTTTTTTAGTTTCCACACGTTAAAAGTATACAGGTCGGTAGAGAATTTAATTCTACTTCGTTTGCTATAAATTATTTGTTGTTTTCATTTTTTGTTTACGATTTCTCGACTGTTTATATACTGCAATTTTATCGAAACATGTGCTTGGTTAACAAAAAAGGAATAGGTGGAGTACACATTACTAAGGCAGTAGGTTTTACGATGTTAATACCAGAGTTCGAATCTCACGTAAGTTTAAATGAATTTTTAACTGGATATATGTTTTATAAATGTAAATAAATGAACATAACATAACAAAAACCAACATTACAGATTAAAAAAAAAGAACAAAAAAACTAAGTGCGCTTTTTCATAATCCGCAAAAAAGTAGATATAAATGGTGTTCGGCGTTATGTTTCGAAATTATTTTAGATGAGTATTTAGGATTTGTATTTGTATCATTCGGACTACTTTTCTGCGTAGATACACGAGTTCGACGAGACGCACCTAGAGAGGTTACATCGGCCGAAGCGTTGTGAGAATAACATCCAAGATGAGAACATTAGTCTGAACAATTCAAATAACATAAATTATTGAACATTAGTTCAAAGCTTAAAACATTTTGGCTTAAATATTCAAAGCTTAAAAGCATGACTTGTAATGTTTTGTCAGTAATAAACAATACCTAAATACATTAATCGTAGTTACTTACTCTCTCATGTAAATACTAAGTAGGATATTTTTCCACGAAATTTCTCAAATATCTTTCTTCGTACTAGCTATAAAGCGGTATAAGCTAGGTAAAGATGGAGATTTACATACCCAGGTACTGTACCAATACCGCTCGGGTATAAACTAGTAGAATTTATTCGCATTATTTAAGACTCATTCTCAACTTGATTTTCATATTCACAGTAAAAAAATCAGCGATACTCAATAGCTAAAACACATGCGAATCTAATATATAAAGTAGAGTCAGCCCGACTACATTAGTGTTCGATAGCTTTCGTAAAAAACGCTAGATTTAGAAATATGTTTCGTTAGTGAAATAGGGCATATATTGGACCGATTTGTTAGAAAAAAATGAGTTCCGATCTACTGCTCCGATTGTTATATTTTACCTGCTCACTATTTATTTGATTTCTTTTTTTCATGGGCGAAGGAAGTGGGATGCCTCTTCACTCCATTTCATATGTCCTCTTACTCTATCCATTGACACCGTGGAAACAATTTAATAGTTTATTGGATGGAGAGAGAGAGAAAGGAAGAGAGAGAGAAAAGAAAGAGAGAGAGAGAAAGAGAACGAAATGAAGAAAGAGAAATAAAAGAAAGAAAAAGAGAGAGAAAAGAAAGAGAAAGAAAAAGAGAGAGAAAAGAATAGAGCAAGAGAGAGAAAGAGAACGAAATGAAGAAAGAGAAATAAAAGAGAGAAAAAGAAAAAAGAGAAAGAGAGAAAGAAAAAGAGAACGAGAGAAAGAGAGAGAGAACGAGAGAAAGAGAGAGAGAACGAGAGAAAGAGAGAGAGAACGAGAGAAAAAGAGAGAGAACAAGAGAAAGAAAAAGAGAACGAGAGAAAGAAAAAGAGAACGAGAGAAAGAAAAAGAGAACGAGAGAGAAAGAGAACGAGAGAGAAATAGAGAGAGAGAGAAAGAGAGAGAGAAAGAGAGAGAGAAAGAGAGAGAGAGAAAGAGAGAGAGAGAAAGAGAGAGAGAGAAAGAGAGAGAGAGAAAGAGAGAGAGAAAGAGAGAGAGAGAAAGAGAGAGAGAAAGAGAGAGAGAAAGAGAGAGAGAGAAAGAGAGAGAGAGAAAGAGAGAAAGAGAGAGAGAGAAAAAGAGAGAGAGAAAAAGAGAGAGAGAAAAAGAGAGAGAGAAAGAGAGAGAGAGAAAGAGAGAGAGAGAGAGAGAAAGAGAGAGAGAGAAAGAGAGAGAGAAAGAGAGAGAGAAAGAGAGAGAGAGAAAGAGAGAGAGAGAAAGAGAGAAAGAGAGAGAGAGAAAGAGAGAGAGAGAGAAAGAGAGAGAGAGAGAGAGAAAGAGAGAGAGAGAGAAAGAGAGAGAGAGAGAGAAAGAGAAAGAGAGAGAGAGAAAGAGAGAGAGAGAGAAAGAGAGAGAGAAAGAGAGAGAGAGAAAGAGAAAGAGAGAAAGAGAAAGAGAGAAAGAGAAAGAGAAAGAGAGAGAGAAAGAGAGAGAGAGAGAAAGAGAGAGAGAGAGAGAGAGAAAGAGAGAAAGAGAGAGAGAGAAAGAGAGAAAGAGAGATAAAGAATGAGAGATAAAGAATGAGAGATAAAGAATGAGAGATAAAGAATGAGAGATAAAGAATGAGAGATAAAGAATGAGAGATAGGAAGAGAGATAAAGAATGAGAGATAGGAAGAGAGATAAAGAAAGAAAGGAAGAGATAAATAAAGAAAGGAAGAGAGATAAAGAAAGAAAGGAAGAGAGATAAAGAAAGAAAGGAAGAGAGATAAAGAAAGAAAGGAAGAGAAAGAGATAAAGAAAAAGAGAAAGGTGACAGGGAGATAGGGGGGGGGGAGAATTGTGTGTTGGCTAACTCAGAACGCGTAATTGTCGAACCCTTATTCCCCCATTCCATTTCTCAGAGAATTGAGAAGATAGTGAAAAGGTGACATGACCGAAGAATAATGCAAACTTGTCAGTAAAAAGCTTCTTAATATGAAGTTCGGTCAATAAATTCCTTTGTTTTCATTGTTAGAATTTCAATGTATTTACAGTGCGACAACTAATATGAGAAGAAGATCAAAGAGGATATGAAGAAAGTCGATTAATATTCCAGTCAAGAGAAGAATCG
>OY744547.1:25896043-25922297 GCA_963556195.1 Sepiola atlantica | reverse complement strand
GGGAGTTTGCTGCCATTAAGGACATTTTGTCTTCTATAAAAGTTTTGAATTCCAAGAATGGAAATATTCACTCACCATTGGGAACGGTTTGAGATTCTTATCAGATAAAAAGAATTCCCGGATTAAATTTGCTTAGAGAACAGAATTAAAAGACTTACGACTCCAACATATCAAAACAAATCTCCTACAGATAAACTCTTGTATCTTGTATTTCCAGAAGATTTGTAAACCTTGATCCATCGAGGTTGTTTCTTTTTATTAATAACTAGCAAGGCAATTCCGCGTTGCCCAGGAACATGGGCAACAAAATAGAAAAGTTAAAGTGTGTGTAACATCTTTCTTTTAAAACCTCTCCCTCTCTCTCTCCCAAGTCAAGTAGGATTTCTCCTCCCCCAACTGAGGAGAGAACAGATATTACACTTTAATCGTAGCCCGAAGGTTAATCAAACGTATTTTAGAGTTTCACGCCAAAGCTTGATGAAAAAAAAATATCACTCTAAATGTCGATCCCCTGACTAATTTTGTTCTTGGTATACCACAAAAGAATGAATATTACAAAAAAATGTCCATATTCTTATCGATGCAATGCTGAAAAAATATATCTGCTTTGTGTGTGCCTTGTGTAGTTTCTGAATTTTAGCTGGAAACACATACACACAACTGCTTTATATAATATACGCGATATACCTGCCCGGCGTGCAGTGAAGTCATTTTATTTTTTTAATTTTTATTTCTTTGCACATATTTTAGTAATAAGGGAGATAACCGTTTTTTATATTCCTCAATAAAAGAATATATGTGTTATTCCCCTTGACGATTTTTATTTTTGCGGTCGTAATTGGAAAATGTTTCCATTTTCAGAGTTGTCCGGACGGGACTCCATAATTTAAAAAAATAACTATAACGAAGTGCGTCATGGCCAATAACATGGTACAACAATAACACATAAAAATTGGCTATTCAGAATCAAATTTTAATATATCAGTTTAAATGCTATTTAAGTCAAAATTAAAAAAAAATTCAACTTTATGTTAGACGAGCTCTACCTACGCACCGTTGCTTGGGAGTCTTTTGACTTTCACTTTTGTTTCGAATTGTTGTTCTTAATTATACCAGGCTTTACCAAATCATTATTTTTTGTTAAAACAGATTCTAAAAGTTAAAGTGACTTATTGCGTTTTGTCATTAAATTACTAATTGAACCAACTTGTTATGAAACTGCAACTAATTTTTTAAAAGTATTTTTAAAATTTCTATTGACAAAATAATTGGATATAAATAGCTTCAAAAGGTTTCAATCTTTTCATACATATAGATACTCTAAGAATTTTAAGTCAGAAATGACGTTCTATTCCACAGTTAAAATTGTTTCCAAATTCTTTTGTGTCCAGCACCGGCGATTCCAAGAGTGTCCGGCACCGGCACCGGCACCGACGATTCCAAGAGTGTCCGGCACCGGCACCGGCACCGACGATTCCAAGAGTGTCCGGCACCGGCACCGACGATTCCAAGAGAGTCCGGCACCGGCACCGACGATTCCAAGAGAGTCCGGCACCGGCACCGACGATTCCAAGAGAGTCCGGCACCGGCACCGACGATTCCAAGAGTGTCCGGCACCGGCACCGACGATTCCAAGAGTGTCCGGCACCGGCACCGACGATTCCAAGAGAGTCCGGCAACGGCACCGACGATTCCAAGAGTGTCCGGCACCGGCACCGACGATTCCAAGAAAGTCCGGCACCGGCACCGACGATTCCAAGAGAGTCCGGCACCGGCACCGACGATTCCAAGAGAGTCCGGCACCGGCACCGACGATTCCAAGAGTGTCCGGCACCGGCACCGACGATTCCAAGAGTGTCCGGCACCGGCACCGACGATTCCAAGAGAGTCCGGCACCGGCACCGACGATTCCAAGAGAGTCCGGCACCGGCACCGACGATTCCAAGAGAGTCCGGCACCGGCACCGACGATTGCAAGAGTGTCCGGCACCGGCACCGACGATTCCAAGAGTGTCCGGCACCGGCACCGACGATTCCAAGAGAGTCCGGCAACGGCACCGACGATTCCAAGAGTGTCCGGCACCGGCACCGACGATTCCAAGAAAGTCCGGCACCGGCACCGACGATTCCAAGAGAGTCCGGCACCGGCACCGACGATTCCAAGAGAGTCCGGCACCGGCACCGACGATTCCAAGAGTGTCCGGCACCGGCACCGACGATTCCAAGAGTGTCCGGCACCGGCACCGACGATTCCAAGAGTGTCCGGCACCGGCACCGACGATTCCAAGAGAGTCCGGCAACGGCACCGACGATTCCAAGAGTGTCCGGCACCGGCACCGACGATTCCAAGAGTGTCCGGCACCGGCACCGACGATTCCAAGAGAGTCCGGCACCAGCACCGACGATTCCAAGAGTGTCCGGCACCGGCACCGACGATTCCAAGAGTGTCCGGCAAATTTAGACATTTTATTTTGAAGCATTACAATATTCCGATTGTTGATTCTTTGGAAATTAAAAACCTAACTTCCACTCTTAGAATTCTTAAGAGTTCGACTCCATCTCCTTCCAAAACCTCCATCTCCTTCCAAAACCTCCATCTCCTCCCAACTATGAAATACTTCTAAAGACAATAACCTCAATAGAAAACAGACAATAAAATCTGAACGATTATTTTCCAATAACTGTTTTTTTTGTTAATTCCTTTTTTTTTATTTAATGAGAGCTGATCAGCAGTGTTCAACAACAGCCCATCTTTAATAAGCGTCGCAGATTCCGTAGTAGTGGAATTATTTTAAACGAAAATAATTCCCAGGTGAGAGAAAACAGGTCATCAAGTGATTTGTGCATTCAATGAATCAAATTGTTGTCACTTTCTATGAACAATTCGACCAATCTTGGTAATTGGAAACTGAATATGATACAAGATGGCATTACATTGAAGAGTGAGGAATTATCAGAATGGTTAAAGGTTATCAGAAACCACCAGACGTTCACTCCTTTGCAGGGAGTCAAACAAGACAAGAATTTATGTTGACGGGATGGGAGGGGGAGTAAGAAATTCTCATAAACCAGGATAAAATTTTAAAATAGGAAGTAGGGTAAACGATTTGCATAATGAGTTAATATATCTGTTTCTCTTTTTTCTTTCTCTCTATCGCTGTATATATATATATATATATATATATATATATATATACTGCTCTCATTCCCTCTCTTTCTCACTATATCTCTTTTCCTCTTATTTTACTTAAGAATATTTGTTGCAAGAGAGATATAGGGCGAAAGAGAGGGAGAGAGAGAAAGAGAGAGAAAGTGAAATGGTGAGGGTGAGAGAGAGAAAAGAAATCTAGAGAGAGAGAGAGAAAAGAAATCTAGAGAGAGAGAGAGAGAAAAGAAATCTAGAGAGAGAGAGGGAGAAAAGAAATCTAGAGAGAGAGAGAAAAGAAATCTAGAGAGAGATAAAAAAAGAGAGATGGAGAGATAGAAAAGAAAAAGAGAGAGAGAGAAAATAAATTAATTGAAAGGACATTACTGATAATCTTACCTTTTAAAAACAAATCTTGAGTTATGTTCCTTAATATTAGTGGATTATTACGAAATAATTGTAAAATATGAATTTACAAGACTCATTTAGGTTCTCTCTGCTGAACTATTTAAGAAAATTTTGTTAGTATGAGACGTGAGGATGTTAGTATGACGTAGAAAAATAAATGCTATTTGTAATTAGATCAAGTAAATAGGAAATTTCCAGTAGAAGTAAATATATGAAGCTGACGTATTCAGGAAATAGCGACATGACAGGAAGTTGACGTGGCACAGTGGCCAGTTACATCATTCTCTTGGGTGTTTGACGTCGAATCGCACAGACGTCTCTCTCTGGTCCTTCCACCAACTTCTACGGTGCGGGTCGAGAAGAAAATTAACTGTTCAATCGTATGGATGAACTTGCTATTTTATACGGACGAATGAATTTATAAAAAACCAAAATAAATCCACAAAAGAATATGAAAAGCTCAGATTAAAATAAAGTGTAGTTTTTTTTATATTGCTATGACGACGGTTGTTAAGAAAGAAAACAAATAACCACTATTTCATCTGCTGATAACATCAAGATACAGTGAGAGAGAGACAAAGCGCGAGAGACAGAGAGCGCGAGAGACAGAGAGCGCGAGAGACAGAGAGCGCGAGAGACAGAGAGCGCGACAGCCAGAGAGCGCGACAGCCAGAGAGCGCGACAGCCAGAGAGAGACAGCCAGAGAGAAGAGACAGCGCGCGCGCGAGAGAGTGGGAGAGAGAGAAGAGACAGTGCGCGCGCGAGAGAGTGAGAAGAGACAGTGTGCACGCGAAGGAAAGAGAAGAGACAGTGCGCGCGCGAGGGAGAGAGAAGAGACAGTGCGCGCGCGAGGGAGAACAGGAGAGAGAGAGCGCGAAAGAGGACGAGCGAGAGAGAGAGAGGACGAGCGAGAGAGAGAGAGGACGAGCGAGAGAGAGAGGACGAGAGAAAGAGAGAGAGGACGAGAGAGAGAGAGAGAGGACGAGAGAGAGAGAGAGAGAAGAGAACGAGATAGAGATAGAAGAGAACGAGATAGAGATAGAAGAGAACGAGATAGAGATAGAAGAGAACGAGAGAAAGAGAGAGAGAGAGGACATGAGAGAGAGAAGACGAGAGAAAACGAGAGTGAGAGAGGACGAGAGAGAGAGAAGACGAGAGAGGACGAGAGAGAGAGAAGACGAGAGAGAGAGAGCGACGAGAGAGAGAGAGAGCGACGAGAGAGAGAGAGCGACGAGAGAGAGAGAGAGCGAGGACGAGAGCGAGAGAGAGCAAGGACGAGAGCGAGAGAGAGCAAGGACGAGAGCGAGAGAGAGGACGAGAGCGAGAGAGAGAGAGAGCGAGAGAACGAGAGAGAGCGAGAGAGGACGAGAGAGAGCGAGAGAGGACGAGAGAGAGAGAGGAGAGAGAGAAGAGAGAGAGAGAGAGAGGAGAGAGAGAGAGAGAGGACGAGAAAGAGGACGAGAGAGAGAGGACGAGAGGGAGAGAGAGGACGAGAGGGAGAGAGAGGACGAGAGGGAGAGAGAGGACGAGAAGGAGAGAGAGGACGAGAGAGAGAGAGAGAGGACGAGAGAGAGAGAGAGGACGAGAGAGAGAGAGAGGACGAGAGAGAGAGAGAGAGAGGACGAGAGAGAGAGAGAGAGGACGAGAGAGAGAGAGAGGACGAGAGAGAGAGAGAGAGAGGACGAGAGAGAGAGAGAGGACGAGAGAGAGAGAGAGACGACGAGAGAGAGAGAGAGAAGACGAGAGAGAGAGAGAGAAGACGAGAGAGAGAGAGAGGACGAGCGAGAGAGAGAGAGAGAGGACGAGAGCGAGAGAGAGAGGACGAGAGCGAGAGAGAGAGGACGAGAGCGAGAGAGAGAGGCCGAGAGCGAGAGAGAGAGGACGAGAGCGAGAGAGAGAGAGAGGACGAGAGCGAGAGAGAGAGAGAGGAGGAGAGCGAGAGAGAGAGAGAGAGAGAGGACGAGAGCGAGAGAGAGAGAGGACGAGAGCGAGAGAGAGAGAGGACGAGAGCGAGAGGACGAGAGCGAGAGAGAGAGAGAGAACGAGAGCGAGAGAGAGAGAGAGAGAGAGAGAGAGGACGAGAGCGAGAGAGAGAGAGAGGACGAGAGCGAGAGAGAGAGGACGAGAGCGAGAGAGAGAGAGAGAGAGAGGACGAGAGCGAGAGAGAGAGAGAGAGGACGAGAGCGAGAGAGAGAGAGAGAGGACGAGAGCGCGAGAGAGAGAGAGAGGACGAGAGCGAGAGAGAGAGAGAGAGAGGACGAGAGCGAGAGAGAGAGAGAGAGAGGACGAGAGCAGGAGAGAGAGAGAGAGGACGAGAGCAGGAGAGAGAAAGAGAGAGAGACGAGAGCAGGAGAGAGAAAGAGAGAGGACGAGAGCGAGAGAGAGAGAGAGAGGACGAGAGCGAGAGAGAGAGAGGACGAGAGCGAGAGAGAGAGAGAGAGGACGAGAGCGAGAGAGAGAGAGAGAGGACGAGAGCGAGAGAGAGAGAGAGAGGACGAGAGCGAGAGAGAGAGGACGAGAGCGAGAGAGAGAGAGAGAGGACGAGAGCGAGAGAGAGAGAGAGGTTTAGAGCGAGAGAGAGAGAGGACGAGAGCGAGCGAGAGAGAGAGAGAGGACGAGAGCGAGAGAGAGAGAGAGAGGATGAGAGCGAGAGAGAGAGAGAGAGGATGAGAGCGAGAGAGAGAGAGAGAGGATGAGAGCGAGAGAGAGAGAGAGAGAGAGGATGAGAGCGAGAAAGAGCGAGAGAGAGAGGACGAGAGCGAGAGAGAGAGAGAGGACAAGAGAGCGAGAGAGAGAGGACAAGAGAGCGAGAGAGAGAGGACAAGAGAGCGAGAGAGAGAGGACAAGAGAGCGAGAGAGAGAGAGAGAGAGAGAGGACGAGAGCGAGAGAGAGAGCGAGAGAAAGAGAGAGAGGACGAGAGCGAGAGAGAGAGAGAGAGAGGACGAGAGAGAGAGAGAGAGAGGACGAGAGAGAGAGAGAGGACGAGAGCGAGAGAGAGGACAGGAGCGAGAGAGAGAGAGAGAGAGAGGACGAGAGAGAGGACGAGAGCGAGAGAGAGAGAGAGAGGACGAGAGAGAGGACGAGAGCGAGAGAGAGAGAGAGAGAGAGAGGACGAGAGAGAGAGAGAGGACGAGAGAGAGAGAGGACGAGAGAGAGAGAGGGGACGAGAGAGAGAGAAAGGACGAGAGAGAGAGAGAGGACGAGAGAGAGAGAGGACGAGAGAGAGAGAGGACGAGAGAGAGAGAGAGAACGAGAGAGAGAGAGAGGACGAGAGAGAGAGAGAGGACGAGAGAGAGAGAGGACGAGAGAGAGAGAGGACGAGAGAGAAAGAGAGAGGACGAGAGAGAAAGAGAGAGGACGAGAGAGAAAGAGAGAGGACGAGAGAGAGAGAGAAGATGAGAGCGAGAGAGAAGATGAGAGCACGAGAGAGAGGACGAGAGAGAGAGAGAAGATAAGAGCGAGAGAGGAAGAGAGCGAGAGAGGGCGAGAGCGAGAGAGGACGAGAGCGAGAGAGGACGAGAGCGAGAGCGAGAGCGAGAGAGGACGAGAGCGAGAGAGAGGACGAGAGAGAGAGAGAGAGAGGACGAGAGCAAGAGAGAGCGAGAGCGAGAGCGAGAGAGAGAGGACGAGAGCGAGAGAGCGAGAGAGAGAGGACGAGAGCGAGAGAGCGAAGGAGAAAGGACGAGAGAGGATGAGAGAGAGAGGACGAGAGCAAGAGAGAGAGAGAGAGGACGAGAGAGAGAGAGAGAGGACGAGAGCGAGAGAGAGAGAGAGAGCGAGAGAGAGAGGGAGAGAGAGGACGAGAGCGAGAGAGAGAGGGAGAGAGAGGACGAGAACGAGAGAGAGAGGGAGAGAGAGGACGAGAACGAGAGAGAGAGGGAGAGAGAGGACGAGAACGAGAGAGAGAGGGAGAGAGAGGACGAGAACGAGAGAGAGAGGGAGAGAGAGGACGAGAACGAGAGAGAGAGGGAGAGAGAGGACGAGAACGAGAGAGAGAGGGAGAGAGAGGACGAGAACGAGAGAGAGAGGGAGAGAGAGGACGAGAACGAGAGAGAGAGGGGGAGAGAGGACGAGAGCGAGAGAGAGAGAGAGGTTGAGAGCGAGAGAGAGCGAGAGAGAGAGAGGACAAGAGCGAGAGAGAGAGAGAGAGAGAGAGGACGAGAGAGAGAGAGGACGAGAGAGAGAGGGGACGAGAGAGAGAGGGGACGAGAGAGAGAGAGAGGACGAGAGAGAGAGAGAGGACGAGAGAGAGAGAGAGGACGAGAGAGAAAGAGAGAGAGAGGACGAGAGAGAGAGAGAAGATGAGAGCGAGAGAGAGAGGACGAGAGAGAGAGAGAAGATGAGAGCGAGAGAGGAAGAGAGCGAGAGAGGAAGAGAGCGAGAGAGGAAGAGAGCGAGAGAGGAAGAGAGCGAGAGAGAGAGAGAGAGCGAGAGAGAGAGAGAGGGCGAGAGAGAGAGAGAGGGCGAGAGAGAGAGAGAGGGCGAGAGAGAGAGGGCGAGAGCGAGAGAGGATGAGAGGACGAGAGCGAGAGCGAGAGAGGACGAGAGCGAGAGCGAGAGAGGACGAGAGCGAGAGCGAGAGAGGATGAGAGCGAGAGAGGACGAGAGCGAGAGCGAGAGAGGACGAGAGCGAGAGAGAGAGAGGACGAGAGCGAGAGAGAGAGAGGACGAGAGCGAGAGAGAGAGCGAGAGCGAGAGCGAGAGCGAGAGCGAGAGAGGACGAGAGCGAGATAGAGAGAGGGCGAGAGAGAGAGAGAGGACGAGAGCGAGAGAGAGAGGACAAGAGCGAGAGAGAGAGAGGACGAGAGCGAGAGAGAGAGAGGACGAGAGCGAGAGAGAGAGAGAGAGAGGACGAGAGAGAGAGAGAGAGAGAGGACGAGAGAGAGAGAGAGAGAGGACGAGAGAGAGAGAGAGGACGAGAGAGAGAGAGAGAGGACGAGAGAGAGAGAGGACGAGAGAGAGGACGAGAGAGAGGACGAGAGAGAGAGCGAGAGCGAGAGGACGAGAGAGAGAGAGAGAGAGAGAGAGGACGAGAGAGAGAGAGAGAGAGGATGAGAGAGAGAGAGAGAGAGAGAGGATGAGAGAGAGAGAGAGAGAGGATGAGAGAGAGAGAGACAGAGGACGAGCGAGAGAGAGAGAGAGAGAGGACGAGAGCAAGAGAGAGCGAGAGCGAGAGAGAGAGAACGAGAGCGAGAGAGCGAGAGAGAGAGGACGAGAGCGAGAGAGCGAGAGAGAGAGGACGAGAGCGAGAGAGCGAAGGAGAAAGGACGAGAGAGGATGAGAGAGAGAGGACGAGAGCAAGAGAGAGAGAGAGAGGACGAGAGAGAGAAAGAGAGGACGAGAGCGAGAGAGAGAGGACGAGAGCGAGAGAGAGAGAGAGAGAGAGCGCGAGAGAGAGAGGGAGAGAGAGGACGAGAACGAGAGAGAGAGGGAGAGAGAGGACGAGAACGAGAGAGAGAGGGAGAGAGAGGACGAGAACGAGAGAGAGGGAGAGAGAGGACGAGAACGAGAGAGAGGGAGAGAGAGGACGAGAACGAGAGAGAGAGGGGGAGAGAGGACGAGAGCGAGAGAGAGAGAGAGCGCGCGAGAGAGAGAGGACGAGAGAGAGAGAGGACGAGAGCGAGAGAGAGAGAGAGAGGACGAGAGCGAGACAGAGAGAAGACGAGAGCGAGAGAGAGAGAGAGGACGAGAGCGAGAGAGAGAGAGAGGACGAGAGCGAGAGAGAGAGAGAGGACGAGAGAGAGAGGACGAGAGAGGACGAGAGCGAGAGAGGACGAGAGAGGACGAGAGCGAGAGAGGACGAGAGCGAGAGAGAGAGAGGATGAGAGAGGACGAGAGAGAGAGGAGATGCCTCTACTACTACTACTACAGAAAGGAGAGAAACGTAATAACTTATTCAGCTTAATACTACTGCGTATCAACAAAACACAGCTGCTAACTGGTCACGCGTGTCACAAAAGATTTGTTCTAATAAGAATCAAACATTATACTACAATATATATTCCATGAGTTGAAATGAGATTATAGATTACAATTAGAATTGCTCCTAGAGGAATAAAAAAAATTAATTAAAAAAAACAAAGGGCGGGTTCAGTGGCGGAACTAATATGATGTTAAAAATCCGAATCAAGCAATGAAACAGCTCATCATTGATGACTGACCGAGAAGTATCTCGAGAGTGTATTTTGTTTTCAATAAAACATTAGTCTCAAGACGGGGAAACAATAGACGGGTTCACTGGTTGAGCTAGTATGATGTTAATAAACACAAACCAAGCAATGAAACAGCTCATCATTGATCACTAACCGTAAAGCATCTTCGAGATGTATTTATTTTTCGATCAAACGTAAAAAATGAAAGAAAACAATGTCGGGTTCACTGGTTGAGCGAGTATTATGTTAAAAATCTCAAGCAAGCAATGAAATGGCACATCATTGATGACTGGCTGTGAAGCATCTTCAAGGTTTTTATTTTTACAATCAAATGTAATAAGTCTCAAGACGGAAAATTAAAAAGAAATAAAAAGGAAGGGTTCATTTGTTGAGCTAGTATGATGTTTAATAAGCTGGAGCAAGCAATGAAACAGCTCACCATTGGTGATTGACAGAGAAGCATCTTCAATGTGTTTTTTCTTGGATCAAACGTAATAAGTCTCAAGACGGAAAAAAAGGGACGGGTTCACTGGTTGAGCGAGTATGATGTTAACAAATCTGAAGCAAGCAATGAAATGGTTCATCATTGATGACTGGCTGTGAAGCATCTTTAAGTTCTTGATTTTTTCATTCAAATGTAATAAGTCTAAAACGGAAATTAAAACAAAAGGAACGGGTCAACTGGTTGAACTAGTATGATGTTAAAAACACCCGAAGTGAGCAATGAATCATTTCATCATTGATGACTGACCAAGAAACATCTTCAAGATGCTTTCTTTTTCTTCAATCAAACATAATAAGTCTCAAAACGGAACAATTAAAAAGAAAAACAAAACTTCTAAAAATAAATAATGTACATCAAAGAATATTTACAGAGGGTTCGATTTAAAATCAGATCTGAATTAAAAAATAAATAATAAATAAATAAAAATAAAGCATTCAGTTTTTCGCAAGCCATGCCAATTGTGTGTTTTGATCGTCTTGGATGCGGACATCTTATTGTTTGTTTTGGAAAAAATAATTTCAATTTTATGTTGGATATCAAAACAAAATAAATTTTATGTGGCATAAAATGGAGAACGAGCCAAGTGATTGTCTGGCTGAAAGGAAATTTAAAAGAAGGAATAGTAAATTACAGTCAAAAACGTTGAGTTTATGCCAGCATGAATCGTTTATATTGTGAAAATATTGAAAACCTGTAATATAAAAAGTTGCTATTAAATTATCCAATTAAATAATTTAACAACTATTTTAAGTTTCTGACATTTTTAATTGAGGATCGATACTTTATATTATTTGGACTACTGTTCTCATCTGGGGTACTTTCACAACGTTTCAACCGATGTAACCTCCAATCTTCTTCAGGTGCATACAACTGATTTTGGTTGTGATGGACCTCTTTCATTCAGGAATAGTCTGGGGATTGCTTTGAGAGATAAAATCTTTTAAATATCCCCCCCCCCTCCCCGATACAAATATGGCAGGGGATGGTTAAAGTCTTGTTAGTGTGAAGCCCATCCAGGATCATACTTCCTACTGATGAGACAATTACCAAAGTAGCCCCGCATATTGTTGAACGACGATAAAAGAAAAACTGTTTGACATTCATGACTGAAACTTGGTGGACAAGTCAGCCATACATAAAAGTTTATTTGTACAAAATATGGTTACATTGCAGAAAGCATAGTGAATTTCATTAACGATTCTATGGATGGCAGGTTTTTCTTTGGGGGAGAAAGGAGTCACCCCATAGCTAATATTTTGTGTTACCTTTGCCATAAATCTAAATGAATAAATACGAAATATTTTTCCACCTATTCTAACTATATTAGCATAAAAAAAGCAAATGCTTATTTAATTCTATGATACAACATTTTATTTACCTCCCCAGGAGGTTAGGCACAAGGCCAGGTTTATCTTAATCCCACAAGTAAGATGTGACCCAAGCTCGGGTCGGAAAGTGGGGTTTGAAAAGCCAGCGCCCGAGAAGGTGAGCACTCTGGCCATTAAAAATTGCCTGGGCAGCCCCGTCGGCATTCCCCGGTAGGGGCGCCTCAGGCAGTAAGCAATAAACTTACTCCTCTCCAAAGAGGGGAGGCAAAGCCTGGGAGGGTGGACCTCCTAGAACTGCACAGGACAAACCCATAGACCGGCGTAAATCAAGCCCCGAAGGCCAAGACGATACCAGTTTATGGCGTGTATCAATGATACAACATAACGGTCTGAAATACCGTATATATAGCAAACTGCAAATACCCTCAAACATATTTAGATCTTCTTAATTTGCATATTTATTATGTAAACAGCTTCTAATAAATTAATTCAGGATTCTGACGGTGGTCAAGTGGATAAAGACACGGACCGGCGACCTGGGTGTGCCAAGTTCGAATTCAGTCGGTTCCATATCCCCACTTTCGTGTAGGGATGCTGGCAAGCATTACCTGCAAAAATGCCGACAACAGAATCAAGCCGGTCAACAAAGTTGTACCGTATTCATTCACACAAATTTACTTCTTTTACTAACTAATAGATTGATAGTTTGTAATATACAGTTGTAATTATGTATTGTAATATTTTCATATATATACGCAATAGTTTTGTCGATAGTAAAACGTCTGAAGTCACTGGAATGCTGAGAACAGATACTACACTTGGATCTTAGTCAAAAGACCAAGTAACCATAAAAATAATGTTTTTTTATGGCTAGGCATTTTTTAATGAATTTAAAAAATCTTTTCTCATAAGATCGTCCTCCCAGGATTTACCTCCTTTTTTAAAGGGGTGAGGTAATCCTCCCACTTATTACATCCTCCTATCGGGGAGGGGGTAATGTAATATCTGTTCTGGTGTCAGGAGACCATCTTCCTAGGGACTACCTTCTCCTTTTCTTTTGGTAGTGTAGTATCCCTGATATCATACTCACAGAAATCATCTTTTATGGGGGCAATACTCCCAGGTATTACTTCCTTTTATTGGGGGGAGTATAGTATATATTCGTTCCTCATGATAAATCCTTCCGTAATTATCTTCTCCGTTTAGTTGGGGTAGTGTACCATTAGTTCTGTTGTCATACTATATTCCTCCCAGGCATTAACTCCTACTTTTTAGGGGGGCGGCGTTCGTCATGATACTATGCTCTCAGTCATTACATCCTCTGTTGCGGGTCAGTGTAGAATATGTTCGTTCAGTATGATAACATTCTCCCAGGCTAGCAGAAATATGCGACCGGAGGGAGCATATATTTGCTAGTACTAAATAAATGTTGATCGATACAAGACACGGAAATCGTCAATAAAATAATGGTGAACTCGTGTAAGTAAGATTCTCTCTTTCGCTGGCATTAATATACAATTTTACATTGAACCTGCTAGGGTTTGGGGAGGCATTCTCTTTGGAAGAGCTGGATGAACTGTCTATCCATCCACTTTTAATGACACGCCAGAAAGAATACAGTCTCGTTCTGAATTTTAAACACGTGGGAAGAACGAGTTTTCTTAACTGCCAGACAGGAGACCGTATTCTCTAACGGTGGCAAAGAATAAACCCAAGGGAGATAACTCTGATAATTCGTTGGCATTATTCGGAGAAGAAGTGAAAGACTATATTTTACATGAAAACATTGAAGCTGAGAATAAGAAAAGTCACAAAATGAGTTTGATGCTTGTTTACGAGAGTCAGTGTATTGAGATATTTACTGTTGTTTTTTTTTTTTTAATTTATTTATTTCAACATTTTGCAGCTGATCTGTACTTTAGGCAAAAACGTTCAAAGGAAATGGCGGAAAATAAAAAAAATATAGAGCCGTTTTGGTCAAGATGGATTTTCATCTTAGACCTCAGGCTAAGAAAAGAAAGGGATAACAGAAATAAAGGAAAATAAAGAAAAAAGAAAAAAAAGAAAAATAGAAAAAGAAAAAAAAGAAAAATAGAAAAAGAAAGAAAAAAGAAAAAAGAAAAAAGAAAAAAGAAAGAAACGGAAAGAAAGAAAAGAGAAAGAAACGGAAAGAAAAAAGAAACAGAAAAAAAGAAAAGAACGAAAAGGAAATAAAAAGAAAGAAAGAAAAAGAAAATAAACAAAAAAAGAAAGAAAGAAAATAAACAGAAAAAGAAAAAGAAAGAAAGAAAAAAAAGAAAGAAAAAAAAAGAAAAATAAAGAAACAAAAAATAAAGAAACAAAAAATAAAGTAACAAAAAAAGAAAAAAAAGAAAAGAAAAAAATAAAGAAAGAAAATAAAGAAAAAAATAAAGAAACAAAAAAGAAAAAGAAACAAAAAACGAGAAAAAAAGAGAAAAAAGAAATACAGTTAACATGTTCAAATGGAACTAAATAAAATATGCCTGTTTTCATTTGTAGATATGAGCATCTGAAGCAAACTGATAAAAACGACATTGCTCAACTATCTTTTACACGATCTGTCTGAAAAGCACTTAGCTCTGGTAAATAACTAGAACGGATATTCGTGAGATGCGTCCATTCATTCTGTACATTTAGCGAGGAAAATACTATTTCATACTTAAGCATGACGGTTTGGCTATTTTGTTTTACGGCATACCAACCCTTTTCGGGTTATTTAATGCCAAATTCAGTCATTTTTGTAAAAGTGTTTATGCTTCAAGTTCTTTATATGTTCAATTCTTTATTCATGGTGTTTGGTCAAGTTGTTTTGTAGAGGAAAATTGTGTTTTTTTTGCTATTTGCTTTGCAGAACATGATTGAGTTTTGCAAAGGGACAGGAAAAACAATAACATCAATGCTTGGTGCATTTTAGGTCAGGAAGCCAGTATTTTAATACAGATTGATCTGGTAGCACCAGATAAGCATTACAGACCAGAAAAAAAATGGTATTTTAAACTACAGCATGAAAAGAAATGAAAACGTTATTTCATTCTAAAGCATGACAGACCAATGAAAATACTATTTCCAAATAAAGCATGGCAGACCAATGAAAATACTATTTCAAAATAAAGCATGACAGACCAATGAAAATACTATTTCAAAATAAAGCATGACAGACCAATGAAAATACTATTTCAAAATAAAGCATGACAGACCAATGAAAATACTATTTCCAAATAAAGCATGACATACCAATGAAAATGTTATTTCAAAATAAAGAATGACAGACCAATGAAAATACTATTTCAAAATAAAGCATCACAGACCAATGAAAATACTATTTAAAAATAAAGCATGACAGACTAATTAAAATACTATTTCAAAATAAAGCATGACATACCAATGAAAATACTATTTCAAAATAAAGCATGACATACCAATGAAAATGTTATTTCAAAATAAAGAATGACAGACCAATGAAAATACTATTTCAAAATAAAGCATCACAGACCAATGAAAATACTATTTAAAAATAAAGCATGACAGACTAATTAAAATACTATTTCCAAATAAAGCATGGCAGACCAATGAAAATACTATTTCAAAATAAAGCATGACAGACCAATGAAAATGTTATTTCAAAATAAAGCATCACAAACCAACAAAAATACTATTTGAAACCAATGCCTCAGAGACTAACGACAATGCTATTTTTAAATAATGTGTGGCAGACGACGAAATGGATCTTTCAAAATAAAGCATCACAGACCGCCGAAAATCTTATTTTTAAGTAAAACATCATGGATAAAAAAATACGATTTTAAACTAAAATGGAGAGATTAACAAAAATGTTATTACGAACTAACGCTTGACAGACCAATGAACATGCTATTTCAAATTTAATAGTGGCAGACCAACCGATAGCCGTGAATTTTTATAGAGATGCTTGGACGTATATGTAATAAGAGGCGTCCATTCAATCTGAGCGTTTCTATTCCAAAATGATGGAAATCCTCCCGCGGAGTTGTGCGGACGCGTTTAAAACGTGGCCAACTTATGGAAATTGTATGTTATGCACTTATAAGTGCAATAACAGATGCCAAAACAACCCTTTCGAAATCTCCCTCAGATGCCTTCTCTTCAGAATCTAGAATCTAGATCTCTAAAGAGATCGATCAAGACCTTCAAAATGAGAAGGGGGGGGCAATATACTGCAGTGCAATCAGAGATCCAGGATTAGATAGATTTGCAATGTGAAATCTGACCAAACGCGCTACATTAGGTCAGAGGATTTGCTGAAAGCATTACAATTACCCGGCATAGATGTTATCCTAAAGACAAATCGGTTAGGCTTGTATGGTCATGTGGAGCATTCGATTTCCTGGATAGACCATTGTAGGAGCATGGAAGGCTGGTTGGCCAAAGAAAATGTAGAAGCATATGATTGTGTTGCATACCTTAGATTTCTCCCTCCTGTGTAGAGGGTGGTCGTATCGTCTCGTGGATGAATTTTTTCTTCTTTCCTTCCTGCCACAAACCACGCCGTCCGTTGTCTGCAACAAAAGTATCATGACGCACTCCGAAGACAAACTCTTCTTTAAATTTAATTCATTTTATTACAAGCGTTGTTATTTCAACTGGGAGTCATTCACTACGTCGAGAGAGAGGGAGAGAGCAAATCACTACTTTATCGTAGTTAGTTAATGTTTTCTTAACCATTCATCGAGAGGGGGGGGGGGAGGATTTCTCTCACTTGTATTCCCTTAAGGGAAATATTTCCCTTATTTTTACATCGTGAATCGCACGTCCTGCTCGGTTCGCCTTCCGAATCAGACTGACAAAAACCCTTGATCTGGGGTCTCGTCACACGGTAACCTTGTCACGTCTGTTAGCTCTGACTGTGAGAACAAGCCCTATTCTGCACTCGATTGCACCCGCGTTAACTCACGCAAGTCAAATCAACGATTTTCAACAGATACGTCCATTCCCATAGGGCCATTATCCAACAATTGGACAAAGCCGTACAAAGTAAAATGTGCACATAATTGACCTGCTGAACCTTGAGAACTGAAGAGTGAACGTGAAAAATGTAAAAAAAACGTCTGACCCCTAGAAAAGAGAAAAGATATGCTAAGCAAAGAAAGATGGAGAGAAAAGATATCTCTATAGAAAAATACCCGTTCATAACGGATACAATTTATTGACCAAACAGAACAGTTTTACACCATTTTTATCTCCCCTTACGAAGATTACAATCAAGATATAATGATACTAACCTTATGTTTATAATCCTTATTCTAATTTTGATCAAATCACATGACTGTGCTTCTAGAAAATGTCTCAAATTTAAGGCTTAAGCTTATGAAGTCTTAAAAAGAAATTTAAATTCAAAGAATCTTGCTTAATTTGTGTCTAATGACTATGGATCAAATTTGATGCAAATCTGAAATATTTGAATTTTCACATGGGAAGTTTTCCCCATATTCTTCTTCCTAAAACATTTTAAAATACACCAAAGAAACTGAAATTTGAGGAATATTTATTAATTTATGTATTGTTAACATTTCACAAAAATCGGAGGTATCTGAATTTTCACGAAGGTCTTCCACACCTCTTTGCCCTCTTTGCATTAAACTTAATTAAACTCGATATAGCCTACCCTTAGGCCTAGCAGCCGTATTCCAAAATTCTTGATGATCGGTTAATGAGTTTAGGAGTGAATTCTGTACATACCAAGTATTACAAAAAAATAAAAAAATACACGTGATAAGTTTTACATACAAAAAATAAACTAATTTTCTCTCTATAATCTGTAATCAAAGCATCTGTGTGACGGTATATTAATTTCTATTTTACTCACAAACATATTAAGAGAATATTCTTTCTGTCTATTAAAAGTGAAAGAAATTCTTTCCTTTATTTTTTTATTATCAGGTATTAAGATTAAGCCTCCTCTACTTTGCTCATAAACGTAAATTTGCATACATGATTATTGAAGTGAGCCGGACACACATACATTCAATTTTATGATATAGATTAACGTAGCATTGTAGCAAATAGTGTTGACTATATGGAAGACAGAGGGAGCATGTTGAACTCGTTGAATATGGGAGTAAACATTATAGAACAGTTATTTTATGTTTTTTTTAATGAGATAATACTCCTAAGTTTTAAAAAAATCTAATGTGATCGATATATCTTGATCTGGCATATACAATTTATAAATACATCCTTGAATGTTGTGAGGGATAATCTCTTCTGTTCACTATCTGCCATATACAATTTATAAATACATCCTTGAATGTTGTGAGGGATAATCTCTTCTGTTCACTATCTGCCATATACAATTTATAAATACATCCTTGAATGTTGTGAGGGATAATCTCTTCTGTTCACTATCTGCCATATACAATTAATAAATACATCCTTGAATGTTGTGAGGGATAATCTCTTCTGTTCACTATCTGCCATATACAATTTATAAATACATCCTTGAATGTTGTGAGGGATAATCTCTTCTGTTCACTATCTGCCATATACAATTTATAAATACATCCTTGAATGTTGTGAGGGATAATCTCTTCTGTTCACTATCTGCCATATACAATTTATAAATACATCCTTGAATGTTGTGAGGGATAATCTCTTCTGTTCACTATCTGCCATATACAATTTATAAATACATCCTTGAATGTTGTGAGGGATAATCTCTTCTGTTCACTATCTGCCATATACAATTTATAAATACATCCTTGAATGTTGTGAGGGATAATCTCTTCTGTTCACTATCTGCCATATACAATTTATAAATACATCCTTGAATGTTGTGAGGGATAATCTCTTCTGTTCACTATCTGCCATATACAATTTATAAATACATCCTTGAATGTTGTGAGGGATAATCTCTTCTGTTCACTATCTGCCATATACAATTTATAAATACATCCTTGAATGTTGTGAGGGATAATCTCTTCTGTTCACTATCTGCCATATACAATTTATAAATACATCCTTGAATGTTGTGAGGGATAATCTCTTCTGTTCACTATCTGCCATATACAATTTATAAATACATCCTTGAATGTTGTGAGGGATAATCTCTTCTGTTCACTATCTGCCATATACAATTTATAAATACATCCTTGAATGTTGTGAGGGATAATCTCTTCTGTTCACTATCTGCCATATACAATTTATAAATACATCCTTGAATGTTGTGAGGGATAATCTCTTCTGTTCACTATCTGCCATATACAATTTATAAATACATCCTTGAATGTTGTGAGGGATAATCTCTTCTGTTCACTATCTGCCATATACAATTTATAAATACATCCTTGAATGTTGTGAGGGATAATCTCTTCTGTTCACTATCTGCCATATACAATTTATAAATACATCCTTGAATGTTGTGAGGGATAATCTCTTCTGTTCACTATCTGCCATATACAATTTATAAATACATTCTTGAATGTTGTGAGGGATACTCTCTTCTGTTCACTATCTGCCATATACAATTTATAAATAAACCCTTGAATGTTGTGAGGGATACTCTCTTCTGTTCACTATCTGCCATATACAATTTATAAATACATCCTTGAATGTTGTGAGGGATAATCTCTTCTGTTCACTATCTGCTATATACAATTTATAAATACATCCTTGAATGTTGTGAGGGATAATCTCTTCTGTTCACTATCTACCATATACAATTTATAAATACATCCTTGAATGTTGTGAGGGATTATCTCTTCTGTTCACTATCTACCATATACAATTTATAAATACATCCTTGAATGTTGTGAGGAATAATCTCTTCTGTTCACTATCTGCCATATACAATTTATAAATACATCCTTGAATGTTGTGAGGGATAATCTCTTCTGTTCACTATCTGCCATATACAATTTATAAATACACCCTTGAATGTTGTGAGGGATACTCTCTTCTGTTCACTATCTGCCATATACAATTTATAAATACATCCATGAATGTTGTGAGGGATAATCTCTTCTGTTCACTATCTGCCATATACAATTTATAAATACATCCTTGAATGTTGTGAGGGATAATCTCTTCTGTTCACTATCTGCCATATACAATTTATAAATACATCCTTGAATGTTGTGAGGGATAATCTCTTCTGTTCACTATCTGCCATATACAATTAATAAATACATCCTTGAATGTTGTGAGGGATAATCTCTTCTGTTCACTACAGCCTTTTTCTCAGAGAAGAGACTATGCTAGTCTTGTAAACATGCACTAGGCTGCATGTTTTAGCGATTCATGCGAATAGCAGACAGTAAATATTGGTCAAAAAAGAGAGAGAGCCACAAAAGAAATTGAAAATATCTCTGATTGTGAGTTAGGCCACACAGAAGTTGTCTTTTGTTTGAAATAAAATAAGGTCCTCATTAAATGGGTAGTCATGCTGGGACTAGCCTGCTTGAGAAATTAATGTTCCATAGATAGGCTCCAGATAAACTATTTTGGGTGAACACTGTCTAGCCATTATCTCTAGTGAATATTTTCAATGGTCAGCTTCTGGGTGGTCGATTGGTGATTAGTTAGACAGACCAGAATCTAAGATTTCCGGTCAAAAGTACATATATTCCAGCCTATGGGCAGGAAGAGGCAGATAGAACTGACTCTCTGGGCAGAAGGCAGTTGGAGTTGAACGTTTTGAGAGTCAGTTGGTTTTTGGTGGTCCTCGGGAACAGAGTGTTTGTTGTGTCGGGTTGGACTCCTGTTTTTGTTTGGCCGGGATAAAAGATCTCATTTTTGCAAGTGTGCTATTCAACCTAAGAAAACGAGTACCAATTGTAATCTAAAAAAAACAAAAAAAAACTGTTAATTGTTTATAAACTGGGCTTATGGTTATACTTGGAATGAAAATTCTTTGTTTCAATATTGACTGAGTCGAACGGCAACTTTGCACCAGGCACAACTAGCGAGATGATCACAACCAGTGCAGTGAATACACTCATGCATGTTCACAGTCTTTCTCTGCTTTATCGTTATTTCCATGAAAAATGCCTGACTGAGCTTCAATCTCTAGTTCATCCCTGTAAGACTTTTACAGTAAGTACACGTCTTATTACCACAACTGCAAATACTTTTCCTTTCTTCCTCCATGTACCTAACATTAAACGGAATTTTCATGAACAGAGTTACTTTCCAAAATATTTCCATCCGTTTAGCACGTTACCACTGGACTGCTTTTTAAAGACTACAACATAATCATCTTCAAATCCAACGTCAACAAATACTTGTCATGAACCGTCCTCATATGTGATCAAATTTGGTTCATTCCATTCATTTTCAATCATCTAATAATATCCTTCATTCAACTGTCAATCTAGCCATCTCATTAAATGGCCTTAATATCAATGGCACGATGGTGATAATTCTCCGGGGAAGACAATGGAAGTGGTCCCGAATTTTTATGTTACTCTCTGTGTGTCGAATATGTATATGTACACACCTCTAAGTGACCCATGAGTACAGAACCCCCTTTAAACTTTAAATACGTATATCAGATTTTAATGAAATTTAAACCATATGTATAAGATACTAATTCAGACAGTTTTCCCAATTTCAGCTTCTTCCGACTATATTAGGGGCTGAAACGGAGAGAGGGGCCAGTAAAAACAAAGAAAGTAATAAGGTATTATGAGCATAGTGAAAAAGTACATAGTGATCCTCATTTAATCCCGAGCAACATCGGATCTTCATGCTATTATAATAATAAAACAGTACAACTGGTAATAAAGAGAGGGAAAACTTCTAGAGTAGAAGGGTTTACTTTTGGCAACTTTGTAACTCTTCTGTGAAAGACAGGATGTGTGAAAAAGACAAACGAAAAAAAACAACAAATTAAATACAGGAATAAATCATCAAGAAATGAGAGTTTGTAAAGTGTAGTATCTGTTCTACTCTAGGTCAGAGAAGGATAAACTCGTTTTGACTGAGGAAATTTTTATTTTTGCCCCAACCTAGAGTGCTCCTTTTTTTTTTGAGGAGCTGGATTTTTCCCGCATTAAAAACCGACCTTATGTCTAACTGTCCTCGTGAAGAGGTAAGTAAATGGGGACACATCTTAATACCTGTTCTGCAGGGATCTTTTTACACTTGGATCCACAGACATTATATATACTTACAAATATATGCTCCCTCTTGTCGCATATTTTTGTTAGTTGTTTTATTTAATTGCTCTCTCTCTCTCTTTCTTGAAATAGAACTTTCTGTGCGTTCGAATAATCAGAGGGCGTGTAATCAAATGTTGGAATGGCCGCCAGCTGTTCCATCATATTCTATTACAATCTAATTTAATTACTTAACTCGATTATATAGATTAAAAAACAATGTATTTCATTAATTCAATTTATAATTTTATTAAGATTATTATCGAAAACATTTTTTTTAAACACATTTGGAAATCTGAAAAACCAATCATGAGTGTATATTTGCGAATATTAATTTATTAGAAGCTTTAAAAAAAATTAATTATGTAAATTTGAAAGACGTGTGATGTTTGGGAACGTTTTAGAATGGGTATATATGATCTGATATTTAGATATAAAAAGAGAGCGATCAAAACTAATAATATAGTTTCGGCTTCAGACAGACATATACTCTCTATTATATATATATATACTAGCGAAAATAGACTCCCTAACGGTCGTCTATTTTTGCTAGGCTGCCGCGGTGATGAGATAAAAAAAAATTGTCTCTGTATACTATTTTTGTTTAAAAAGAAAAAATTTTTCTTTTTTTTTGGCGGGAAATTTTTTCCAGACAAAAAAAAATGGGGGGAGGGACAAAAATCCCCCCCCCCTCTCTAAAACAATCGAGAGCGAACGGAAACCCAATGTATTTTCGAAGAACAGTTATAAATCATTCATTTGTAACTGCAAGAAGTGGAAAAAAAAAATTACTTTATCTATTTTAAATTTTTATAAGATTTTATCACTTTCCCTTTAGCTCATACGGTAGAGCGTCGGGCAGTTAGCGTGAGTTGAAATCGTGGGCGCATAAATTATTTATTGTTTATTTCTTAAATTACGTTTACAAAAATTATCCAGGACGGACAGACATGTAATTACAAAGGTTGCGCAATCCCAACAACCGCTCTCCTGAGTCCAATGGCAAGTAGTATTACAAGACGACTGGAAACAATGCCGAGATAAGCAGAGAGCACATACAGCACCTGGTATTCGTAAATGGTCACCCATTTAGTACTGGCCAGCTAAACTTCGGTGATCTAACGGGAACCGGTGTGTCAACGTGATTGTGCCGTATATATATATATATATATATATATATATACATACACACATACACACACACACACACACACAAAACATGCAATTAGGATCCTATCTTGATGGCGAAGAACTCCAAGCTAAACGAAAACTAGAGAGAAACCTGAAGAAAATGGCACACACAAGGTCAGACATTTTTCTCACAACATGCAAAAAATTAGACATTGCACCCACAGGCCTTATGATTGCTGGGTGCATTTAACACAAACCACAGATCCAAAGAACAGCAAATATATGAGACTGCCTCCTCCAACTTACGGAACCGCGCTATAAAAACATTTTATGCGAATGCGACAGAAACAAATCGCATCTCCGTGATTTACTCACCCGAGCCACCTTCACAAAAACCTCTAGAGCCGTCAACACAATTTACTCCAGACATTTCTACTAATGCCTACAACTAAAACAACTCAAACTGAAAACATTTATCAACAATGATCCAATTTTTGAAACACATCTACAACGAACAGAACCCGTAGACCCACATAACATGCATCACATCCCCCAAACTTTGCAAACCAATCAGACTATCAACTCTCGGAAAACGAAACCACACTAGTAGCTAAAGGACTTTTATTTTGCCCATCAAAAAACCATAACCCAGTGGATCTATGCTATGACATGGAAGACTATGCCAGAAGAATAAAACGAAAAGAATGCTTCCATAATAACAACAATCCAGCAACCACTAACCCACCACAACTACACTAACAGGGAATCCAAAAGTTACACATTGGACACCCCTAATAGACGCAACCCGATCATAGATGCACATAACAACACAGCAAAAAAACACCTACTATAATATCACAACCTTTACAAAAACACTTACTATAATATTACTAAGGACGAACAGCAGAGCATACAATCCCTACGAAACAACAAACTCATCACCATAAAACGAGCAGACTAGGGAGGAGTAATCATTATAATGACATCAATGAATACACAGCAGAAATAGACACACAACTATCCAACGAAGAATTCTAAAAAATACCCCCACTGACCCTACCTACACATTTAAATCAAAACTTAACACCGTAATTAGCAACATAGATCACAACACCAGAACAACCGTAAACAATTGATACCAGAACACCTCTAACCCGGCCATCGTCTACACGATCCCCAAACTCCATAAACTCCCTCAAATAGTCAGCAACTTACTCAACCAACTCCAACTCGACAACATTGCGAACACTGAGATATCGATCAACGTACCCTCAGAAGCATACCGTATAGCTAAGGCGTTCAAGGCATTACCACCCGGCCGACCTATTGTTTTGGGTATTGGGACTCTCACAGAAAACATCTCGGGATATATCGACAGCATCTTCAATCCCTTGTTGTCTAACATTTGCAGCTACCTTAAGGACACCACGCACTTCCTATAGATTCTTCATAGGATAGACAACTTTCCTAACAACATAATTCTCGTCACAATGGATGTATCCTCACTCTATTCCAACATTCCACACGAGGAGGGAGTATCCACGTGCTAGAGTTTTTTACACACCCAACACCTATAAAACACCCACATTAACGATATATGCAACATCATACAATTCATTCTGACACACAACAACTTCACATTTAACACCTAACCCTTCCTACAAGTAAAAGGTTTTTTCGATTCGTCGCACGATCGATTTGGTATTGTCGTCCATGTTGTATAAAAATCGCCATATTTTCGCGAACGTTTTCGACCGACGTCGGTCATCTTCAGGCGGATGAATGAGTATGCAAAATAAAAGATTGGTGAATTTATTAAGAAGACGCTTTTAAAAAACATTTCAATACCACTTCAAAATACTCCCCCCCCCCTCATAACGAGCATGGTTGATACTAGGTTTATTTACTTGAATAAACAACGCTTCCATTACGGGGAGACGAATACTGCAACATACAACATGGGCGACAATACCAAATCGGTCGTGCGACGAATAAAAAATAAACAGAAGCTGGCGCTATTGTTTAACCAAACATGCATAAGAAAAGGAATGCTGCCTAATTACACAAATATATATATATATATATATATATATATATATGAGGATAAAATGTACGATATATCATAAAATAACATACGGTGAAAGACAGGATGTGTGAAAAAGACAAACGAATAAAAACAAATTAAATACAGAAATAAATCATCAAGAAACGAGAGATTTTACCGATTTCATTCGGATCAACGAAGTGAAGATTTTAAATGTATTCGATAACGGTAAACACATAGGAAAAAAGAAGTGGAAATATGGATGAAATATAGTGAAAATATTTCCATTTCTTTACATTTTTCTTTTCTTATTCCCCCCTTTTCCTATTTTAGCGTCTTCATCGCACACGTCTCATTATTCTTTCTTTTTGTTTTAAATAGGTAAACACGTGCTAATAACACCCCGTTTGGCGTTCTTCTTTTTGTTATGTTTTACCGTTATCGAATAAATTTATAATCTTCACTTTTTCTGAAGACTTTCGTTGATCCGAACGAAACCGGTAAAATCTTTCGTTTCTTGATGATTTATTTCTGTATTTAATTTGTTTTTCCATTTGTCTTTTTCACACACACACACATTATATATACATATATATATATATATATATATATATATATATATATATATATATATATGATAATCATGAAAGTAATGATAGCACTCATTACAATCTGACACAATTAAACAACGTAATGGCTTCTACAATCTATCTCCTTTAATCAGGAAACTAATATTAACCTAACAGAACTTGAATTCATCTCCAGGCTAGCTATTTTACATCACATTCCTAACAAATCTTTGTACATAAAATCTATATTAATATAAAAAATAAAACACACATTCATTCCACTTCATAAACGCACCATACATTTTGAATTCTAACGTCTGTTTCGTTCGAAACAAGCACAACAAATTATTTTCACATCATAGACGCCCAAGTATTTTCAAATACTGACTGTTTTTCTTCAAATCAGTCATCTTGAGGAAGTCTTGAAGTAAAGACGAATCGTTACACAGAGAGAGAGAGAGAGAGAGAGAGAGAGAGAGAGAGAGAGAGAGAGAGAGAGAGAGAGAGAGAGAGAGACATAAAAGAAGTAAATTGACATCCTTATTATTATTAATAACAAAGACTGTTGACAAAAAGTTCTGATCGACCCAGGCGAGATGATATTTATTATTTTCCCTCTCTGGTGCATTGGACAATCATTCGGTTAGAAGTGGAAAGTGAAATCGCGAGGTTTGCAACAATTTGACGCAGATTAAGCCTCGTGTTGCTAAATTTACATTGAATCTTATTTTTTTTATTTACTGTTAATCAAATATTTAATTAAATAAAAATAAAGGAAAACTTAAACGAATTTTAAAAAATCCTATTTAAAAAAATGCAAA
>OY744547.1:25818543-25891043 GCA_963556195.1 Sepiola atlantica | reverse complement strand
AATTTATACAGTCATTTATGTATATATAGATTTCTTTTAATTAATTTATAAATTAATTAAAAGAAATCTATATATACATAAATTACTTTATATATAAAATAATTGAAAACATCTCATTTATATATATACACATATGTGTGTGTATATATATATATATAATATTCCAACGTAATGGAAAATGAAAAATGAAAAAAGAAAACGAAAAATATTATTATGTATTCATCAACGTTTCGTCTTTATTTTAAGACTTCCTCAGGATGATTGGTCTGAGAAATAACACATAAATACAAATATGCTACTGCTTCAAATATTTGTACGTGTGTGTTATTTCTTCAGACGAATCATCCTTATGAAGTCTTGAAATAAAGACAAAACGTTGATGAATACATAATTAATATTTTTCGTTTCCATTTTCGATATAATATATATATATATAAGGAAAATATTTGAAAATAAATATTTTGAAAACCTGGACAACGCAATTTATTTGTTTTTTAAAATAAATTATATATTTTTTAAAACTTGAGTACTTTCGGTGATATACACCCTTGTCAGAAGTATAAGCATATTTTTTTCTCTTCTTTTTTCGTTTAATCCTCCTTGATTGAGACATATTTATCGCAGTCAAGTTAAAATTCGTCTTGATGTTATCGACGATTAACGTTGATATGCCGCTGTGTGTAGCACGCGGTTATATATATATATATATATATATATATATATATATATAAGCCAGTTCATATTATATTCCAATAACTATGGTTTTATTTAATTATTTTTTATTTTTTCACATTTCCAAAAAATATAAAATTTCTATGAGATATATTTTTTACCGTCCGTTTAATTTGTCTTGTGCCAAACAACATTTTTATGTCAATATCGTCTCTGCAACACGACAAAATCATCAGAAAAAAATTCAGAAAGAGTAGAAAGTTCTTGGATTAAAGTGTCTTGAACAAACCTACACTATACAGTAGGTCATTTTGGGGTGAAAACAAACAAAAAACAAATAAAAGAGAGCAAAAATTCACACGTGGGGGAACCCACTAACACGCCATTTTGAATTTTTCGTTCAAAGCTAGTACATCCTAAAAATTGTGCAAACAATTATAAATTTTAATTCAGTAATATTTCTTAAAATAGTTAATAAGTTCTATAATTTATTTATAAAAAGTGAATTAGAATTTTTATAAATAAATTATAGAACTTATTAACCATTTCAAGAAATATTACTGAATAAAAATTTATAATTGTTCGCACAACTCAATATATATATATATATATATATATATATATATATATGCACACACACATATATATATATATATATATGTGTGTGTATGTGTGTGTGTGTGTGTGTGTGTGTTATAGATAATCATAATTATGATAATTACTCTAAAAAATATTTTATTCTGTTTGCTATAATATGCTCCAAGCATTTGCAGGATCGTCTCATTAGTGATGTTATTAATTTCGAGTCATAACAGATTCCGGGTCTTCCATCATCATACCGTTTCACCCAAGCGTACCCGCCAAGATCATATCTATACTGACAGGAAATCCTGTATTAAATGTCCACCGAGCCTACAATAACATGCAGCTTAATCGAATCAAACCGCTGCTTCAAAAGCGACCAATAAGAAGCGACGTAGGTCTTCCCTTCCCAGCCTCGAATAGTCAAATAGAGAACAAACAAAGATATGTAAGTTCTTCCTTTGACACACATATATTTCGACAGTTATGTTTTCAATGACTATTTTAGGTAGGTATTTATACTAAGGAATTTGCATAAAAATTCCTGAAATTTGTGGAATTTATTCCTTTTGACGTTTATTCAAATAAAATCTTTGCTATTTCCGTTGAAAAAGCAAACACAGAATATGACCTATGTGCCACAGGCTGAGTATATATATAAAATATAGTTATTAACAGACAAGTGTTTCTTTGTCTCTATGACTCATTAGTGTGGCTAGATCTAGTGAGATTTGAAACCGGCGCTCTACCACCGAGCCACCACGAATCCAGTTAGTAGCAGTGGGATAAATGTATCGAATTTTAAATATTGTCATTTATTTATTGTTTTTATTTACGATGCTGATCATTGAATGTATTCAATTATTTTTACAGAAAAGCATTGCCTTAATGCTAGGTGGAAATCATTCCTTTTACCAAAATGCTACCCCATAATGGTTTATATTTTCAATTTATAATACTGACCCAGCAATGCTTTAAAACTGAACGACCCCTTTTATTAAACTGTAGCACGCCAATGCTTTCTTCGTTCGACAACCAGAATTTGAATTCATAACCGCCAACGACATCGGCGTGGATACATCATAACAAGGATATTTCATCAGAAAAACAGAAGAAAAAAAGTTTGTTTATTTTTGTTTTTGTGTTTTTTGATGAAAAAAAAAGACAATACTGGTCAACTCTGATGATGAAATTTTATTCCGAAATTAATAAGATTAAAGTAAAATAAAGAAATAAATTAATCTTGCATTGATAATGGCTTATATTTTCAATTTTTATATATATATATATATATATATATATATATATATATATATATATATATATATATATATATTAGATATAACCCTGTTCGGGGAGTTAAAAATAGACTGTCACTTAGCTTTAAACAAGGTTCCAACAACGTTTGTTGAATCCTCTCGATCGTCTACTGTCTGTTGCCGGCTTTCTTAGGCACAAATAGAACTTAATTTCCCTTTACGTGGTCGTGGGATTAGAAGGCTAGCTTGCTAAGTCTAAGCTGATTCTGTAGTTGGGTTCAAATCCTCCGACCGTCTGAAATTATCACTTCCTACACTGATGATAGCAAAAGCTTGAAACGCTGGCGTCTGTAGGTAACAATAATTTAATATTTAATTAATACATATTGTTGTATATACATATATAAATAAATAAAAATATGATTTATATATTTGGCTCCCATTTTATATTTTTTGAAGTGTTCAGTGCTAAAAGTCGGCTTATAAATGTTTTAAGTCTGTAATATTCGGAGTTAGTTTCATCTATATGATTGAAACCCCCTTAGAGGCCGTATATTAATGTTAGTATAGTACCACTGGCACTGGAAATATGAAGAGAAAATGCTTCTGTATTGTGAGTAGTGTGGTATGTTTGTGTGAATGACGTTTCTTATGGATGGCCTATATAAATTGTGTTTTTTGCATTGTATTATTAATGTATATATATATATATATATATATAAATAAATAAAGGTCAAAATCACATTTTACTTAATAAACACACGACTTTGACCAAAAGAAGCAAAAAATAAAAATAAAAAATATAAAAATATCAAAAGAAATACACACCCACCCGCAAACCCACACATGCGCAGAAACGCCAAATAATAACACATTTCCTCAAATGAAACAACACTCTTTCAAATCGAAAGACATTTCTTCAAATGGATTTACATATCTGATGAGAGCGGACCACCGCTTGAAACGCGTCATATAAAATGATAAAATAAAATAATAAATAAACGTTGAAAAAAACTTTACAAATGTTGGTAGCCTTAATCCTTTACATACATAGTTTTCTTTCGTTGGACTGCACGAATACTGCACTACCCTCTTATATATATATATATATATATATATATATATATATATATCGTCGATAAGATCAAGACTAATTTCAACCTGACTGCGATAAATATGTCTCAATCAAGAGTGATCAAACGAAAAAAGAGGAAAAAATATATATGCTTATACTTTTGACAAGGGTGTATTTCACCGAAAGTGCTCAAGTTTTTAAAGTAAATAAATAATTTATTTAAAAAAAAACAAAATGTGTTATCCAGGTTTTTCTAAATATTTTTTTTCAAAATATTCTCCTTATTATTGCCATTTCGTCAACGCTTCCAAGTGTGACCTTTCATATATATATATATATATATATATATAATTAATGGACACTATACATTCATCGGTGCCTCCTCCACGTAGCCAGGTGAGTGTCAGGGGAGCAAGGCTCTCCCCCTGCAATTACATTTGCACCCCCTGAAATTTGTTATCCAAAAAATATTATAAATATAAATACTCTTTTATTTCGTAGTCAACTATACTTCTTCATTATGAAACAGTATTTACTTTTGTGTAATATATTTACAGCAGGGCCGGATTAAGGGGCCAAGGGGCTGGGGCCCTGGGCCACCCACCAATTTTTAACATAATTTCCGATTTCAAAAACGCTTCTTTGGATTTTATTTTGTTTAACACTTAATTTTCCATTCCTGGTACTAATGATACCATACTAAATATTTACGGATTTTAAACTAATAGTTAAAATAAAACTATTCACCATAATAACAGCTAAATATGATTTAAATTCATGTTACCTTGTAAAAAGAAAAAAATTAAAATGTACGCGTTCTCAAACTCAAACATAACTTCGCTAGTTTCAGATCAAGTGGTGAGGGAAACAAAGCCTCGATGCTTTTCACCTGTTTCCTGCTTGGTGAAAGAGATTATCAGTGTATCTGTCTTTTTTTTGTCAACTTACCAAATATATATTTTTAAATATTGTTAATTCACACTATTTAATATTATAAACTATCAATTAAATAGTTATAATCCAAATGATGTAATATAAACACAAAATGAATTAAAGATATTTTTTAATTTATAAAAGAAACTGTTGTCTTCATTCAAAAGATAGAAATGAATATTAGCAACCTAAATTATTTTCAAATGAAACTGGGAATTAGTTTAAAAAATTATTTTTGTATTTAATCACGATTCTCAAATACGTTTTTTTCTTTTTGTTGTCAGTTGCAACTGTTAATTAAAAAAAATTGTGAATGTTACATTCAAACGTTTTGAAATTAATATAGAAAAAAATCCCAGATTTCACCCGAGATGAAGTTGAAAGAACAAACAGCATTGATAGGGTATAAACCCCACATACAAGAGGCGAGCAAAAAAAGAATTGTGATGTAGGGTGGGATTAAGCGAATTAGTGAATCCAATGTTTTTTCACACATATGTGAGAAGTGGAATTCGAAGACTTTGGCGTCAGTTCTTTCTTTGATTTTGATTTTTCATGTCTGTGTGAACTAATAGTGAAAAGAAATGTCAAAATAAATAAAGAGTGGATAGGGAGATAGAATAAAAGTATAATAATAAAAAAGATTATTGGTTATTGAAACAGTTTAGTTATATTTTCATTTTCTTAGAGACAACTAGTTTTAGAAAGACTAGAGGAAATCTTTACCAACATAAATGTAAGTGCATATATTTCTTTTCTTTTTTATTAACTCTATTTTAAAGAAATTTAAAATGTGTTTTTAGAAAAAAATAATTACTAATAGCATTTTTTTAATTATTAATCTTTCGATGTTTAAATAACTGAAAATCGTGGGGTTCACTTAAGAGGCTATGCCATCCTCCAATATTTGTAAATAAATATGTTTTTTAATAAGTATTTATTAATACGCTATTGTTTCGAAACAAATGAAATCGATTTATCTACATTAAGTTTCTTTTTAATAAAGCAAAAACTAGTCTCATTTGTTTGGAATTTTTCTTGAAGAACTCTATTCATTTATTGCTGTAACTTTTACAACAAAACAATAAATAACAACACAACTAACTTTTTTGTTTAAAGAAAATAAAACTTAACGAAAAGTAGCCCGTCTTTACAAAAAAAAGCAAAATGTTCAAAATTAGTTCAAAAGACAACGTCAAACAATAAAGTTAATCTAATCATGATGTTAATTATTAATTATAAACTTAATTATAGAGTTCTGGATTAAAATTTCTTGTGAAACGTGTCTTTTCTTGTGAGATTCTTTTTAAATAAATATTATTTGAGAAAGGAGAAATTACTATAAGTCTCGATGTCTTGCTTCTAAATACCCCCTATTTAGAAGCAATACATCGAGACTTACATTGTTTTTAAATATTGATGTAAAAATATAAGAAATAGATATTTTGTCAATTGAAAGAAAAAAGGGGTGCCCTGAATATTCGGCAAATGAAAATTCGGCAACGGAAAGTTCGACAAAGGAAAATTTGGCAATTTTGGCAAAGTCGGTAATTAATTATGGAAGATATATCGATTGAAAAAAGATTTTAGAACCGTACTTGCGGGGGATATAGTTGTAAATACGGGGCTACCCCCTACCAATAAAGAACACTTATTGTGTTATCTTTTTGGTACTTGTGCAGTTTACGGACCGGGCTATTTTTTAGATAAGATTTTCAAGTTAAATTCAATTTTTACGATATCTTTTGTTTATTACATTGTTAGGTAAAAGTACAGAATAGTTTACAAAGCCCCCCCCACGCTTCCCTCTATGTTTAGAATGGCTTTCTAAATAATGTTATTATTTCAAATGCATTTAGGTTTCTTTGTAAACAAGTCAGCCATTTTAATATTTTGTTAATAATTGAAAACAATATCAATTACTTCGTGTCTGTTCGAAATTTGAAAGGAAATTTGCTTTCCTTGTCATGAAATACATTTCTAATTTATTTTTTGTAACTGTAATTCAGTGTTTTAACCTCGGCGGGAAAGAGGATGTGTTGAAAATCGGCCGCTCGTCGAGTCGTTTTTTTTAACTTCAAAATTGGTAAATCACTGTAAGATGAAGTGGTTAATTCCTCGTTTCATAGCAAAAATGGCGGACAATAAATCGGCTGTATTTTTCTCATTCTTTTCCGACTTTTCAACGATTAATTTGAAAGAAGTAAACAAATTTAAAAAGTAGTAAATAAACTTACTTTTAGGCAAGATGGCCACCAGAGATTACAAAACTGAATCACATTTACAAAAAAATAACTAATAAATTAATTTCATGACAAGAAAAACAGTTTTGCTTTTTGAAATACATGATTTTCCAAGCATTTCAAAGCCAGCTCAAGTGACTTTCTATTCGATAGTTTAAATACTTCCAAATGCCTTTCAAATTTCGAACAGAGACGAAGTAATTGATATATTTTTCAATTATTAACAAAATATTAAAATGGCTGACTTGTTTACGAAGAAACCTAAATGCATTATGATAGATTTAATCTCGTAATTTAATTACGAACCGGGTTGAAATAATAACATTATTTAGAAAGCCATTCTTAACATGGAGAGAGGGGGTGCTTTGTTAACTATTCTGTACTTTCACCTAACAATTTAATAAACAAAAGATATAGTAAAAATTGGGGAATCTTTTACTATAATCAACAGAACGGAAGAACGAAAAAAGGGTGAAAAAACAAATGTGCAACAAATAAATGTTAGCAAGGGCAAGACAAGTTACTATTCTACCTAGCTGGAAAGGTTTATTTGTGTTTTAAGTTATTTTAAAGGGTTTTTTTTGTTGTTTTAAAACCAAGTGTCGGTTTTTCATTTCGAAAGCGACATCCAACATGGCTTCCGGGAATCTCTCAGAAGCGCACAAAAAATCGGCAATTAGAATAAAATACTCTTAGAAACACACCCAATAAATGTCACCAATTGTAGAACATTACATTTTCGCACATAAGGTTTAGCTAAGAATTTTGATTCTTAGCAAATCCTCATGTATTAAAAGATTGAAAGTTTTGGAGGCTTTTTACATCCAATAATTTTATGAATAGAGATTAAATCAACAGTACACTAATGATCATTATTTATAGTTCCACAACAATTTGGTTCAGTTAATAATTTAATGACCAAACGATACCGTAAAAATTAAATTTAACTTTCAAAATCCTGTTTAAAAAATATTTTTTTAAATAATTTGGTTGAAAAAAATATTTAAAACAAATAATTTGGTTAAAAAATATTTTAAAAAAATAATTTGGTTAAAACAAATATTTTAAATATTTTAATTGGAGGGAGCCCCTTCCAGGACGGTCTTAAAATCTATTTTCATTGATTGACAACTATTAACAAAAGATTATTTGTGGCGTCTTTGCGTTAAAAGAAATTTAATATAAAATATAAGCACATTAAGGAATTTTGGACATTTACGACGGGAGGAAAGTAGAGTCTAGACAGAGTTTGGCTTTCGTGATTGGAGTAAAATTGGACAAAAATTGAAAGCACATAATGACACTGATGTCCACAAAGAAGCGGACAAGGTTCGGATCATCTTAAAAATGTTCAGAAAGTAGGGAGAGTGGATCAACTCCTGGATCCATGCTACCGAGACAAAAAATTAATCGGTGAGCACAAACAGCATCTCCTGACAGTACTGGACATAGTATTATTCTGTGCAGAGAGTGAGATAGTACTGAGAGGTGATGACGAAAGCAAAGAATCACTAAACAGAGGAAACTTTTTGGAGTTACTCTCACTTTTATCTAAGTATGAACCAACTATTCAACAACGCTTGGAAAAACTTCCGAGAAATGCACAAATGTTAAGCCCAGAGATTCAAAATGATTTACTCTTTTCAGCACAGAAGGTTCTGTTAGAGGAAATCAGGGACCAGGTTCAGGAAGCCGGATATTATGCGGTTTTAGGTGATGAGGTTAAGGACATCTCTAACAAAGAATTACTTGGTGTTTCATTAAGGTTTCTGCACGGAGGAAAAGTCCATGAGCGGACCATTGGTTTCATGGAACTGTATGACTTATCTGCTGCCAATATTTCGGGACAGCTGCAAGGTATGCTGCGGTCTATGAACTTGGAGAAGAAGATGTGTGTTGGGCAAGGATATGATGGTGTAAGTGTGATGTCAAGTGAACGTGGTGGTGTCCAAGGGCTGATGAAAAGGGCTGGCTATACAAATGTCCAGTATGTGCACTTTGAATCTCACAGGCTGAATTTAGTTCTCGCATCTGTCACTGAGATTGATCCTGCCAGTAAGACATTCTCGAGACCATGGATTTAGTGTACACTTTCATGACAGGTACAAAACGTCATTCCCGAAACCTGAAAATCCAGAAGATGTTGTATCCGAAAGACCCACAATTGGAACTGACCCATTTATCTACAACCGGGTGGTCTTCCAGATCCTTAGAGGTTGAAAAGTTCTTGCGCCGTTTTGATGTAATTTTGGACACTCTGGCATCCTTTCAAAATGATCCTGCTGCTGAAACAAAACTTTCTGCTATTGCTCTACTGAAGGCAATTCAGACAAAGAAGTTCCTAGTTCTCCTAATCTTTTTTGGAAGATTATATGACTATACAGATGTTGTGACCAAAGGTCTCAAAAAGAAACAAACAAATGCGGAGACAGCTATTAGCTTGGTGGAACTATAAGTATTATGTAATATATATATATAAATATATATATATATTACATAATACTTATAGTTCGTCGATAGCCGAACATCTTATAAATAACCGCACCTGTGTCTCTAATTTCAGTGTCGACTTATTCTCCATTCTTAGTAAGTCGCACTCTCCTTATCATCTCAAGATTATAAAAACAATCTATATTAAGTCATTGAGACCTTCTCTTTTTAAGCAAAGAGAAAATCTCCTCGGGCTTAATGTTGTTTCTATTTGATTGAACTTTCTTCTTTAAAATTTTTTTTTACCCCTTTCCCTCGCTATAATTCTCATAGCATCTTTATTATATTTTTTACACGATACCTCGATATTTGGCTCTGTTGAGCGAGGTACGAAACCGGTCAGCTGCCCTTTCATCTTTTTAATTCATCATGATTAATAAAAATTGTCTCTTTCATGCCAATATATATATATATATATATATATATATATATATATATATATATATATAACCTAACGATTCATGTGGGGATAAAACGCGGACATTTCTGTGTAGCTTAATTACCATAAATAGATCACTGTTGAAGTAAATACTGAATATCTGTACACAATATATTATATCAGCTTATAATATTATGTGTATACATGAAATAATTTTTTATATGGAATTGCCTCAGATAAGGCATCAATCCACTTGATGTAAGGAGCTAAAAATAATTAAAGATATTTCAAGTTCAAAAACTAGCCAACAATAAGTATTAGATGGATAAATTCCGACCTAGAAAATAGAAATTCTTCCTCACTCTGTCAGAAACATCGCCCATGGAATGTGAGGACTAAAGGACAAAATAAGGGAAGCGAAAGTTATGCGACTGCTGAAAGTAAACCCAAGGTCCAACTTCCACTCTCCTTATATATATATATATATATATATATATATATATATATATATATGGGTGTAATCAGTTAATGAAAAATCATAAGCACTCAAGTGGGTAAAAAAATAAATAAATGTGTAACTTACTATTTCGTACTGAAATCTTTGGATAATTTTAAAAGCAAAGTAAATATTCTATGAGGTAATTTTCGAGAAAAACTTTTTCTTCCTCAAGCCTTCAATGAAGTGTGAACAGAGTTTTTGAAAATGGTGAACTCAATTGAATGCTTTCGGATCTGACCACAAAGTCACATATAACGGTGTTATGTGTTGGTGTTTGCTATCTGGTTATTTTCTGGTATAAATGAACAAAGAAAAAGAAGGAAAACAAATGTTTTCTAGTTAAACTAGATTGTCTGGTGTACGTAATTATCTGTGATCGACAATATTTTCTGAGGATTTATATCAAGAATAAAAATTTCTTTGGTTTGTGAGATAATTTTGTTCGATTTTCAGCGCATATATATATATATATATATATATATATATATATATATATATATATATGACTGGAGATATTTGCAACAACATAATCAAGCTTTAATGACTTCACTGGTTGAAACCTGAATATTAATTTGGTAAAAACTGTTTCATGTCTGCTCGAAAGCAATTAGCTATTTTACCTTAAAGGGAGAAGGAAAGAAATTTAGCTAATTTGGATCATTAAAAACAATTTTGTTTCAGAAAAAATGGTTTGCTGTTTATAAAAAGTGCAAACAAATGTTTCAGGGAAAAAATAAATAAATAAAATACTACTGTGATTAAATCAATTCTTTGGGCGAGATTGGGGGAGGGATTTTTTTCTTGGGAAATTTAATTTTGGATATAAGACATTTTGTTTCATCTGGGGAAAAAGGTCTAACAATTGTTTCACGGTTGTTATTAGAAATGCGTAAGAAATGTTTGTTTATGAGAATAGGAAAGACAAAAAAAAAAGTCAGGTGAAGGGATGATGTTCGGTAGAATTTGTGAAAAAGTGGAATTGGTTAATAAATAAGAGAAGGAGGAGGATATAGAGAAAAGAGGAAGATGGTATAGAAGAATGGAGAGAGAATGTTAGGGGGGAAGAGAAAGAGGAAAGAAAAAGATAGAAAGAGTTGAGGAGGATATAGAAAAATGGTTGAGGAGAAAGAGGGCGAGGAGAGAATAAATGATGGGTGAGGGAAAATACAGGGGATGAAAAGTAAAAAGGGATAATGATACAGAGGAGGATGGGTATAGAGAGAAAGACACGGAGGAGGAGAGAAAAATACAGTAAATGCTGAGAAGGATAGAGAAAGATGCTGGGGATGAAGAGGATAAAGAAGGATGCTGGGGATGAAGAGGATAAAGAAGGATGCTGGGATGAATAGGATAAAGAAGGATGCTGGGATGAATAGGATAAAGAAGGATGCTGGGGATGAAGAGGATAAAGAAGGTATGCTGGGATGAAGAGAATAAAGAAGGATGCTGTGGATGGGAAAGATAAAGAAGGATGCTGGGACGAGAAAGATAAAGAAGGATGCTGAGGACGAGAAAGATAAAGAATGATGCTGGGGACGGGAAAGATAAAGAATAATGCTTGGGATGAGGAATGATGCTTGGGATGAGAAAGATAAAGAATGATGCTTAGGATGAGGAGAGAGAATGATACTCGGGATGGAGAGGAGAGAATAATGCTCGGGATGGAGAGGAGAGAGAATAATGCTCGGGATGGAGAGGAGAGAGAATAATGCTCGCGATGGAGAGGAGAGAGAATAATGCTCGCGATGGAGAGGAGAGAGAATAATGCTCGCGATGGAGAGGAGAGAGAATAATGCTCGCGATGGAGAGGAGAGAGAATAATGCTCGCGATGGAGAGGAGAGAGAATAATGCTCGCGATGGAGAGGAGAGAGAATAATGCTCGCGATGGAGAGGAGAGAGAATAATGCTCGCGATGGAGAGGAGAGAGAATAATGCTCGCGGTGGAGAGGAGAGAGAATAATGCTCGCGATGGAGAGGAGAGAGAATAATGCTCGCGATGGAGAGGAGAGAGAATAATGCTCGCGATGGAGAGGAGAGAGAATAATGCTCGCGATGGAGAAGAAAGAATAATGCTCGGGATGGAGAGGAGAGAGAATAATACTCGGGATGGAGAGGAGAGAGAATAATGCTCGGGATGGAGAGGAGAGAGAATAATGCTCGGGATGGAGAGGAGAGAGAATAATGCTCGGGATGGAGAGGAGAGAGAATAATGCTCGGGATGGAGAGGAGAGAGAATAATGCTCGGGATAGAGAGGAGAGAGAATAATGCTCGGGATAGAGAGGAGAGAGAATAATGCTCGGGATGGAGAGGAGAGAGAATAATGCTCGGGATGGAGAGGAGAGAGAATAATGCTCGGGATGGAGAGGAGAGAGAATAATGCTCGGGATGGAGAGGAGCGAGAATAATGCTCGGGATGGAGAGGAGAGAGAATAATGCTCGGGATGGAGAGGAGAGAGAATAATGCTCGGGATGGAGAGGAGAGAGAATAATGCTCGGGATGGAGAGGAGAGAGAATAATGCTCGGGATGGAGAGGAGAGAGAATAATGCTCGGGATGGAGAGGAGAGAGAATAATGCTCGGGATGGAGAGGAGAGAGAATAATGCTCGGGATGGAGAGGAGAGAGAATAATGCTCGGGATGGAGAGGAGAGAGAATAATGCTCGGGATGGAGAGGAGAGAGAATAATGCTCGGGATGGAGAGGAGAGAGAATAATGCTCGGGATGGAGAGGAGAGAGAATAATGCTCGGGATGGAGAGGAGAGAGAATAATGCTCGGGATGGGGAGGAGAGAGAATAATGCTCGGGATGGGGAGGAGGAAATAAGGATGCAAGCGGTGAGGAGGAGAGAACAGGATGCAGGGGACGAGGAGAGAAAATGATACCGTTGATCAGAAGGGGAGTGAATGACACAGAGGATGAGAAGGAGGAGGAGAGAGAAGGATATAGAGAATGAGAAAGAGATAAGAATACACGGAGGTGGAGGAGGAGGAGGAGGAGGAGAATAGATGAATGAGGTGAGAAAATGATATTGGCGAGAAGTAAATAGACGGAAGACGAAGAGAGGAGAAGTGAGGAAGACAGGAGGACAAAAGGAAAATGAAACTAGGAAGAGAAATGATGAAGAGAGAAATGATGACGAGAGAAATGATGACGAGAGAAATGATGACGAGAGAGAAGAGGTCGTATATAGAAAGAAGAGAAAAGGATTGTCCGCATCAGTTAGTTTAGTCAAAAGATTGTTTTTGCCAGAAGTTGTGCTGTTAAACAAATTAGAAAAAAACACTCTTTCTAAGGACGAAAATGAAAGAATTTCTTTTGACACACCAACCAAAGCAGAAGAGAATTTACGCACGACTGACAAGGAAATAAAAATTCACTCCCAATTTTTGTATAGTACCAGCAGCGAGTCACTCCATTACCCCTCCCCCTGTTGACCCACCCCTTAATGTGATACCCCTACCCATGCGAACATTGGAAAAGTATCTCCCCATTCAAAGTCACAAAAAAGGAAACAATTACACTTGAGATAGACATCAAATTTCACAATTAAGTCATGATATACTTTCAAATGTACTTACGTTGACCCAACGGATCATTCAGTTGAAAATAACATTGGAATCATCTTTGCCAATAAATTATATATATATATATATATATATATATATATATATATATATAGAGAGAGAGAGAGATGGATAGAAAGAGAGAGATATAGATAGAGAGAGAGAGAGATAGAGATAGATAGAGCGATAGAGAGATAAGGAGAGAGAGCGATAGAGAGATAGGGAGAGAGAGCGATAGCGAGATAGGGAGAGAGAGCGATAGAGAGATAGGGAGAGAGAGCGATAGAGAGATAGGGAGAGAGAGCGATAGAGAGATAGGGAGAGAGAGCGATAGAGAGATAGGGAGAGAGAGAGCGATAGAGAGAGAGAGCGATAGAGAAAGAGAGCAATAGAGAGAGAGAGAGAGCGATAGAAAGAGAGAGAGCGATAGAAAGAGAGAGAGCGATAGAAAGAGAGAGAGCGATAGAAAGAGAGAGAGCGATAGAAAGAGAGAGAGCGATAGAAAGAGAGAGAGAGCGTGATAGAAAGAGAGAGAGTGATAGTAAGAGAGAGAGAGAGAGTGATAGAAAGAGAGAGAGAGAGAGTGATAGAAAGAGAGAGAGTGATAGAAAGAGAGAGAGTGATAGAAAGAGAGAGAGAGTGATAGAAAGAGAGAGAGAGTGATAGAAAGAGAGAGAGAGTGATAGAAAGAGAGAGAGAGTGATAGAAAGAGAGAGAGAGTGATAGAAAGAGAGAGAGAGTGATAGAAAGAGAGAGAGAGTGATAGAAAGAGAGAGAGAGAGTGATAGAAAGAGAGAGAGAGAGAGTGATAGAAAGAGAGAGAGAGAGAGTGATAGAAAGAGAGAGAGAGAGTGATAGAAAGAGAGAGAGAGTGATAGAAAGAGAGAGAGAGAGTGATAGAAAGAGAGAGAGTGATAGAAAGAGAGAGAGAGTGATAGAAAGAGAGAGAGAGTGATAGAAAGAGAGAGAGAGTGATAGAAAGAGAGAGAGTGATAGAAAGAGAGAGAGAGAGTGATAGAAAGAGAGAGAGAGAGTGATAGAGAGAGAGAGAGTGATAGAAAGAGAGAGAGAGAGAGATAGAAAGAGAGAGAGAGTGATAGAAAGAGAGAGAGAGTGATAGAAAGAGAGAGAGAGAGAGAGAGTGATAGAAAAAGAGAGAGAGAGAGAGAGTGATAGAAAGAAAGAGAGAGAGAGTGATAGAAAGAGAGAGAGAGAGTGATAGAAAGAGAGAGAGAGAGAGTGATAGAAAGAGAGAGAGAGAGAGTGATAGAAAGAGAGAGAGAGAGTGATAGAAAGAGAGAGAGAGAGTAATAGAAAGAGAGAGAGAGAGTGATAGAAAGAGAGAGAGAGAGTGATAGAAAGAGAGAGAGAGAGAGTGATAGAAAGAGAGAGAGAGAGAGTGATAGAAAGAGAGAGAGAGAGAGAGTGATAGAAAGAGAGAGAGAGAGAGTGATAGAAAGAGAGAGAGAGAGTGATAGAAAGAGAGAGAGAGAAAGAGAGAGAGTGATAGAAAGAGAGAGAGAGAGAGAGCGATAGAGAGATAGGGAGAGAGAGCGATAGAGAGATAGGGAGAGAGAGCGATAGAGAGATAGGGAGAGAGAGCGATAGAGAGATAGGGAGAGAGAGCGATAGAGAGAGAGCGATAGAGAGAGCGATAGAAAGAGAGAGAGAGAGCGATAGAAAGAGAGAGAGCGATAGAAAGAGAGAGAGAGAGCGTGATAGAAAGAGAGAGAGTGATAGTAAGAGAGAGAGAGAGTGATAGAAAGAGAGAGAGAGAGAGAGAGAGTGATAGAAAGAGAGAGAGAGAGAGAGTGATAGAAAGAGAGAGAGTGATAGAAAGAGAGAGAGTGATAGAAAGAGAGAGAGTGATAGAAAGAGAGAGAGTGATAGAAAGAGAGAGAGTGATAGAAAGAGAGAGAGTGATAGAAAGAGAGAGAGAGAGTGATAGAAAGAGAGAGAGAGAGTGATAGAAAGAGAGAGAGAGTGATAGAAAGAGAGAGAGAGTGATAGAAAGAGAGAGAGAGAGTGATAGAAAGAGAGAGAGAGAGTGATAGAAAGAGAGAGAGAGAGTGATAGAAAGAGAGAGAGAGAGTGATAGAAAGAGAGAGAGAGAGTGATAGAAAGAGAGAGAGAGAGTGATAGAAAGAGAGAGAGAGTGATAGAAAGAGAGAGAGAGTGATAGAAAGAGAGAGAGAGTGATAGAAAGAGAGAGAGAGAGTGATAGAAAGAGAGAGAGAGAGTGATAGAAAGAGAGAGAGAGAGTGATAGAAAGAGAGAGAGAGAGAGAGAGTGATAGAAAGAGAGAGAGAGAGAGAGAGTGATAGAAAGAGAGAGAGAGAGAGAGAGTGATAGAAAGAAAGAGAGAGAGAGAGAGAGTGATAGAAAGAAAGAGAGATAGAGTGATAGAAAGAGAGAGAGAGAGAGTGATAGAAAGAGAGAGAGAGAGAGTGATAGAAAGAGAGAGAGAGAGTGATAGAAAGAGAGAGAGAGTGATAGAAAGAGAGAGAGAGAGTGATAGAAAGAGAGAGAGAGAGTGATAGAGAGAGAGAGAGAGTGATAGAAAGAGAGAGAGAGTGATAGAAAGAGAGAGAGAGTGATAGAAAGAGAGAGAGAGAGAGTGATAGAAAGAGATAGAGAGAGAGTGATAGAAAGAGATAGAGAGAGAGTGATAGAAAGAGAGAGAGAGAGAGTGATAGAAAGAGAGAGAGAGAGAGTGATAGAAAGAGAGAGAGAGAGAGTGATAGAAAGAGAGAGAGAGAGAGTGATAGAAAGAGAGAGAGAGAGAGTGATAGAAAGAGAGAGAGAGAGAGTGATAGAAAGAGAGAGAGAGAGTGATAGAAAGAGAGAGAGAGAGAGTGATAGAAAGAGAGAGAGAGAGTGATAGAAAGAGAGAGAGAGAGAGTGATAGAAAGAGAGAGAGAGAGTGATAGAAAGAGAGAGAGAGAGTGATAGAAAGAGAGAGAGAGAGTGATAGAAAGAGAGAGAGAGAGTGATAGAAAGAGAGAGAGAGAGAGTGATAGAAAGAGAGAGAGAGTGATAGAAAGAGAGAGAGAGAGAGTGATAGAAAGAGAGGGAGAGAGTGATAGAAAGAGAGAGAGAGAGTGATAGAAAGAGAGAGAGAGAGTGATAGAAAGAGAGAGAGAGTGATAGAAAGAGAGAGAGAGAGTGATAGAAAGAGAGAGAGAGTGATAGAAAGAGAGAGAGAGTGATAGAAAGAGAGAGAGAGAGAGATAGAAAGAGAGAGAGAGTGATAGAAAGAGAGAGAGAGAGAGAGTGATAGAAAGAGAGAGAGAGAGTGATAGAAAGAGAGAGAGAGAGTGATAGAAAGAGAGAGAGAGAGTGATATAAAGAGAGAGAGTGATAGAAAGAGAGAGAGAGTGATAGAAAGAGAGAGAGAGTGATAGAAAGAGAGAGAGAGAGTGATAGAAAGAGAGAGAGAGAGTGATAGAGAGTGAAAGTGATAGAAAGAGAGAGAGTGATAGAAAGAGAGAGAGTGATAGAAAGAGAGAGAGAGAGAATGATAGAAAGAGAGAGAGAGAGAGAGTGATAGAAAGAGAGAGAGAGAGAGAGTGATAGAAAGAGAGAGAGAGAGAGAGAGTGATAGAAAGAGAGAGAGAGAGTGATAGAAAGAGAGAGAGAGAGTGATAGAGAGAGAGATTGATTCCCCTAAGAGAAAAGTTTTGCACCCCTTCTATGTCCACTTACTAAGATTTAAATGTTAGATATAATGATACTAAACCTCATTTCTAGAATCCTTATTCGAATTTTAATCAAAATTTATTACATGATTTCGATTCAAGGAATGTCTAAATTTAAGGATTAAGCTGAACAGGTCTGAAGAAATTGAAATTCAGGGAGTCTTGCTTAATTGGTGTCTAATGACTATGGATCAAATTCCATGCAAATCCGAAATATTTTTTTCATTTTCAAATAAGTGGTTGTGCCCGCATTATATCCCCTAAAAATCATTTTAAATACAATAAAAAAAAATGAAATTTGGGGAATATTTACTAATACGTAGTCTAATACCTATTATTAAAATTTCACGAAAATATGAGGCATATGAATTTTCACAAAGAGCTTCCACCGCTTTTTTACTCCCTTTGTATGAAACTAAATCAAACCAAATATAGCCCTCATTACAATCCCTTACCCCTAGAAGTTGTATTCCAAAATTCATAATGATTGGTTAATTAGTTTAGGAGTGAATCCTGTACATACAAATCTATAAAATTATACACATACCTAACTTCATATAGATAGCGATAAGTAGTAATAAGTACTAACACTACACATCTTAAAACAAGATTAGGTTTAAAGCCAAAATTCGTACTCGAATCGTCTACATGGCGCAACTGATAAAGGTGTTGAGTTACAATCAGTTGAAAGGGATAATCTTCTGGATGTGGAAACTAAGAATATAAGTAAGAATTACTTAAGGCTTCTATCTGGTCATGGCTGATGGAATGGGAACAATCTACCTCCGTTGATTAAATAAAGGGTTTTGTTTAGAAATTTGTACGGAATTTTCTAAATGAATGAAATCAGAAATTTCGTACAGATTCTTGCACTGAACCCTTTATTGAATCCACGGGGGTAGATTGTTTTCGTTCTGTCAACTATGACGGAATGAAATAAAAAATTACAAAGACATTCCAGAGTTCGACAAATATTCCGAAACATTGTGAGAACAACATCCAAAATGAGACCAATAGTATGATCATCCAAATGATACATGAAATCTCCCATAAAATATTGTAAGAATTCTTGAAAAAAAAAATTTTTTTTTAAATCAAAAAATCTAGTATGTCAAATTATGATAAAAATGTGTTAAAACCTATAAAGATCAGAGTTATTCTTTCCAATTTATTTTCATTCATTTTTTATTGTGGGCTATTATAAAGTCGTCATATTTATTCATGGTGTTTGGTGGTTTCGTTTTACGGCATATCAACCCTTTTCGAGTTATTTAATGCCGAATAAGGTCATTTTGGTAAAAGTTTTATGCTTCAAGTTCTTTATATCTTTTCCGGGACGAGTATACAAAACGAGAACTGCCACAGCCCATTCCGGGACGAGTATACAAAACGAGAACTGCCGCGGCCCATTCCGGGACGAGTATACAAAACGAGAACTGCCGCGGCCCATTCCGGGACGAGTATACAAAACGAGAACTGCCGCGGCCCATTCCGGGACGAGTATACAAAACGAGAACTGCCACAGCCCATTCCGGGACGAGTATACAAAACGCGAACTGCCGCGGCCCATTCCGGGACGAGTATACAAAACGAGAACTGCCACAGCCCATTCCGGGACGAGTATACAAAACGAGAACTGCCACAGCCCATTCCGGGACGAGTATACAAAACGAGAACTGCCGCGGCCCATTCCGGGACGAGTATACAAAACGCGAACTGCCGCGGCCCATTCCGGGACGAGTATACAAAACGAGAACTGCCACAGCCCATTCCGGGACGAGTATACAAAACGAGTACTGCCGCGACCCAAGCGGGGGCAATGCACCTTGTTGATTTTGTATGGCATAATTACGTTCACACGCCAGCTCTCATAAGATCACTGAAGTTAAGCAACGTTTAGCCTGATCAGTACCAGATGGGTAAGCATTTGGTAATATTAGGTTCTGTATGTTATCTTCCCCTGACCGGGATATACATGCGGCTGGGGGGACTGCATGTGAATTCGATATTCCCTAGAAACTTCCTTCTTTCGAGGAAGCCGGCTGAACCTGCCCAGGGCAAATACCACACCAGGTCAGTAAAAAGTTCAGTTCGAAGTTCGATAGAAACATTCCCAAGTTCAAAAAGATGCACCTGACCAAGGTCGGAGGTTACGCCGGCTGAAACGTTGTTATTAGAACAACCAAGACGAAAATAGTAGTCCGAATAATCCAAATAAGACATGATGGCTTAATATTACAATTTTAACATTCTATAAAAAAAAACGAGCTGAGTTAAAAAAAAAAAAAACTTCTTTATTTTTCTTTTTTCTTTTACTTATATTCACTCCAAATAAAAGACATTTTTTTTTACTTATATTCACTCTAAATAAAAGACATTTTTTTTTACTTATATTCACTCTAAATAAAACACATTTTTTTTTACTTATATTCACTCTAAATAAAACACATTTTTTTTACTTATATTCACTCCAAATAAAAGACATTTTTTTTTTACTTATATTCACTCTAAATAAAACATTTTTTCTTTTACTTATATTCACTCCAAATAAAACACATTTTTTTTTACTTATATTCACTCTAAATAAAACACATTTTTTTTTACTTATATTCACTCTAAATAAAACACTTTTTTTTTTACTTATATTCACTCTAAATAAAACACATTTTTTTTACTTATATTCACTCTAAATAAAACATTTTTTTTTACTTATATTCACTCTAAATAAAACACATTTTTTTTACTTATATTCACTCTAAATAAAACACATTTTTTTTTTACTTATATTCACTCTAAATAAAACACATTTTTTTTACTTATATTCACTCCAAATAAAAGAGATTTTTCTTTTACTTATATTCACTCCAAATAAAAGACATTTTATTTTACTTATATTCACTCCAAATAAAACACATTTTATTTTACTTATATTCACTCCAAATAAAACACATTTCTTTTACTTATATTCACTCCAAATAAAACATTACCACCGAGACGTAAGAAGCTACTGAGAATTAGTGGCTAGATCAATAGGGGCATCCTAAAAGGGGGTTGTGCATCAAGATGCTTCTTCACATTACATTTAAATTTCTGCATGTTGGTACAGTCATTAAACAGTGAGCAAGGGATGAATTTCAAGGGCAAGCAATTCGAGGAAAGAAGCTATTAGAGTAGAAGGCTTTCAGACATGTGGGTAAATCTACAGTGAAGGGGTGAGATTTTGCTGATTGATCGGTTGGTCAGGGGTATTTACGTTGAAGGTGCACAAGTGCAGCAAGTTCGTCACAACACATTCCATTGAAGTACTTGTAAAACAAGCACAGGAACGTAGCATTGCAACGATGGGATAGGAGCTGAAGTTTTGTAGACATGGGTGGGACCTATTAGATTAAAAGCTCTTTTTTTGACCCTGTCTAAGAGGGAGAGTTAAACCAGATACTAAGACTCACAGAAAGAATATGTTATTGGGGGGGGGGGTAAGGGAAGCGGCAGAGGAATAGAAAAAGGCAGAATTGATGCTATTATTGGAATGGTTTTGAAAAACACTGGAAGATTATGTAAGATTACAATTTTAATATTATACACTACGAAGAAATGAGGCTAGATAAACCAGTGGCTTGGAGTAGGAATCTTCAGGACCCTCACGAGACCAAAAAGAGGTGTTGGAGGGGGGGGGGGGGAGAATTAGTGTCAGAAAATAGAATTAGAAAGAATTGGTGTCTTTATTATTGAAAGGCACTGGAAGTGAGAAGAGCTGGGCGAATGGGATGAAGTAATATTACAATTTTAATATTGCAAGAAACAAGGCAAGATAAACAAGTGGTTTCTAGATGGAATCTTCAGAATCCCAAGAGATTGGCAGAAAGGAGGCGTGAAGGGAGGGAGTTGGGGTGGCAGTCGTAAGCAATCGTGAGAGGATGTTTTAGATAAATTCCAAGGGAAAGTGGGTAAAAATCTTAAGGTTCCCAAGAGACTAGAAACGTGAAATGGGGTTTGTGAAATAGTTACAGAATGATAAATAGACTGGGTTTTTTTCGTCTTCAGAAGGGAAGGGGGAATCAAAGAACACAAGAGATCGACATTATTTTAAAAAAAAGTTTGTGCTTAAAGACTAGTTGATGTATTCATCTACACAGGATAAATTCCTCCTCTATAGTTTAGCATCAGATTAATTTTTGGCACCAATAAAAAAAAATGAGAAAAAAAAGGACAGGGGATGAAGAAAATAAAGTTCTTTCAATAATAATCGAATATAAAAAATAAGACAAATAATTTGTTACTAATGAAGATTTGGTATCTGAAGCCGAAACTATACTATTTCTTCTATTAATATTTTACTATTACTAAGTGAGATTCGGTATCTGTCTGTCTGAAACTATACTATTTCTTTTATTAATATTCTACTATTGTACTTCTATTACTAATGGAGATTTGGTATATGTCTGTCTGAAGCCGAAACTATACTATTTCTTCTATTAATATTGTACTATTGTACTTCTATTACTAATGGAGATTTGGTATCTGTCTGAAGCCGAAACTATACTATTTCTTCTATTAATATTGTACTAATGTACTTCTATTACTAATGGAGATTTGGTATCTGTCTGAAGCCGAAACTATACTATATCTTCTATTAATATTGTACTTCTATTACTAATGGAGATTTGGTGTGTTTGTCTGAAGCCGAAACTATACTATTTCTTCTATTTATATTGTACTAATGTACTTCTATTACTAATGGAGATTTGGTGTGTTTGTCTGAAGCCGAAACTATACTATTTCTTCTATTTATATTGTACTAATGTACTTCTATTACTAATGGAGATTTGGTATCTGTCTGAAGCCGAAACTATACTATTTCTTCTATTTATATTGTACTAATGTACTTCTATTACTAATGGAGATTTGGTATCTGTCTGAAGCCGAAACTATACTATATCTTCTATTAATATTGTACTTCTATTACTAATGGAGATTTGGTGTGTTTGTCTGAAGCCGAAACTATACTATTTCTTCTATTTATATTGTACTAATGTACTTCTATTACTAATGGAGATTTGGTATCTGTCTGAAGCCGAAACTATACTATTTCTTCTATTTATATTGTACTAATGTACTTCTATTACTAATGGAGATTTGGCATCTGTCTGAGGCCGACACTATACTATTTCTTCTATTTATATTGTACTAATGTACTTCTATTACTAATGGAGATTTGGCATCTGTCTGAGGCCGACACTATACTATTTCTTCTATTTATATTGTACTAATGTACTTCTATTACTAATGGAGATGTGGTATCTGTGTCTGAAACCGAACTATACTATCATTTTTATGAGTGTACTATCTTTTAATGCTCAATTCAGGTGGAGTAGTCCAATATCTGTTCTCTTGTTATAAGACCATCCTTCTATGTATCACTTCCTTCTTTGAGTGTGGGCGGGTAGTGTAGTATATGTTCTGTTGTCATGAGAAAATTGTCCGTAGCATTACCCCCTCTTTTGGAGGAAGTAGATAGTGTAGTATATGTTCGTTAATCACGATACCATCATTCGAGGCTAGCAAATATATTTGCTAGTAATAAGAATGGAACCTTAAGAAATTTACTCTAATACCAATAATTGTAGGAGCACTAGGAACAGTTTTCTTTGTTACTTATGAGTCACCACTTATCAAGGCCAAAAGCTAATCAAGGATATGGGTTAATGAGATGGATGGATCGTCAGTCGAATGAAGAATTTATTAGAGGACCGAAAACGAAGAATGGAATGAACAAAGCTTGATTTTGTATGAGAACAGTTTAAAACCTTGAAAAAAGACTAGGAGAAATTGGAATCAAAGGAAAGATTGACACCACACAACACACGGCACTGATGAAAACACCCGAAATATTAAAGAAAATCCCCGAGTGCTGAAACCAACCCATGTAACCAGCAAACGCCAACCAACCATGGGTAAGTTTAAATAGAAATCGAAAAAATATTTTGAAAGAACATAACATAAGTTCAACAGAACTGAAATTGTGAGAAATCCGTTAATCTGCCATCCCACCATACGAAAAAATGAAAAGACCCAGGATGAAGAGAACCATCCAGATCTCCTCTGGAAGAGTGTAGAGAGTACTGGACCCTTGGAGAAACTTATTGCCACTCAAATAAGAGAAAACCAACGGTTGTTGCCAGTGAAAAATCAATGGTAAACAGCTGTTGCGAAAACCCAAAAAGATTTGTGACAGGCAGAAAGTGTTGGAAATCTGGGAAGACTTGTTGTCCCTCAGACTCCAGGGAACACTACTTGTTATTGTCCGTGAGTAATCACTAATAATGACTTGTGTGAAAACCCCTAGTGAGTAAATGACAATAGATTCATAATCTTCACACATGAGGAGCTGAACAACACTGTGGCTATGTTTTCGCAGCGTGTTGATTTGATGCCGAGTGTCAAAAGGAAGCACTTTAAGAATGTTTTGTAAAATTGTGTAAACCATAAGTTTTTGTTTAATACATGCAGTTTTAAAAACCTCTTGAATAGTACTTTCCGATTATATTGGTATGTACCAAATATATTAAAGTCAAATAGAAATTAAACATCAAAAACTTATTTCCTTCGTTTTGGGACATCCTGTACTTCCCTACTCAGTATGTATCAACACGTGCGAATCACTTTCTTCACTTCCAAAATCTGAACTTCAGTTTGAAAAAGATTTTCATGGCTAAAAATATCTGGTTTTGTTTATATCTAATCAACTTATCACAGAAACTGAAAAAAAAAACAAAAAAGACTTTGGTCATGAATAAAGAAAATAAAACTTAGATGGTCAATTACCAAAAAGCTTTCAGCTGCGGGAAAACAATGGCTTAAAATTTGCATCGACTGTCACATCAGCTGAGGTGGTTAAACTTTTAAATCTTAATCATTTTAGAACTAAAATATTCATGTCATGACAAGCAAAAAAATAGATCACTAGTCAAAATAACTCAGAATTTTTCTCCAGCTCTCCTAAAAATAACCCAGTTTACCAAATAGGTAAATTTTGGGGTAAACCTGTATTATTATAACTAACTAACTTTACGTATCACTTTTCATTTAAAAAAATTTTTTTTTATTAATTTTTTTTTTTTTTACACATTTAGCATCTAATCTTACTATGGAGTCGACCCTCGCCCATGGCGTACTTTACACCGGGCAATGTCAGGCCCAACCGATCATAAAGAATAAAGATTCGTTAAAAATCTAAAATGAAGAAAAGGATTTATTGCAAATATTTCTTTGCAATTGTATGAATGATTTCCTCAAATGAAACAATTTCTTTTTATTACATCCGGTGTTCATAAAAAACGTAATAATTTCCAAAGATATTTTTGCCAGAATAATCTTAATAGTTTGTTGGCACGTTTCACATCGTTACAAACGATTCAATAATAGGAGTCTTAATCAGATTTTAGTCAAATTTAGATTCACAAAAATTTCAGAGTATTTTTTAATTCGAAAAGCTTACCAGATACAAATTCTCTTTTTATTTCATTTATTGGGTTTATATCAATTTGTTCATTTTTAAAATATCAGTTTCCGTATAAATCAAGAGAATTGATTATTTAATTATTTTAAGTATACTTTTAGTTTACTCAAATCATATATATATATATAAGAGAGAGAGAGAGAGAGAGAGAGAGAGGGAGAGAGAAACAGACAGATAAATTTAATACCTCTAGTTAAAATTTCATTAAAAAAATGGAGGTATCTGAATTTTCGGTGCTTCTACAGAATTTTAACCGAACCTAACCGACGTTTGCCGAAGTAAACCTAAAACTTAGGTTACAGTTAGTTTAGGGGCATATTAGGTTAAGTTAGAGTTAGGTTAGAGTTAAAAAAACAAAACAGTTTGGTTCAAATTCAGTAGAAGTATCGAATTTTCACGATGTTTTTCTAGTCTTATTTTGCCCCTTTGCATGAAACTAAATATAGCCCATATTACACACCCTCATGCTTAGCAACTATGTTCCCAAATTCACAATTAGTTACTTAATTTTGAATTAACTCCATACACATCTAATCTCACTATCTCATATATATATATATATATATATATATACTTATTAATTGTTACGTACATAGAAGTAATCCATGGACACGTGTTTCTGGCTATCAGCCGTCTTCAGCATGGCTAACCTAAAAAAAGATCGAACCCTCGTACATAGCCATGCTGAAGACGGCTGATAGCCAGAAACACGTGTCCATAGATTACTTTTATGTACGCTAAAATTAATTAATAAATAAATATATATACTTATTAATTGTTACGTACATAGAAGTAATCCATGGACACGTGTGTCTGGCTATCAGCCGTCTTCAGCATAGCTAACCTAAACAAAGATCGAACCCTCGTACATAGCCATGCTGAAGACGGCTGATAGCCAGAAACACGTGTCCATAGATTACTTTTATGTACGCTAAAATTAATTAAAATATATATATATATATATATGTATAAAATAAAAATGACACATCCTATTAAGGGCGACTCAATCAAATATTCTGCGTACTCTTTACCGCTTAAGTGGAAAATGCTAAAAAAACAACGATGTTTCTATCGCCAGTAAAATCAATAACACACTATGTAACTTATACACATTATATATATATATATATATATATATATATATATATATATATATATATTATATATATATATATATATATATATATAATCTAGATAAATACTCGTCCGAGGTAAAATCAATTCACCGGACAGAACAGTTTTGCACAAGTTTTATGTCCCCTTAAAAGGATTAAAATCAAGATATAATGAAACTAAAACTTATGTCTAGAATCCTTATTCTAATTTTGAACAAAATCCATCACCTTTTAATTCTAGAAAATGTCTTAAACTTTACGCTTAAGAGGCCTTAAGAAATTCAAAGAATCTTGCTTAATTGGTGTCTAATGACTATGGATAACATTTAATGCAACTCTGATATACTTGAATTCAAATAGGAAGTTGTTTCCATATTATGGCCCCTAAAACCCTTTAAAATACTTCAAATAAACTGAAATTTGTGAAATATTAATTAATGTCTAATACCCATTGTTAAAAGTTCACACAAATTAGAGGTATCTGAATTTTCGTAGAAGAGCTTCAAACATTTTTTGCATAAAACTAAATTAAACGTAACATCGCCCACATTTGGACCCCTTATGCCTAGCAGCTGTATGCCAAAAATGATCGGTTAATCAGTTTACCAGCGAATCCTATACATACGAATATATAAATCTCTAAACATTCATAACTTATATATACATACATTATTTGCTAAAATGAAACCAAAAACAAATTACAGAAAATAGCAACTCACTGGTTTGTTTATAAATCACCGTCCGGCATTTTTTTCTCACTTATACAAGATCGTTTTAATATATATTTTGTTTCTTCTTTTTTTCCTATTCTGGAGTGAGAATTTTCGGAGGACCTTCACCCTTTACCAGTCAGTTACGAAATGCAAAATCTGGTGATGGTTTATCCATTAGTTCAGAACACTTCCATTCGTCAAAGAAATACGGGTCTAACCCGTTGTTTTTTTTGGGGTGCGGAAAGGGGACATGAACTTTTAGTCTCTCCAGGTAAGGTCCAACACATTTTATAAGGAGATATCCGCATATGCTTCTTTTATTAGACATTATTTGTGAAAACAAAAACAAATTATAGAAAACTGCAACTCACTGCTTTTTCCGGCATTCTTTTTTTTTTACTTTTTAGTAGCATGTTTTAATACATTGTTTTTGTTTCTTTTATCCCTCAAGCAGTGAATATATATATTCTGGTACCTAAGGTACTAAAGTTTTTTTTAATTTTTTTAATGCAACTTTAATTCCTATATAATTTTATTTCTAGCTACCATATCGCAGAATGGTTCTTGCGTGTAGTGTTTAGATAGCATTTTATTATTATTATTACTAGTATTACTATTGTTATAAAGAATTTTATTTGATATGAAAATTACCATATCGCACGGTAGTCTTAAGGGTAGTATATTATTATTATTATTTTGATTATTATTATTTATTTATATATAAGTAACATTTTAAACTGAATTATTTCGACACTTGATTGGGGAAATGGTAGTTTTATCTGTACCATTGGAGAGCCATGCATATAACTGTCCTGTTTTTAAATCTCCGAAACAGTTACATGGTAAACAGCTGATGATCCCCGTGTTAATATTAAATGCTTACGTTAAGGTCTCCTGTTTTTGTTTCACTGTTAGATACTTAATCCCCCTTTTTATTATATTTACTTACTATTATATATTTTATTTATTTATGAATTTTCCAACGAATGTTAAGTCTGCACTATTTTGGATTTAGTTAGTTTCTGTGGGAATTTAAACTGCATTTTCCCTTTTTTTGTCTTTTTGTTTAAAATAACTCAAAGCTTTTTTAGACTATATATATATATATATATATATATATATATATATACATAGAGAGAGAGAGAGAGAGAAAATCAAATAAAATATATTTCTTAAGAATTAACAATCAATTTAAAAACTGTTACAAAACAACAAAGAAAAAGAACTGTGTTTAATTTCATTGTCCAAAGAAGAATGAATATTTCTAAAGAATATTTGGACAATGGGATGGAAAAACAAGAATTCATATTCTTCAGGTCCGTCCATTCAATCTGTGTATTTAGCGACGAAAATTCTATTTCAAATTTAAACATGACAGACGAATGGACTTAGGAAGATGCATCCGTGCATATAACGATAACATTCTATTTCAAGACTTGACAGACCAACGCAAATGCAATTGCAAGGCTTGACAGACCGACCAAAATGCAATTGCAAGACTTGACAGACCGACCAAAATGCAATTGCAAGACTTGACAGACCGACCAAAATGCAATTGCAAGACTTGACAGACCGACGCAAAAGAAATATCAAGACTTGACAGACCGACGCAAAAGAAATATCAAGAATTGACAGACCGACGCAAATGCTTTTTCGAACTAATGCATGACAGACCGACGAAAATATTATTTCAACCTTGACAGACCGAGAAAAATGCTATTTCAACCTTTACAGACCAATGTAAACGCTATTTCAAACTTAAACATGACAGACTGACTGACAATGCATCTCTATGAGAGGCTAGGATGCATCTAAAAATTGTATTTCTATTGAAATGCACACAAACAGAAATGCGATTATCGAATGATTTAAGGTTTGTGAAAGAAAGTGCGTCCATGTTTGTTGGGTGAATTGAAACAAAAGGCGCGTAAATATGACCTCTGAAATGCCAACAATAAAATATGTTCGTTGAAAAATTATGGAAGAAAATTGTTTGTGGCAACAAAATAAAAGAATTCACAAGACGTTTTCTTTATTCTGCTTTGTGCAATTGAATTTGCTTTTTTTTTTCTGAAATTTGTCTGCAAATGTGTGAAAAGTGATCAAGTTCTATTGTTTCTTTTCTGTGCAGCAACAACAACGTTTTATGCCGTTGTCTATCAGCTTTCTTATAACTGAAAGATGAGAAAAAGATTGTCTCCTTGGAGAAAATAGTTGAAAGCCAACTAGGCTTTTTTTTATTTTAACTCTTTCAAGACTGAGACCGGGGTTCAATCCCTGGTAGAGAAAATGGTACTTGATGTCCCCTTTCTTCACATTCATCGTTATACGGTGAGAATCAAAGGTAAGTTGAGTAATTCTGTGAAATCCGAAATTCTGTCTCGCTTTATAATTCAGAGGTCGGATTAAAAACGAGAACAATCTACTCCATGGATTAAATAAATAGTTCAGTTTGAAATTCCGTATATATTCACAAGTTCAAATGGATGGACTTGAAGGGTTACATCGATCGAAATATTATGAAAATAATGTCAATTAATAAATATTCCTACAATTTCAATTTCTTTACGGTATTGAACAAATTTAAGGGTTCATACTATGGACACAACCACTTATTTGAAAATTTAAATATTTCAGATTTGCATTAAATTTGATCCATAGTAATTAGACTCTATAAAAACATTTCCTGAATTTTAATTTGTTATTAAAGCCCCATTTTAGAGACTTTCTAGAATAAAAACTATGTCATGCATTTTGATCAAAATTAGAATTAAAATTTTGGACATAAGGTTTAGTATCTTAATTTTTATTTACGTAAAGAGGCATAAAAGTTGTGCAAAACTATATTCAGTGGAATTAATTTTACCCGTCTTGGGACGGATATTATTCAAGTTTTTGACATAAAATTCAGTTTTAAAGGGTTGAAATAAATAAGCCTAGTCGCCTCTTTCACTAGTCATGCTTAAACCAACTGAAACAAATATCCCCCCTCCGATGCTTGAAACTAGCAAAAAAAGATAAAATAAAGCATTTGGGTCCTTTTTTTTATCACATTTGGGCATCTTACTTTTAAACCAGTAATTCTTTTCTTTTGCACATACATTTATACTATTAATACAATATCAATGTTAAATTCTGTTAAATATTTCATCCGATAGTACCCCAAAAATGCTGCTCAATTCTTTGTTTACCATGATTTCTGAATTCATCCAATTTCATCTTAAAATGTTCTACACTATTGCTGTCTTTAATATATTCTAAAAATGTAACATTATAAAATAAAATAATAAAACACAAGATTAATCATAGGGTACATTTTTTTCTTCTTCACCGTCTGATTACCACTTTTCACTTTCTTATTCCTTCCTTCTTTTCTATCTTTCTTCTGTCAGCAAATAGTACATTATTTGCACAAATCTCTTGACACTTCCGTTTGCTTGCACTTCCGGTTTTTTTTATTGCCCCTCTGATGTTGTAAACCACCTTTGAAAACAGGTTATTTTGTATAGCAAAGTTAGAAAAAAGGTCTTATGAAGGGATAATTATATGAATTTATTTTTAAATAGCTAGAATTACACTATTTACTCGCAACCTACAACAGCAAGATTAGAAATGAAGTCAGTTTCATGTGGGGAAAACAAACAGCTCCTAGCAGGGCACAAAAAAAACGTTTCATCAGTCAATTATGCCAAATATTGGTCCGTGTTGTTTAAACAAGAATTTAGTTTCAATCAATTTCATCGATTTTAATATTTAATCCTGATCATTATTTTATTTTTGATTGGTCATAAATAAATGAGGGCAGAGAAGTGCCCCCCCCCCAATACTAAGAAGTCCTCTTATTGTCACCTAATATACTGAGTACAAATGTCCACCTATTCACCATCTAAACAATTCGATGTGCAAACAAGCAAGCAAGAGTATCATAGTTTTAATATTATATAGATTGGTACTAACAAAGATCGTACTTACATTTTGTGCATGAAAACATAATTCTCCATTCTTTCAACAAGTTACAAAAGTTCCATCACTTACCTGAAAATAAAAAAAGGAAAAGACAAAAATTAATAATATATATATATAAATATACACACACACACATTAACGACGGTAACTATAACATCTATATAATAAAATTGTTAAGCAAAATTTCGTCTGTCTGTGGCAATTCACGTTCAAACGTAACATTTTAAATTAACTTTTTTTTTAAGTATGTTATAATTTTCAATAATTTTATTCAATTAATGTAATGACAAAATGCTCTAAGTAATACAATTAAACATCACAAAAATATAATATAAAAAAAGACTTTATTTATTCTCTGTTTCTCTCAAATCCATCCTTATCACTTCCTATGTTTTCCTTGGCCTGTGAACTGACCCTGCTACCTCAACTATTCTACATCTACTAACTCAAGAACTCTCATCCATTCGTTCAACACGGACATACCATCAGAGTCTCCTGTTCTGCACACATTTTCCTGTACTGTCCAGATATAATTTTCCTCTGAGGTCATCAGATTTAAGACTGTCTTTAAGACTCACATTACATATCCATCGTATCAGTCTCATATTTTTCTCCACGCAATGCATGTCCTCACCCCTCACTGGCCAGGTTTCACTTCCATACTTCCATACATTATCACACTGCGTACACATGCCTGGTAGACTCTTCTCTTGGTCGACAGTGGTAATACTCTGCTGTTTAATAATCGCAGAAGTTCCACAATTTACTCCATCCACTCCTAAATCTTGCTATCACACTCGTACCTGCTCGTTCCTGTTCTCCAATGGTATCACTAAGGTAACAAAACTTCTGAACAATCCCAATAGCTTCATCCTTCAAAATATACTTTCTCCACATCTGAGTTCTCATCCATCTTCATTGTATTACCTTTCTTGCACACAAACTGATTAAATAAAATTGACAAACAATATATTATCAGTCTATTGCAAGTCACATTCGAACGTAACTTTATAAATAACCTTTTTTTAAAGTGTGTAATAATTTTAAACAATTTTATTCAATTAATGCAATGACCAAAGATACTGTACGTAATTCAAGTAAACTTCATAAAAATCGGATATAAAAAGAAAAAAAATGGACAGGAAACGGCTGTTTTTTTTTTATTTAAATGTATTTCGTACGATGTCTATTTCGTCTTTAAAAGAAAAAATCGGAAGTATTTATGGGATTTAAATTTCAACATTTCCTACAATCGAATGTCACTTTTATTTCAAAGGCGATTTGTTTTATTGAAGTCTCTTTCCAAACAAAGTAAATATTATCTTACAAAAAATTAAGAGAAATGGCAAAAGGTGGTGGTGGGGGTGGGTGGGGTGGTGGGGGTCAATGAGCAAAACAAAAATAAAAGTAAAAAGACTCTCGGCAATGCCGAGAAGCTAGAAAAAGCAACGAATAAAACAGTCTGATTTTCATATACAGGGTGGGCCAAAATAAGGGTCCTATCTTTAAATTTGAATAACTTGAATTTGAATAACTTCCACAAAATAAAAGTTAAACTCACCAAACTTTATGTGTGTGTAGACTGACCCTTCCGAGATTTTTTGAAATAAACAAAACAAATTTTAGCCGAAAAACACTTCTTAAAACTTACAAAAACTAAAGTATTTTTTTTTACACTGTTTTGAGTTTTTTAAGCAAAAATAATGTTTTCTAAATGAGGGTACGTTCCTTAGGGCTAATACGGCTCATGCTTGCTTCGGAAGGGGTCCTTTACTTATTCTAAAAAAAAAAAAAAAAAAAAAAAAAATCAATAAATAAAAAAGTTATGAATTTTTAAAAAATAGGACCCTTATTTTTGCCCACCCTATATAAGTGCTTGTAAGGAACTTTTAGTTCATCGATAGCATTGAAATAATATTTGTTTGATTTATTTAATATACCTCTTTCGGCATCTCGTTTTCATCGATAATTACGTCAACAAAAATTTCAAAGAATATTTGTATATTTCTTTTTTCGAAAACATTTTGATGCTTATCGAGAAAAGATCACATCTGGAAAACGCAATTCCAAATAAAAACTCTTGTTTATACTTAAGTATTAGGCAATCATTAGTATACACAGAAAAAAAATAAAAAAAATTATCGAGTAGATTTTTAATAAAAAATAAAAATCAGTTTTATCGTATTTTGCCGATCGCTATTGATTTATTACGTGTTAATATGACAGACTGAGTTACGTCCCCCTGCTTTCCGTGTGTTTTACTGTAATCAATCGCGATCCACAATATACGCTAAGACTGATTTTTATTTTTAATTAAAATTCTACCCGATCATTTTTGCTAATTTCTGGTGTAGATACCTATTTTTGTCTGATACATATATCAAAGAGTATTCCGGTTAATTTTTTTGGAACTGCGATTTTCACCTATTTTTTTTAATGTGACCTCATCTCAATAAGCACCAAATTTTATAATTGTTAACAATTTTTTTTGTACTATTGATGTATGTTTTATCTATATCTGTACTTTTAGACCTCTTCAAAATTGACCTTTTTCTTCAAACATATGGAAACTGCTATTATTCCCATTCTCCAAGGTCTAAATTAGCTAAATATACCAGTTATTGTGATCTTGGACCTTGGCTATGCCTGCCTCAAGAGCCATGTAATTTTATTGTTGACGTTTTTCAAAAACGCTGCAAAATATGGGATATTATGTCCTTATTTTCATTGTAGCTTTCCAGAGGTTGATGCTATAGCATTGAAAGTGGTACCAAATGAAAGCTAATAAAATTACATGGCTCTTGAGGCAGGCATAGCCAAGGTCCAAGATCACAATAACGGGTATATTTAGCTAATTTAGACCTTGGAGAATGGGAATAATATCAGTTTCCATATGTTTGAAGAAAAAGGTCAATTTTGAAGAGGTCTACTGTACTTTTCACAATCTTTCTTTCCCCTATTCTGTCCCTTTATATGTTCGATTTCATTGCTTTGTACACTATTGTAGGTGGATTGTACTTATCATATCCCAACCCTCCCTCATCATATCGAATTGCTGTATAACAGAACTATACTCGATTCTATGTTTTGACTTCGAAGTTGGTGTCTATACCCTGCGTTGATGAAGAGACTTGATATCAATAAAAATCTGTATCGTCTCAGAAACGATCGTACACGAAACTGTTGTTTATGTTAAATTCTTGGAATGTATGTAAATGGGAATGTATGTACATGAATATGTCGTAAATTTGTTTACCTAAGATCTATAAATATACAAGATTTTTGGTTGTACAAAATTTTATTAGCGTTTTAAAAAGAAAAAAACTGAGTCATAGTACATCGGGGGATAACATTGCACAGTAAGGAGTGGGGCCAACATTTTTTTTCTATATTTAATAGTCAAAAGACCATTCGACTAAAACTTAATGGTTGTAGAAAAAAAATTAAGGTGCTTATGCTGTTAAGCGGCCGTATTAAAAAAATATTTTTTTATAAAAACAATATAATATACTTATTCAGCGTTATATTCTTACTCACTGTACAAAAAAGTAGAAAACATTATCCACTAGAACTTTAATTACACGTATTTTTCCATTCTTCGTATCATAACAGCGATTCGTTTACTAAGCCTTCATCTTCTTTCTAAAGAAGATTTCAAGGGCAGATAATTGAAATCTTGAGAAAGATGGAGTTAGTAAACGAATCGCTGTTATCATACGAAGAATGGAAAAATACTTGTAATTAAAGTTCTAGTGGATAATTTTTTTCTACTTTTTTGTACAGTTAGTAAGAATATAACGCTGAATAAGTATATGATATTGTTTTTATGAAAAAAATAATTTTTTCATACGGCCGCTGAACAGCATAAGCACCAAAATTAATAATAGTCAAAAAACATTAATTAAATCGAAGGTCTCAATTCAGCCATTCCTCATTCTCTTTCTACTTGTTTTATATTGGGGGGGGGGGGGAAAGAAGAAGTCACGTGTTGCTGTGACGTCACAGGCGTACGGTCTATAACATTAGAATATTTGATATCCTATTTTATCAAGATCGTCAACGTGTGCGTAAAGAAGTTGAATTACATCTCTGCGCACGTGAGGTATTGCTAAGAACATCTCTGTACTGCATTGGCAAAAAAGAACACGTGTTATAAAGTTAATGACAGTTAAAAATTCGTAGGAGACGAACACGTTTAATTTATTACTAGTTTGTTGTAGACAAACTATTGAGAAAATTAACATGTGGGACTTCTTCAATAGCCTTCGTCTATTAATTATGCACCACACCATCGTGAATTTGGCTTTATGGGCCTCTCACCCCCACCACTATTCGAGGAAATGCCTTGAGCCTTCTCTCAGCTTGTAAAGCCTGCAGGACATCCGGTGAAACTTCTTTTGCATATTGATTTTTTAAAAGAACAATTTCTTAATTAACTATTATTTGTTTTGTTGAATAAATTCTTTTATATATATATATATATATTTCTAAAATCTAAATAGCATTATTACGTTTATTTTATTTTGTTTGAAAATGAAAAAGGTTCTGGTTCTTCTTAGCATATTAAACAAGACAAGTAAGGCATGAGATTAAACATACACAATACATTGTACCTATCCAAAAAAGGGTACTGTTTTAGATATTGACCCTAATTTCCGTGACTGCCCGGCAGCAGCAAGCCGACAGCTAACGGAAGCGTCCGAGACCTGCCGAAATCGAAAACGAGGCTGGCGTCCGACGCTTGGCACTTGTTGACAAAGAATTTTGAAGTGTTGTGTAGTTCAATTGCCTCTCCGGAGCAGTGCATTAACTTTTGCCAGCAGAAAGCTCTGCTGGCAAAAGATATGCGATGTTGCGGCGGCGGCCGACTTTGCCGGCTAGTACCGCGAAAGACAGTTACTGAAAAATATGCCTGGACATGCCCCACCCAGGAATGCCGGGTTTGGATTTCGTTGCGATCGGGGACGTTTTTTTTTTCGCGGTCGAAACTCGCCATATCAACAATTTTAAAAATGATCTACCTGTGGTCCTCCTCTTCTGCCTGTATTTCGCTAAGCCCCCCTCCAAAAACGAAAAACAAGCCCTTACCCCTCCAGCTAAAATAATGGAAAAAACAAAAAAACAATGCGTAATTGCAAAAAAAAAAAAATGGTTTAAAAAAGTTATTATTTTCGCGTTCTAAAGTTTATAAAAACAGTTTATTTCAGTTACAAAAAAAATGGTTTAAAATGTTAGCGTTTATAAAAAATTTCCTTACATAAAATGGTTAAATATTAATTAAAAAAAAGTTTATTCATTTCAGCTATGTGTTTGTTCATTTATTTCATTTTTTGTATAAAAATATATGCATTTCTTTTTCTTTACGTATAGTCATCGTCTTACATTTTTGTCGTCTGCCGACTCGGCAGGTCTCGGACTCTTCCGTTAGCTGTCGGCTCGCTGCTGCCGGGCAGTCACGGAAATTAGGGTCAATATCTAAAACAGTACCCAAAAAAGAATGCACACGTTATTAATGTTCAAATATAAAGTGAAGACTACATTTTTCCATGGCATCTTTTGCATTAATGAAAGTGCCCTAAAGCTGACGTTGCTTGTAGTGCATCTAGCAAGCAAACGAGGAAGAAATCTGATATTACTTCTCGACCACGTGCTGATAATTCCCGCAAGATCTCGAGTTCACAGAAGATTTGGGGGTGTGCGTATTTTCACTAAGGGATCTAAGCTGTTTTACCATAGGAATAATTGTGGTCTAGAAAGAAATTACTCCCGAAGGTAGATAACTTTAGTTCCGACAGATCTTTTCCGAACTAGACTTGAGATAGAGCAGACATCTCAAGTGTTCCTAAAGTGAAAAATCCACATGGCCTTAGGGACGTTTGAGTACATAATCATGGTGATTTAGCGTAACAGTTCACACAATGTGTTCCCAGGTCAGGGTTAAATAAAGAACTGAACTGTTGTGTTGTATTTTACAACGATGCTGGCTTGTACCATGCAGTGACACAATTAAAGGTGGTTATGATGACACATCAAAAGAAGATAGAGGCGATGCAACATTAATTAGTTCCTATTTACTTGCCTCCCTACGAGGGCATATTTAGACACAATGTCGGTTTTTAATGTGGGGAATATCCAGATCCGAAAATAAGGCACTGGATTGGGACAAAAATTAAAATTAACTCAGTCTAGAGGATTTATTCTTCACTAACCGAGGACAGAAATGATGATATGCAGTGTTAGAGAAGATACTACACTTTGTTTCTGACACAAAGGTCAAGGCAGGTAAAACAATGAATTAAACCTAAGGATTTCCGGGTATATGTTACGACGCTCAGCAGAGGCGCGAACGGGGTCCAAAAAAAGAACGAGACAGAGTTTAAAAACATAAATTTGCAACAAGTAAAGTTGACTTATGTCTAGAATAGACATTCTTCTACTTACCTATGTAATTTGTTTGTATTTTTACGTGGTATAAATGGCTTTTTATTAGATGTTAAAAAAAAATTTCTTGTTTTTTAAAACATCTAGTTTCTCAAAGAAAATGCCTCTATATTATTACGTAGAGCGGCCATTTTGAATTCTTCGAAAACCCTCTGTCGAACATAAATTTCTAATAAATAGCACTTCAAACGGGTTTAAAATACAAACAAATAGCACATGCAAGTTTGAAACTAACTTTTACAGCTTACAGTTACTTTTATTTGTTGTAAATTTGTTTTTTAGCGTTTTTACTCTGCTGAGTCTCGTAAAAGATGCCCCGATTTCCACCTAGTTTTATAATTAAACTTCTTTATTTCTTTGATGAGTTTATTCATTTTTCTGTCTTCTATTACTTTTAATATTATATTCAAACTCATATATCAAGGTCATTTTTCAGTTTTTTACCTATAAAAAAACTGTTTTAAACTCATGACATCATTTTCCCTATAAAAAAACTGTTTTAAACTTATGACATCATTTTCCCTATAAAAAAACTGTTTTAAACTTATGACATCATTTTCCCTATAAAAAAACTGTTTTAAACTCATGACATCATTTTCCCTATAAAAAAACTGTTTTAAACTTATGACATCATTTTCCCTATAAAAAAACTGTTTTAAACTTATGACATCATTTTCCCTATAAAAAAACTGTTTTAAACTTATGACATCATTTTCCCTATAAAAAAACTGTTTTAAACTTATGACATCATTTTCCCTATAAAAAAACTGTTTTAAACTTATGACATCATTTTCCCTATAAAAAAACTGTTTTAAACTTATGACATCATTTTCCCTATAAAAAAACTGTTTTAAACTTATGACATCATTTTCCCTATAAAAAAACTGTTTTAAACTTATGACATCATTTTCCCTATAAAAAAACTGTTTTAAACTTATGACATCATTTTCCCTATAAAAAAACTGTTTTAAACTTATGACATCATTTTCCCTATAAAAAAACTGTTTTAAACTTATGACATCATTTTCCCTATAAAAAAACTGTTTTAAACTTATGACATCATTTTCCCTATAAAAAAACTGTTTTAAACTTATGACATCATTTTCCATGTCTATTACTGATGCACATGTCACAAATGTAAGATGTATGCAGTTTTAAAATATTTTTTCTTCAAAAATGAAAAATAAATACAGAATCAAAAAGAATCAAAAAATAAAAATGTTAATGAAAATAAAAAAATTAAATAAATAATAAATAAAACAAAAATGTGGAAATGTTTAGAAAGATTTTGGAATTTATGGATTATTCATATTTTTAAAATCCCACCCCATCACCCATATACAGCTTTAAAATGAAAACAAAAAAAAAAAAACAAATGTATGCCAAAGATAGTTAAAAAAAATGAATACAATTACAAAATTCAATTGTGAAAAAAGTTTGTGATGAATTTATTTTAAGGGGAAAGGTGGAAAGATCTTAATGAATCACCATTTTGTGTTTCTCTCTTGCATACAAGTTTCTAGAAAACAAAAAGCAATTGCTTCAAGAATTGCATATACATTCAAATAATACATTGTGATTGTGTGTAACGCTATATATATATATATATATTTGTGTAACGCTATATATATATATATATATATATTTGTGTTTCTCTCTTGCATACAAGTTTCTAGAAAACAAAAAGCAATTGCTTCAAGAATTGCATATACATTCAAATAATACATTGTGATTGTGTGTAATATATATATATGTGTGATTTTATGAAGGCTTACCAAAGCTTACTTTTCAGGACACCAATGATCACCATTAAAGATATTTTTTCTTACAAATACTATTTATTCAAATTAAATGTTTTTTCCTACACGTGTTTCACTACCAAGCAGTTACTTGCTTGGCAGATCATCAGGGAAATTAAATGTCTGGAATACTGGTTTCAACTGTCGACAATACACAATGTGGCGTTGCAATAGTTGAGGTCACTTAAGAGAAGAGGAAAAAAATAAAAATAAAAGTCAAAATTAAAAAGCAAGGAAGAACAACGGTAAAAATAACGATAATTTGAATAAATAGTATTTGTAAGAAAAAATATCTTTAATGGTGATCATTGGTGTCTTGAAAGGTATGCTTTGGTAAGCCTTCATAAAATCACATATAAATGCTCTGTACTCTGTAATCGAGTATCATCGAGCTTGTTTTTTATTGGAACAACCCCGGTCTTCACTGAATGATCTATTTTATAAGTGAAAAATCTAAATCTATATATATATATATATATATGTCTGTATATGTGTGCTATATATATTTTTGTATTTTATTGTGTATATATGTGCCTTAAATGTAATATTTTTTGTAACAGCTGCATAAATTTTAAGTTTTTTGTAATTTTTAACGTTTGGTTATAATTGTGAAATATTTTTTTCTCGTCCTCGAATTTTAAAAACCTATTTAAAATTTAAAATCATTCAGCCTTCAAGTATCAAATCTTTAGTAATATTTCGCTATTTAACTCTGCGTATCCAGAGTTTGCCTTTTCCTGAGTGGAGAGGGAGCGAGTTTGAGATATTTTTGCTTATTATAAATGAATAATTATTCCTTCGATTATAGATAACTTTATTATAATCATTGAAAAGATGTCCACTATTTTCCTTACTAATTTAATATTATTACTGCTTATATTATTATTACTATTGTTAAATGTTGTCACTGGACAGGTAATCATCGGTCCCGCCTGTACCTGGGGTATCAAGAGATATGTAAACTATTTCAGATGTCCGAGAAAATTGAAAAATTATTGAAGGTTAAAGTAGTTGGGAAATTACTACGTACAGATTGGGACTGAACAATTAAAATTCGTGATTAAGATTTAAAAGTTAAAATTTTAAAGAACTATTGGTATTTAAAGCTATAGTTCTTTAAAATTTTAACTTTAAATCTTTATCACGATTGTAATGACAAACGATAACAGTCGTAACTTAAGAAAGCTTTATTGAGCATAAACTGCCAGTACAATGTTAGTGCTGCTATTTATATGGTTAAGACGAACAGGAGAGTTCTCCAAAGGAGAGATAATTTAGAATAGGGAAATTATTCGTAATTGTTCATTACAACGATTTTTCATTTTTCAGTCCCAATCCGTAAGTAGTAATTTTCTTAACTACTTTAACCGTTAATATTTTCTTCAATTTACTTTAACTTCTAATCTATTAAAACTAGTTTTTGGTAAGGCTTCTTACTAAAGCTATAAATAACCAATTGATCTACCACTAATAAGCAGTTTGAACCGTTAATAACATTTTTCACATTGTAAGATTATATATGCATGATTCTCCAAGGTGAGTGCATCTCCCTTCTAATGGCTTTTATGTTATATAAAAAAAAGATAAATGTTTTACTTCCTCATTGTAGTGTGTTTCTTCTTGCATGTAATGTTACATCCGTTTTGTCTACTTTGAGTCCCACTGTACATCCCTAAATATTGTTTGTATCCTGTCTGTACTGTTTTGATAAATCCATACCCCTACTCCCCTCATTATTTCTAATTTGCTGTATAATTGGGAGTATTAAACTATAGCCTCGATGCTGTCTGTTAGCTTTTTAAATTGGTGTCTATACCCAGTGCCAATGAAGACAACCGATATTTATAAATATATATCGTTTCAGAAAATAATCGTACACAAATTGCCATGTTAAATTCTTTGAGCGATAATAAATGATAATGTAATAAAATTTACACAAGATCTCTCTCTCTCTCTATATATATATATATATTATTTCATGTATCCACAAAAAATGTTATAAGGAGATATAATATGTTATGTATAAATTTTCCGTATTTACTTAAACAGTGCTCAATACGTGAGTAGAGCTAGGTAGTAAGTTCTGAAAATATATTTATGGCAATTAAGTTACACAGAGGTTTCCGCGTTTCATCCCTGTAGGGAATCGTCAGGCTAAAATGCATGGAGTTCGTGTTACCGGGTGTTTATATATATATATATATATATATATATATATATATATATATATATGAATACACCCACGTGGTATTCAGTCTAGCTAGTTAACCGATCAGATTCATTGTGCATCACCCTTATATAAGACAGAACAAAAGAGGACGTAAAAGTCAGCTGAACCTTTGTTTGAGAGAAGTCCTGCCATTGGCTAATGAAATCATTAACCCGGAGGAAGGAACAACAATGGATCTGATTGGTTAGCTAGCTAGACTAAACATGACGTGTATATATACAAAAACACCCGGTATCACGAACTCCATGCATTTTAGCCTGACGATTCCCTACGAGGATGAAACGTGGAAGCCTCTGTGTAGCTTAATTGCCATAAATATATTTTCATAACACTAGCTGGCCGACCCAGCATTGCCCGGAAATATAATGCCCCAGTCTTAAAAAAGAATACTACAAATATAAAAGAAAAAAATTAAATTAAAATCAATAAAATTAAATTATTGTCTAATGTTTAAATAAATGAAGAATAATAAGGGAAGCAGAGGAGCTGTAAAAAAAAGGCCTGGAAAGATTATTTAAAATATTGCTGTGGGGATGTTTCTAGTCTCACACTGGTAGGGAGATCGATATACAGGGTATGGGTTGGAGATAGGATAACAAGCCGCGGCGAGTGTAAAATGCAATAAATTTGGGCAATTTGGGGCATTTTTGACCCCCCTTTGACCCCCTGGGGGCGCGAACCAGAATTTTTCTGAGGTCAAGGATGCTCATTTTATATTCAGGACAATTGCCTCTACATTTTGGCCAAGGTCCAGAAAAATTGAATAGATGGATCAAACGTTATGGGAGAAAAGGGTCATTTTTTTGCCATTTTAGGGTGCTTTTGACCCCCTGGGAGCGCGAACCAGATTTTTTCCAAGGTCAGCGATACTTATTTTCTATTAGGAACAATTGCCTCCACATTTTGGCCACGGTTCAGAGAAATTGAGTGGATGGATGAAAAGTTATGGGGCAAAAAATGTCATTTTTTGCCATTTCGGGCCCTTTTGACCCCTGGGGGAGGCTAACCAGATTTTCTTTAAAAAATCTGAGAATGTCACTTTCTCACCTGACCAAAGTTACAACTTCATGCAAAATTTCAGAGAAATGGAATGGATGGTTGCAGAGAAAAATCCGGACGGACGGAGACGCCTCAAAACATAAGTCCCCCGATTTTATAAATCGGTGGATATAAGAGAGTGGTAAGATAAAGGTTAATAAAAGGTATCATACTTAAAGGATACATACGTGTAAAATGTCAAGAATAGGGGGTGCCTAAAGCGTATGACATAAAACAGGTATGGTATAGGTTAAAATTTTAAAAAGAAAATCAAAAGTTGAATTTAAAACTATCACGATTGAAATGGGTGATAAAATTAGGAAGGAGATATACTTATAGTTAAAGATTGATATTAAGATTAATGGGTTGAAAAATCATCCATACAGAATTAAAGAGAGTTCTAAACTTATGGAGGCAAAAATAGGTTGTAAGAATAAATGTTTGAAAAATATCATGTAAAGAAAATGTTTCAGGCAAGTTGCTGTAATACTGGCTCGTTGTTAGCTTGGAAAGTCTTGATTATTGAATGAGGGAGGGATATCAGTTGGAGCTATAAAGTTGATTTAAATTTTCTTCTATGCCTGTGTCCAGACAGAAATTCGCTTTTAGAGTTTATAATGTTTTTTACTCTTGGCAGCAGTGATTATCATAACGGTTTCTAAAGTACATAGTTGGCAAAACCTAGATCATGGTGTATAAGACCTAGATTTTTTTCAAGATCGACCAGTGCAGAAAGTAAGGGATGTTTTTACGTTTAAAATTTTAGATTAAATTAGTTAGGGACGTCCCTGCAATATGGTCGTTATTACTTCTAAAAGAGGATATGTGGTTGGATATGCGGGTTTAATAGGGAATGCTCTGGCTCCTATCTAAGTGTCTATTTTATATGGAGTGGTTATTACATTAGGTGTGTTATTTGTAGTAGTAGATGTGTCCTGGCCTGTATGCTTAAATTCCGAGTTGAGGTTAAGTTAGAGTTGTTTGATATGGGGTAAAGATGTTTGAGGAAAGTTGGTGTTAACAGAAAGGTAGTTGGTGTTTAGAGCAATGTTTTGGGTATCGAGTTGAGAATGTGTAAGGTTATGGGGTAAGGGAGGTATATGTGTACTGATGTTACTTTGTATATTAGCGTCGCGAGGGAATTATTTCACAGTGCATGTGCATATAACGTCTCTATGTATACAATTATTATTTAGTGGACATTCTCAAAATTTCTGACAGTTACAATTATTTTAAAGGGGATATTAGGGATACTGGTTACTGTGCAGATTTAATTTTCTTATTGTTAGAAGTAATAATGGTTTGCGCTATGTTAGGCATTATAAAATAAGACATTTTAATAGAATTTTTGCTTAGGATCGTACTATATCTATGTAGATGTTTAAGATTTTTTTTAAATTTGAAAGCATTTTCTAAGGGTATTAGTTTTAACATTGCTATTGTTCTTTCTCCTTAGTCGTTTAAGTGGTCCAGGTTTTTGGGGGTCAATTTTTTTGCCATTTTTAGTAGGGTTTCTGAGTCTGTTTTTATAAGCGTTATTACTCTTAGAAGATGTTGCATTCTTCTGTTTTCCATCTTTTACTGCCATGTTATGTGTAATAATACTCAAAGGTTTTTTTATCCATTATATATATATATATATAGCATGCCTAATTTGCATAACTATTTTTAAAAAGTTCATAAATTAATTTGGTGTTATTCATTTGTAATTTTATTGTCCTATTTTCCCATATATATGTAATAGTGGTTTTGCTATTAACAGTAATGAATTAAAGTGATTAAATGAAAAAGGATAAATTATTAAACCTTTCTTAAAATTATTAAGATGGTAACATGATAGGAGTCTAATGAGGACATTAGCATTTTGTGATAACATTAGTTTTGATGACTGAATCACGAGCATAAGGGCTCTATCCGTCCGATATTCTTATTCCTTCCTGCCTTGTTCCCCACTCCCAAATTAAAACGATGTACAAGAATGCCTGCCTCTTCATTTCAGTTTAAATTTTAAGATGCCCCGATGAGGTTGGATTTTGAAAGAGACTGCAACCGAAACATGTATGCACATATGTAGCCAAAAGTGTTGGTATAAATACAGGAATTTATACTATATACATATATATAATTATTAATGACAATATATGTATTAGCATATACTATCAGTTCCTTTTACTTTGTAGTCTCCTTAAAAGATTCAGCTCAATGATATTGACATAAATATGTTGTTTGACACAAGACAAATGAAACGGACCGTAAAAATATATCTCACAGAAATATGTTTTTTAGAAATGTGAAAAAATAAAAATAATAAAATAAAACCATGGTTATTGGAATATAATATGAACTGACTTATTAAATATATATATATATATATATATATATATATAAATATATATATATATATATATATATAATATGTTGAAACATAAGTGTGACAAACTGATAAACAAACAAACTCACCTGTGGAGATGCGTGTATGTACCTAAACATGCTATTTCAAAACTAAGCCTGGCAGACCGACTGACAGCACAACTTAGAGATGTTTGGACGCATCTACATTTTTAGTGATAAAACTGCTATTTCAAACTGAAGCTTGACAAACTAATTAGCCGACGAATAAAGCCTTTTCTACAGATGCAAAGACAATATTCTTCGGAGGTGAACAAAAAGTTGTCGCAATCTAATTAATAAAATATTCTATTAACAATTCTCATAATTTCTTGATTTGTCCTCTAATTAATTTTAATCAAACTTTATTCAAATTAAATTAAAAATGGCATCTTTTTTTTTAAGAACAGCAAATATCAATTTTATTCGTTGTCCGGAAATAAAAAGTAAGTGAGTGAAAATAATAAAGAGGATGCAGTCCAAAGTTAGCGGTCGTAACATAGTAAGATTAGTTTGGTTGTTTCGTTTTACGGCATATCAACCCTTTTCAGGTCATTGTGGTGAAAGTTTTGATGCTTCAAGTTCTATATATCTTAAAATATTTATTCATGGTGTTAGGTTGTTTCGTTTTACGGCATATCAACCCTTTTCAGGTTATTTAATGCCAAATCAGGTCACTGAGGTAAAAGTGTAGATGCTTCAAGTTCTTCATATACTCAAATATTTATTCATGGTGTTTGGTTTGGTTGTTTTGTAGAGGAAACATGTTTTTAGCTTTCCAGAATATGATTTAGTTGTGCAAACGGAAAAGAAAAAAAATAACATCCATGTTTGATGCATTTTAAGTCAGGTAGCCGGTATTTTCAGATAGCCTTGTCTGGTAGCACCAGGAGTAAGTTTTGAGGTGTGCGTGTAAAAGTAATGTCAAAAACGGAATTTTTCTACGTAAAGTAGATTTAGCAAGAAAAAGGAATTTTCTATTATAGGTGAAGTTAGAGTGTAGGCTAACGTGTGCAGGAAGTTGTATCATGGCAGGAAGTCACGTGGAAAAGAGTCACAATAGATCCTGCTTTTTGGGTGTTCAATGTTAAAACGAACCAACATCTCTTTTCCTAGGCTCTTCCATCATCCCTATGAGAATTGACTGAAAAGATGTGTTCATCGAGATGTACTTGCTGTAAAAAGTAAACCAAATAAATCAAGAGAAACTCAGATTAGCCCAGAGTTAATAATGGTGTTATCTTTGTTCTCTTTAATCACTTTACAAAACTTAGGATTTCACTTACCACTGTTAACAGAGTGATTATCTAATTCATCAAAAAGAGAAAATAATCATCATCACGCCTAGGTCGATCAGAACTCTCTTACAGGAGTTTTCGTTATTAATGATAAGTAAGTAAAGTAGTCAACCATAGTCGAAGGCTCCGTTTTCATTATCTACTTCACCGAGGTTTAGAGGAGGGGGCCCTCTTTTACCTCGATTGCTCTACTTACCCTTGATTCTCAATGCTAATTGCTTACGCAAAGGGCCATAATGTACCTTATTTTCAGACTTTTGTATGACTCGACCAAGGATTGAACCTTGGTCTTCCGGCCCATTAGTGAATACTCTTACCAAATGTGACTGATAATAAGTGTGTATATTTATATCTGTCCTGTTTGTGTATTTAAAAGAACTAGTAAAAATGTGACCCGTTGGTTCACTCGTTGAACTTTGGTTTGATTGTTTCAATCAGGAAAAAGGTAAGCGACAATAAAACAACCCCTTCAAGAAGGAGGAGTTAATGCCTAGGAAAATGGCCAGCTAGGACTGAACCGAACCTCATTAAGACAAAAGAGTAGGATCCCTTGCGAAACATACCCAAGAATCAGAATGCACCAAGGATTCGTTGGCTTGTATAAAACGAAGAGCCACCCACCCCCCACCCAAAAAAAGAAGCCATTTATTCACGTGCCACCCACGGCAGCAAGATGCGACACAAGGTCAGTTTAATGTGGGGTAAAAGTCAGATCCACAAGGGGGCATTCTAGAAGGGTAAAAAAGTAACCATGGATATACCCCATCGGCATTCCCCATGAGGGACGACTCAGATGACAGGCAATAACTCCCCACCCTCGACTTCTTGAAGGAGGAGGTAATACCTAGAAGGAGGATCCCCTAGAACCAAATAGAACCATACCTCATTCCAAAAAGGATCTGCTGAGAAACAAGACACCCCCTAGGTTGCCGGAATGATGCCAATAATTTAGCTGATCATTATTAAAAAGAAGAGAGTTTGTAAAGCCAAGTAAATTAAAAATAAAATACAAGATTAGTCTATTCGCTATATCTCATTTCTTTCTTTCTCTCTCCAGCTATGGGTTAAGTAATATTGATACTGTGGTGATATACTCGACTGTTTATAATTAACTATTCCAATCTTTGCATTCTGTCCTTTCTTTGTGACCTTCGACACTTAATAAATATATAGAGAGAAATACTGTATAGAATAAGAGTGGGGGGATTCCAAATAACAGAGTGAGAAAGGGTGAAAATGATAGACAGTAAGAGATTAGTTACTTGAGTCAATTGTAAATTACAGCTAATTAGAACAAATAAAATGGTAGCTTTTTCAAACATAACTGAATCCTAAAACTGATGAATATTTTAGCATGTATTTTATGCGATTAAAAAATGCATAGCGAAAAAGCTTTAGGGAAACAAACGTTGATTAACTCAGCTTTAATATAATCTAAATGAATAAATGCGAAAGTTTTTTACATTTATTATTCCTATATTACCATCAAAACGGGTTACTGTTATTTAAATTAACAATACAACAATATTTTGAAATATGATATATATATATATAGTACTGACGAAAGACCCTTAGACAGAAATTTGAATACTAATTTGCATATCTATTTTTTTAACAGTCTATATTAATGCTTAGTGTTATTGATTTGTAATTTGATTGTCTTATTTCTCTCATATATATGCAATAGATTCGTCGATATTAACAGTAATTAAAGTTATTTAATATATAAAAAGGATAAATTATGAAAACCTGTCTATAAATATGCTCATTCATTTTCAAGGAAGGTTGTCGTGCCGACCCTGTTTTAACAGAGTGATATAAATAAAACATCTATTTTATCTAGCTAGCAGTTCATAGGGAGTAGATATAATAGTTCATAGGGAGTAGATATAGGAGCTCATAGGGAGTAGATATGATAGTTCATAGGGAGTAGATATGATAGTTCATAGGGAGCAGATATGATAGTTCATAGGGAGTAGATATGATAGTTCATAGGGAGTAGATATGATAGTTCATAGAGAGTAGATATGATAGTTCATAGAGAGTAGATATGATAGTTCATAGAGAGTAGATATAGGAGTTCATAGAGAGTAGATATAGGAGTTCATAGAGAGTAGATATAGGAGTTCATAGAGAGTATTGATTTACTCCTCTCCAGGAGTTAGGCACAAGGCCAGTTTTTATCTTACTCCCACAAGTAAGATGTGACCCAAGGTCGGGTCGGGAAAGTGGGGTTTAAAAATTGCCTGGGCAGCCCCGTCGGCATTCCCCGGTAGGGGCGCCTCAGGCAGTAAGCAATAAACTTACTCCTCTCCAAAGAGGGGAGGCGAAGCCTGGGAGGGTGGACCTCCTAGAACTGGACCAGACAACCCCCAATAGACCGGCGTGAATCAAGCCCCGAAGGCCAAGACAATACCAGTCTATGGTGTGCAGTATCCATCGGAACAGATACTACACTTTGATCTTAGCCAAAAGGCCAAGAGAGTAGATATAGGTTTATTTATCTACCTCCCACAAGGCAAGATGTGACACAAAGTCGGGGAAGTGGGATTAGATAAGCCAGGGCTCGAGGTGAGTATTCTGGCCATTTAAAAATTGTCTGGGCAGCCCCGTCGGCATTCCCGGTAGGGCGCCTCAGACAGTAAGCAATAAACTTACTCCTCCCCAAAGAGGGGAGGCAAAGCCTGGGAGGGTGCACCTCCTAGAACTGCACAGGACCAGACAATCCCCAATAGACCGGCGTAAATCCAGACCCAAAGGTCCGGACGATACTGGTTTATTAGGTGGGGTAAAAATACCCATGGGAGAGTAGATATAGGAGTTCATAGAGAGTAGATATAGGAGTTCATAGAGAGTAGATGAGTGCTCTTTCACCCTCATTTCTTCTCCACTTTCTCGTGACGCCAAAGCCAAATTTTCCATTTTATTGTTTTAAAAAGAACCTCCCCGCCACCCTACGCATCATTACTCAAGCGAATTAACTTCTTATTTCTATCAATTTATTAAAAAGATAAATAAATGTGTATCGAAATTACAAAGATATTAATATTTATCTATTTATATGAATAAATGTGAAAGTTTTTTGTCCGTGTTTACAAGAAACTTATGAAGCAAATGTCTATTATTCAAAGTTTTAGTTTCAAGTGGCAAACTTTGCGAAGCTATTTTATTTAGTAAAACAAAATATACGTTTATATTGTTTAATTACAAACAAAAAATCGTTCAACTGAGGCATGAAGTCCTTATCGTTTATTAGGGGGAGGGGGGTCGATGGTCATGCAATTTTGACAACAAATCTTTGCTTAGGGGGTCGATAGTCATACCTTTTTTACAAAATACCTTGTACTTACACCAAGCTAGACACTCTCACCAAAATACCACATTCACTCTATGGCTTTATACTTTCTTTACTAGTAATAGATAAATGAAAGCTCTCAAATTAAACAAGCCGCGCATGTGTGGCCCCCTCTGTATGTGACTCGATGTGGCGAGTGTAAAATGCAATAAATTTGGGCAATTTGGGGCATTTTTGACCCCCCTTTGACCACCTGGGGGCGCGAACCAGAATTTTTCTGAGGTCAAGGATGCTCATTTTATATCCAGAACAATTGCCTCTACATTTTGGCCAAGTTTCAGAAAAATTGAATGGATGGATCAAACGTTATGGGAGAAAAGGGTCATTTTTTGCCATTTTGGGTGTTTTTGACTCCCTGGGGGCGCGAACCAGATTTTTTCCAAGGTCAGCAATACTTATTTTCTATTAGGAACAATTGCCTCCACATTTTGGCCAAGTTTCAGAGAAATTGAATAGATGGATGAAAAGTTATAGGGCAAAAAAAATGTCATTTTTTGCCATTTCGGGACTTTTTGGCCTCCTGGGGAGCTAACCAGATTGTTTTTCAAAAATCGGAGAATGTCACTTTCTAACCTGACCAAAGTTACAACTTCATGCAAAATTTCAGAGAAATTCAATGGATGGTTGCAGAGAAAAATCCGGACAGACGGACGGACATGCCTCCAAACATAGGACCAATAAGCCAAGAAGAGTCACTTTCCTTTGAATGAAGATGACTGCTTTTACTATGGACGCAAACATTCAGAATATTTATGGATAAAACAGAATATAGATATTAGTATATCATTATTTTTTTAATATGTGATTGTGATAAATACATAATTCAACAGTGGACAAAATATAAGTTAAATTTAAAAGTCCATGATAATCTCCAACCACCAAATTTCAAAAGCCTATATTCAGAACATCGAGTTGATGGAGCTTGTCAGCTTTAGAAGGCAGCTTATCTAGGGGAAGGTAAAACCCTGATTTCAAACCTTTGCTGCCTTGTGGAATACCCAACTATGGGGAAAAGCTTCAGGAGAAAACCTTGAGGAAAAATCCGGAGTAAAGGGCGTAAGACAGTTCAGCATTGCTTACAACCCTGTTATACCGGCTCCAGCGACGGCGTTGGGGCCAAATTGTAACAGCCTTGCTGTTCCTTTGGATCTATCAGTAACATGAAGAGGGAGGAGGGGACATGCTACGTGGGCAACAGCATGTTCTCCATATCACACTGCCCAGGATAGCACCTAAAAACACCCCGACAGCCTACAACCTGGAGAGTACACTTCAGTCTCTCCAATGACCTTTGTGACAGAGACTGCCACTCTCAGATTAGTCTCTTTAGCCACAAGCGGTGCTGCTCGAGCAGACAAACAGTACAAATAGGCTATGGATGCATCACCCATGGTGGACCCTGACCGACGGAGGTCTACTACTTTATTCGGAGCATCAGAAAGTTTCCTACAGGCTTGGTAGATCGACAACAGGCTCAAGGCGTTACCTCAAATAGTGGCTCGTAAAGTCAAGTCAATTAACAATGATCCCATGTGGCCAGTCATTAATATACCAAAGCTGTTAAGGAAGTCCCGTGTAGTGGGGCCAATCGCCCCATTCGTTTTCATGGTGATCGATTGCAATACCAATTTGTCGAAAAGACCATCGTATTTTGATTGCTTGTGGTCCTCCGCTGACGCTGCTACATGTCCAGGGTTTGCTGCCAATTCCATTACTTACGAGGGGGTAAAAGTAATGTACTCAAGCTACATCCCATATTAGAGACTTTCCGTTTAAAAAAGAAAGCACCATCAGGCTATCGGGCCGTTTGTCATTCTCTCTGTCGAGACCAACTGGTTCGAGGATCGACAAGAAGACAGCAGTGTCTAGGGCTTGTCGGTTGATATCGTTGAGAGTGAAGTATCTAAGGAATTAATATATCTATAGTAAACCATTACCTTTTAGATACCCCTCTCAAAAAAAACAAACTACTTTTGGTTGCTAGAATCTAATATTCTGAAGAAAAAGATCACATGTAATTTGAAGTACAACTTAAACCAAGCAAAAGCATTTATATTTGAAACGGAAAAAAATTGTCACACATTTTTGGTAAATATTGTCTTCGACTTGTGGAATAATTTAAAGTCTTTGCTGCAAGGAACGGAATAATTTGCAGTTATTACTAACAATTATTCTCTAATGACCGATCTTATGCCGTTTAAGATAGACAAATTTCCTCTTTAAGTTGGGAAATGCAGAACAATTTTACTTTTTCCCCCTCTTTTACCGTCTATCTTCAAAATGATTGATATACAGAAAGAAACGGACTGAACATCGTCTCGAAGAGAAACTAAAAATGGTAAACAGTTTTAAGCCTCTTTGGTGATTTTTATTTTTAATCATTTAGAGAAATTTAAATTTAATAGCTATGTGAAAATTTGTCACAATTATAAATGATTGTAAACTTCCGGTTGTAATTTTCTAGACTCCTGCACATGCCAAATTGCATTGTGGGATTGATTTTTGTCAAGGAAAAGAGATTTTATTATGGAAGTCGCTCCAGACAAGGGATGAAGCCACTTGATGTAACGAAATTATATTTTTTCATTAAAATTACCATGCAATGACTTTTTTTAAAATTTAAAATGGTGTTTCCTTAATTTTTCCATTTTAATCGCATCTTCATAAAAAAAATACATTTTTCCATTTATTTTAACTGTTTGATAGAGTCGCCTAGGTTTTATTTTGAGATCAAAATTGTTTATTGGGCTTTTTCTAGCTGTTCATGTAAACTGCTGGAAGATGCTGCTGAAACGTAAACTACACCAGCACCATAATTTGTATACACATCAGATGTTTCTAAATTTAAGTAATAAAAATATTCTATTTTTATTGAACGACTTAATTAGTTGCCTGCGGCACTCATAACATAAATGAGCCCACATGGTCCTCGGGGGACTTTAAGTTGCATAATAACAAAAAGGAAGAGGAAGGTAGAATAACTTGAAAACAAGGAAGTCTGTTAACTGACGGTGATAAATTCAGAGGCAAAATAATCGAACCTGAAGCCGAAACATTAGCATGTCGGTGGTGGACGCAGTTATCCACAGCAGAAAGACCTCAAGGGACACACATCCATGTGCAACATGGCAGTTGAGAATACTCCGACATTAACTGAGTTCTGATGGAGAAGCCTCTCAAGGAGCTACCCATGAGTTCAGTCTTCTGTACTATCACCCGGAGAAGTGCCGACCAGAAAAGCACCAAGACCTCACCCTCTACCAAGGATAAGTAACTACCTTCATTATCCGTCAGTTATCAGACAAACCAAGTCTGAACGAGACCTCACCACTTGTGTTCAATTGTCCGGACTCTAAACAGGCTAGCCTAAAGGTAAGCCCTTCAAGAGTACAATAGGGAAGAAAGGGGTTACAAGGCTGGCTGGCTGACAAAAAGGTCTACCCTTAAATTTACACTCTAGTTGAAATTACTTTTATTTTTTATTGAGAAAAGATGTTGGATAACACTGGACAACAACATGTTTGCTACTGAAGATGTGTAAATCCTAACGTGATACAGCAAAACGGTTATGATTTTTGAAATCAGCGTACCCAAATTAGTCTAAATCACTTTACACATCTCCAGTAATAAATTTTTTCTGAAATTTGTTGTCCAGTGTAATGGCCCTGTGGGAACGGACGCATCTTGAGGTGGGCGTATCTGTTGGAAATCGTTTGGTTTAGCTTGCGCGATTTAGTGCGGGTGAACCCATACAGTCGGGTGCAGAATAGGGCTGTTCTCACGGTTGGAGCTCACAGATGTGACAGTCCACCATTTTGATGAGACCTTTTAGGTCGAGAGGTTCAAAGGAGTCAGGCTGTGACGAATGCACCTGCGCATAGAGGCTCTGTATCGTCACAAGCTTCTGCGTGGGAAGCAGAGTTTTTGCTAGTCTGGGTTTTGGAGGCGAGCCTATCGGACGTGATTCACGATGTAGTCTGCAACAAAGACATCTGTTTGGATATATACTCACTGAAATTAACAGGAATTTCTTACTTGGACATGCTATCAATTGGATTCTTTTACAATTGCTGCATTTCAGAAAAGTATTTTTCTACTATAAATATGAGCAGTACTTTATTTTTTGAAATATTTGTAGAATTTCATCGACTTTTGCTAACTTCCCATCTGTGGAACTCAATACCACGGGTCTGTTTCCCTGCTGACTACAACATGGTTGTCTTCAAGTCCAATGTCAACAAATATTGGGTTGGCCAAAAAGTTCGTTTTTTTTTTAAGTGGATTTTAATGTAATTAATTTTCCACACCCGATTTGGAAATCTTGAGAATGTCTTCCATCCATTTTTCTGGTTGTCAAACGGAAATCTTGTTCAACTACGGATTTCACATGGTCACTGTCGATCATATTTAGCCGGCCAGAGCGAGGAGAATCTCTCACTGACAAATTTCCTTTTCGAAATCGAACAAACCATTTCTGGCACACCCGTTCTGTAACAGCTTTCTTCCTATACACATGGCATATTTTTATGCAGATTTCTGTAGCTTTTTTTCGTTTCTGTAGTAAAAAAGCATCAGTTGTCGGTAGTGCTCTGCTTGATCTTCTATTTCAAGGCCTGAAATACAAGCAAAAATGTAAGAACTCCTCTGCTCGGAAGCTTATTACACACTGATGTCAACATACCCGCTACACCAAATACAGGATTTGAAGAATAGGAATATAAAACATTCTTTAGTAGGTCGGAAAGATGACATTCAAAAAACAAAAACTATTTGGCCAATCTAATACCACGAGTCTGCTTTCCTGCTGAATACAACATGGTTGTCTTCAAGTCCAATGTCAACAAATACTTGCTGTGCCATCTTCTTACAAATTTACTATCAGACCATGTATGGTGTACTGTTGTCATATTTGGGCTGGTGAATCTCTGTCCCATTTGAGGGTTCTTGATGAGGTGCAGAAACGTATCTGTAATTTTATTGGCCACACCCTTTCTTCTTCTCTACACCCTCTCTCTTACAGACGTGATGTTGCTAGTTTCAGTCTTTTCTATAAATACTATTATGACACATGTTCTTCGGAATTGTGTAATCTATTTCCTGCTTCTTTTGTTCCAGCTCGTTTGACTCGTTGGTCTAGTGGTCTCCATCAATTCGCTGTTTTGATACCTCATGTAATACAGATTCCTATTCCAGTAGCTTCTTTTCAAGAACTGCAGGCTTGTGGAACTCTCTTCCGGCTGACTGTTTTCCTCCTACCTATAGCCTCGGTCTTTTATAGACTAAGGCCAATAGTCACCTCCTGTCTTTGCGATAATCATATTTCGTTCTTGTTAGCTCCTTACAACAAGTGGCTTCATGCTTTGTCTGGAGCGATTTCCATAAAAAAAAAAATCAACCAAATCCGGCTCTTTCCACCTATAGTTTCCAATCCTCTCAGAGTATTATTCATCAATTCAATTGGTAATCTCATTAACCCTTTTCCTTTAGGCCTTAGTAAGTTGCAACTCGTTCAAAAAAGTTCCTATTTGTCTGATTCTCCACAAACCCTTCTTAGGGTTTTGGAGATAGACCCGCATAACAATATATATTCTGAAACTTCATTATCCAGGGTACTTAGATAAGAATATTTCGTTTTGATCAAAGGGAGTAAAACATTGTGGGGTATGCGTTCATGCTTGACATCCATAAAAAGGAAAACAATGTTTTACTTTATTTTATTTATAACTTTAAAATCATAAAAATAAAAAAAAAATAATGAAATTTTAATAAGGAGTTAATTATTTAGAGCAGAGTGCACAGGGTCTTCATTGATTCTTTGGAAACCCCAGGTGTGCCTCAAGGGGGTCAAAGGCTACACATTTACTGAAATGTATTTCAATGAACGTCGCTGTAATTACATCCCTTATGACCCAATCAATTCTTAGTATATCTCTGGGCCCCACCCCAAAAATTGAAGTTAATTTTTGTGGCCTTGCAGGCCGATAATAATCAAGAGTAAGACAGTGGTTTAATTAAGTGCATTAACAGAAGTGCGTGTCATGAGTCTATGGCCATAACTGCCACTATTCGTGAGATTTACTTTCTTTCCACCGCAGGAAGATGTGACAATGTGACACAAGGTCCCAAGGTGGGGAGAGTAAAGCCAGCGCCCATAACGGAGGAGCACTCTGACCCTTTAAAAATTGCCTTGGCAGCCCTGTCGGCATTCCCAATCGTGGTGCCTTAAGCAGTAAGCAATAAACTTACTCCACCCAACAAAAGAGGAGGCAAGGCCTGCGAGGGTAAACCTCCTAGGACTACCCAGGATGAATACCTCAGCTCGACAGATAAAAGGTCACCGAAGGGCCCCAGTTTCTGCCGGACTGATTGCCAAGATCAGAACCTCGACCGGTATGTTTGCAAACATGACCCGATGCCAAATGAATGGCACAATTCGCTGCCATGACGTTTAGATATAACTGTATTTATTGTGTCTGTGTAAATCCATTTCTTCCTGTAAAAGGTAGATCAGCTTACACCATAACAATAATATAATTATTAAGTCAAAAAAGATACGATGGTATTATTGGCCGGCCACAAAAAGATGAGGTTTATCATGCAATCCTGAGTCTTTTTACTAGTCTATATTATATTGGTGGTGTTTCTGTGCCTCTCTGGAGATGTAATTTAAAACAAAGCCTATATGAAGGTCAAGTACAATTTTATCACATGACCAATGCAGTTCAAGTCATGAAAAGTACACATTGTGTTTGGTAGTGTCATGGTAGTTTGTGCACTAATACATGCATGATTTGAAAGTCGCTCGGACGAACGTTCGATGTTCGAAAGTCGCTCGAACTAACGTTCAGTGTTCGAAAGTTGCTCGGACGAACGTCTGATGTTCGAAAGTCGCTCAAACGAACGTTCGATCTCCGAAAGTTGCTAAAAAATAAAAAAAATAGGGCTTTTGTGAAAATCCAAGAGGAATCAACATCAGGATCTGTCGTCCTCTGGTCGTCTCTGCCTCTAGTGATTTTTTGCTGTTATTTTTTTATTAACTTTTACAACCGCTATTATTAAGAAGATTGTAGAATAAAATTGGCATTTACCGGCATAGAGGTCCAACAGGATGGGAATACTCTTGCCTGAATGAAGCAATATTTATATAAATGGACTTGCTCATATAAGCATAATGAAGCATCCCAGCTTGCTTATATACCGACTTTCTGGCTTCTGATGTCAGTTTATTTGGTCCTAGCTCAACTGGTCAGACAGCTGGGCACAGACTACTAAATTCAATAAAGATGATAATAGCAAAAAAATAGGGGAAGACAATGAACCATTTCTATGTGGCATCAAACCAATGAAACTCATGTTGCCTACATGACGAGCTGCCATCTAGATAAACTGTGGGAATCAAAGAATTGGTCTCTGTACGGCTACAACTATCTTACATATTACTTGAACTGTGGGAATCAAAGAATTGGTCTCTGTACGGCTACAACTATCTTACATATTACTTGAACTGTGGGAATCAAAGAATTGGTCTCTGTACGGTTACAACTATCTTACATATTACTTGAACTGTGGGAATCAAAGAATTGGTCTCTGTACGGCTACAACTATCTTACATATTACTTGAAGTAATATGCTTTTCGGATTAATCATCAGGTATGATTGATGGGTGATAACTTTTGGGGTCACCTGTGGCCCACTACGACGGTAGGATTTTGATTGGTTTATGGAAGATGTTCGACTTAGCTCCAATTCCTTGTTTCTCCATTCACCTAACATCAAACAGAACTCCCTTTCAGGTCTCAGTCCCCACTGACAGTAATGATCCGATCTCTTAATCGATGAGGCCAATGTTTTAGCTGCACGAATGATAAGGATAAATACCGCATTTTATTAGTACAATACATTATCTGTGAGAGTGTTTAATTTCAGGAAAAGGGAGAGAATTTTGCATTACAGTTTTGATAGGAAGAATTAATTCTTCTCGACAGAGTTCTTGCCCTTGAAGAGAGCTAATAATTATATTTCGATGAACAGAGTTTTTCTTTTCAAGAACTTTTCATCTGTGGAACACATTACCACGAAACTGCTTCCCTGCAGACCACAACATGCCCATCTTCAAATCCAATGTCAACAAATACTTGGACATAAACCGTTCCAATAACTAATCAAACTTTTTTCATTCTATTAATTATTTTTAATCCTCTCATAATATTCTTCATCATTAAATTAACGCTCCCTACATTTCATTAACACTTACCCTTGAGTAGCTTTTTTCGCCTTGATAAGCGGTGACTCATTAGTATTAAAAAAATAATGTGACTTACAAGGGATTTGAGGGTGAATAATCCGTTGCCGAGTACACTTTAGTAATGAAATATGTAGTGTAAAGCAGGTTTGGCAAACATGCAGCCCACGGGCCGCATGTGGCCCTTTACAAGCATGCCTGTGGCCCACACAAAAGATAGTGTATTTTTTCATTTAACGACCAAAATTGCAGTTTTTTATACTTTAAACTTGATAAACGTGTGTCGTTCACTGAAAAACTGTTTTTTTTTAATTCAAAACGTTTTTTTTACATTTAAAAACGATATCGATCACATTTTATTGATTTCAAAATTCATTTGTTGCGTTGAATACAAATCTTTGCGTTATTTTTCATTTTGTTACTTTGTATAGAATTTGGCAGTCAGTGATCAACTGTATGACCAGTTGAGTAACAGAGTAAGTGAAACTGCCAAGCACACTAAAACGCTGATTCATAGTAAGGCTAAATGTTCTATTGTGCTCAGGTGGGTAAATCCATTCTCCGAGTTCTGATTGGCTGATAATTCATAAATGGACGTTCTAGTCTATAATTGTTCCTACATTCAAACAAGAGTTTTTCTGTCAAATGTATGCCAGTTAGGGCATCATTTTGATTGTACACTTTGCAGTCGTGAATGTAACTAAATCATTTGGGTACTGGTGCAGTTTACGATCCGTGCTTAAACCAACATTTCGTCGGCATCTTCCAGCAGTGTATGTAAACCGCTGGAAGATACCAGAATACTTAGCCTATCAGATTGCAGCAGACGACAATTGTCAATAGCAGAATTGAATATAGCGTATAATTCAACAAATTAAGAAAATTGATTAAAGCGATCATGAATTTAATCGAGTTAGGACAGACCCTTCAGTTTCCTGAAGGAATTATTGAATTTTGTCAGAAAAGAAAACTTATAGGACAAAAGATAAGTTGTAGAACATACACTTTTTGACCCAAAGCCTACCAAAAAAAACCTAACCTAGTTGGTCAGGTTTAAAAGCTGTACTAGTAAATAAAATTAAAAAATATTCATCAAACCAAAAAGAAAAATTATAACAGTTGATTCATTATATTTTTTTCATTAAAATTTTTTTTTTCTTTCATTAAAATTACCATGCAATAATTTAAAAAAAAAAATTTAAATGGTGTTTCCTTAAATTTTTCCATTTTAATCGCGTCTTCATAAAAAAATAGATTTTTCGATTTATTTTTACTTTTTGATAGAGTCACCTAGGTTTTATTTTGAGATCAACATTTTTTATTGGGCTTTTTCTGGCTGTTTATGTAAACTGCTGGAAGATGCTGCTGAAACGTAAACTGCACCAGCACCATTATTTGTATAGACATTAGATGTTTCTAAATTTAAGTAATAAAAATATTCTGTGATGATTTTTATTTAACGACTTAATTAATTACCTGCGACACTCATAACAACATAAATGAGCCCATGTGGCCCTCGGAGGACTTTGAGTTCAATATGCCTGATATAAAGTATGCGTGCGGATGTTTCCAACAAAATCGACTTTTAGCTATGCAATGATATTTAAATAATCAAGATAAATAAAATATATTCTAAGTTAAAACGTTGAAATCTCATTCAAGAACAGAAGGTCTTCAAGTTACCGGTTCTACAAGAATTAGCCAGAAAGAAAACAGCGTCATCCTAACTATTTTACCTGTACAAAGTGTTACATATCCGAGTCGGTGCACGGAAAGGTTGTTGATATAACAGATACACCTGGCGATTGTCAGTTGTTAAGATAATTGTTGGATGACCAAAAAGTTATTTGAAAATAAAATAAAAAACTCACAACCAGACAAACACCTGCACAGGAAAAGGCAACATATGATCGATTGTCAAAAGATAAGTTTCTTCTGACAAAAAAAAAGGATGGACCTGTAAGAATCACTTAAACAGTGATGTCAGAAGAAACAGATGTCGGAAAGGTTAAAGATTATATTGCCAGGTGCGGTTGTGTCATGCCAGGAAAAGATGGACAGATTTTGGAAGTTCAAGCTGTCACCGAGTGCAATCTCAATGAGGTCATCCAGGTGGCGACAAAATCGTTATATAATAACAACCGAAAATCAAAAGACAGTCAGTTGACGATCGAACCTTGGAGAGAATCAACCGTCTAGTTTCCTGTGCACAAAGCCTCTCCGACCACCACCCTCATCGTCACCAACAAATAAATATACTTATATTTTCCTAAGATACCTATGTTGTCATTTTTATTAAACCCCGCACAATACAACAAAAGGACCTACACTTGCTTTTCGAAACCTAAAGGCTCATAATGTATGAAAATTATATATTGGTGAGTGAAAATTATGTTAAAAACGGGATTTCCCCACGTAAGGTTAAAATTAATCAAAGCGTGGAAAATTCCATGAGAAGTCAAGTTAGAGGTTAGGAGTACGTGTCAGGATATGACGTCATGGACAGGAAGTCTGAAATGAAACGTGGCGAAGAGGAGAAAAATCTACCTCCTTTCGCCTGTGAGTTGACTGTGTTCAGACACTGTTTTTCGAAGCTCCTTCTTTGTTCCTTCGGGGAGCAGGCGAGATCAAGCTCACCTAATACTGTAAAAGAATAAAGCAACAAAGAATATTGAGTAACAATGTTGGTTTCTTTATTTTGTTATATTTTTATAGCTCCAATGAATGTGAGAGAGAGAGAGAGAGAGAGAGAGAGAGAGAGAGAGAGAGAGAGAGAGAGAGAGAGAGAGAGAGAGAGAGAGAGGGAGGTACAGAAACTTTGGCTTCTACATCACTATCCAATGAGACATCTACTACGTGTCAACGAGAGAGAGATTCGAACAGCGGTTTCTGTCAACAAAGACACAGAAACTTCGGCTGCAACAACACTATCCAATGAGCTATCTACTGCGTGTCAACTGAATGACCGTTTTAATTAGTCTCAGTGTTTTTCAATGAAATAAAGTAATTTTTATGATCCGCCTATTAATTTGGTCTAACACGGTCAGGAATCCGACATGAGACGTGGTGAAGAAGAGAGAAAAATCTACCTCTTTCTCTTGTGAGTTGTCTGGGTTTGCATGCTGTTTTTTGAAGCCCCGTGTTCGTTTGCTCCTCCAACACGTGTGCCGCTATGAAACGTAAAAATTATATCAAATATTTAAATTTCAGAGCAGTATTTTTAGACACACGATATTTAAGCTACGCCCACACAATAAACCACACCCACACAATATTTTAGACACGCCCACATAATATTTAAGCCACGCCCACCCATTTTTATAAGATGCGAAATGTGCAGACGAAACAGATTCTTCTTTTTCTTTTGCTGTGCTTATCCCGAGCTACGGCTATGAAAAATCACAACTTTTTTTGGGGGGGGGGGGGGTTGATCGGAAAAATTCCAGCCTATTTTCCGATTCTCAAAAATTATTTTTTCAAACATTATTTTCTATTGTTTGTATTAATGATAAAATATTAAATATTTATTGATTTTAAACTACAATTGAAACTAAAACTTATAGATCATGATAGCGAACTTAGGTAAAATGGTGGATAAAAAGAGTGGATAAATAGGAAAAAAAGTGGCAGAAGTGAAAAATATAGAAGAAAATCTCACAATGAGTTTAACAAAATCTTCGATAAAATACATAAAGGGGAAACATTAAGAAGTTTGTCAAATTAAAAAGAAAAAATTATTTATATTTAAAAAAAAAATAATTGAGGACTCTCCGGTACCCCACCCCAAAGGAAATTCTACCGTTTTAGGCGATTAAGCAATTTTAGAATTGAAATCGGAATCGGGAATTAAGAATAGAATCGATAATTACATCGGAAAACTTATTGGAATCATCCCATCACTAATCTTAATATCAATTTTTGTTAATTTAAAAGAGGGTTAGGGTTAATACCTTTGTTCACAATTGAGCACAATGGACGTGCCACGGTTAGAACTCGGAATCGCCATATTCATTTGAGAATTTTCGAGAAGAGTTATAACACGGTGAAAGGTTGTCGCTACGTGACACAAAGCCATTATCAACATCAAAGTCGATCCTGAAGCTTTTAGAGGCGACTCGAGTAGCATTCACACATCAGCATTGTTTATGATTCAAAAGTGTCAAGGTCGCGGGATCTTGACAGTTTGAGACACGCCAGAGACGCCATCATCTTGTGATTATTGTCACCCAATCATTTGAAAGTGACATATTGACAGCTCGAGTTATTATTAAGTAGGTTAGGGGTGGAATCCATTTCATGAACAGAGAGAGGGGGGAAGGCAAGCTGCTTTTGAGATATGCATTAATTAGAACGTTTTTGGCTTTTGTCATTTAATGGCATATCAACACTTTTGGGTCATGTATTTTCAAAAAATAGAATTGCAAGCGATTCTTTGTATACGATTAACTGAATACAAGTTGTTATTTTACCAATAGAAAGATGGGAGGGTTGATTGTGAATTCCTAGCTTTGCCAACATTATAAAAATGTAAATCTATTACTAATGGAGATTTGGTATCTGTCCCTAGCCGAAACTATACTATATTTTAATGCTCAATTCAGTTTACTATACTATTTCAGACTAATGTCCTTTTTTTCCAATGCTCAATTCCGTGGATGGGGTAGTGTAGTATCTGTTTTGTTGTCATGATACCATCCTCCCAGGTTTTATCTCCTTTTAGTTTTTTGGGAGTGATAGTGTAGTATCTATTCTGTTGTCATGATACCATCCTCCCAGGCATTACCTCCTATTTTGGGGGAGGGGAGCACTAGTATAGTATCTGTTCTGTAGTCATGATACCATACTCCCAGGGATAACTTTCTCCTTTTTTGGGGGAGGGGAGGGGTGTAGTTAAGTATTTGTTCTGTTGTCATGATACCATCCTATTAAACATTACCTCCTCTTATGGGGTGCAGTGTAGTATATGTGTGTTCGTCATACATACTAATTATGATATACGACCAGAAGGAGTATATTTTTGTTCGTGACTAATAGTTCGGGTAAGACTTGAACACAGAATAGTTAAGTTATTTTTTTGTACTAAGGAGTCACCACTTATCAAAGCTAAAAGCCATTTGAGGATAAGAGTTAATGAGATTGTCAGTTGGATGATGGAACAGTACTATCATAGAACTGAAAACGGTGGATGAAACAGACAAAATCTGACTACTTAAGACAGGGGCGGACAACCTCCAGCCCGCGGGCCACATCCGGCCCGCGAAGGCTTAGCGTCCGGCCCGCCACCCTGCTATGCTTTATTATTGCAATCCGGCCCCTGGACCTCCCAGTAAAACTCATATGATTTTGTGACATAGACGTAAAAGTAGGTTTCAATTAAGATTTACAGTAGGATAAAAATGTATAAACATCAGCGAGCGATGATGTATATTTCATTTTTCTTTAACTATTAATTTCAAATCCTTGGCCCGAGATAAAAATAGAAAAAGAGAAAGAGAGAGGCAAAGGAGAAAAGTGAGACGAGGAAAGGGCATGAAACAGAGAATTTATGTGATGATCAAAACGAATGCTGGATTCACTTGCTACGTCCCCGTCATTATTTTTTATGGTTCCAAAATGGCTCTTCGTCGGCGCCTTTTATATCACATACAGAAGTCTCTTGAGAAAAAAAAAAATCAGATTTGTAGAGTGTTCAATGTAATTTTTGTACAACTTATTCATGTAAACAAAATATAGTAATTCTGAGATTTCGTGTTTTACTCCGGTCCGCGATCTCCTTCCTAAAGTCTCATTTGGCCCTAACTCTAAAAAGGTGGCCCGCACCTGACTTTTAACATTGGACTTGAAGCTGACCATGTTGCAGTCAGCAGGGAAGTGGTTCTGTGGTGCTGCTGAAGATACTGAAATATATTGACATCTTTAGCTAATAAGCTTACAGCAAAAATCACATTGACACATCGATTCCTATCAGATCATCGAAGTTAAGAGACGTGTAGACTTGTCAGTACTTTGATGGATGCCCATAATTGAATACAATGGGCTGTAAGCAAACACTCCACCCAGCTGCACAGATTAGTAACAGCCGGTTCTGGGAAGTGCAATCGGTGAAAAACTAACGTTTTGTCACGGGATTGGTTCGGGTCATCTGTTGCACTTAACTCTATACAACCAGGGATAAGCACCGGACCTAAGAACCTTTTCGGGACTTTACTCTATTTTCCTTAGCCACCAGAGACGGCCATTAAAAGAAAAAGTTAATCAAAAAAATAAAAATAGAAAATTTAAAAAAAAAATAGATTTTAAAAATAGAAATGAAATATAAAAATAAAATGGAAATTAAAAAATTAAAAATTTTAAAATAAAAAATTTTTTTAAAAAATAAATTAAAAATTTTAAATAAAAAATTTAAATTAAAATAACATTTTTAAATTTTGAAAATTAAAAATTAAATATTGCAAGGAAATGTTTCTATCCTTTCCAAGATACAACTGGAAGTCAAGGTAAGTAATGGTCTTCATTTTAAATTCACATCATTATAATCAGTGTCACTCTTTCTTTCAATAATTCTGCAAAAGGACGAAATCTTAATGATTCATTTAAATTGATCAATCACAACACTTGACAAGTTGATTTCACTCAGACTTCAATTCCATTTTATTCTTCGATTATTTCAAAATCTATCCTTGAATCTGAGAGATTTTGTTTACAAGTTGATCGATCAGATTTATTTGAATTCAGTTCGAAATAGCATTTCTATTATTAAACTTGCAGATTGTCTGAGTGCACATTGATTGTCTGAGTGCACATTATTTTACATGCGTTTTTGTTGTTGTTGTCTATAAAAGGTTCCATCGATTAGTCTGTCACGTCTAAGTTTTAAATAGCATTATCCTTGGTCTGTAATCCGTCGGTTTGAAATTTGATTATCGTCAATTTGTCTGTCTGTCATGCTTAAGTTTGATATAAAGATTTTTCAGCGCGAAACACAGATTTAAAATAGGATGTTCAAGCATCATTGTCACATGTAAATCTGAAATAGCAATACTATTCTGTCATATGTAAGTTTGCAATTGCTTTATCATTTGTCTGTCAAACCTAAGTTTAAAATTGCATTACCTTTGATCTGTTATGCATAAGTTTAAAATTGCATTACTTTTGTCTGTCAAACCTAAGTTTGAAATTGCATTACCTTTGATCTGTCAAACCTAAGTTTGAAATTGTATTACCTTTGTCTGTCAAACCTAAGTTTGAAATTGTATTACCTCTGATCTGTTATGCATAAGTTTGAAATTGCATTACCTTTGATCTGTCAAACCTAAGTTTGAAATTGCATTACCTTTGATCTGTCAAACCTTAGTTTGAAATTGCATTACCTTTGATCTGTCATGCATAAGTTTGAAATTGCATTACCTTTGATCTGTCAAACCTAAGTTTGAAATTTCATTACCTTTGATCTGTCAAACCTAAGTTTGAAATTGCATTACCTTTGATCTTTTATGCATAAGTTCAAAATTGCATTACTTTTTGTCTGTCAAACCTTAGTTCAAAATTGCATTACCTTTTGTCTGTCAAACCTTAGTTTTAAATTGCATTACCTTTTGTCTGTCAAACCTAAGTTTGAAATTGCATTACCTTTTGTCTGCAAACCTAAGTTTGAAATTGCATTACCTTTTGTCTGTCAAACCTAAGTTTGAAATTGCATTACCTTTTGTCTGTCAAACCTAAGTTTGAAATTGCATTACCTTTTATCTGTCAAACCTAAGTTTGAAATTGCATTACCTTTGATCTGTCAAACCTAAGTTTGAAATTGCATTACCTTTGATCTGTCAAACCTAAGTTTGAAAGGGCATTACCGTTGATCTGTCAAACCTAAGTTTGAAATTGCATTACCTTTGATCTGTCATACCTTAGTTTGAAATTGCATTACCTTTTGTCTGTCAAACCTTAGTTTGAAATTGCATTACCTTTTGTCTGTCAAACCTTAGTTTGAAATTGCATTACCTTTTGTCTGTCAAACCTAAGTTTGAAATTGCATTACCTTTGATCTGTTATGCATAAGTTTAAAATTGCATTACTTTTTGTCTGTCATGCATAAGTTTGAAATTGGATTACCTTTGGTCTGTCAAACGTAAGTGTGAAATAGGTTTATCGTCGGCATATGTCAGTTAGAAATAGCATTATCGTTGGTCTGTTGTACGCCAGTTGGAAATTCGATCTGTCGTTGGTCTGTCATGCTTCAGTTTGGTAAAAGATTTTCTATCGCAGAACCCACCGATTGAAAATAGCATTTTCACCGCTAAGCGTGAAGATTTAATGGATTCATCTTCATCCGCGTTCGCGTTCTTCGTCTCCATCAGCGTTCCTGTTCTTCTCCCCCGAAAGCAGGTGATAGCATGACCGACTTTGCAATCCTGATTCTACACTGCAGGTGTGGAATTTCAGGAAGGATGTTCGATACGGCAAGAGCGGGGAGGGGGGGGGGAGTGAACAGAAAGAAAAAAAAAAGCCAAAGTGTTTGAGGTCTCAAGTTCAAGAATCTCGAATTTTTTTCCTCCATTCTTTCCCCAACGCAGCAGAGACGAGGTAGCAAAAAAAAAAAAAAAAAAAAAAAAAAAAAATCGGCAAACAGACGCCCGTGTTGCATCAAGCTCTCTTTTTATTTTCTATCTTATCATTACTCGTGCATTTAGCGGATCGAGATATGCACATTGCAATTTCACGTCACCACATGCAGATATCTCTTTGATCTTTGGCTCATAACGGCCACCATTTGCAGAGGGTTGTATGCGTACAATCTGAAACGTTTTGGCCACACACACACACGCGCGTTAATAAAATTCACAATCCTTTCTGCAATCCAACCATATTTGATACAAATAAAGTTAAATATATGCCTGACTTGTCCAGCAAGTTTCAAAAAGTTATTTTGTTGAATTAATAACAAAGTGCCTGAAGCGTTGTCTAATAAATCGACATGCATTGTGATGGATTTAATTTCGTAATTAAATTGTTTTTACTGCTTTCTATTAAAAAAGAAACTGTATCTGTTTTTATTCTTTTATAATTAACACAAAACCCAGAAAAGTTACAAGAATCGAAAAAACAAAAAACAAAAAACAAAATAAATATATATATTTCTATGTATATTTTCTGGTTTCCATTTATAATTTTTTTGGTAAGATTTTAAATTATTTATGAATGAATTTTCTCTGATTTCTGAAAATATTTTTCAAAAGAGTTTTTGGTGCTTATGTAGTTAACGAACCAGGCTATTTTTAAATAGGAATTTCAAATTAAATTCAATTTTTACGGTATCTTTTGTTTATTAAATTGTTAGGTGAAAGTACAGTATCGTTAATAAAGACATGGGGAGGGCCCCATGTTAAGAATGCCTTTCTAAATAATAACGTTATTATTTCAGCCCGGTCGATAAACCGCATAAGTAACGAGTTTTTGGTGTGCATACTAGTTTTTTTCTGGACATTTGATTTTTTTGAGTATCAAGGTCTGGTTTGTCTTACTTCTATATCGATCTTGTAAGATTGTGACGCTTACTTCAAGTTTCTTACCCGGATGTTATGAAGTTTCCTCTAGTTATTATTATCTCTGAAGACAGGGTGATCAGATGGTGGCTTGGATTTTATTCAAGTATGTCGCGAATTTTCTCCAGAAACGTGTAAGATTTTGTTTGCTGTGAAACTACCATTAAATCACATATCTGATCTGTCATGTTATTCATAGCTTCATTGCAATTTGTACAAAAAAAAACAACTTTTCAAGTTTGAATATTGAGCTATATTTTGCTTTCGACATTTATTCACATAAGAATCGATCTGAATTATATAGAAGAATTGTTTTTTTATATTGTTACATAAACTATATATAAATATTTTGATAATAACTATTGTATTTATCCACATGTATTTATGTTTCGTCTTAATAAGATTCGTCAGCGTGTCTAGTGTTGGGATTAAAATAATCCTGAAATAAAGTTCAATTCTCCCACATGAGAATGGGGTAACCATGTGCAGATAAAATCATCAAAGATAGATATAGGACGGAAGTTTGAAGAAGGAACACAAAACACAAAGGTGTAATTTCATATCAATTTAGTAAGAAAGAGAAAGTTGGATTGAGTATTTACAGTTTCAAAAAGTTCATTTAGGCATTGGTAAATTATAGAGAGGATGGAAGAGAGGATGGTTTGCGAAAACGTGGTTCGCGTGAACTTATCTGTTTTAGAGTTCTGGTAACGGCGGGAGATCATTCTCTGTGATGTCATCGTGGGCTGTATCATTGAGAAGACCGCCCGATGTGTTGCTGACTGGAGTCGTTGAAAAAGAGGACGGGAAGCCGTATACAATGGTTTTTAAGGGCTGGTTCACGTGACACCTATACTAAAAAGGGGTTGCAATGCCTGACAGCCAATCCGTGAGGCCCTTAAGGGACATGGCAACAGCCAATCAGTGAGGGGGGCTTTAACAAATTCCAACACTAGCTAAGGCTATATTACCAGTTACTGGGTTTGAACGCTGAAGTAAAGTCACCTTTGACTTCCATCCAACGTCTTTGACTCCTCGGCCACTTAGATAACCTTCCAAAATTGAAAGGACATATACTTCTGTAAGATTCTATACAGTGTTCATACTTCCTGGTAAGGGGAACGAACGCACAATATTGCTTTAATTCAGAAGCTTTTTATACAGAGTGTGTTACCTTCGAAATATATTATTTATTTATATACAAGTTAAATTTTGTTGTGGTCTCTCGATGTAAAATAACAATAAATGACGATTGAGATCAAACTTACTTTGATAACTATCTCTCTCACAAGCGTGATATTGCTAGTCTCAGTCTTCTCTATAAATACTATTATGGCATGTGTTGTTCAAAATTATGTGATCTATTCCCTGCTTCTTTAGTTGCAGCTCGTTTGACGCGTTGGTCTAGTGGTCTCCATCAATTCACTGTTTTGATGCCTCATTGTAATACAGCTTCGTATTCCAGTAGCTTCTTTCCAAGAACTGCAGGCTTGTGGAACTCTCGTCCTGTTGACTGTTTTCCTCCTACCTATAGCCTTAGTCTTTTCAAGATAATAAGCATCTGTTGTCTTTGCGATAATCATATTTCGTTCTTGTTAGCTTCTTACATCAAGTGGCTTCATGCCTTATCTGGAGCGATTTCCATTTTTTTTTAAAAAAAAGAGAGAAGTCCGACGTAAATTTATTGCGACATCAAAATTTTGCCAATTTTTCAATGGCTGATTGGTCAGTTTAAAAACGTAACATTTCTTTCCATTACTTTCGACAAAATGGCCCCTTACTTATCACCGCTCTCCAGTCTTCTCTGGTCCGGAGTGGTAGTACCTGTCAGGGTCCCATCTATGGATTAAATAGATTCTGCCCTGAGAAGAACAAATTGTGATCAGCAGTATAACGTACCCTAAATGCATAATAAAAGCAAACATATTCCTTCTATTCATTTAACGTCACTTTTCCACTGGTTCCGGGTTCGGATGTTTTCTGATAGTACGCAAGCTCATTGTCCAGTCCTCGCGGTCCAGCGGATCACCATTCTTTAAATTCCACTCTCTACGGTGTTGTCCAATCACTTGTCTCCAAGTTTTTCTTGGCCGGTCAACCTTCCTGCGATTTACGACATTCATGCTTCTGCAACGGTTTATCCAGCAGGATGAACCTTCTGCATGACAATACCAGCGTAATCGATTCATCCTTAGGATAACCTCTATGCTAGGCAAGTGTAGTGCTTTCAGCAAATCCTCTGACCTGATGTGTTGGGTTTGGTCAGATTTCATATTGCAGATCCATCTGATCATGAATCTGTCATTGCGCTGCAGACGGGCGAGAGAGGACTGGTAAATGTTTCGGATTTTTTTAGATAAAGATTGATAATCTGTATTATTGCCTTATGCAGACTACTGTTCACATCTTGCATGTTATTCTCACAATGTTCTAGTCGATGTAACCTTCGACCTTCTTCAGGTGCATCTTGTCGAACTTGGTAATCTTTATGTCCAACTTGATGTCCTTGCAATGATCCTTTGTGCAACGGATAAAAGTGCTAAGTTATAATCAGTTCTAAGGGAAAGTATCATACTGCGTTTTTGTAGACACTTCTGTCTATGTGAGTAATATGGTTCAAATAAAAAAAGAGAGAGAAGAGGGAAAGAGAGAGAAGAGGGAAAGAGAGAGAAGAGGGAAAGAGAGAGAAGAGGGAAAGAGAGAGAGATAGTTGAAAAAGGGAGAGAGATGGGTGAAAAATGGAGAGAGATGGGTGAAAAAAGGGAGAGAGATGGGTGAAAAAGGGAGAGAGAAGGGTGAAAAAGGGAGAGAGAAGGGTGAAAAAGGGAGAGAGAAGGGTGAAAAAGGGAGAGAGAAGGGTGAAAAAGGGAGAGAGAAGGGTGAAAAAGGGAGAGAGAAGGGTGAAAAAGGGAGAGAGAAGGGTGAAAAAGGGAGGGAGAAGGGTGAAAGAGGGAGAGAGGGGATGGCAAAAAAAATGCTGAGAAAGATGCGAAAAAGAGGGATCGAGCTTCAATGAAAAAAGAGGGAGCGAGAGATAGAGGGAGCGAGAGATAGAGGGAGCGAGAGATAGAGGGAGCGAGAGATAGAGGGAGCGAGAGATAGAGGGATGCGAGAGATAGAGGGATGCGAGAGATAGAGGGATGCGAGAGATAGAGGGATGCGAGAGATAGAGGGATGCGAGAGATAGAGGGATGCGAGAGATAGAGGGATGCGAGAGATAGAGGGATGCGAGAGATAGAGGGATGCGAGAGATAAAGGGATGCGAGAGATAAAGGGATGCGAGAGAGAGGGATGCGAGAGAGAGGGATGCGAGAAAGAGAGAGATAGAGTGAAAGATAGAGATAGAGAGAAAGAGAAAGAGAGAGAGAAAGAGAAAGAGAGAGAGATAGAGAGAAAGAGAAAGAGAGAGAGATAGAGAGAAAGAGAGAGAGATAGAGAGAAAGAGAAAGAGAGAGAGAAAGAGAAAGAGAAAGAGAGAGAGAAAGAGAAAGAGAAAGAGAGAGAGAAAGAGAAAGAGAAAGAGAGAGAGATAGAAAGAGAAAGAGAGAGAGATAGAAAGAGAAAGAGAGAGTGATAGAAAGAGAAAGAGAGAGTGATAGAAAGAGAAAGAGAGAGTGATAGAAAGAGAAAGAGAGAGTGATAGAAAGAGAAAGAGAGAGTGATAGAAAGAGAGAGAGAGAGAGAGAGTGATAGAAATAGAGAGAGAGTGATAGAAAGAGAGAGAGAGTGATAGAAAGAGAGAGAGAGAGTGATAGAAAGAGAGAGAGAGTGATAGAAAGAGAGAGAGAGAGTGATAGAAAGAGAGAGAGAGAGTGATAGAAAGAGAGAGAGAGAGTGATAGAAAGAGAAAGAGAGAGTGATAGAAAGAGAAGAGAGAGAGTGATAGAAAGAGAGAGAGAGAGTGATAGAAAGAGAGAGAGAGTGATAGAAAGAGAGAGAGTGATAGAAAGAGAGAGAGAGAGTGATAGAAAGAGAGAGAGAGAGTGATAGAAAGAGAAAGAGAGAGTGATAGAAAGAGAGAGAGAGAGTGATAGAAAGAGAGAGAGAGAGTGATAGAAAGAGAGAGAGTGATAGAAAGAGAGAGAGAGAGTGATAGAAAGAGAGAGAGAGAGTGATAGAAAGAGAGAGAGAGTGATAGAAGAGAGAGAGAGAGTGATAGAAAGAGAGAGAGAGAGTGATAGAAAGAGAGAGAGAGAGTGATAGAAAGAGAGAGAGAGTGATAGAAAGAGAGAGAGAGAGTGATAGAAAGAGAGAGAGAGAGTGATAGAAAGAGAGAGAGAGAGAGTGATAGAAAGAGAGAGAGAGAGAGTGATAGAAAGAGAGAGAGAGAGTGATAGAAAGAGAGAGAGAGAGTGATAGAAAGAGAGAGAGAGAGAGTGATAGAAAGAGAGAGAGAGAGAGTGATAGAAAGAGAGAGAGAGAGTGATAGAGAGAGAGAGAGTGATAGAAAGAGAGAGAGAGTGATAGAAAGAGAGAGAGAGTGATAGAAGGAGAGAGAGAGAGAGTGATAGAAAGAGAGAGAGAGTGATAGAAAGAGAGAGAGAGTGATAGAAAGAGAGAGAGAGAGAGTGATAGAAAGAGAGAGAGAGAGAGTGGTAGAAAGAGAGAGAGAGGTATATATATATAGAGAGAGGTATAGAAAGAGAGAGAGAGAGAGTGATAGAAAGAGAGAAGAGGTATAGAAAGAGAGAGAGGATATAGAAAGAGAGAGAGTGATAGAAAGGGAGAAGAGAGAGTGATAGAAAGAGAGAGAGAGAGTGATAGAAAAGAGAGAGAGAGTGATAGAAAGAGAGAGAGTGATAGAGAGAGAGAGAGAGTATATATAGAGAGAGAGAGGTGAAGAGAGAGAGAGTGATAGAGAGAGAGAGAGGTATATATATAGAGAGAGAGGTGTAGAGAGAGAGAGTGTGAGAGAGAGAGAGGTATATATATATAGAGAGGTATAGAAAGAGAGAGAGGGAGTATAGAAAGAGAGAGAGGGAGGTATAGAAAGAGAGAGAGGGAGGTATAGAAAGAGAGAGAGTGATAGAAAGAGAGAGAGAGAGTCATAGAAAGAGAGAGAGTGATAGAAAGAGAGAGAGAGAGTGATAGAAAGAGAGAGAGAGAGTGATAGAAAGAGAGAGAGAGAGTGATAGAAAGAGAGAGAGAGAGTGATAGAAAGAGAGAGAGAGAGTGATAGAAAGAGAGAGAGAGAGAGTGATAGAAAGAGAGAGAGAGAGAGAGAGTGATAGAAAGAGAGAGAGAGAGATAGAAGAGAGAGAGAGTGATAGAAAGAGAGAGAGACTGATAGAAAGAGAGAGAGTGATAGAAAGAGAGAGGAGTGATAGAAAGAGAGAGAGTGATAAAAAGAGAGGTGAGTGATGGAGAGAGAGAGACTGATAGAGAGAGAGAGTGATAGAGAGAGAGAGTGATAGAGAGAGAGAGAGTGATAGAGAGAGAGAGTGATAGAGAGGAGAGAGTGA